>OX451218.1:133235033-134435033 GCA_949628195.1 Phasia obesa | reverse complement strand
ATAAAAAAGAAAGAAGCTGCTACAAAAAAAAAAATTAAGTGAAATAAAAATTTTTGAAAGAAATTTAAATATTACGAAAGCAAATTTTTAAAATACAAAAGAATAAAATTATGAAAAATTCTTAAAACCTTCAAATCTGTAATTCTAAAAAAATAATTATATTTCAGCTATAAGCTGGTTAATTAAAATTATAAAAAAGAAAATCTGTTTAAAAAAAAAACAGGAAAATAAAATTACTAAACAAATTACTTGTGTATGAGAGTGTTTGTGTAAGTGATGTGTGTGTGTATGTGTGTATAGTTTTTACAAATTTAACCTCTTCAGCTGTTTGAAAGGAGCCTCGACTTTTATTATCAGCTTCTAAAAATCAACCTAATTTTACTTTTCAACTGCTGTGTCTCTAGCTGACTTTGGTATGTTTTGTTTTTTTTTTCGTTTCAGTTTTTTTTTTGTTGTGGAAATTATTTATCTATGCGAAAACGACGATAACGAAATATCTTCTTATGTAAGACTTAAAATAGAAAATTGCGTTATTTTCGTATTTTTTGTCTATTTTAGTTTCTTAACAGTTCTTTGGTGATGTTGTAGTTGTAGTTGTTCTTGTTTGCAAGTATTTGTTTTTCTTGTTTTTTGTTTGTATGCTGTGAGAATTTCTGTTTTTGTATTGATGCTGCTTCGTTTGGAACGTCAGTAACAATAACAATAACAAAAAAAAAAAAAAAAACCAATGAAAAAAAAAATTACACAAACAATAACGGTAGTAGTAAAAGTAATAACAACAACCATAAAAAAGCTATAACAACAATGACATCGTTTATAATTATTGCATTGAGAATTTTAAAATTTTGTGTTATTTTTTACGCAAAAAGCTATAGAACAGCTTCAAAACAATAACAATAAAAACTTATCTTAAATAGTGTGAACAAATTTTGTTTGTTTGCACTGTAAAATAAAATTATAAATAATTAATTTAAAATCACCCTGTTCAGCGATATTTAATAATTTCATTAGCATCTGCTGGAAAAAATCTTTAAAACAAAATTGCGATTAGAAAATCCTCCCAGATATTTTCTAAGCTTAAAAGTGGCAAATAATTCGAAAAATATTAATCAAATAATGCTGGGTCTTACCAACAGCATAATAAATATTAATCGCAATTTAGTGCTGTATAGAATAAAAAATCGCCTATGAAGAATAGCCTAAAAGCAAAAACAAAAAAACGCCAAATTAAATATCAACTTAAAAAATAAAATTGCCCAAAAAACAATAATGGAAATTTAGGCCAGAAAGAAGAAAAAATGCCCTAAAATAAATAAATTATCGCCTACTTTTTATACCCTTCTTCACCACAGGTGGAAAGCGTATATATAAGTTTGTCATTCCGTGTGTAATTTCTACAATATTCATTTCCGACCCCATAAAGTATATATATTCTGGATCCTTATACAAGGAGAAATTGATTAAGCGATGTCCATCTATCCATCTAACCATCTTTCCGTCTGTCCGTGTTCGGGTAGTAATTTCATTTGCCACGGCACCAGAAAAAATACAAAAAAATTTATGCACACCAATCTATCAGGCAGAGTTTTAAAATTTTGGGATAGCAATTCAGCATTATCGGATCATTCATTTGGAGGCTGCCGGCCAAAAACCAAGCCCTCCTATATTTTTTAACGTTTTTTTTTCATTTTATTTCAGCTTTAATGATTCTCTTTTTCTTTTTTTTTTGTCAAATAATTATTAGACCGCGACACGTAGATCGCAGGGTGTACATAAAGATCTCGGGGGATCTATAATCCCCTAGGAGGGGCGATGTTTGTTTGTTTTTAGGTTGGTTGGGTGCTTTTTGCTTTAATTTGTAATAAAGTCCTTTATAGAAAGCAATACACATAGAGGTGTAGCCAATGGATTCACAGGGTGGCCACTGGTAAACAGGAGCAGTTAAAAGCAAATGAGGGGGGGGGGGCACTATGAGGAAATTTTTTAAAAAATTTTTTTTGTTTGCTTTAGTCTGACCATTCTTACTCAATATAGATGGCAGGAAGGTCCTAAATTAAAAAAAAAATACATTTTCAATAACATTTTAAAAAAAATAAAATAATAAAATAAAAAATTTTCAAAAAATTTTTTAAAAAAATTAGAAAATTATTTTTTTTTTCAATATTTACAAAACATTTTCAAAAAGATATTTTTTCAGAAAATTTATCGAAAACAATTTTTTCGAAATATTCCACAAATTTTCGAATAAAATGTTACAATAAAATTAAAAAAAAAAATATTTTTACAAAAAATTTTAGCACAAATATTTACAAATAGTTTTCGAAATATTTAAAAAAAAAGTTCAATATTTTTATGAAAATGAAAATTATGAGTGTAATTAATATATTTAATATTAATATATGTCTATATGACCGAATATAGCACTTTTACTCGAAAATTTATATTAAAAAAAAAACTTATGAAAAGATAAATTGATGATTGATTGATAAATTGATAAATGAAATTACAACTTTTTTATGCAATCTCTGTTCAGAAACTTTTCAAGCTAAATATATAATTTTTTTAATTGTTTTTTTTTTTTTTTTATTATTTATTGTAGCTTCACAATATATGAACTAACAATAAGTAGTCATATCTTAAGACTAAAAGTAAAAGTAAAAAAAAATGAGAAATATATATAATTAAGTCCAGCCAGTACTAGACAGAAACTAAACGATTACACGCTTGTTGTAATTATTTAATGTTCATTTATCTGCTGTTCGGCCAAGAGAAGCATTATTCCTCCTTCTTAGTCGAACGTTACCACGATCATTCAGTATGTTAGGGGCAACCGAATTTGGCTGCGTTTCAAGCTGCATGAGATACGTTGCTGCAATTTTCGCTATTACTGCCTTAACTATTGTCACGTTTAGATCCTCGTGGATGCTTGAGTTTTTAACATACCAGGAAGCGGCTGTAATTTATACATATAATAAAATAGTAACTCATTTCCCTCTGTCTGTCTGCTTTTCATTTGTGTTCGCATCACGTTAAAACTACTGGCTGGATTTTAACAAAATTTTGTGAGGAGGTACTTTAGAATCCTGATTCCAATATAGGATAGTTTTTAAGCAAAAAATATCTCTTTTCTAAGTAAAAGTGGAGAAAAATGGAGAAATGGAGCATTGAATAAAGTAAATTTCCGGTATAACGGTAGTAAAATTTTCGGTTTAAAACTGGGATATTTTCAACACGGTTGCACACCTTTTTATTTTTGAAAGTGGGATGTTTTAAAAACTAGTGCGCAAAATTTGGATTTGTTATTTAAATATTTGAAACACTTTTTACAGAGATTTACAATTATTTTTAGAATCTTATCCAAGGCTGGATACCTTTATGTAAAAAAATACTATGTATCTGGATAGATTTTAACAAAATTTTGTGTATTAGTATCCTTATTCCTTTATATGATACTTTTTTAGCAAAAATACTTTATTTTTTAGAGATAATAAAAAGAAAAATCAGTAAAATTACGCCGCATTTTTTTTTACCGATTTAAAGATGCCTAAAAGTATGCAGTATACTTTTAGGCATCTTCTATTTTTGAAAGCGGGACATATAAAACATGGTTGCGCAACAGATGGTGCTTTTTTAAAATAATGATAAAATATTAATTACTACTGCCAAATAGCCAATTGAATAAAATTTGTGTTTGATTTGTATTTTTACTTTGTGGAATTACATTATTATTAAAATATTTTAAACACCTTTTACAGAGCTGTACAATAATTTTTACAGTTTTATATTTTTTTCTAAAATTTTGAATTTTATCCAGGGATGGGTACCTTTATATAAAGTAAAAACATAAACCATAACTGAAGCACTATAAAAGTAAGAGTCTTAAAATTGATGTGGAATACTTTCAAAGCAAAATCGAGCAAAATATAGCCAGGACGCCCATCACGTGGCGGGCACAAGAAGTTATTTGAACGTTTTAAAACGATAACTTTTGTTTTATAAATAAACATCTGCTAATATTGCAAAATAAATATGGCAGATGTACCATTTGGCGGTTTTTCTTTAAGCCCCTGTTAAGTCAGGATATGCTAATGTTTTCACCTCTACACAAAAACATATCTGCTTCACTCCAGTGAAATTGTGATATCTTTAGTGGTTCACGGAATACATAAGTGAATTATTTTCAAAATAAAAAGTTTGTATACCACTGTGCACTGCGATGTTGCGATTTACTGCCTGTCCCACGATGTCGCTCAATGTCGTTCGTTAGCACAAATACATTTAAAATAAAAACAAAATGTTTGAATTTGTTTTTGTTTAAAATGTATTGGTGCGAGCAATCGACATCGAGGGACATCGTGGGACTGGCTGTTAAACTCCTACGTTGTCTTTTTAGTTGTGCGACTTAATATGACTTAAGTAACAAATTTGGAAATATCTGCTATATTTATTAGCTCACAATACTACAAGCCAGAAGCGGGGAATATATAATAGTTTTCGGGATTTTGTTAATCATTTCTACTGTAACGTTTTTGATTGGGTGGCCCCCGCCATATAAAACTTTTAAACTCATACGATCCTTCTATGAATTCTGCGGCTTATTGGGCAATGTGTAGCAATTTGTGAAATATCTATCTGCTATATTTGGTAGCTCCAGTAGGATTTTGTGGACCTTTCTTGGCTATTTTTCTTGTGGCTATTTTGCAAAAAAAAAAAAAAAAACAAAATTGGCGGCAAAGTTAATTGGAGTTATCCCTATGACATCGTGCATTTAACTTAAGTTAAGGTAAAATAAGGTGTCAATTTTGCTTTTCAACATTATTCCACCAATCTGATGTTCAACTAATTAACTCTAATGGTCTGATTAAAATTTTGCGACATCATATGTTGAGGATAAAGTTTTTTTTAATTCAGAGCTCAATTTGGTGGCATTTTTTAATTTTGTTTAAGCAGTTGTTTTGCCTTCAATTATTTTGCATACTTGGAGAACTAACCTCGTGGTTTGTTTTCCAGAAAATTGTAAGCAAAAGTTTAATTAAAGAAGTTTACAAAGTGAAAGAACATCATTCCTCTCTTTCCATTCAACAATGATATTTTTTTGTTAATCCTGATAAATACACACTCCTTTGGATGGATGCCCCTTAAGGAAACTCTCAATTTAAAAAAGTTGTTTACTGTGAGCTTAACTTCAAAGTTAATGTTAAGCAACTTTTAGTTAAACAATAATTTTCCTTTTTTTTTAATTTTAAGTAAAATTTTAGTCGGCTTTAAGCTTTAAAAATATATTTATTTTTTCTTTGTGGCTTTCAATGTGTTGTAAGTTTGTGTGTGTGTGTGTATTGGTGAGTTTCATGGCAATTTAAAACACAGCAAAACAGGAAAAATTAAAGAATTGAAAAAAAAAGAAAAAGTAAAAACCAAACCCAGCAATTACAACAACTAACAGCAATTTAATGAAAAACGAAAGTGTTGCAAAACTTTTTGATTGCAATTTGTCCATAAAGTTTGTGGCACGACCTTAAAGTGTTTATGTTTATGGTTGTATGTGCATGTGTGTGTGTGTGTGAGTGTATATGTGTGTGTGAGTAAGTGTATTAAGGTCTAAATGCTTGGCACGATTAACATTTAAAAGGCTGTAAGAAAATTAATAAAAGTTTTATTGCAATTTTAATGGAAGTGTTTTTGAAAACTTTCCCTAACAACGAGATTTCTAAAAGAACGATTATTATTTTGGATTATGCTAGCATTTTATCCGTTCAAAAATTTATGTAAATAAGCATTAATATCTAAAGAATTATTATGTATAGTGTTTCATAAATATTAATGTCTTAAAAATTCCTTAGAAATTAAGACAAAAAAATTATTATTAATTATTTAATATTATGCTAATTACCCATAACGTTTTATAATAAAAATGCAATTTATTTCTTGGGGAAGAGAGCTAGTTCCTATACGTATTTAGTATTTAAAAAAATTGTTTAAATCTTTTTACACCAAAATTATGTTAAGAATGTAAGCCTGAGTGTTTTAAAAATTGTATCTTCCTGTGGAGTAGGCTTATTTAGGCCAATAGCTTATTAATGTTGGCTTCCAGACACCTGCTACTTTTCATTACACAAAAAAAAAATATTTCCACCAATTTTAAAGGGTTTAATTGGTTTCAGAATAAAATTTAATTAAACATTATTTGTTTAATATTATTTTTTTTTCCTAATTTATTTATTGTATATTCAAGGTACTTGAACTAACAATTAGTACTCATATCTTAAATCTAATGTAAAATAAACTTATAAAGTCCAGCCAGTGCCAGACAAAATTGTATGTTATACTGTTGCTTTTGTTTAATGTGAGCTATTCTTCTGATGATCGGCCAAGAGAAGCAAGATTTTTCCTTCTTAGTTGAGTGTATCCACGGTCGTTAAGGATGTTTCGAGCCAGAGGATTTGGGTGCGTTTCAAGCTTTTTTAGATAAGTTGTTTAATTAGAAAATTTTCTTCTTCAGTTTAAAACAAACATATATTTAAATCAATTAAAAAATTAATTGAACTTTAATTTTAAATGAATTATAACCTTAGGTTCAAACATTTTTTTTTGTGTATAAAAACTGAAAATATTTTGATTTCAGTCAAGGGACTTTTCCAACGAAATGTTTATTTTTAATTTTTTCTATAATAAAGTCCAACACGTCAGCACAAAATGCGGTAAAAATATTTTCTCATATTTTTATTTATTGTATCTTCAATATATTTATTTCAACCGACAACAAGTACTCATACCTTAAGTCTTAAAACAAATGCAAATATTCCTAGCGAAAAGGAAACTGAAACATGACTTGTCAGGTAACCAGTTCTTCAGCTGGTTCTAGTAATAAAAAATGGAATAATTTAGTTTAAGTTTAAATTAAAAATTTAATAATATCTTCCAGTTAAGAGGAATTAACAAAAAGTTATCGCTAATTTATGATGTTGCAAAATTGAAATGGGTCCATTAGAGATAAAAAACTTGAACATCGGAGAGGTGGAACATGCAAGATGGCCACCCAAAAAAATAGTCAAAAAAGATCCATAAAAACCTACTGAAGCTACCAGATCTAGCACATATTTCACTATATGTTACACATAACAAAATATGCCGAGGACTTCAAAGAAGGGTCGTATGAGTATAAAAGTTTTATATGGTGAGGGCCATCCAATCAAAAAGGTCACAGTAGAAATGATAAACAAAATCGCGAAAAATATTAGACACTCCCCGCTTCTAGCTGGTAGTATTGTGAGCTAATAAACATCGCTGAAATTTCCAAATATGTTACGTAAGACATATCTTAAGTCGTAAAACTAAAACGAGGAAGTACGACTTTAGACACAAAGATCGTAGCGCACAGTGGTGTACAAATTTTTATTTTTATAATTCGGTTACGTGTTAAGTGAACAACTACAGATATAGCAGGTGTAGTACAGAAATGTTTTTATGTAGGGGTGAAAGTAGTCACGTGTTCAGGCTTAAAAGGGGCTTAAAAAAAACCCTCCAATTTGGTGACCTCAGCCATAATTTTTTTTTGTTAATATTAGCAAAAGTTTAAGACTTTCTTGCTTTTACCAGGCTTTGGCTTAGGAGGGAGCAAATGACCCCAATGTGTGACTCAGTGAAATGTTAAGGTACTCGTTCAGCACCAGTTACTATAACATTCTCCGAGCTCTAGGTAGATTGTCTACTATTAAACACTTGTAAATTAGTAACGTGAAGTGTCTGTCCTCTATTCGTCAGTCACAATCCATAATCTCTTGTACTGCCTCTAATCATAAGATAAATTCGATTGGAACAAAAGTCACAAATTTCCTGCAGGAATACTTGACAAAAAATTATATTTTTTCTGTGATGGACATTGGACATTTCTCTGATGTTTGGCCAAGAGAATCCATAACCCTCGTGATAGAACATTTAGGACAATACGGACCAGCAGATTGGAATGTGCTTCAAAATTTTTTAAACATGAGACTGCATGTCTTGCTATTTCTTCTTTAACTAATGACACGATTAGATCGTTGTGAAAGTTCGATATTTTTATATAACAGGGAGTAACCTAGATCATTCATAGAAACTTATTTTGGTGCCTTTTGTATTATTTCTAAGTTTGAAGCTGAGAAAGAATCCATGAATGAATTTCAGAACATTATGTTGCTTCAAGGATCGCATTGTTCAGTTAAAGTTCGCAATATAAAGGGAGAGTAGATCATCTCTCAATAGGTCGAACTGGCGGAGCTGCTTTCAACATCTATATAGTTTTTTGAATTGAACGTTTTGGTATCATTTGTTATTTTATTCGAATAGGGTGGCATGGGCCTTATACCTCCCTCAATCTCATATCAACTGCCTGAGCGAAGCCGGTTGCCCCAGCTAGATTCGTTAACAAAATCATTATAACAAAACTAAGTAGTAATTTAATGTTTTCCGTTTTTCTGGTTATTTAACTAATAGCTGAGGCGAATAAGTAAGTATAGAGTAGTGGGTACCGAGTACCTAGTATATAATAATATTTTTGCGTACTCAATACACAATAGTAGGTAATTTATAATTCTGGAGTAGTCATTTTTAGAAATAAATTGAATAGAAAATTAGACGACTACAAAGACAAATTTCCGTTGCTATTATGTAAACGCAATTGTGAAGTACTACTGAGTACCCAATTAACATCTATTAATTAGTTTCGAGTAATTGAAAGTAGTAGAAACTGCCAGCACTATAGCAAAGTATCATATTAACAATTAATAAAACACCTCAAGCTTAATTAATTATTACACAAATTGTATATTACACTACAAACAACTGCTGGGTGTGAAGTTTCATGTTTTCTTTTAAAACAAATTCGCCCGAAGAATAAATGTTTGTTTTTTTCTTTTTTTTTGTAAAAAATAATTTCAACAATCATTATTACAGCACGTGTATTTCACTTTAATGAGACCAAATTAATCAGAAAGAAAATTCTATTTACATTTAAATTAGGGAACATTTAGCTAAAATGTCTTTTTAACATGGCATTGCCTTACTCTCGCTTTTCACTTCACTTCACTTCCCTTACTTTCTCTTTTTCTCTCGCCTTCACTTATTTCTTAGCTGTGACGTTCTTTCTCTCTGTTGAAACAGTACTTTTTAGTTACTGTAGCGTATGATTGTTATTAATTTCAGTTGGGCAAATATATGTAAATCATACGTCTAGGTGTTTCTTGACCTTGTAGCTCTGGTTAAATAAATTAATGGTTTATTTTAATTCAAATTAAATTTAAAAACAGCAAAGAAAAGCCAAAAAAATGTAATTTAATTAATGTGTTAATTCGTCATCTGAAAACAAATAACAAATATTTTTTTTTAAATTTAATTTGAATGGAAAACATGTAGGGAATATAATTGTAAATTTGTTTTTTAAGCACACATTATTTAAGTTTTATTAGGTTGTTGTTAAAGATTTTATTGGTAAAATGTTTTGCTATACGTGAGGAGTATAGGAAATATTTGAAAACTTTTTCCATATCTACCAAGTTTTTTGTTAAATAAAACTTATTTTGCCATTACTTAGTTGTGTATCTATTAAATTATTGTAGCCATTGTACAATTTAAAACTTAATTTTGGGTTTTACTTTTTCAATAGTTGTCTAGTTTTTCAATGTAGATGTTAGTAATCTTTTTAACAAGGTGGGACCATCAACTAGATCTTAAAGGAAAAAAAAATGTTTAAAGTTAAATTGTTTTTGATAAATTGAAAGTTAGAATATTTTAAAGACTTATCTTGTTTGTGGTTTTAAATTAAACACAAATGCACATTTTAAATGGATGTTGAATTAAAAATAAAGAAGGTTGTATTGAGCTTAAGAAAAGCAGGGTATTATACAATTAGTAAACTTTTCGGTCATATCTACAGAAGAAATTTCTTTAATATTACTATTTTCTTATCGTTATTTAAAAGACTGTAAATATAATAAAAATGTAGTTAAATTAACTAAAATTATTGGTTAATTTTGTTAACCTTTACTTTTATATCTTATCATGTGGAGTGGAGAAAAATCTTTAACAAAATCTGAAATAAATCTGCAAAATATTACTATCTTAAGAGTATCGCCAAAAGCTACATACTGGATTTAAGCAATAATGGCGATCATTTGGGTATGTTAATAGTTTTTTGAATTCCGTCTACTTTTTGACTTAATGACCAAAAACTGACTTAGGCCTGCAATATTATTAAGTAATTTTAATACTGAAACCCTAGAAAGTGCGCAATTCTATTATTTGCATTTTTTAATTATTAGTGAATTTGTTTAATAGTAAATAAACATAATATTTTGCTGATTAATCAAATAAAAATACAAAAAAAAAAAAAAATATTCGATTAATCGACCAGTTTTTATGTTAGAATATTATCGCAAACTCATTTACTTTACGATTCATGGACTATTGTTTTAATGAATAAGTTTGATAGTAAATAAAAATAATATTTTGCCAATTAATCGAATATAAATTAAGAAAATATTCGATTATTTGATCAGTTTTTAAATTTTTAAAGTTTTTTCATTAATATATTATTGTAAATCCGTTTACTTAACGATTAATGGACTAGTGTTTTAGTGTATAAGTTTGATAGTAAATAACATAAGATTTTGACGATTAATCGAATAAAAATTTAAAAAATATTCGTTTAATCGATCATTTTTTTTTTGTTGTTTTAAGCGTAATTTCATAAGTATATTATTGTAAATCCGTTTACTTTACGATTAATGGACGAATGCAATGCCTTCAGAAATAAATAAGAGGCACTCAAAGTTCAGTTGCAAGATAAACTTTGAATTGAAAGGCTAAAAAAAAACACTAACGCTTTATCGGGGGTTAATAGTTTTTATAAACAAAATTTTTGTCCTTTTATAATGACAAAAAAAGTTAATATGACTAAATTACGAACACTTCTTAGGTTAAGAGTTAATGCTTATTAAAGCCACATATCTTTTTTACAGCTTTTTAAGGCCATTTTTCCACTTAAATGGCAAAGGGGCCTGACAGGTTTATGTTTTAGAAACAAAATTTTTATGCACAACGTATCTTGTACACCATACATAACCGAAAATGCGCAAGGAGCGAACAAAATAACATATTTGCATATATGGGTGGTCTATTATGCATCTGTGGTTTGGTGGTCAAAAGCCTCTCAAAGTACAATTAAGCGTAGGTTGGATGGGGTTCAAGAGATTACTTGTATGGGTGTATGTGGTTCATTACGCACGGCTCCAACACAGGCATTAAAGACAGTAGAAAATTATTTTTAGTGAAGGGAAGAGGTATCGCAGCAGACTCCTTCCTTTATGGTTCCCTTTTCCACCTCCTGCCGTCCTATTTGATTATAGGCAACCGATTTATAATTTACGGCAACCTTACTTCCATGGAGCCAAATGCTTCAACCAGCCTTAGCTCTTGACTTAATATTTCAGACTGTTAACTGTCGACTTTTAATTATCGACCCTCATTCTCAGTAAAGAGTCTCTAGTAATTGCTAGCATTTGTCCACAATGTGCGCTATTGTCTCAGCCTCTTACGGTCACAGTGTGCAAGTACTATCTGCTTCGATTTTTATCTTGCACAAAAATATATATTTTCACCAATTAAATTTTTTAATTGGGTTTAGATTAAAATTCAATGAAATAATTAATTGATGAAATTATTTATTTAATTAGAATTTTTTTTTCTTTTTTAAACAAATATATAGTTGAATCAATTAAAAAGTTAATTAAACTTTAATTTAAAACTAATTAAAGTTTTTAATTGATGCAAACAATTTTTTCTGTGTGGCTAGACATGGACTGTCATTAACGCAGTTATCCAGCTTAAGGCATTTGGTATTTCTATTATATATGAGCACCTATATATACCTATATCTAGCCCTGTAGAAGCCCCCCTCCACCTCTACAGTGACGTGAGTTTAATTAGAGGACCCAATGCTCTTAGAAGCTATAGTTAAATATATTTTATAAAAATTTATTATGGTCGAAAAAAAGACCATCTACGTAAAAATCACTACACTATCGGGGCACCTTATTGCCAAGGAGCTCTTTGAATACCATTCGAGCCTGTATACTTCACCCATTCACCCGTTCACCCATTGTAGGACCTTTGCTTCCAGAAGCTATAGTTAAATATCTTTTATAAAAATTTGAACAGTCTACCTATTATGGTCTTAAAATAAGGTCGTCTGCGTAAAAATCACTGCACTATCGAGGAGCTCTTTGGGCTCCATTCGAGCCTGTCTACTTGTATTAGCGACCTTCCACCTTTACTGTGGAGTAAGTAAGTTCAGCCACTGTAGGACCTTTGCTCCCAGAAGCTATAGTTAAATATCTTTAAAGAATTTTTAAGAGTCTGCTTATTATGGTCCAAAAATAAGGCCATATGTGTAAAAGTCACTTCACTATCGGGGCACCTTTTAGCTTTCAGTTTTATTTATTACACTTCGTAGTATTTTTTTTTGTAATGCGGGCATAGCGAACATAGTTATCAACACATTATATACGATTTAAATTTATTGTTATAGCGATAGATGGCTCTGATTGACGAACACACATTGTGCTATTTTGAAAAAAGGGTTCCCTACTGGTATGTATATGTATGAACCCGTCTATATGCCTTGTTTAATAGAAACAGAAGAGGTAATTTTTTTTAAACCATCTTCATCTCATCTCATGTCATCATCAGAATCTGCAACAATTTTTGTATGCCCACTCCTGTTGAACTCAGTTTTTTGTTTGTAACTTATAGACTGATTTCCTTAATTATTCACCATATTTTTTTAATATTCATTTGAATAAATTTTATTCATTTGAATAAATTTTATTTATTTATTTTTATTTACACTTACATCGGGGCAGATTTTCTCGGTATCTGGCTGAATGCAACCCGCATTACAAAAAAAAAAAAAAAAAAATATTCATTAATTTGTTTGTACGAGCAAATAATGTTTTTATATTTTAATTAAATATTTAAAATCACCAACATCATGTAGTCATTACTGCCATTATTCTGGTTAAAAGGCGAAATGAGTAGTTTGCATATTTTTCTAAAATAATAATGATTTTTTATTTATTTTTATTTTTTTTTAAACAAATTTGCAATTGCCAACATAAATATGAATTAAAAAATCAATAGCAAATAAAATTATTTTTTCAACGTTTCAATAAACGCAAATTGCTTTGAATGACAAAAAAAAGAACTAAAATGTGGTTTAAAATTTAATTTAAAATACAATTTTTCTCTTTCGCTTCTGATTTTATGGCTTTAATTATCTAAAATTGTTTAAATTGTTCCAATTGTTTAATGCTTAAAATAAATTACTAAATAATATGTTGTTCTTTTTTTCTAAATTATTTTATTATTCTAACAATTGCTATTTTATTTTTATGGCAACATTTTATTTTTAATAATTTTTTTTTGTAAATTTTTCAAAACAAATTTCAACACTTAAATTGCCAATAAAAATTTTGTTTATTGATCTGTGACACAGAAGACAACAACTATTTTTGTGATATTTTTATAGGATTTTTAATTTGTTGCGATAATAATCAATGACCACGATATCTATTAGTTTTTATTATTATCTTCTTTACTATAAAAGCCATGTAAGTTATAGGGTATTCTATTCGACTGCAGGTGTTTATCTATGTTATTCCTATTTTGTTAATTTAGGTGACTTTTTCTGCTTGTCTTTTTGCCAAAAATATTTCTTATGATGAAAATGTTTTTTTTAAGTCCCACAAATGAGAGTTTTGCTGCTAACAGATCATCTTATCAGCGCCATCCTGTGGTCATCTTTCGCGGCAACTGTTTACTAAGAGAATATTGGTTATGTACGTTCAAGGAGAAATTAAGAAATTAGAGGCAAGTGGATGCTGCAATTTAAGTCTCTAATAAAATAATTTTTATTATTTAGGTGGCTATTACAGAACATTTGTTCCTGTAGCCGAACGTAAAATAGATTTCCAAGCGCCTCGATCTTCTGCGCTTCTTCTCCAGTTTATGACACTAAGTTTCGAGATGTCTTCCTCAACTTTATCTTTCCATCGAAGTTTCGGTCTTCCCCTTCTGCGTGAACCGTCACCATGTTCGTATTCAAATGACTTCCTAGCTGGAGCATCTTCTTCCATTCTCACAACATGTCCTAGCCAACGCAATCGTTGTAATTTGATACGTTTGACTATGTCTATGTCGGCATACAGCTCATACAGCTCATGGTTCATACGACACCGATATTCTCCGCCAACGCAGATTGGTCCATAGATTTTTCGAAGAAATTTTCTCTCAAACACTCCAAACACAGCATCATCTGCTTTCGCAAGTACCCAAGCTTCGGAACCATATAATAGCACGGGTAGTATCAGTGTCTTGTAGAGAGTGATTTTTTTCTGTCGAGAGGTGGCCTTGTTTTTAAACTGCTTACCTAGTCCAAAGTAGCATCTATTGGCCAGTATTATTCTTCTCTTTATCTTAAAACTGATGTTGTTTGTTTTGTTGATGGCGGTACCGAGGTAGATAAAATCGCTGACTACCTCAAAGTTGTAGTTTTCAACTTCCACTGTCTACCCGAGTCTACTGGACGTCTTGTGCGTTGATACCATCAACTTGGTTTTATCGCCGTTTACTGCCATACCCACTTTGGCAGATTCTTTTTCGATTTTTTGAAAGGTGGCAGTTACCGCTCGCAATGTTCGACCCATGATGTCTCTATCGTCAGCGTAAGCGAGTAACATGTGTTGTTTAGTGTATAGCGTGCCAGTTCTATTCACATTCGCATCCCTTCTCTAGCAGGATATTCACCTTCTCTAGCAGGATATTAAAAAGGTCACACGATAGACTATCGCCTTGTCTGAAACCTCGTTTGGTACTAAATGGCTCCGAGAGGTTTTTTCCTATTTTAACTGAAGATCGCGTATCAGTTAAGGTCATCCTGCACAGCCGTATTATATTTTGTAGGGATACCAAACTCAGACATGGCTTGAAACACCTTTGAACGAATGGGGCTGTCAAAAGCAGCCTTTTAGTCGACAAATAATAAAATAATACTCAATGTAAAAACATAACTATTTACAAATGAGCCCTTGATTTGGAAAGTGGTATAAGTCATATATTTCTTGTTTCGAGATATTAAGAGGTTTGCATTTTAAAGGTTTCAAAAATATTTTTGCATTATGAAATAATAAAATTTGACAATTAAATAGTGCCAACACCTAAGTATTCATTATGATTGTAAAATTTATAGCCATTTTTAAAAGGAAATGTGGTTTTGAAAGTTTGAAATGACTTATACCATTTTCAAAATTAACTGCAAACAAAATAACATTTTATTCAAACTCATTACACTGTAACTAAGTAATTAATTTTTTAGTATTTAAAAATTGGTGGGCTATAGGGTAGTAAATCTATCATCATATCATTCCTTTTTTCTTCTGTTATAGGTCTAATGGTTGTGTGTAATGGAAACAAATTAATATTTTCGTTTATTCTTGGCCCTCCTCTTTTAGGCGAAAGGTTTAACAATTTCAATTCTGAATTGTCATCCAATGAAGTTTTTAAAAACATTCTTTATGGAGCATTTTTTAGAAATCTGATCCATTGTGTTTTTAGCCAAGACACAGCTTCATCCATTAGTTTTAAAGTATGAACTGATTCATCGAAAGACGATATTAGTCTTATACGTTTTCATTTCTTGGGAGCATTAGTTATTCCTCTTCGCCGTATAATGTCTGCAATTAACTATAAATAGTACATTTTTCCATTAATAGGATTACCTGATTATACCTGAACCGCTGTCTGAAGACATGACACAATTAATAATAATGATTTTGCCAAACATTGAAAACAGGCTGACTTATGTCACTATTAAAATATACAGTAACTGTATTTTGTTTATCAACCAAAAAATAAACTCAATTTCATCAATTTAATTTTCATGACATACTGCTGAATTACTTTAGATTACACACTGTGTAATTTTTTAAGTAATGGCAAAGTAACCATATACGGACACCACTAAGTGATAAAAGCCCAAAAAAAAAGAGACCCCTGTCTCCCAAAGTCCTCCAGGTTTTTTTTATGGGCCCTCAAAGATGTGGGGCCTCGATGTCATTTTTGCAAAAAAAATGATCATTTCCTCAAGCACATATTTTGCAAACCGTTTGAAATTTTGATATACTCTCTGGGGCAAGGTTGTAGCTCTTGTCATAAAGAACAAAAAGTGTGAACATATAAAATCAAAAAAACTTCATCTTCAAGGTAAAAATCGCAAAAAACTTTAAAAAATTCAATTTCTTTTTACCTTTTTTCCCCTGTTCAGGTCCATAGGTAGCAAACCGTTCAAAATTCAAGGAAACAATCAACTACAAAAATGAACCTAAGATCCCATCCCTTGTCCGGTATGGTTATTTTTTTCCGTGTTGTACTGTGTTATGTTATTTCATTAGTATTTGATATGAAATGGATAATAAACTAGTTTTTTAAAATTTTTGACTTATACCAGTTTCAAAATCAAGGGCTCAAATATACTGTAGAGATTTTAAAGTTTTATTATAAAAATAGCTGTGCCCACCACATTGTGGGCGTCCTGACAATATTTTGCTCGACATAGAGCGACAGCCAGACAGTTACTGTTTTATTATATTACACGCCGTACCCGCCATGTCGTGGGTGGCCTGACAATATTTTGCTTTGAAAGTATTCCACACTAATTGTAAAACTCTTACTTTTATAGTGTTTCTGTTATGGTTTAGGTATTTACTTTATATAGATATACCCATCCCTGGATAAAAATCTAAAATTTATAAAAAATTCCAAAAATTATTTTTAAAGCTCTGTAAAAGGTGTTTAAACTTTTTTAATAGCAATGTAATTCCACAAAGTAAAAACAAAAATCAAATACAAATTTTATTCAATTGGCGCCTAATGTTGCGCAATAGTTTATAAAATACCCCACTTTCAAAATTAAAAGGTGCACAAGCGTGTTTAAAATATCCCAGTTTTAAAACGAAAATTTCAGTACCTTTAAACAGGAAAATGCGTTTTTTGTTCATTGCTTTTTCTTCACTTTATCTTGGAAGTGAGATATTTTTGTGTAAAAAATATTCTATATTCGAATCAGGATACTAAGGTTTCTCCTCACAAAATTTTGTTAAAATCCATCTAGTAGTTTTTACGTGATGCGAACACAAGTGATGAGCAGACAGACAGGCGGAAATTAGTTACTATAACCATATACGGACACCACTACGTGATAAAAGACCAAAAAAAAAAGACCCCTGTCTCCCAGTTTTGCCCAAAGTCCTCCAGGTTTTTTTTTATGGGCCCTCAAAGATGTGGGGCCTCGATGTCATTTTTGCAAAAAAATGATCATTTACTCAAGCTCATATTTTGCAAACCGTTTGGAATTTTGATATACTATCCGAGGCAAAGTTGTAGCTCTTGTCATAGAGAATAAAAATTGTGAACATATAAAATCGAAAAAACTTCATCTTCAAAGTCAAAATCAAAATCAAAAAAAAAAACTTTAAAAAATTCAATTTTTTACCTTTTTTCCCCTGTTCAGGTCCATAGGTAGCAAACCGTTCAAAATTCTAGGAAACAATCAACTACAAAAATGAACCTAAGATCTCAATAAACAACTTTCTGGAACATATGAACTTCCTAGGAATGATTCTTAACACCGTTTAGGTAGAGCTTAGGTAGCCGCAAAAGTGAAAAATTTCTACTTTGGGTAGTGCTCAGTCGTAAACATCATGTATTTAACCAACCAAACTCAGATAAAGGAATACGAAAAAAATTCTATTCAATCAAGAAGTCTACCACTAAAAGCTTCTTCCCTCTTGTTTGATATTTTTCTGTAATATATACCACCTTATATTTGTTATTGCGTCATTACCTCAAAAACGCACGACGTTATTTGCAGAGTAGTCTATGTCAAACTTAGAGGGCGTTATAATGCATTTTTCTAGATATAAAGTAAGGGGGTACATGACGCTGGTTTATACGGCAAGCTTTAACTTGGAAACATACGTTACTCTCAGAGTACAAAACCTCAACACTCTGCCTATTAAAGTTTCCTAGGCTCACAAACATATTTTTTTACTTTGTATGTGAGGTACGATATCCACTGTTTCGACCCGCACAGTTTTGTACTCGACTATACGTAATAATGCGAGAGTTACTCGTCTATAATTTTAAAACTCTACCTGTTATAGTTTCCAATTTACAAAATAATAAATTTTTATTTACTTTTTATGGTAGGTTCTTCTACCGCCTACTGTTCCAATACAATAAATTCTCCTATGGATATTAATAAGAGGATGGATTACTAATGCAAAATTTCAAGACTATTGATAGTTTCCAAGTTACACTATGATGAATATTTAATTTGTAAGGGAGGTACAAAACGCACTCTTCTAATCCAGACAATTGAATATTTTAAATTTGTATTAGTCGAACTATTTATTTTACATACAGATGAAATTTAAAATAAGTTTAAGTTCGTTTTTTTATTCTCTCTAAGGAAGAATAAATTACAAATTATTAAAGAAAAATTGGGAAAATTTAATTCTCAGACACCAGCAGAGTGGTGTTAATTTTCTTTAGACAATAAAATAAATCAAGCAAGTGCGAGTTAGACTCACACACGTAGGGTTTCGTACTATGTTTAGTAAAACTTTTAAAATTCAAGTTGTTAATTTTTTCATGTCTTATGAGTCACCCTTTAATTCTAATCTTAAAGTCATAATCGCGAAAATTGCATCACCTTTAAATTTTAGTAATTGTTGTTATAACGGTCATGGTAATACACTTTCTATAAAAGTAAACATACGCCTACCTATTGCGGTTCAAAAAATAAGGTAATATACGTGAGAAACATGTTACTGATGGAAGACTCTTTAGATATTAGTAATTGTTACAGCGGCCGAAGTACAACATCTACTGTAAACATTTTAAGATTCTACCTATTACGGTTCAAAAATTAAGGCTATTTACGTACTAATCATTTCTCTGCGGGAACACCATTTAATTTTATCACTGTCGGCACACCCTTTAATATTTACTATTTGTTATAGTGGCCATTAATACACCTCCTGTTGAAACTTTAAGAGTCTACCTATTATTGTTCAAAACTTATGCCATATACATGAAAAAAAAAACGTCATTATCGGAACACCCTTTAATTTGTAGGTTTAATATTGTATACTTGCTTATAACGCGCGAACATAGTTTAAATTACTGTCTGAAAATATTAAGTGATTGCCTCCTATAGCTCAAGAAATAAAGACATAATCGTAATTAACACGTCACTTTCGAAACACCCTATAAGTTTTAGTATTTGTTGCACACCTTCTGGGAAAACTTCAAGTGTCTACCTATTATGGTTCAAAACTTAGGCATTATACATGCAAATCACATCACTTTCGGAACACCCTTTAATTTTTAGGTTTATTTTTTAGACTTGTTGTTTATATAGCGAACTATGTTTTAATTACTGCTTGTATATTTTTAGTGTATTCTTCCTACAGTTCAATAAATAAGCACATATTCGTATATAACACATCTCAATCGGAACACCCTATAATTTTTAGTATTTGCTATTATAGCGGCCACAACTATACACCTTCTTTGAAAATGTCAAGCGTCTACCTATTATGGTTCAAAACTTAGGCCTTATACATGCAAATAACACCACTATCGGAACACCCGTTCATTTTTAGTTTTAATTTTTTATAGTTGTTTATATAGTGAACTAAATTTTAAAAGCTGTTTATAAATTTCAAGTGTATCCCTCCTACAGTTCAAGAAATAGGCACAGCTATACATCATCTGTGAAAATTTCAAGAGTCTACCTATTACGGTTCCAGAGATAAAAGGCTCTGACAGACGGAAGCGAAAATAATAGGGTTACGTTTTTACCCTTTGGGTACCAAACGCTAAAAAACGAACTTAAGCTTGATTTAAAATTTCATCTGTATAATTATTTTTAGCTTTGTTGGTATTCATACTAGCTGAACTATTAGAGGGTTACATGCAAAATTTAAAGATCTCTAGATCTACGATAATTGTTTTTCACTATGGATGGTGGTGGCTCAATGCCTTCCGTTGGCTAGAGTATTTACATTACTTGCTCTAGCTTTCAAAATTCCACCTGTTATAGTTATGTAGGTAAACGATTGTTATTTTGTACTTTGTTTGGTAGTTACCAAGCCCACTGTAATAGTCCAGTGCACTATTCCAAACAAGTAGGGCAATGATAAATATTTATTTTATATGAAAAGTATCAGGACCACTTTAAATATCAAGAAAATATATACACTAGTTCACCCACCAGTGTACTAGTAACGAGCTGTGGACATTTCAGGAAGCTATATTTTTCCAACAGACAAAAGAACAATTAAAACCATTTTTTAATGTATATATATAGAGAAACTGTCAAAGAAGCTATAGCAATTGTTATGTCCTCATTTCATTTGAAAAAAATATATATACATATATACAAAGCACTTCTTTCATCATTCAATTTATAGTCATCATTTTTTTTTTTCTCAAACAAATAATGATTGTCCTTTAATGTTGCTTTGTAATAATTAATTTTATAAAAAAAATATGGTTTATGTTGTTGTTATCGTTATTTTAAAACAAAGGTTTCCCTTAAAATCCCTAACGCACTCGCATAAATATTTACCGAGTCGTTTTTTTTTCATAAATTTAAACACAAACGAGCAAGCGTGTATGGGTGACGTATGATTAATATTAAATTTTGATTTTAACACTCATACGCCAGATTACACTTGATTACATGCAGCTTACGAATACACAAGCAAATAAGTAAATATTAATGTTAAAATTGATTGTATTAATTGAATTTAAATTAAATTCATTTAAATTTATTTGTTTACTTTTCAATTCTTCCATTTTTAAATTTTTATTGCAATTAAATGTATTTAGTTTAAACTGTTCTTTTTGTTGGATTGAATAACAGCAACAACAGCAACAACAGATCGGAGAAAAACTGCATTAAAAGTTTGTTGTTGATTTAATTTTATTTGAAATTAACTTTTATTCACTAACAAACGTTTTCGATATTGTTGATTATATGAAGAGGTTAATACATTTTTTTTGTATATAATAAATCTACAATAGTTTGCAGTTTGTGTTTTTTTATTGATTTTTATTTGACAATATGGTGTTAATGAGAGTAGTTATAATAGTAGTTGGCGTAAAATAGTTGTTACAGTTTGAATAACTTTTTGATACAAAACAAGAAAAAATGAAAACAGGTTTTTTTTGTGTATTAATGAACACTTTATTTGCTGTGGTCTTGCTTCGGTAAATATATTTTATAAAAGTCTGACATACAGAGAGCGTAAATGTAATGCTATGTTTACCATTTCACCATAAGGATTATTTAATAACTGCTGAAACTATTAATAGTTAAGACGCTCTGCAAGATGTAGTTTTTTTAAATATGTTTTCAGTGATGACGCTAATTTCATGCTTTTCTTACGGTATCTGAAAAAATAAATGTCTAAAAGTCGAAAAACCGTTAAATTCATACAAGTTGAGTGTATTGTCGGGAAGTGCTATAGCACCATAATTGTTCGATATTGAGTAGGCAACGACTTGTTTAGATTTTTTTGTCTGATTAGAATATATGAGTGTTAAATAAATTGAGTTTGAATAGGACCGCACCGTAGGCTATTTAACAAACTTCATTCGACACAGTTGTTTAAGAATTTTTCAGGATGTATAATTTAAGATGCGACTTGGGCTCTTCTGGTGGGACCTTGAATAACATAGAGTTTGTCAAGTAATATTTGTCAAGTTGTCGTTGAGCTATTGTCCAATTTGTGAAAAAAGTTATGACAAATTCAAAGATACTGTACTCCGTCTGATATTCTTAATATTTATATCACCGTTATTCGTCATAAAATGGGATGCACGTCTTATATATGGGCCGACGCCCCAAAGTGGGCGAGATTATCAATGGTGACATTAGGTGACAGCCTACTCTCTTGAGTCAGGCATAATCGATGCAATGTGGGTTTTTTTCGCTGTTTCATCGTAACTATAAAGAATTTAGTTTTAAGAAAATCAGAGAATTTGTTCCCGGTAAGTTTTTTTAAATACCACGGTTTTCAATTATTTAGTATTTTAGTGGTGAACAGGTGAAAATTTTGTCATTCCGTGTGGAATTTCTTGAATATTCCTTTCTGAATCTTTATATAAAGAGATGTTGATTTAGCAATATCCATCTGTCTATCTGTGTTCGGGTTGAAATCAACTTTGCCAAGGTACCAGAAGAAATTAAAGCCCATCAATCTCCCAGGCATAGTTTCGAAAATTTTGCTATTGCAATTTAGCAACATGAGACTATTCGATTCGAGGTTGCGAGAAAAAAGCCACGCCTATCTATATTTTTCACATTTGGTCAGGTGGTTTTTAAGTTTTTTTTTTTCGGTTTTAATAATTTTCGTTTGCTTTTTTAGTTAATAAATATTAGACGGCGACCAATAGATCGCATATAGTTCTCGGGTGGCAATAACACCCTGGGAGGGACGATTTTATATTTGTTTTTAAGTTGATAGGATTTTTCTGTTTGGATTTAAATGCCTTTATAGAAAGCAATAAACATAGAGGTGGCCAATAGACTGACAAAGTAGCTACTGGGAACCCAGTCCTATAAAGCCCACCGGGAGGTTGAAGGTCTCTATTCAGGAGGAGGTGGTTGTGCGGGATTAATATTGAGTTCGTTTTTCTTCAGTTTTATCGCTTTTTTTTATTCTACTTATTCCTGACCATTTTCGTACCAATGAGTTAGGGCGGACCGATAGCAGCCTTTATTCCTTCGAGTATGGTCACACGTAAAAGATAATTATTTAACCTCAATGAAACTCAGCAGCGCCCAACAGTCAACAAGGGGTACCGGGGGTGTAACAATGTAGGGTTTGCTGTTTTAAAGATTTAATCCTTTTTGATCTGGTCATTGTAGTCCTAATGAATAAACGATGGTCATATACTGGAGGCGGTGGTGCGTTAAAATGGTATTCACCGTGGTGAAGGATATAAAGGGTGTTTTTTTATAGAGGTATAGAACTTTAAGTTGGCATTACTTTTCAAGATGGCGACCAATTTAACAGCTGTCAAGTGATTTATTCACAGTTTGGTTTGGCAATTCACCATGAATAGACTCACGTCTGAACAGTAAGGCGTATATTCGTCGAATGGGCCCAAAACGAGATTACCTTTTTTCCCGATTTTCATAAGCGAATTTTGTTTAGCGATAAAGCGCACTTCTGGTTGAATGTCTAAGTCAACAAACAAAACTGCCGCATTTGGAGTGAAGGTAATCCTCAAGTGTATATCGAAACACCGTTACATCCAGAAAAACTGACTGTTTGGTGCGCTTTATGGGCTGGTGTAATCATTGGTCCGTACTTTTTCAAAAACGATGGTTGCCAGAACGTTACAGCAATGTTGATCGGTATGAAGCCATGATTACTAACTTTTTCATTCCTGAATTGAATAACCATGATGTCCAGGAGATGTGGTTTCAACAAGACGGCGCAACATGTTACACAGCTCGTGCCGCAATAGATTTATTGAAAGACACGTTTGGTGACCGCCTAATTTCACGTTTTGGACCTGTGAATTGGCCTCCAAGATCTTGTGATTGAACACCGCTAGACTACTTTCTGAAGGGGCTGCGTAAAGTCATTGGTCTATGCGGATAAGCCACAAACGCTTGACCATTTGGAAGACAACATTCGCCGTATTATTGCCTATATACGGCCGCAAATGTTAGAAAAAGTCATCGAAGATTGGACGTCCAGATTGGACGTCCAGATTGGACTACATCCGCGCCAGCCGTGGCGGTCATATGCCAGAAATCATATTTAAAATGTAATGCCACAAGATTATCTTTCGGATAAATAAAATTCATGTCAATCGAATAATCCATCGTTGTTTTATTGCAACTTAAAGTTCTATATCTCTATAAAAAACACCCTTTATAATATAGCACTCTTCCTTTTTTTTTGGATTAGTCAGTGGATTACAGTGGGGATTACATGGAAATTTTCCTTTTTTTAAGCCGTACAGTTCGTATGTAAAGTCGGTTTAAAATTGAATTTCCTTAAATACTACTACATGGCACGAGTAGTAGGTATTAAAACTCGAGTTTTAATTCAACTAAAGGATTTAAATTATGTAAAGTAGAGTGCAGGTACTAGATCTTGTTCGCAAAAAAAAAAAACGTATGAAATAAAAATCCATTGGCTTTAATTCCGGCCAAAGGTTGTAAAGCAATGAAGCTGAGAACTTCGTAGTGGGATAATGTGGAGTCCTGTTTAAACTTCCAGTAATTTTTGAGGAATTCTTTTGTGTGCCCAAAGTGATAAAAGGATGTTTAAAGTCTTTTCATTGTAGATTTGTGGAATTTAAGATTAAAGATTTATAACTTATAACTATTTAAAAAATTTTTACTTATAACCCTGCGCTCTAAGCCACTTATTCTGATGTTGTGGATATTTTAATTAATTTAAATAAAATGATTTAAACATTTCCATTATTGAATTGTATTTAAAGCGTCTTAAATTAACGAATATTAAATGGTATCCCATATCTTATTATATTCAACTGTAAATCAATATAGATTCAATTTAAAACATTTTTATTTAAATATTTAGTTAAATTTTAAGCAGTTTAAAGCAATTAAAATTAAGTTTCTAACGAAATTGATTATCGCAGCCTAGAGGCTTGAAATTCATCAGCTGTGTTTTATTGAGTGAAGCATTTTGTAATGAAAGCAGTTGATCGCAGTTGCTTTGTCAAGACTCAAAACAAGTGATTATAAGATTTTAATTTAAAACATGTAAATAATTTATCTTAAAAAAAAAGAAAATACTGAAGCAAATGCATGCTCCACTCAAATATAATGGCAGTTTGCATGTGCTGTTGACTGTCTTATACTATGGGTTAGATATGCCGTAGATTTTTCTGAACTTATCTTTACTTTCACGCGCCTACGTCGGTGTCGTCTTGATATTTATGTCAGATCGCTTAATACTAGTTTTTTTTTTAAATCTTTTAAATATATATAGCACGAAGGTTTTTATCTTCCAGCTTCAGGGTCCGTACATGCCTCAGGGACTGGTGCTTCCATATACCCTGTAAGCATTAGCATCAGAAGTCAACAAACTGCAAGACATTCAGCCTTATTACGGTTGTCGTTGTCGTACTTCGGCAACAGTAATATTGCTATAGATTAATTAAAAATTTTGATTGCTTTCTTTAATTTATTACAATATTATTGTATTACCGTAATAAAGCTGAATATGACCTGGGACTATTCTCTGTATAATTTTTGATAAAGATTATCGTCAGTAGCTGGATGGCTTGTTGGCCATTACGAAATTTGGTTTAAACATACGTACATATTGTTAGCTTACATAAAGATATAAAATTTTTATATATTTTTTCTATTAAAACAATAAGATTGACGGCCCTTTTAGGATAAAATACTCAAAAATGCAATAATTTTGGGATTTTTAAAAACGTCTAGTTTTCAACTCAGAAAAGATATAATCGTGAAATTTTTCCATACTATTTTTAATTTCGCTTACTAAATATGGGAAAAATTTGCTCAAATTTGTTTAAAATATTAAAAAAAAACTCGATACTTTGTGGTATCGAAAAATCAAAAATTTGAAATTTGAAATACTTAATCTAAAATACTAATTTTAACACATAATTTAAAGATTACACCACCATTTTATAGCTACTACCCAGACCTCTATGACCATGTATAATTTTGAAAAATCAAACACAAATTAAAGAAAATTGAAGTTCTAAAAGAATTTGCAGGATAAGAGACCACATAGCGCCACTCCTGGTAAGTGGATGGTACCCACCATCGAAACTTAAGCTGATATACTTCTCTGTTAATTTTGGATGAAGCGTCCTAGCCCATTACAAATGGCTAAGTTATTTCCAAAATCTTTTGTTTCTGCCCCACAATGTGATGTACTGAAGTTTCTAAATTACAAATAACAAATGACAAAATAAAAGTTTTTTTTTTTCATTCAATTCAAATTCACTGAAATTGATTACTACGAGGAAGCTAGTTTCGATGGCCATTTCGTTAAGTGCTCAATTTCGCATCATCAGGAAACCTCAACCCAAATGTTAGATAAGTTAAAGTTTCTCTTATGTTGAGAAATTTTATTTGACTAAATAAGTGTTTAGCCAAACTATGTACGTTAATATGATGGTTACTTGTACGAAATTTCAAGGCGCTACCTATGGCAGTTCTCTAGATACAGGATAAAAATGTTTCACTTTATATGGGAGGTACCACGCCCACTGTCCCAATTAATTTTCTATTTATGTAGACTATGCACATTAGCATAGGGTTTACTGGTTTACTCGCACACAAATTTAAGGCTCTGTCTATTGTAGTTCGCCAGGAAAACGATAATAATTTTTCACTTTGTATGGCAGGTACCACGCCCACTATTCCAATTCAGTCTGTGTTTATCTTAACTATGTACGTTAATATGGGGGTTATTGGTGCGAAATTGCAAGGTTCTAGCTATTGTAGTTCTCTAGATACACGATAATAATTTTTAACTTTGTATGGGAGGTACCACGCCCACTATTTCAATACTGTCTATCTTCCTCTAATCTAGGCATGTTAATATAGAGGTTCCTGTTGCAAAATTTCATGGCGCTACTTATTACAGATACCAAGATAGACGATGATAAATATTTACTTTGTATGGGAGGTGCCACGCCCACGTCTAATATCAAAAAATTAAGTACTCTATTTTACAGTCCATATATCCAATAATAAACTGTGAAAATTTAGTGTAGGCAGCTATAGCTTTCCTACAAAAAAACAAAAAACAAACATACAAACAAACACATTTTGTGCTTTATATATATGTGACCCGGTCTATGAAAAGGTGGCTTATGACTCAAAAAAAAAAAAAATTTCGAAAAATTAGCTGTTAAAGAAAAACAATGCAACAACAAGAACAAAAAGTGGAAACATTTTTTTTTGAGTCATAAGCCACCTTTTCATATGCCGAGTCACATATATATATTAAACGTATTTTTATTTGATTAATAACATTTTGATCTGCGTCTGCTGTATTGATGCTAGAAAAGAACACTTTATATTTTTCTTGGTAAAACACTTTTGCTCTGAATTCCTTAAGGTTGCAAGGCCTGCTTTGCATAAAAAGCCTTCGCATCGCCTTAGTATATTTAGTTTTATTTTAAATATTATATTTTATATTTAAGTTTAATATTTTTTCTCTCTATTTAAATAACTGTAACTTTTGTGCTGTCTTTTTTAGCCTCCCACTTTTTCTCTGAGGAAATCCCCATTTAATCGTTTTGCCATTAAAACAAATTTATGCGCTCTTTTACGCTTCCTTTTTTCTTCATTTTTTAAAGGTATTTATTTGCCATCACATGTAAAATTTATTCTTAAAAACCCCAAAATAAAAAGAAAAAGAAAAAGAAGGAAAGAAAAAATGCAAACAAAAGCAAACAACGAGCGAAATCACCCGCAGACATTCACTGTTCATGAATGATGATCTGGTTGTTTGTGGTGATGCTAAAGGAGATGGCATAAGTTGTGTTGTGTTGTGGTGGTAGTTGTGTGTTATAGTATTGGTATTTGTGGTTGCAGCTGATTTTTAAGGGCACTATATAGAGAATTTGATGAGCGTGTGCCATTCGTGTTTGTAGTTTTGTGTTTGTTGAAAAATATTGCAAAAAATTTATTATATTTTTCGAACACTTTCTTTCTTATGCATAAAATTTGCATATAGAAATAAAGATTGACAATATCAGCGGTGCAGCTGGTGTTTACAACACATGCTCTGCCTGCCAAGAATCGAAATTAAAAATATATAAAACAAATCATGCAAAGAAAACGGGAAAATATTAAGACAAGACCTTCAATAAAAATCGTTATAGAGCAATAAAATTATTTTAAAAATAAAATAAAATAAACAACATCAGAAAGATATTAAAAAGGAAAAAATTTCAATCAAGTCTATGTAAACTTTAATATTCTTAGTTTTTTTCATAATATTTTTATGGTATCGTTGAAACATATGCTGCTTATTGTACTGATGAGCAAAATTAAAAAAAATTCAAAAAAAAAAAAATAAATTAATAAGTCTAGCCGAGAGAAGCAATATTTTAGACGAACATAGCCACGATCATTCAGCAAGTTAGGAACTAGTGGATTTGGATGCTTTTCAAGCTTCTTTAGCGTTGAGTTTCTGCCAACAGGCCCATTTATTTGCACTGCTTTCAACTTCATTTGGGTAAATTTTGCTTCACTGTGATTTTCCAGGTTAAGCGTCTATCTGGATGTGTTTTAAAACTTAACAGATGTACATCGGTTAATGAGGTAATATTGATGTGGGTTAAGAGACACAGTGGCACAGCTAGAAATGAATGGGTGAACTTTTTAAACCTAAAAAGTTGGAGGGAGGCCACTACGTGTCGACAGACTTGGATAGTGCTCAAAGAGCCAATATAGTAGGAATTACAATAAGATTCTCAGATAATGCGTGATCCATTTCGAGGTTCCCTACTTTTTTAAAAGAAAAAACACAGAAAATTAAAATTTTATGAAGACGGTTTATTATCATTCTTTGGCATTTATTTTTTGAAGATTATGTCTATCAAATGTTGGCCGTTGCTACGTCGCAGATGGTCCATCCGTTAAGTCCAATTTTCGATGACTCGTTCGATCATTTCGAATGGTAACTGGCGAATGACACGCGTGATGTTTTCCTACAAGGCCTTAATCGATGCTGGTTTCTCCGCATAAACTTAAAACTTTACATATAACCACAGGAAAAAGTCTAACGGTGTCATATCAAACGAACTTGGTGGCCTATTGACCGGCCCAAAACGTAAAATTATGTGCGCAACGAAATGTTCTCTCAATAAATCCATTGATTCTATTGATTGAACGATAACGGTCGCCATTGATAGTTACGTTCGCACCGGCATCAATTTTAAAGAAATATGGACCGATGATTCCACCGGAACACAAACCACACCAAACCTTTGTTTGTTCTGGATGAAGTGGCAGCTCTGGAATCTTATCAGGTTGCTCTTTGTCTCAAATGCGGCAATTTTGTTTGTTTACATACCCATTGAGCGCCTCATCGCTAAACAAAATTTGTGTCGAAAACCTCGGATCTTCTTGGAACTTTTCAAGAGCCCATAGAGCGAAGCGATTTCGAAGCGAAGCGAAACGTCAAAAAATACTAAACAAAAATAACGTGACAGCACGGTAAGACTCACACGCGATCTGTGGAACAAGATTAACGTGAGTACCTGCCTAGTTGGCCTAATCTCACGGTGATCTTACGACCGAGTAAAACTTAAGCGTAAACTAGCGCCCCCATTGTGTAGTATAACAACACTTTACGACTGCCACCAATCGCAATTTGTGTGTGATACAGTCACAATGAGTAGCAATTTATAGAATATGGCAAGCCTTAACCAAGGCAATCCTAGATCCATATTATAGCCTCTTGCTTAGGGGTTTGGAGACTAACTCCGTTTGTTTAGAGCGCAACAGCACACTTGATCGACCGTGCACCATATCTGCATAAATTGATCTTAAAACACAACCACCACGTGTACCCCCGAAGAGGACCTCACCAACAACTGGATATTGAGAGGATAGGCTCTCTGTAGGGCTACCGATTCCCGTGGTACCAGTCCTTTGGGCACGGGTCGGGCCTCGAAGATAACCCGTATGTTTTAACACACAGACCTTTTCTTCAAGATTTAGGTTCTAGAAACCTTAGCGTCTGGGGCCCCTATTTTCCCCGAGTGAACCGCGTCAAAGCATTTGCCATTCCTGCAGTAACAATTGGAACCCCCGGGGGTATCACACGCGATCTGTCAAAAAAATGGCTTTGGAAAAAAGTACCTCAAAATCGATCACCCTTTACAATAAGGTTCTCACATACAATAGAAGTACCTTAAGATGGATAACTGCGTTGGTGACAGGTCATGGAAACTTCAAGTATCATCTAGCCAAGATAAAAATCGAAGAAGATGATACCTGCAGACTGTGTCTGGAAGAGGCTGAGATGGCAATATACATTATGTGTGAATGTCTGGCACTCTCTAGTATAAGACTTAGGAAAGGTAAAAACTGGTTAGATGTGGTTGCCATGGGGGACCTGAGCCTTGAACAAATGCTAGCAATTACTAGAGACTACTTGATGAGAAAGAAGTCTGTCGACAGTTACCAGTCGATTGTCTGAAGTCACTAAAGGCAAGATTTAAGGCTGGTTGTAACACGTGACTCAAAGAAAGTAAGTTTGTCGCAAAATTTATTTCTATAATCATAGAGGAAGGAATGGGATCGAAAAGGGACCCATTATGGAAGTGGTCTGCTTCGATATTGCCTCTAAATTAATAAATAAGAGTCTGCAAATACACTGATCGGTGAAAATATAATAAATTGTTCTGAGGTGCTCTGGATGAATAAAATGTATGCGATTCATCTAAGGATTCTAGGAATAAAATTTTAAATTCACTGATTAACTTAAACTAACCGTTACGGATCTATAGCTTTTTTCAAATTTCCCGCTGTATGTTGTCTGGTTTAAATTTCTTGTCGAGCACATGCATATCCCGCCATTTACATGCCAAGAGTTTTGCTATCAGTTTTAGTATAGCTTTAGCGCTAAACAATGACTACAAAAACTTCACTAGTATCTGGACAACACTATAATTAACGGTTTGTTGACTTATCAAGCCATCAAGATGAAAATGAAGGTGATATAAATAATTCTGGCAAAAAAAAAACCATCTACAAAAGAAATATATGTGTAACGGTTCCAAAGATATGGCCATATAGCTTAAACAATATCATTTAGGGGACACCCTTTAATGTGCAATTTTAAATTAAACACTTATTTTAAAGGACAGATTCTTTGTAAATTTCAAATGTCTGTCTAAAACGGTTCCAAAGTTTGACCATATGCATAAATTTACATCAAATATTGAGACACCCTTTAAAATTTTAAATATTTATAAATGTTTTTATACGGGACATAGTAGTGGAGATTCTGTCTTAATTTTCAAGTGTTTGTCTATTACGGTTCAAAAGATAGGGCTAGATAGGTAAAACTGTATAAATTATGGGGACACCCTTTAGTTTCCAAATTTAAATTATATACTTGATGTTATACAGGACTTAAATATACAGGTTCTTTGTAAATTTCAACCGTCTCTCTGTTACGGTTCAAAAGTTTTGCAATATACATCAAATTTCATAAACTATTGGGACACCCTTTAACTTCTAATTATAAATATTTAATTTCTGATTATAAATATTGGATATTCTGTCCAATTTTCAAGTGATTGTCTACAATGGTTCAAATGGTTTATATATTAAAATTGACGTCACATATGGGGACACCCTTTAATTTTTAAGTTTATTTTTTTTGTTTATTTCTGTTATTGGCAGCTATACTAATAAGCAGTTTTTTTAAAGGGTGCCCTTTACGGTTCATAATACACGTAAAAAACACGTATGTTGTATGGGGACACCCTTTAATTTTAAAAATTCTGATTTTCTTTTAAAATGGGACCAATCTGTAAGCATTTCCTTTCTAATAAAGAAAAAAATTTTAAAATCGGTTCAGAAATGACTAAGTTCTGCGGGCACAAACATAAAAAACAAAGCAACATTCAGACGAATTGATAACCTCCTTCTTTTTTTGAAGTCGGTTAAAAATACATTTGTATGTGAAAAAACCATGTCCAATAATAAACCATTTAAACAAGTCCCTTCAATGTGCTTTACCAAAAGGATTTAGACCTTGGGCCCTTTAAGCTCTGTAAAAATAACGTTTTTTTTTTCTTAGTTTGTCTTAAAGAATAATTTAAAATTTAACAATTATTTTGTGCCAACTATTAGTGACACCATATTTTCAAACAAAAAACCAATACGAAATCGACAAAATACTTCAGATTTGATTTTTAATTTGATTGTTTAAAAAATAAATAAGAAATGTGTTCAACTCTTTAAGTCCCCACACACATAAAAAAATAATATTTACAAACATAACAAGCACTTCAGTGAGTTAAAGTTAATTTCAATTAAAATGCAATAAAAAAAAGAATTTGTTCAAATATATCTGATTGTTGTCGATGCTCTTGATGCTGTAAAAGCAACAACCATTTAAACTAAATACATTTAATTGCAATAAAAACTTGTAAAACAAAACAATTTAAAAATAAATAAATTATATTAAAAATAAAATATACAAAAAAAAAAAAAAACAAATTAATCATATTTTCGCATGTAAGTGTGGATGTTCTAGTGTATTTGAGTGCTGCCTGCAGTTAATCAAGTGCACTCTAGCGTATGAGTGTTACAATCAAAATTTAATATTAATCATACGTAATCACTCTCTAGCCCGTTTGTGTTTAAATAAATGAGAAAATGCTTTGTAAATATTTATGCAAGTGTGTTAAGGATTTTACAAGAAACACTTGTTTCACAATAACAATAACAATAACAAAAACACAAACAACAACAATAACAATAGCAGAGCGAGCAGTAATACACAAACAATAATTTTTATAAAATTAATTCTCACAGAGAAACATAAAAGGAGAATAGTTGTTTGAAAATAAAAATATAAAAATATGGTGAGGAAGTGAATGCTGGTAGAAAGGTATTGTTTTAAATATATACTTTTGAAATGTAATGAGGAAGCGAAAAACAAAAACATCTGTGATGTTTGATATTTAAAAAAAAACGAAATATATCAAACAAGAGATGACAAGTACACTGACAAAATATCAAAGAATATTTTACAAAGGCATTACATATATATATAAAAAAAGCTAACAGAAAATTTTGTATGGAAAAAAAGTGTTGTAAGAAGTAAATGAACTTAATTGAATGGAGTCGAGTAACAATTAAGAAAGAGCTGTGTAGAATTTTCACATAGTTTTAGCATTATTTTCTTAAAACTTTAAATCTTAAGCACAAATAGAAAAAATACGCTGAATGAAATCATATAAGATGAAATTTGTACAGCTCAAATTTCAGAAATCAATTACTTGTAAAAGCATAACAAATCGAACTGAACATAAATAAATTTAATGAGGATTTTATTTGAAAAACAACAACAACAAATCCAAGAAATACAACAAAACCAAAAACGGTTCAAATGCAAGAAATGTATAGATTAATAGAAAAAACTGCTGTTGAAGGTGCATAGACAGGTTCAGATTGTATTGGTATGTGTTCACAAAAGTTGTTCAGTTTTACAGTGGCTACAATGTTTCTATATATTGTTAGTAAAGAGTATACCGATATCGGGTGGTTAAATTTTAAGGGCCGATTTTGAATGTAAACCACACCTAAACGTCAAGTTTTTTTCTACATTAAATTTTAAGGGCCGATTTTGAATGTAAACCACACCTAAACGTCAAGTTTTTTTCTACATTTAATTTGACATTTCTCAATATCAGACTAACTCAATTTGAACGATACACAATCGAGCAACGTGTAAAATTTATTCAGGCTTATTATGAAAATGGGCGTTCAAATCAAAATGCATATTGTGCACTTCGTGATATGTTCGGTCAATTTAATCGTCCAAATGTACGTGTACAATCGGGAAAATCGTACAAAAATTTGAGTTGAGTAAACCGGGTCTGTAGATGTGAAAACACCAGTGCATGCTTATACAGCTCATACTGCAGAAAATATTGCTGCTCCTTGCGATTGATTGTGTGGCTGAAGAGCCGTCCACCTCAACTCATCGTCGTCGTGACCAACAACTGCACCTCTCACGCTAGTCGTTGATGAACATTATGCATAAAGACTTGCATTTACATGCTTACAAGGTGCAATTGACTCAAGAACTAAAGCCTCTTGATCATTTAAAACGTCTTCAATGGTCAGAATGATGGCAAGAAATTGTAGCAGTGGATGATCAATTTTCGAAGAAAATCATCTTTAGCGATGAGGCACATTTTCAACTCGCAGTGCAGTGTGATTGTCGAAAAACCAATGCATCCACAAAGAGTGAATGTTTGGTGCGATTTATGGGCTGGCGGCATCATCGGGCCGTATTTTTTTTCCAAAATTAGGCCGGTCAGGCAGTTACTGTGAATGGTGTTCGCTATCGTGAGATGATAACGAACCCTTTTATGGCCCGAATTGCATGATATGGATGTGGACGATATGTGGTTTCAACAGGACGGTGCCACTTGCCACACAGCTAACGAAACAATGGCTCTTTTGCGCAACAAATTCAATGGCCGTGTTATCTCACGTGGTGGCAATGTCAATTGGCCTCCAAGATCATGTTATTTGACACTGTTGGACTTCTTTTTTGGAGTTATTTGAAAGAAAAGGTGTACGTCGATAAGCTAGCAAGCAGCAATTCAAGAGCTAAAGGATGGAATAGTTCAGCACATTAACGGCACAGAACCTCAATTATTGGCTCAGCGTCATTAAAAATTAGAATTTTTTTACCGATATTTTGTTCCATACGTAATTGAACCATCCCAATATTATCAAAATAAAAAGAAATGACAATAATTTCGTGAATAACTTCTGTTTTATTGAAAATTTACTTCAGCCCTTAAAATTTTACCAACCTTTCCATTTAAAACGCGTCACTATCGGAACACCCATTTAATTGTTGCAATTTATTATAGTAATACACCTCCGTTTAAAATTTTAAGAGTCTGCCTCTTATCGTTCAAAACTTACACCATATACATGAAACTCACGTCACTGTCGGAACACCCTTTAATTTGTGTCTTTAATTTTTTATATACTCGCTTATAAAGCGAACATAGTTTTAAATATTGTCTGCAAATTTTAATTATCTGCCTGCTACAGTTCAAAAAATAAAGACATATATGCGAATAATTCGTTACTTTCGGAACACCCTATATGTTTTAGTATTTACTGTCATAGCTGCTATAGTTAAACAACTTGAGTAAAAATTTCAAGAGTCTACCTCTTACAATTTGCGATATAGAAGGCGTTAACATAAGGACAGACACTGTAGGGAAAACAATACAGTTGTTACGTTTTTATGCCTTGGGTTCGGAACCCTGAAAAAATACAGTAATTTTTCTATCTAAACCAGCATTTTTAGTATCCGAACAAAATGTCTTAGCTCTTATTGCTAATAAGTTGTAGAAAATTAGGCGGGCCTAAAAATATAATTTTCATTTCCGCTTTGCCATAAAAGCCATTGACGTTCCTTAAGATAATTAAAACGATCCTTGTTTAAAATAGAGACATCATAAGCTTTTGACTGCAAATACTTAACTTATCTAAGTGTCAACTAAAAATATACATCTAAACATCTAAATGCGAATTTTTATTCGTATGTCAGGCTATTTTTAAATCAAACGCAACGGCTTGTCTTCATCATGTCCGCACAAGCACAAACATGCATCCACTAAAAGTCAATTAAACTGGTGGCATTATTAAGCAAGAAAAGCAAAAATGTAGATGAAATCATAACGAAAAAATATGTTCGTATATGCATACATATAATGTATTAGTGTTTGTAGCTGTGTGTGTGTGTGAAAAAAAAAGAAAGTGTAAGCGAATTTTAATGCAAGAAGACTGTGTTGCAAAATTAGTTGACTGACTGACTGACTGGCTGGGCTGGTTGGCTGGTTGGCTGGCTGGATGCTCTTGAAAATTTCTAAAGACACACTTTTATAACTACTAACACATTAATTAAGTGTGCGTCTGTCTGTGTGTGTGTGTGTTGGTGTAAATTACACAACATTGTATTGTAGTGAAAATTATCACACGTTTGGATAAAAGCGAGAAAAAATTAGTAGAAAAAAATAATGGCTGGCGACGACCGACTGACTTACTCATTATATTCTTTGTTATTTTTTGTTCCTTGTTATTGTTGCCGTTTATGTTCTACTCGATAAAAAAGGACACGTAAACAATGCATAAGTATTACTACTTACACACACATACACACATAGGCATACATATAATTATTTACTCGCTGTGAAATACCAACCATTTACCGATACATTTTAATACACAGATTTTTTATCTTATAATTGTGATACAACTGACATACATACTAACATTCACACACACACACACACAGAAACTTGGCTTGTGAGAGTTAAGCAAAAGAGATAAAAATTTAACCTTAAAATGTTTCCAAGGGAATTCAAAAACATAAATTATGTTTTTGTGTTAAAGTCAAGGATTATCGTTGTTGCTTATTATTGTTGGAAGTTTTTTTTTTTTTTTTTTTTAATTTTTTTGTTTTTATTTTACTTACATATTGTAATATTTATTTACTTTTTGTTTAAGTTTTTTTTTTTGTACTACAGTGGAATAGCTAAAATCACGTACTATTTCGTTGTACTTATGCTTTATCATACAATACACATACAAACTGCAAAATATAACAATGATACACACTATCACATGTATGAAAATAATAATCTGTTGTTGTAGTTTAGATTTTTAATAAATAAAATGAAAAAGAAACAGAAACAGAGAAGGAAAAATATAGTTTAAACACATACCAGCATATAAGCCGACTTATTTACATATAACTATACTAGAGCTGTTCGAATTAGAAATTATTCGATTAAACCCTAAATAATTCATTAAGTTTAAAATGGTAAATAACACACTGTGTAATTTTTTAAGTCATGGCAAAATTACCATATACGGACACCACCAAAAAAAAAGACCCCTGTATCCCAGTTTTGCCCAAAGTGCTCCAGGTTTTTTTTATGGGCCCTCAAAAATGTGGGCCCTCGATATCATTTTTGCAAAAAAATTATCATTTACTCAAGCTCATATTTTGCAAACCGTTTGGAATTTTGATATACTCTCTGAGGCAAAGTTGTAGCTCTTGTCATAAAGAATAAAAATTGTGAACATATAAATTCAAAAAAACTTCATCTTTACTTTACATAAAGGTACCCATCTCTGGATGAAATTCTAAAATTTATAAAAAATTCTAAAATTCAAAAAATTATTTGTAATAGACGGGCAGGAAATGAGTTACTCATTATTTTAAAGCAGCGCCATCTATTGAGCTGTTTTGAAAATACAAGATGCCTTAAAATATGCAGTACTTTTAAATCTGTATCAAAAAATCGGCGTACTTTAACTGATTTTTCTCCACTTTCTCTTGGAAATAAGATATTTTTGATGGAAAAGATTATCCTATATTGGAGCCACCTCCCCGCAACATTTTGTTAAAATCCAACCATTAATTTTTACTTGATACGAACACAAAAAAGAAGGATAGACTGGCAGACAGGAAATGAGTTAGTATTTTATTATAAGTATAAATCATTTAAGATCTTCTCATGTAATTTATATGAAATCCTTAATAAATATTTGTGTCATTTCATAGTTTCCAATCATGTTGTAATATTTTAATTTTAATTTATAATTTAACCATATATTGTTTATATTTAACCACATTATAATAAATTTGTTTTTTATTATGATCAAATTTTATTATAATATGGTTATATCTTTATATCAGGGTTATCATGATTGACAATTATATGGTTCTAAAATAACGATATTGTTTATGTATTTGGTTTAACTACAACCATCTAATGTAATCATGATATGTTGCTCTTAGATTATGGCTTTATATCTACCAAGTTTTTTTGTTGCGTGTATCGGCAACGCCAACTTAGTTGTAATTACTCGGTGTAAATTTTAAGGATATGAAAAAGCTAAGATCTTTTTTGTCCCTAAAAACGGAGTCACAATATCAGTGATTTTTTCAAAATTTTATAACCAGTTTACAAGGTATTCGATTAAATAAATAATACAAGTCTAATAAACTTTTATTCGAACTAAATTAAATTCGAATAGTTAATAATCGTTATATACTTGTACATGTAACCATACCATAACAGAACAAGAAAATATGAATATAAGCCCACCCAGCAGTTCTGATAGTTTGAGAAAGAGAGTGTGCTTTGCGATACGATGAAAAGGTTTTATGATTTCAATATATAATAAATTATAATATATAATCATAAAATCTTTTCATCACAATTATCATGCAACATATCATTTACAGAGCTGTGGAATTTCAATTACATTTTGTAATTAATTATACATTAATTAATTATATGTAATTATAATTGGAATTTTTAATTACTTTTAACTATTTGTAATTGTAATTGTAATTGTGAGTCTTCGATTACAAATTGCAGGTAGTTTATAATTAAAAATTTCCATTAAAAATAAATGTAAATTGTAATATGAACATAACTCCAATTACAATTTCATGTAATTACATATAATGTATAATTAAAAAAATTTTAAACTACAAATTACAGGTAATTGTAATGGAAAATTTTCAGTTCAATTGAATAATTTGTAACTGCAAATGTTCAAATATAAATTAAAAATAATTTTTTTCAAAACTTAACAATTACAATAATTTGTTTCTAATTTGAATGACACTTACTTTGAAGTTGGGAATATCCAATTATACTTTATTTAAATAATTATAATGTAATTAAAATCTCTCAGGCCTGATGCCTGAGTTCTACACCAGACATGGGAGGATTCAATTACACATCAATTACAATTAAAACAAGTAAAAGTGCTATATTCGGCTATACCGCATCGTATATACCCTTCACCATAGTAATGCTAGATATTGTGTTACCCTCTTATATTTATTTTAAATTTTTTTTTAAATATTTTGTACAAATTTTTTTTTTTACTTTTTTACATTTTTAAAAGTAAAATTTTTTTGAAAATTATTTGTAAATATTTTTTGGATTTTTTTGAAAATATTTTGTAAAAATTTTTTGTAAAAATTTTTATGAAATTATTTGTACAAATTTTTTTGATTTTTATTTTATTTTTTTTGTGAAAATTTTATTTAAAGTTTTTTTGTAAAAAATAGTAACTTCCTGCAATCTGTGTTGCGTTGGAATGGTCAGACTAAAGCAGAAAAAAATCCTTAAAAAATATTTCCTTACATTGACCCCCCATAATGGGCCTATTGACTGCTCCTATTTACCAGTAGGCACCCTGTGGGTCTATTGGCTACCTCTATATGTATTGCTTTCTACAAAGATCTTTAATACAAATCAAAACAAAAACATTTTTCAAAACTAAATATAAATTCAAAATCGGCTTTCGCCAAGGGGTTATTGATCCTCCAAGATCCATATTCATTCCTTGCGGATCTACTTGTTGCGGTCTAATATTTACCTAACAAAAAGAAGCAAAAGAGAATCATTAAAACCGAAAAAAATGAAAAAAAACGTGAAAAAATATAGATGGGCGTGGTTTTTTGATCGCAGCCTCCAAAGAAATTATCCGATGGTGCTGAATTACAATTCCAAAATTTTAGAAACTATTCCTGACAGATTGGTGTGCTGAAATTTTTTGTATCTCTTGTGGTGCCTTGGACAAACGAACGTCGCTTAATCAACTTCTCTATGTATAAGGATCCAGAATATATTATTACTTTATGGGGTCGGAAACGAATATTGTTGAAATTACACACGGAATGACCAACTTATATATACTATTTCCACCTATAGTGAAAGGCATAAGTCCAGGTAATGTGTAATTGCATTTTCAAGTTACAAATAATTGTAATTTTTCAATTACAAATTAAATGAATAAATGAAAAAAATCTCAATTGCATTTACAAATACTGGAATGTAATTGTGATTGAAAAAGTTCAAATTATAATTACATATAATTGCGTAATTGCAAATGTAATTAATTATAAACCGTAATTTATGTCCTTCAAATGTGTTCTACACTAAATTCTTAAATCTAAAAAAAAAAAAACCTCCCATTGACCTTCACTATTGAAATAATTAAAAAAACGAACTGCTTAATTTCAATGTAAATCTTTATTTATCAACATCAGAACTGCAGGGTAATATATAGAAATGTGAGCGTATGTGCTGTGCTGGCAAACTCATTACAGTATCTTTATTAAGTGCCATCCATAGCAGTGGCAGAAGTCACAACTACAATGAAATTTATAATAATTATAATAAAATGAAGAGGAAAAAAAAACTAAAAACATTAAATAGGCCACAGATTATATAAGTCTGCATAAATTTATTTATTTTTTTTGCATTTACATATTTCGTATTTTTAGCTTTAAAAGTCAAGAGATTATAATTTTTAAAAGCTCCTTTTTTTAATGCTTAACAAAATGTAAGCGGAAAATTTTAAAAATTGCTATAAAAACCCATTCAGCTAAAATATACTTCAGTTTTAATTATTTTATTTTTAAAGTTATATTTTTTTGTGTTACAAAATTTAATAGTTTTTTTTTCTTTTTATTATAAAAAATATATATTTTAAATATGAAAAAGTATTTAAGGCAATTACAGCAAAGTGTTGCAGCAAATTATTTAACTGTAATTAAACCGGAACTGCCACAGTTAATTGTATTTCCTTTTATTATTTCATTTCTGTTAGAATTTTGTGGTACAAGTTAAGCGATAAATAATAATTGAATATTTTCTAATTTTTATTAATTTGAATTGAATTGAATTAAACTAAAATATGTTTTCTTGTTGTTGTGATTAGAAAACACAAATCAACTGCGTTTAATTGACAGTTTAGATAAAAGATAACAAAGTTTCTTAATTGACGATGTAGTGGTGTAGGTTTTAAACAAAACAATATTAAATATTTAATGCCAAAGGTCACAAAACACAGAATATTCGCGTAATTTTATAATAAAAACAAAAAAATCCTAATAAATATATATTTCCTAATTATTCCTAATTAAAGCCCATCTGTGTGTGAATTAAATAATTGAAGTAATTAATTTTACTTAAAACAGTAATTTATTAAGAACTCAATTATTAAACACAAAATAATTTAAATTATAAGTCAACAATGGAAAGAGTTCATAAGCACAGCTAGAAGGAAATTGTTTAATTTGTAGAAAATATTTAATTTATTTCAGCTGGCTAATTTAAGTTACAGTTGCTTTTGTGTGTTTGGCTGTATTTGGGTGTGTGTGTGTTACAGCCTCACAATCAAAAAGATTTTATCTGTTTTTGTTGTCATTTATTAATTTTATGGTGGAAACCTTGTTTCCCTTACAATTTGCTAATGAGCCACCATTTTAATTTCCTTTAATTTGCGGGTCTGTTGTTACTTTCTTTTGTCATTTTGCTTGTGATATTGTCACTGAGGTTTTTAACGATATACGAGGGCGATATCATAATTATTTGTTTTTCAAAATTTATTTATCTATTGTTTACCATGTCATTAACTAAGAGTTTTCATATTTTAATTTTGAAGCATGATATAAATATTGATTGATGATTTTAGGAACTTTAAAAAAGGTTTGATTCGTTAAGATAGAAAATGATAGAAATCAAAATAATGATGAACCTTAAAAAATATTTTTTCCCAAAAAATCCCGGTACCGTGAAATATCTCCCAAAGGAAATAAATAAAAAAAAAAAAAATAAATAAATAAATAACTCCCAACAAAAAATTCAAAAATCCCATACAAATTGGTAGTCATTTCATAATGAAATAACTCTCAATTTTTTGGGGGTTATTTCATAATTTGGGAATTATTTCACAATGAAATAATGAATAATAGAGGAGAAAAACCTAGCGCCCGGCCGAAGGCCTGCTATACAGGAAAACTTTAGTAAGCAAAGCCGGTGTTGGTTATACCATAGAGGAGAAAAACCTAGCACCCGGCCGAAGGCCTGCTATATAGGAAAACTTTAGTAAGCGAAGCCGGTGTTGGTTATACTATAGAGGTTAAACCCTTCCATACGGCCGAAGGCCAGCTACACAGGCCGGGATGGTTCAATGATCTCTCTTTGGTATATGGAACAGCGGCTTCGCTAACAAAATATTGTCTGTATAGCCAGCCTTTGGTCATCTATCGATGATATATGGTATGATATCAAAGTTTTCGACCTCCTTCAGCGGGAGGTACCTGTTATACCATAGAAGTTAAAACAGTTAAACAGTGCCCGGTTGCAAATATAATTTGTATTGGGAGTTATTTCATTTTTGTTGGGACTTATTTCATTTGGGAGTTATTTCATTTTTTTTTGTAAAAATATATTTGTTTTGAATTAACGGTTAAGTTTTTGGATCTTATTTCATTTTGGCGTTGGGAGTTATTTCATTTTTTTTTTAATTTGGAAGTTATTTCATTTTCGTTGGGACTTATTGCATTGGGAGTCATTTCATTTGAGAGCTATTTCACAAAAATCACGCTATCTGGTGTCCTTAGTAGAACAACATTTACAATTGAAGAAAATAATTAAATTATCCACTTCTTCAGTCCATAGTTTAGAGGAGTATGAAAGGACGATATACTGGGCAACCTTGACAGATGAAACGTCTTTTCCTCAAACTCATCACTATGACAACGTCTGTAATACCGTCCCAAAGCAATAACCAATAATCAGAGCACCAATGTCCTTCAATTCATTTCATTAGAATCTCAGACGACTTCAGAACTATGGTGGTAAGTTTAGTTTACCTTTGGCATGCTTAGATTGGGATTTCACAAATCTCTTCTATTTCGATCCGTTAGGAGAGTTACCGGTATTGATGCCGTGTCCATGCACACAGATGAATAAAATCGCGATTAAAGGTTGATTTAAAATCTAAATTCACAAACAAAATTTATTTAGTACAATTTCTGTTCGAAAAGAACAATTTAAAAAGCAATTTGAAAATTTAATTTACTATCCCTGTTCTATACTATAAAGATTTGGCTGGTTTCTTTTTATTATTTTGTGTATGTATTTTTGGTTTGTTCTCTAGCTATTTTTTTTATTTCGGACCAGCACTCAGGGGATGACCCCTACTCATGCGAAGCATTGTGCCATAACTAGGAAATTAGGTTATGGAAAGGAGGATAGAGGGAGTAATGTTTGTGGACATTCGATTTGAATTTTCCAACATTGTAGCTGACAGGAAAGACCTCTGTAGGAAGATGATTCCACAAGCGAACTGTACAGCTAAAAAACGAATTTTCTCTGTAATGTATTGTGCGATTCACTGGCCCATCGACCACAAATGGATGAGCTCTTAATGAAAAGCGTGTTGGGCGTGAAAACGTGCGGATATCGGGAACTAGTTCCCTAATCTCATCAGAGCACATTCCATTGTAGTAGCGATAAAACAGCGAAAGACAACCCACATTGCGTCGATGTTCAAGAGAGTCAATAGACTCTCTCTCGCCCTCTCCTGCACGCGGTCGAGAAGTTCTAAAACAGACTTTGGAGCACTGGCCCATACATGAGAGTTGTATTCCATTTTTGGCCGGATGTAAGTGGTATAAATAGTAAGGAGATCAGATGAGGTGAAATAAGTTTTACACCGTTTGAGAAAACCGAGACACTTGAAAGCTTCTTTTGAGATTTGGAAAATGTGCTTAGTCCATCGAACGTCACACTGGCTTCTGATTCCTTAATACTTATACCACCCATAATTACAGATGTAGCACCATTTTCGGCCGAACGCCGGTGATTAGCATACAACATTGAGTCTTACGAGCGTTAAAGTCGACTCTATTAGCCCGGCCCCAATTAGATATTGTTACGAGATCGTGATTGACCGTATCATTCATGTTTTGCCGCTTGGCCGCAATCTCTAAAAGGCTCGGCCGTCTGCAGAATAAATACGAAAGAATAAATACGCCGAAATGGTGTATGGATTGACACCATTTTTCCGGAAGGAAAGCCAGCAAGTCCCCTGTAGAGCGCCCCCTACGAAAACCATACTGGCGGTCGCTTAGTAAGACTCCAGATACTTGACAAGATGAAAATTTAGCATACTTTCCATTACCTTAGAAAGAGTAGAACAGACTGCAATTCGGCGGTAATTTTCAGGGTTCTTAGCCTCTCCTTTTTTGGGGATTGGCGTTACATTAGCAAACTTCCAGCACATTGGAAACTCACCAGCATGATACAAGGTGCTGAAAAGAGTCGCTAATGGAAGTGCTAGCGTTTCTGCTGAAGAGAGAGAGAGAGAGAGAGCGTGTTTATTTTATCTATATAATTAACAGGCAAACACGTTTTTTGTAATCCCTTTTACGTCCGTAATACTTCACCGGTTTTGAAAAGACTTATATGGTTTTAAAGCCTTTTCTACACAGATGTACCTTAGGAGTAATATGACTATAAAGTTCTTACTAACACCAATAAACAAATATGTTATTGAACTTTTTCAAATACAATTACATGTAATTAGTAATTGAAATTCCCAATTACTAATTACAAGTAATTGTAATTGATTTTGGAAATTTTCAATTACAAATTACCTGTAATTGTAATTGAAATTTAATTGAATCCCCCCATGTCTGGTATGTATGTACATGTTGTTCTATTAGCTGCAAGTCGAAAACACAAGTAAGTTTTAAGAGAAAGACGTGTGTTTTCGTGTTTAAGCATGGCCATACTTTTTCTTCCAAGTATTTATTATATTAAAAAGGGGCAGCGAAGCGCACAAATGATATCTAGTACTTCCATTAATGAGCAAGTGTGTATAGGGTACTCGTTTTTCATGAATGATTGCAAATTAGAAATAAAGAATAAAATCTTCTTTCGTCACAATGTGTTATCCATTGTGGCTGGCTATAGTTTATACTCACCCTTTTCTCTTCCTTATTAAATGCGGTTACAGATAGATGGGCTCATGTCATGTTTTTTGCCCATGGTTTGTTATGATCTTTTTTTATATATTGAAAATAATTATAGTGGGATCCTTCAAATTTATAGATCCATTTTTCTCTTCAAGTAATTAAAAATCAAGATGTTCCACAAATAGCGCCATAATGGTCATAATGGTTTAAGAGATCGAGTAACAAAGTAGAAGTTTATCATCTATGCTAAGAATATGCTAGAAGTGTGAGAAGCTTTTAATTTGATTGGAGTAAATTATTTAGTTTTATAGGTCTTCTATATAGAATATCTTCTATAGGAGGGAAATTTAATAATTCAGTAATATTTTGGATGAAAGAGTTTTTTTTCGGCAAAAGATCGTGTTATTTCTTAACACGCTCGGTCTGTCGTTTTTTTAGTTTTTATTCCGTCCAATTCACATGATTTCCTAAGGCCTTGCAAATACGTTTGATCCAAGTCCTTTCTTTGTAGGAGGGATACCGAAGTAGGCCACTAACTTCTTGGGTTCCTTTCGCCTAGCCTTTTACGCACGATTGTAGTGATTTCAGACTGACGACTGATACATGTCGATATCCTTCCTCATCACAAAGTCAACGGTTATTGCTAACATTTGCTTAAGGCTAAGGTATCCACCGTATCTCCATTTTTAATATATGTATCTGCTGGTGGTCCAAATCCTTTTTTATTTTAGTCTATTTCCAGGCTCCGTCTGAAAGTATCGTCTTACCTCGATTTTTAACTTGGCCAGTTAATACTTGACAGTCTGTGACCTGTCACTAACGCAGTTAACCATTTGTAGGCACCCAGATTATATCAAAACTCCTTTTTGGTGTTCCTGCCAACTTGTATTGAAAAAATTCCAGAGTCTTTGGTGGATATGAACCCACAAACGATAGGCTATCGCACTACCTACTAGTCTGCCGAGGCATCACCCTCGTTAGCAGTTTGTAGACCAATACATAGCTTAATGCCATAATGAGCACTAGTGTGTTGTCTTGCTTGCAACACCCAAATTGATTTTTGTAAAGTCTTTTTTTACCTAAACAATGATGTTTTATTACCTTATAAAATTTACTTTTACAAAGTATTCCGTTGGATCCGCATCCGCATCTACAACCCCTAGACTGATAGACTAGCACCCTAGCTACTAGAGTACCGGGGTAGCCGCGATTGCAAATTATATTCGCAAATAAAGAGCATTATAACAAAGCCCTTCACTCGTTGTAGCGAAACTCTAAATATTTTTTCTTGCTAAATGAACAACAGACAGACAAAAAATTTTAAAAATTGACATTTTGTATACCATTTCGATTACTAACTGCACTAGCAGCAAAATATTGATAAAGTATTTCATATACAGAAAAGGTCCTGTTACTGTTTTTGTTATTATATGTATAGATTTCGTGACTTGAATTTGGCCACAAAACGAAGAGTGATTGTCTGCTAATTTCACCAAGAAACAAGAAGGTATTGCGCACATTTATGACGTAAAAAATTTTATAAAAAAGGTTAAATTATTTGAAAGTGTTTCTATACATCAACTTGCCCTAGTAATTTGCCTTTATTGTTTGAAATATAAAATAATAAAAATTAAAATAAAATAATAAAAATGAAGAGTTTTTTTTCTCCTAAAATCCTGTAGATCATATCACGTTTCTTTGTAATTGCTTCGATTCATGTTTTGATTTTCTTTTTATTTTGTACTAATTTGCCGTCAGCCCTTTTGTGCTCAGTTCTCTTCATTCCCTTTCCCTCCAACATGAAAAGAGCTTTTGTTACTTTAAAAAATAACACCTTCTGTTCCTGTTTTTTATCCCTCTAAACAACAAAAAAAAAAAATAATAATAAAAAAAAAACAAAATCATGTTCTACCGTTTGTTTAACATGCAGTCCTCAACCATTAATTCCCTTATTCTTCCTAGTTGTAGTAACTGCTGTTCGTTTCCTGTTTAACAACAACAATAAATAGTCCTGTTGGTACTTTTGTTAAGCAACATTGTCACTGGGGTTTGTCTCGGTGTCATTGTTTTTTTGTTTTTTTTTGCTGCCAATATTTCGCTCTCTTGTTACAGTGGCTGCTGCTGCTGCTGCTTTTGTTTAGGTGACCTGTATGCCGGTAATGTGAACTGCAGTTAATAGAGGGATGGTAGGGTCTGGTCTTTCTGGTCACTGAATTACAGTGACTACAAACAGGAAAATCATGTTTTTAACATTTTACTTTTGTTTTCTAGAGATTTAGAACACATTGATTTGGTTGATTTCTTTTTTTTTTTTTTGTTTGAAACTCTCACAAATTGCAATTTATTTACGGTGAAATGAATGATTTGTGTCTTTTTAATTACTTTTTTCAATATATTAAAAGAAAAAAAATAATACGAAAATTTCTAGTTAATCAAGATTAGGCTTTGATCAGCATTAATTGAGCAAGATATTTATTGTGTTCATTTCTGATTAATTTTCTTTAATTATTTCGTTTTGTTTCTTTTTCCAGAAAACTGTGTTGCTACTTGGATCTTTTGAACAAAAATGTATTGTGGATATTTAAATAATTAAAATGTAAGTAGAACAATATTTTGTTATTATTAAGATTTAAACTTTGATTGGCCATATGTGCCAACAGTATCATATTAATAGCGATTGAAATATTTTTTATTATAAATACTTTTCGTAGACTTATTTGGGTTGGTGTAATTCACTTACCCAAAGACCCAAAGTATCGATTAAAAAAAGAAAACTGATTTTTTTCTACAACAATTTCCCTAAACCTTAACTAGCAGATGTCTTTATTACAACTAAATATTGACTGGTTTCCGAAACCCATACCAGTGATCAAATTATTATAATTATAATTAGTATAAATTTTAGACTAGAGCCCGCTCCTAACGCTGATGTAATGGTCGTTTTGAACAAATAACTAAATTTCAGCAGCAGGGTGTGTGTGTAACAGAATGCAATAACTCAGTCAAGGTATGTTCACAAATTGGAAATCCATCCCAACCCACTTGCACGAGACATCCTTAACTTTGGTGGCCATACTCGACTGAGAAGGAGGGATACTCTTGCATCAATCCGAGCGCTTAATAGATGACCGATAGAAGTGTATTACTTGCAGAACCATAAGTTTTTGTCTAGCACTGGTTAGGCTTAAATTTTAATTTTTAATTATAAGATTTATAGACTTATTGTTAGTTAAAATTTTTTGAAGATACAATAAATAAAATAAAGCTTAAAAAAAAGTGCGAGTCTGACTCACACACGTAGGATTCCGTACTACCAATTTATAAAGTTTTATATTTTTTTCATATCTTATGGGGCATCCGTTTAACAATTTATTATACCAGAGCATAGAACAAAATACTCTGTGTATTTCATAACGTTTAACAGAAAAGGCAAAAGGTCTCGAATTCCCAACTTTTAGGAAACACCCTTTCATTTTTACTTTTTTCCTTACTTGTTATTACGGTAGGTATTGTAAAATATAATCTGTCAGCGGACTTAATTTTACAAACTCTATATAAATTTACCGCTAAAAAATTAATTTTTACAAAAATCGCTCACCATTTAGTAATTATTGTTAAAGCGGCAATGATAATACAGTTTCTATGCCAATATCAAGAGTCTACCTATTACGGTTCAAAAAGTATGGCGATATAACAGCAAATCAAGTCCCTGTTGGAACACCCTTTAATTTTTTCTATTTGTTATAGAGACCATTGAAATACATACACTTTCTGTGAAATTTTCAAGAGTCTTCCTATTATGGTTCGATAAAATTTTTACAAAAAAATTTTCGATAAAATTTTTACAAAAAAATTTTCGATAAAATTTGTACAAAAAAATTTTCGATATATTTTTACAAAAAAATTTTCGATAAAATTTGTACAAAAAAATTTTCTATAAAATTTGTACAAAAAAATTTTCGATAAAATTTGTACAAAAAAATTTCCTATAAAATTTGTACAAAAAAATTTCCTATAAAATTTGTACAAAAAAAAATGTTCTATAAAATTTAAAAAAAAAAAATTCCTATAAAATTTGTACAAGAAAATTTCCTATAAAATTTGTACAAAAAAATTTCCTATAAAATTTGTACAAAAAAATTTCCTATAAAATTTGTACAAAAAAATTTCCTATAAAATTTGTACAAAAAAATTTCCTATAAAATTTGTACAAAAAAATTTCATATAAAATTTGTACAAAAAAATTTTCTATAACATTTGTACAAAAAAATTTTCCATAAAATTTGTACAAAAAATTTTTCTATAAAATTTGTACAAAAAAATTTTCTATAAAATTAGTATAAAAAAATTTTCTATAAAATTTGTACAAAAAAATTTTCTATAAAATTTGTACAAAAAAATTTTCTATAAAATTTGTACAAAAAAATTTTCTATAAAATTTGTACAAAAAAATTTTCTATAAAATTTGTACAAAAAAATTTTCTATAAAATTTGTACAAAAAAATTTTCTATAAAATTTGTACAAAAAAATTTTCTATAAAATTTGTACAAAAAAATTTTCTATAAAATTTGTACAAAAAAATTTTCTATAAAATTTGTACAAAAAAATTTTCTATAAAATTTTTACAAAAAAATTTTCTATAAAATTTTTACAAAAAAATTTTCTATAAAATTTTTACAAAAAATTTTTCTATAAAATTTTTACAAAAAAATTTTCTATAAAATTTGTACAAAAAAATTTTCTATAAAATTTGTACAAAAAAAATATTCTATAAAATTTGTACAAAAAAAATTTCTAGAAAATCTGTACAAAAAAATTTCTATAAAATTTGTACAAACAATTTTCCTTAAAATTTTTACTAAAAATTTTCCTTAAAATTTTTACCAAAAATTTTCGATAAAATTAAAAAAAAAAAAATCTATAAAAAATGGTTTTGACGAAAAGTATACGAAAGTCTTTCCACAGTAATTATGTCATCCCAATCAAGTAAAATGTTTCAGATTTTGCTTTTTAATTAAAAAAAAAAACCAATAGCAAATATGCCATTATGACCCCAAAAGGTTTAATAACACTGGCTATCCATGCTGGGGGTATAATCATCATTATTATACTCGTTATTTCAAGATGATTTAACAACATGCCCATCAGTTGCTGAATGTCATAAAAATCAAACAAATTACTGCCATAAATCTGACCGACCGGAGCTTAAACATTAGAAATGTAACAAAAAAAAAAAAAAAAAAACAAGAGAATAAAAAAAAACTCAGTAGAAAAAAGTTAAAAAAACAAAAATGGCTGCTCCTTAAATTTGCAACTTGCATGCAGCCTGTATAAATGTTGAACTAAAGGAATATATTTTTTTTATACAACTAAATTTGTACTTTCTGCCATGACAATGTCACAAAACATGTCATATTATTGTCAATAATGATTAGTGAAACCCTGAAAACATAAAACAAAGACCTACAAATTCAAACCAAGCAACCAACCAACCATCCAACCAACATATAGACTGCCAACTAACCAGTTCGCCTAAAGATTCTGTCAACTTAGTTCTATTGTCATTTTGTTTTTGTTGATATTGTTGTTCTTTTATTATTATTATTATTGTTATCATTTAAATATGTCTAGTTAAGTGTGTGGTTAAGTGTGCATTTGTGTATGTATGTATCAGTGTGAGTGAGTGTTGTAACAGAATCAGAATTAAAACAAAAGCCAACTTACTGTAATTGAAGGACAAAATAAATTGGTTAAAGATAAGATTGTGAGAAAGACAGATACCTACTTAGTGAATCTATAAACCAGAGATGGTTATGTAATTTTAAGCAATTTAATAATTGTGTTATTTTTAATTAAAAAAAATCTTTAAGGATAATTCGGTGGCAACGACAAGGAAAATTTAAAAAAATAAAAACAAAGATTCATTTAAAAATTAATAAGTTTTTTTTTAACAAAAATCCTGTATTTATTACCAATAATATGACAAAATTCTATAATTACTTTTGTCAATATATTGAAGCCAGTTTTCACTTTATTGGTGATATTTTCTATCAGCATGTATGCGAAACTTATCTGCAAAAATACTGGGCGAGTGTAAGCCGGCACCTCCAAAACTGGTAGTGTAGAGCACTACCAATACGAATTACCCATAGAATTATTCGTAGTACTCTTGTCTATAAGTCGAAATCATACCTTATGTGTTGCAAGATTTTAGCTCCTAGTATACCACTGATTTGGGAAATACATGTAGTAGGGTGTGGTGGTACTAGAAGAGAGCAAAATAGGTTGAGTTTATCTCTTTTCCGCTAAAGTGCCATCCACTTTATCAGCCATCACTTTGCTCATCTGGTGTCAGTTTTGGTTCCTGTTGTAGTAACTGTACATTCCCCAACTTTAACCCATTTTCTACTGGAGTTATCAGTGCAATAAGCCCATCTGATCTAACGCGCAGTCTTGACGAGCCATTGATTTGTTCAACCAGTGAACAAATTCATGTGCACACATCAAAACCTCTCGTGAAGACCGTCGTTGTCGATATCATGTTATTGTTCAAACAGCATTGTTCGAACATTTGTTCACACAACGATGTCTGCCATCAAATGTTGTTTTTAGTAGGAAAGTTTGACTTTTAAAAAACGCCATCTGTTGATCCAGTGTACAAATGCTATTTGCTAAAACAACATTCAAACAACATTGATGACAAACAGAAAATTATGTTTAGTCGGAACATGCACATAGTACGATTTCTCCACACAGAAAAAAGTACACAAATTATTGTTTCTTATTCTGCCGACGCTTTGTTCATGTGCAAACAAATCAATGGCTCGTCAAGACGTAGTGTAGAAACTGTATTTTTCTCTCGTTTCTCTGCAATCTATAGTAGATGTGAAACTGGAGGTCCACTGATATCTAAAGTCCTCATAGCAGCTTTTCTTGGTCATGCGTGCTTTGGGTTTCATATTTGGATTTTGGTTATTAAATTCTGTTTAAAACGAGCTTTTATTCAACTCCCTCGGTCTTATAGAGATGGAGATTGTAGCTATAAATTTATAAAATTTCTGCAAAAGATTGAATTTTTTTAAAATTATATTTGGAAAATTAAATTAAATTATATCAGGAAGTCAAATAAATATGAAGATAAAAAAAGGTTCAAAGAAATCTGAAGTAGTCATTTTGAGTGCCTAGTTGATTTGACATGGAAAGACCCCAATGGCATTTGAAAACCTTTTGCTTTTAATAAATATACGAAAAATTTTTTTGCACCAATTAAAGTTTTTAATTAATATTAAATAAAAGTTTAATTAATTTTTAAATTTTAAGGGCCGATGTTGATTTTGAAAAAAACACAAATTATTTGGGAAATTATTGTCATTTCTTTTTATTTTGATAATATTGGTATGTTTCAATTACACACTGTGTAATTTTTTAAGTCATGGCAAAATAACCATATACGGACACCACTACGTGATAAAAGACCAAAAAATTTTTCACTTTTGCGGCTACCTAAGCGCTACCTAAACGGTGTTAAGAATCATTTCTAGGAAGTTTATATGTTCTAGAAAGTTGTTTATTGAGATCTTAGATTCATTTTTGTAGTGGATTGTTTCCTTGAATTTTGAACGGTTTGCTACCTATGGACCTGAACAGGGGAAAAAAGGTAAAAAAAATTGAATTTTTCAAAGTTTTTTGCGATTTTGACCTTGAAGATGAACATTTTTTAAATGTTAACAATTTCTATTCTTTATGAAAAGAGCCTCAGAGAGTATATCAAAATTCCAAACGGTTTGCAAAATATGAGCTTGAGGAAATGATAATTTTTTTGCAAAAATGACATCGAGGCCCCACATCTTTGAGGGCCCATAAAAAAAAACCTGGAGGACTTTGGGCAAAACTGGGAGACAGGGGTCTTTTTTTTTGGTCTTTTATCACGTAGTGGTGTCCGTATATGGTTATTTTTTTCCGTGTTGCACTGTGTTATGTATGGAACAAAATATCGGCCCAAAGTCCGCCGCGACCTCGGCGGCACACCTCCATCCGCATAATAGAGGTTCTCTGCCAGTAATGCGCCGATTTATCTCATCCTTTAGCTCTTTTCTTTTAAATAACCCCAACAGAAACGGTGTCAAATCACATGATCTTGGCGGCCAATTGACATCGCAAGCATCTGAGATAACACAGCCATTTAATTTGCTGCTTAATAGAGCCATAGTTTCGTTAGCTGTGTGGCAAGTGGCACCGTCCTGTTGAAGCCACATATCGTCCACATCCATATATTCCAATTCGAGCCATAAAAAGTTCGTTATCATCATCAAAAATAAGGCCCGATGATGCCTCCAGCCTATAAACCGCACCAAACAGTCACTCTTTGTGGGGGCATTGATTTTTCGACAATCACTCTTGGATTATCATTCGCCCAAATGCGGCAATGCAGCTTATTGACGAATCCACTGCGAGGTGAAAATATGCCTCATCACTGAAGATGATTTTCTTCGAAAATTTATCATCCAACGTTGCCATTTCTTGACACCATTCTGACCATCAAATTGAGTTAGTCTGAAATTGAGAAATGTCAAATTAAATGCAGAAAAAACCTTGACGTTTAGGTGTGGTTCACATTCAACATCGGCCCAAAATTTTACCACCCGTTATAGTTGTTTAAAACAAAACAATAAAATCTCAATTAAACAAATAATTGAATCAATTACTTACTGAATTAAATTTTAATCCTAAACCAATTAAAACCTTTAATTGGTGAAATAATTTTGTTCTCTGTGTACTCATCTATTAGTTTATAAATTTTTTGCCCCACAAATACTTGTGGAATTTTAGAGAATTTTTCGAATATTTGTCAGTCACCCTCACCAAAACAATGAAAACAAAAAGGCATCTCTTAATTATGGGAAAACCAGAACAATATAAATATAAGAAAAAAAAAAACAATAACAAGAAAAATTATATGTAGGTAAGTATATACATTATTGCTTTTTATGTTGTCTACAGTGGGAGACAATTCAATGGTAACTTTTTATTAAAATACTATTCCATTATTTTAGATCTGGCTCTTTGATTAAATCTTTTTTATAAATTTTTTTTTCTAAAAAGTTTCCATTAAATTGACCCACTGTTTATGTATTTATTCATAAATAAACTGGTAAATAAATGTTGGGAGAACACAAACAAATCTTCTCAAATAAAATAAATAATTCATACAAATATTATCTTCAGTTATTTTACTTGCTGTGACTGGTGCTGTTTATCTGTCTGTCCCAATGTGCAGTTAACTGTGTTAACTGTGTGCATATGAGTATCATATTGCTGTTGTTAGTTTTGTTTTTTTTTTTTTCTAATATTTATTTTACCATTATGAATGAGACCTAGAGGCCTAGAGGATGAAATAAAATAAATAAAATAAATAACAATAGAAATGAAAGAATTACAATTATTGCAAAATTAGTTCATTGTTTCAAAATTAACAATAAAATGTAAAATATTTTTGGCATACAACAGAACATTTAATTTACAAATAAAATTACATAAATTATTCTACAATCACATTTTGCATTAAATACATTTAGGATGAGTTCAAATGTATAAACGTAAAGTTAAATTTTATTTTTTTGGGTCGCTCTAAGAAGAAGTTGTTGGTGTTACTGATGTTACATCAAGATTAAGTTGGAGAACCATGTAGTTTCAAGGCCGTCAGATTTTTTCCCTGCTCGCATAATACCTTTAAGGTTGTGATTTCCAAGTCATGTCTCGAACTTAAAACTAAAATATAATAAATTCTGAATTGCAAGACAAGTTCCTCTTCGGTTAGTAATGTAGGCCCTTATAGGCGGCTATGGGATGGCTGAGTATAGTAAACGATTTAGCACTAAAATTATGATGAGCAACTTAGACATAATATAAAACGAAGCAACCAATTAACTTTGAAAAAGATAATTTGAAATATCTGGCTTTAACCCCTAAGCGATCGACGCAGTTGAGTATTGAAGGAGCTACAGCCTTATAAAGAGTCAGGAGATGGAAACTGGTAGGTAGTCTTGAAACATGTCTGAGAAGCCCTTATGCCGAAAAGTGTAATTGGAACTTTGATATCCCCAGTCGGATAACAGCGTTAGTGACAGAATACTCTAAGTGCAGGTATTATCTGACCAATATAGAGATATAGAAAGATGGTCTTTACACGCTACACAAGCAAGTTGTAGGAAGATGTGTAGGAAATTTTATAAGAAACACAGGCGGATGCATACTGAATGTGGACGCCACTAGGGAATTCCGCATAAAGCCAGCGATTAAGTGGTTATGAAAAATTAAAAATTATTTAACCCGCAATAATTATAGGCCACATTAATTAGCATGATTTTCACTGATATTGATTGGATTGATTAGATATAATAGTCGACAAGTTAATGTTGCTGTGCAAGGAGGCATGAAGATTAGAAAAGTGACCTAAACCAGTGGTGATCTGCTTTACAAAACAAAAATTAAAGGTGGAGAACAGCCATAAAAAAATGCGATGCTCTTAAGTTAATCTTTAAGTCTTCATCAAGAAACAAGGGCGCAATTCAGGTGGCCGTAAAGCTAAAAATATGAACGTTGATGGATATGAACAAGGCTGACTAGGCAAGTACTCTAAAAAATTTGTATCACATCTAGCTACAATTCTTTGCAACTGATAGTCAAGGATTGCTAGTTTTTTTTTTTTTTTTGTTTACCACTGGTGTTAATTTCAGCTACAAGACCTCTTTTGAGATGTTGTTCACGTGAAACCAGGATCAGTAGTCCCGTATCTGACTCAATTGTGGCACTTTAGTAAGCCTCGGTGTGGGGGGGTGCGTCCGTAGGCTAGTAGGTAGTGTGCTAGTCTATCAGTCTGGGTTAGATTCCCAAACAAGACTATGGAATTTTTCACTACAAGTTTGCAGGAAAACTAAGAAGGTGACTGGATATAATCTGGGTGCCTACAAATGGTTAACTGCATTGGTGACAGGTCAGGAAAACTTCAACTATTATCTTGCCAAGTTACAAATCTACGTAAGACGATACTTGCAGACAGTTGATGGTAAAAGGGCTAACATAAAAAGGCTTTGGACCACGCACGGGCAGACATATATGAAATGATGAGATGCTGTGGAGACCTTAGCCTTGAGCAAATGTTAGCAATTACCATAGACTCTGTGATGAGAAAGAATGTCGATATGTATCAGTCACCAGTCTGAAATTACTACAGTCGATAGTAAAAGGCTAGTGACAGCACCAGACTCAATGAAAGTAAGGTATTTTCCATTCAGATACCAGAAATCATTGCGGAACGAAGGCAATCGAAAAGGGATCCATGAAATCAGTGGTCTGCTTAGGTATCCTCCCTACAAAATAAAAAAATGCCTCTTTTTGATTGTGATTTAAATAGTGTGAAAAGCAGCCATTAGGCACTGATCTGTAGTAATTTTAAATATAAGAGAGGACACGTTAAAAGGAAATAATCCTTGCATCTATGATCTGAATAGACGCAAGTATTATTTCAAGGGTATTTTAAAGAATAAAGTTATTGTTTCTCTATTTTAGCAATGAGGCAAACCAGCTTTACTATATTTATAGTAAATTTGATTCCCATATTATCAATATATGGATGTATGTAAGTCCGAGAAGATCGCTGAATATACGCCTCCTTTATACACAGAAAAAATTATAATTTTGTTTGGCCCGGCCGAACTTGACGCCGTTTTTACCTGTTTTGTATATGTTGGTGTATAATTTTACTAATTAAGCGTAAAGAGCTTTATTTACAACAATGGTGTGTTTGGTGACCCCCACTGAAATTTTCCGGCAAACATTTTCGTATAATATTTTGATCCTTAAATGTCCTTTTTTAAAGGATATTTTTTGATTTTCTCAAATTGACCCATAAAGATACCAGTTAGAGGGTTAAGATCTTCCACAAAAATAATCCTCATACAATTCCACAATACAACTCTGACCATAAGAATTCTCTCAGACATTAACTTACAGCATTTTTTTCATATAGTAAAATACTTCCTTCGACCAAAAAATGAAAACTTTGACCCACTGTAAAAAAAAACTTAGACGTACTGGACCATAAGTTTGTTCTACAAAAATGATCTACTCAAAATACCCTTTCAGAATTATGGGGTTGCTATTCTGTTCCATTCAAAAAGTCTTAATTCGTTGGACAGTGTTATTTTCACCAATTAAAGGTTTTAATTGGTTTCAGATTAAAATTTAATGAAATAATTGTTGATTCAATTATTAGTTTAATTAAGATTTTTTTCGTTCTGTTTTAAACAAATATATATTTGAATCAATTAAAAAATTAATTGAGCTTTAATTTAAAACTAATTAAAACCTTTAATTGGTGCTAAAAATTTTTTCTGTGTAACATAGTGCAACGCGGAAAAAAATAACCATATACGGACACCACTACGTGATAAAAGACCAAAAAAAAAAGACCCATGTCTCCCAGTTTTGCCCAAAGTCCTCCAGGTTTTTTTTATGGGCCCTCAAAGATGTGGGGCCTCGATGTCATTTTTGCAAAAAAATGATCATTTACTCAAGCTCATATTTTGCAAACCTTTTGAAATTTTGATATACTCTCTGAGGCAAAGTTGTAGCTCTTGTCATAAAGAACAAAAATTGTAAATATTTAAAATCAAAAAAACTTCATGTTCAAGGTCAAAAACGCAAAAAAAACTTTAAAAAATTCAATTTTTTTTACCTCTTTTCTCCTGTTCAGGTCCATAGGTAGCAAACCGTTCAAAATTCAAGAAAAAAATCAACTACAAAAATGAACCTAAGATCTCAATAAACAACTTTGTAGAACATATGAACTTCCTAGGAATGATTCTTAACACCGTTTAGGTAGCGCTTAGGTAGCCGCAAAAGTGAAAAATTTTTTTGACCTTGAAGATTAAGTTTTTTTGATTTGATATGTTAACAATTTTTGTTCTTTATGACAAGAGCTACAACTTTGCCTCAGAGAGTATATCAAAATTCCAAACGGTTTGCAAAATATGAGCTTGAGTAAATGATCATTTTTTTGCAAAAATGACATCGAGGCCCCACATCTTTGAGGGCTCATAAAAAAAACCTGGAGGACTTTGGGCAAAACTGGGAGACAGGGGTCTTTTTTTTTTGGTCTTTTATGACGTAGTGATGTCCGCATATGGTTATTTTGCCATGACTTAAAAAATTACACAGTGTGTAAGTGTAGGGTAAGAAAAACTAGAGCGTTGCGGAATAGGAACAAACTAATTTTCATTCCTAAGACAAAGTGAACCCACAGTCATTTTGGTTGTGACTGAGCTCGTGCAATGACAAGTGATTAGTGTTTCTATTTTTTAAGATAATAACGTCACCACATTGATTATAACTGGTAAGCTTTGCAGACGAATTTAATACGAGTTTTTTAAATAAGCTTTTGACCCTACTGTGTCATGACGAAGACTTTCAAATATTATTTCTGGAGACGTATCATATCTTGCTATGATGATTTGTATTGTCCGGCCACATCTTCTTTGAGACTTTTGAAAACTAGCGTTTGCTGCAAGAAGGTCTTATAAGTCAGCCAAAATTGAAGAAAAAACTCTTTTATTCTCATTATACTTGGCGAGCGGCAATTGAAAATGTCATAACATATGTTCACATTACTTTTAACTCACTTTGTATTTTACAATTTTGTGTAAGACTTTGTAGAATATGTATTGGTTTTATAGAATACATTTGTAGAATATTGCCGATACTTGTGGTTGTTATGGTTGCTATTAAAATTTATTTGTTAAATTCAATTGAATTTTATTGAGTAAAATTGTCAATAATTTCACAATAAAACTAGTGGTTTTATTTTTGGCTTTTCTAATGATAATTATTTTCTACAATGTTTCACTTGAAAGTAGAAGTTGTGTTTAATCGACAAGAAAGACATAAGGTTTGTTGGCCTGAGCATTTATTTTATTGAGGTCGAAGTAAATTGAGGTCTTAATGACTTTTATGTTTGTGTTCTGTTATTAATGTCCAAGTAATTATAACAAGATGTAATTATTTATTTAAAATATTGTTTAAAATGTTGCCTTGGGTTTAAATAAAAAAGGGTTCTTTTAAAATTGGGACGCTCTGCCTATTGAAAGGTAGCGTTCGTAGTGTTTAATACAACCATTTTCAAAAGCATATTATCGGAAACAAAAGCATCTTTACCTAATAATATTTATGGGAAAATTCATTCCAAGTTGTAGATAAATACAAGGGTGTGAAGATAAATTCGTCAGTTAAATACGTCCCACACCTCTGTTAACTGCTTTCCACAAACTGTAACAAAAAATTTTTACAAATTGAAGCGTAAAACTAGTAGATTCCAGCAGTTTAATTTCTACGTCCAGATTGTGCCCAGTATCGGAGATATATATATTTTAAAATTTTGATTTTTCGAAAAAAATATGAAATTTTTAAGTGGATCCAATGGGTATTTAGAGAAGATCAGAAGATCGGATCACCGGAATATTAAAATTAGCCTAAGACTAGTAGAAATTATACTGCTGGAATCTACTAGTTTTACACTTCAATTTGTAAAGAATTTAGTTACAGTTTGTGGAACGCAGTTGACAGAGGTGTGGGACGTATTTAACTGACGAATTTATCTTCACACCCTTAATAAACACATACAATGGAAAAAGATTTACACATTTATTGGAACCCTGACAGGCTCAAGCACAACCAGCAAAAAGAAAACAGCTTAGAGGTTGGTACGTGTGATTGCGGTAATTCATATACTGCAGAAGTGAACCAACTCCATATCGAGATTATTCACTTTACGTGCATGTAGAAACCTTGAAAGACCGAAGGAGGCCTTCCTTTGTGAGTTTCGTGAGGAGGATGTGCAAGATATGATGCACAAAAAGTCAAACTATTTGTTGGACATTTCAAAAAAGTTTTTGCCCAAATCGACATAGATATATATTTCTCGACGTATATATTTACAGTTATGGATAGTATACTATATTACTCTATGTATAAATAAAAAAAAATGCATTTTAAGGTGTTCATGTTATATTTTAACATGTTATTTTTTATTTTTAACAATAATATGGTTCTAACATAACAATATTGTTGTTATGATAATAGTATTATGGTTTCACTGCTATCATATAATTCAATCATAATATGTTGCTCTTAGATTATGGTTACCTCAACCATGTTTTTTTCTCTGCCGTGCAAGTGAAGACGGAGCTTCCCATACATCGACATTTGCATATTTATGCATTCCGCCTTATTGGGCACTTGAATAGCATCAGTATTTGTAAAGGGTGATCCCCTTCGAGGTACTTTGTTCAATAGCCTTCTTTTGACAGATCACGTGTGAGTCGTGTCATGCTGTTATGTTATTTTTGTTTAGTATTGTTTGGCATTTCATAATGAAAAGACTTATGCCTGAATCGCTTCGCTCTATGTGCTCTTGAAAAGTTCCAAGAAGATCCGACGTTTTCGAGGCAAATTTTGTTTAGCGATGAGGCCCATTTCTGGCTCAATGAGTATGTAAACAAACAAAATTGCCGTATTTGGGACGAAGAGCAACGTGAAGAGATTCAAGAGCTGCCACTTCATCTGGAAAAAACAACGGTTTGGTGTGGTTTATGGGGCGGTGGAATCATCGGTTCATATTTCTTTAAAAATCATGCCGGTGCGAACGCAACCGTCAATGGCCACCGTTATCGTGCAATGATAACCCATTATTTGATGCCTGAAATTGATTTCGTCGATAATTGGTTTCAGCAAGACGTCGCCACTTCCCACACATCGCATCAATCAATGGATTTATTGGGAGAACATTACGGTCAGCACATAATTTAACGTTTTGGGCCGGTCGATTGGCCACCAAGATCGTGTGATATCCTAACACCGTTAGACTTTCTCCTGTGGGGATATGTAAAAACCCGCTTCGATTCAGCCCTTGGAGGAAAACATCAGGCGTGTCATTCGCCGCTTACCATTCGAAATGCTCGAACGAGTCATCGAAAATTGGACTCAAAGGATGGACCGTCTGCGACGAAGCAACTGCCAACATTTGATAGACATAATCTGCAAAAAATAAATGCCAAATAATGTTCTTTCAAATGATAATAAACATTCTCCATTCAATTTGAATTTTCTGGGTTTTTTTTGCTTTAAAATAGTAGGGAACCTCGAAATGGATCACCTGTTATTTACAGGATGACATAATAGATGATGTTTACAACTAAACACTACCCAAAGTAGATAGATACGTAGAGGGCCGATGACGGACGTAGTTGTCTAGAAAATGGATTCCTTTGTGCTGGTGTCTAATATTAAAATTTCCCAATTTTCCTTTGATATTAATCACCTAATTTTTAATTTAAAATTATTTTTTCTTAGAGAGAATAAAATGAACTTAAGCTTGACTTCAAATTTCATCTCTATGACACATAATTAACTTAGAAAAATGATTGAATAAATTGCCGTTTTAAACTTTAGATTAAATTTTTTTTTTTTATTTTTTTTATTTTTATATTTTTCGATAGAAATTCCTTTTGAAATTAAAATTTATTCCTTGTCATTTCTGGGAATACAGTTCAACAAATCCCCTTAAGGATGATGATTAAACGTTTTCATTTAACTTGTTATTTGTGTGTGTGTGTGTTTTTTTTGTGTTTGATATAAAAACATTTATGTTTTATTTCAAAATGTTTTAATGATTTGGCAAAGATTACAAATCGATTACGTTTGTCAAAATATTGATAGCCAAGTTTTGTGTTGTTGTTGTTGTTTGGGTTAAAACATATCTTCAAATAATCTGAGAATTAAATGAAGATTAAAATTCAGAATTTGATAAAAATAAGAAAATCCATAGAATTAAAAAACCTAAATAACAAAACAGAATAAATGTTAACACAGGTTAAGTATTAGAATTTCTCGTTTGATATTTGAAATTAAAGGAAAAAATAATTTACAATATGTATAGGTAAGTGTGCGTGTGTATATATTTTTATACATGTATAAGTGCATTTATGCAAGAGTATGTATATTAAAAAAATATATATTTATTTTATTCATTTTTCTTTGCTTAATTCTTGTTAAGCTGTTTCTTTTGCTTGCTTGCTTGCTTGCTTCCTTGCTTTACAACATACAGCTTGGTATCAAATCCCAAATAAAAATACACAAAAAAAAAACAAGCAATAGAAGAGAGAGAAAAAAAAATCAAAAGAAATAATTTTTAATAATAAAAATAAAATTCGTATAAAAAAAAAGAAAAGCAAAAACTAATGCCAATCCAAATGCAAATAAAACAAGGACTTGCAAGGCATATCGCATACAAACCAATGAATTCATACACCCTTTCCAACCATACACACACACAAGCAAATTTGTTTATTCATATACATACACATACACATAGCCTTATGTAAATTTAAACTAATACACTTATACTCATGCATACATACTGTCGTCTACTGTTACACAATATTGACATGAGTTTTTTTTCCCATTTTTTTTATATTTTATTATTAATATTTGAAATGTTTAAAAGATTGTAAAGAGTGTATCGTATCGGTCTTTTTGCTATACAATAAGTTACAAAGCACTGTTCGTTAGATATGAGCTAAATCTTAAAAAAATATATAAATTCATTTGAATAAAATAGAAATTTAAGTTCAATATAGAGAGCAATATTTCAAATGAAGTAAGTTTTCATTTCACACTCAAATCATCTATATTAATGGTCTGATCCATAACTTCATCCCTATGAATTATAACCAAGTTAAGCTTTAAGCTCTGTAAAAATATATATCCTATATGTAGAGAACTGCAATAGTGGGTTAGGTTAGCTTAAGCAGGCAGCTATAATATACAGCTCACTTGGGTCCACGTATTGGTCCCTGTGTGTTACCTGCAGAGAGAATAAAATAGAAAGGGGGGGGGGGGGGGGGGAGGAAAAAGAAAGGGATGAAGAGAGAGAGAGATGAGTTAAGAAGAGAGGAAGTAATAACAGATACAGGGGGGAAGTAAAAAGATCCGCAGTAAGACAGACACAGATAAGAGAATCATAAAGGTCGCCATAGAGGGCACATTAGCCGAGACAGAAAACAGCGAGGCATTCATGCCTCTCCGAGTGGGAATGGGTTGGAAAACCATCCGCTGCTCCTCAGTGAAAAGAATTAATTCTTCTTGGTTCCAGAAGTGCAAACACAAGATAGGCTCCCAAAATACCGTTGTCCAAGATGTTGAATTCGTTGGTATTCCAGTGCAGGGCATAGGCAACTGCAATAGTAACCCTCTTGAAATTTGACATAGACTTTTCGGAGCATTTTTGACTTAAAACTATGACAAACAAAAACGAGGCTCATAAGACGCTCATTATAATATTGAGTTCATGTTTGTTAATAACACACGAGTAACGATGAGTGGAGGTGCCTCAGTTGGCTAGTAGTTAGTGTGCTACAGTATCAGTGCGGGGTTGTGGGTTCGAAGACTAAGGAATATTTGACTACAAGTTGGCAGAAAGACCAAGAAGGAGCTTGTATATAATTTTGGTACGTACAAATGGCTAACTGCGTTAGTGACAGCTCACGGACTGTCAAATATTGTCTGTCCAAGTTAAAAATCGAGGTGAGACAATACTTGTAGACGGAACCTAGAAATAGGCTATCATAAAAAGGCTTTGGACAGACACATAATAAATGGAGATGCTGTGGAGACCTTAGCCTTAAGAAAGTGTTAGCAATTACCATAGACTCTGTGGTGAGGTAGAATGCGGACATGTCGGTCGTCAGTCTGAAAACACTACAGTCGAGAGCAAAAGGCCAGTGATAGCGCGAGTCTGAAACAAGTATGGTATTCGAAAAAATGTCCAGTCGGACAACAAAAATCATTGAGAAACAATGGGGGTCGAAAAGATACCCATGGAATTAGTGGTCTGTTTCGGTATACCCCCTACAAAATAATAAAAATAAAACGATGAGTGGACAATAATGTGATGAGCTTGCAGCGTTCACATTAGTGAGTTTGAATAAGTATGAGTAACTGTTGAACATATTTACAATGTACTTGGGGCGAGTTCAAGCAGTTTTGTGATTTGAGTGAAATACGAACACAGTTAGAGTGTAAAAACAATATACATAGAATTTTTTAACAACATTACTTACGTTCATTTTAAGGTCTTCACTTCTTAAGAAATAAAAAAAAAAAACAACAAGAAACCACTAGTGCAAGCAAAACGCACTAAGAGCCTTAAAGCCCAACAATAATATGCATGAGCTAGCCTAAGCCAACTTAAGCAACTGTGCCAATACATATACATATATTATATGTGGCAAACTATATTGTACTTAGCCATACTTTTCGTTAAGTTTCGTCAAATTTAATTTGCTTAAGCAAAGTACGAAACAGATCGCATATTCCGTACGGAAACAGCTGCTTGTGCTATGTGTTATACATAAAAAATTAAACATTAAAATATTATACATAAAAAAATTGCAATGGAAAACGAAGTGAACAATTTATTTCTAAATTTAATATACAATGTTTAAAAAAGAAGTCTCATTAAAAAGAAAGGGTATTTTACTGTTTATAAGTTGAGTGATGCACAACTCTGTATTCTTTAGTACTTTTGGCCAAAATTACAAAACACAGTAAAAAAGGTTTAATTTTTCTTTTGAAATTTTCTTAAAACTAATAAAAACTAATTATTAATTTGTATAGGAATGGTATATAAAAAATGTTTATTTAATGCATTTTTGTCAAAAAATTTAATTTTTCCAGAAAAAAAAATTATTATTTAGCAAAAGTACTAATAAAACAAATGTGCAACTGTGTCATAATAGTTTATAGATTCATGTAAATACATTGTAGCCACCCACTAGTGCTGGCAATTTCTACTACTTGCAATAACTCGATACAACTCAATACTTTTCAATTGGCTACTCAATAGTACTCAATACTTCCGTTTACATAATAGCAGGGAAAATTTATCGTTGTAGTTGTTAAATATTTTTATAAATTTATTTCTAAAAATACTACCGTAAAAGTATCGATTATTAACTACTTTTGTGTATTGAGTACCCACAATAATGATCGAGTATCGAGTACTCGGTACCCATTACTCAATACTTTGCCAGCACTAGCAGCCACCTAAAAGTCTTCAATAAGTTGCTTTAGCATTTGACAGACTTTTCGTTCATATTTTAACATTAGCTTATGCCAGCATATGCTTATAGTTGAGCTTTACTCAAATGTTGTACCCAACTATTTTACGCGTAAGACGTAAAATAACTTTCAAAAATTCTCATGCATACTTACGAAACTTTAAAGTCTTGAAATTGTATACGAGTGCACAAATAAGTGAACATTTTTCTATAAATCTATATAAGTATATAATAAAAAGGTAACTCATTTTCCTCTGTCTGTCTGCTTTTCATTTGTGTTCGGATCACGTAAAAACTACTGGATGGATTTTGTGAGGAGGTACCTTAGCACCCTGGTTTCAATATAGAGTAATTTTTCCCTAAAAATATCTTATTTCTAAGAGAAAGTGGAGAAAAAGCGGTGAAATATACGCAATTTCCGATTTAAAGCTACTAAAATTTTGGGTTTAAAACTGGGATATTTTCAACACGGTTATACAGAATTTTATTTTGAAAGGGGGCTATTTTAAAAACTATTGCGCAACATTAGGCGTTAATTGAATAAAATTTGTATTTTTACTTTGTGGAATTACATTAATATTTAAATATTTTAAACACCTTCTACAGTGGTTTACAATAATTTTTAGAATTTTATATAAATTTTAGAATTTTATCCAAAGCTGGGTACCTTTGTGTAAAGAAAATATGTATCTGAATGGATTTTAAAAAAATTTTGTAAGGAGGTACTTTGGCACCCTGATTCCAATATAAGATACCTTTTTTTTACAAAAATATCTTATTTCCAAGAGAAAATGCAGTAAAAGTATGCCGAATTTTTTTTTGACTGATTTAAAGGTACTGCATACTTTAAGGCATCTATTATTTTTGAAAGCGGGATATTTTAATTACGAGTGCGCAACAGATGGCGCTGTTTTAAAATAATGACAAGATATTAATTACTTAGTGTCAAATAGCCAATTTAATAAAATTAGTATTTTTACTTTGCTTAGTATTTCATTAACACATCGTAAAAAAAAAATAATCGCAAGTTGCTTAGTTTTCACTTCTATTGGCAGTCCCAACGACTGCCCCGCACTTTTTTTAATAAATCGTAGTCGCAACAATCTGCAGTCAGTCATACACATTGTACATGTTTGATAAGCCCACCAACCATCGGTGTTTTTTTTTAAAGGACCGAAAATGATGACCCCCTTTGAAGGAACGAATTCAAGCCCTAATTGTAATAATCATTTTAAGTCTTTATTAAATTCATGACAAAGTTTTCTTCATGGCCCTCGCAGCTGTATGTGTGTTTGTGTTTATTTTTTGCATGTAGTTGCCTTTGAGCGCTCATACCCGTAGACTGCCACTTTAGTTAATACTTTTGGTTTATTTCAAGTATTTTTGTTTAGCCGGAATATATTTTGTTCCCCCTTTTCATTTGATGTGCTGCTATTGCATTGTTGTTGTTGGTTTAGTTTGTGTATTTTTAAAAGAGTTGTTATGTAAATGATTTTAGTAAAAGTAAATTTTCAGATTTTTTGTTTGATTATTTGACGAACTTATTATCACCCACTTGATTAGTGGCTATGAAAACTAATGCAAAAGAAGTTTGTGGACAAAAAAATAGGGATTTTATTTTGGGGATATTCGTTTGAGTTGAAACTTTTGACTTTCAGTCAAAGATCATTTGCAATTATTAAAAAAAACGTAACTATTGTAAAAACGTAACTCTATTGTTTTCGCTACAATGTCTATTCGCGTGTTTTAGAGCCCTATATACCGGGAACCATAAGAGATGGCCTCTTAATGTATTCACTTAATTTGTATTACTATGGTCTCTATAACAAAAAAAAGCTAAAAAGTTTATTGACCGTAGGCAGATACATGAAATTTACACAGATCAATTAAAACCAGGGTGCGAAAATAAACAAAACGAAACGTTTGAATTTGTTTTGTTGTCTGCTCTTAGTTAAACAAAAAACAAAGAGGCACAATGATAACGTAAGTACAAACTATAAATTCATTTAAATGTACTTAAATGGTAGAAACGAAAACAATGAGGACAAAAAAAACAACGTTTTGAAAAAAAACTTTTCACAAACGTTTGCTAAGTTATTTCATCATTATGGTAGAGAATCATGTATGTATCAAAGCAGTACATAAATTTTATTTTTGAGAGATATTCAAAGACAGATATTTTATTTATATTGTTGTTTTTACACTATTTTAAAAATAAATTCAAATGAAAAACAATTTAAGAAAACAATTCATAAAGAAAATCTGTATGCGGAAATCGAACGAATTAAATCAATTACTCTAAAATTATTTTTTCTATTGTTTTATTCCTAAGTGTATGGTTGTAACGATATAGCAAGGCAAGCAGTTGAGTGAAGCGGCATTTGCTTTAACTCAGCCATTTGTAAAGGCCTAGGCCGATAGATACATTTTCTATTGATATTTAAAACACTGTGTAATTTTTTAAGTCATGGCAAAATAACCATATACGGACACCACTACGTCATAAAAGACCAAAAAAAAAAAGACCCCTGTCTCCAAGTTTTGCCCAAAGTCCTCCAGGTTTTTTTTATGGGCCCTCAAAGATGTGGGGCCTCGATGTAATTTTTGCAAAAAAATGATCATTTATTCAAGCTCATATTTTGCAAACCGTTTGGAATTTTGATATACTCTCTAAGGCAAAGTTGTAGCTCTTGTCATAAACAACAAAAATTGTAAACATATAAAATCAAAAAAATTTCATCTTCAAGGTCCTTTTTTCCACTGTTCGGGTCCATAGGTAGCAAACCGTTCAAAATTCAAGGAAACAATCAACTACAAAAATTAACCTAAGATCTCAATAAACAACTTTCTAGAACATATGAACTTCCTAGGAATGATTCTTAACACCGTTTACGTGCTTAGGTAGCTAAAAAATTTTCGGGAAATTTTTCACTTTTGCGGCTACATAAGCGCTACCTAAACGGTGTTAAGAATCATTCCTAGGAAGTTGATATGTTCTAGAAAGTTGTTTATTGAGATCTTGATTTTGACCTTGAAGATGAAGTTTTGCACTGTGTAATTAATCAACGACAATCAAATCGCAAAAAATCTGCAACATTAAGGTAAAGGAAATCCCACAATTCCAAAATAAAGACCAAAAATCCCAAAATTGGAATGATATGGTTTCAAAATAATTTTTTTTTTGCAAAACATGGCTGTGCGACTCTCTAAAGGGTATAGAACCTTTTTTTTTTTAAATTTGTTACTTACAATTAATTGTAGCCAAATATGTCGCTTACGTGGTTTTGGCGCAAACAGCAAATTGCAAATTTATGTGTGTAAATAAATATTTATTTTTGTATTTATCAAAAAAAAAACTTTTAACTTTACTAAAAATGCTCCAATTGGCCTGAGACTTTCATGATTTGTTTAATCTTAAATGCAAAAAACTTAGTGGTTGAGACTTTAACATTTCCAACTGGAAATATAAAGACCATTATATTTTGCATGCGAATGTCATTTTTATGGCGCTTACGAGGTTTTGAAAATGGATTTATTTATTTTTCATACAAACTTGTTAAGATGAGAATGTAGTCTACAATAAAAACCAAAAATACCAATTTCGAAAAAATGTCGCTTACGTGTTTTAAGAAGAAACGCGACGATATGGAATAGGGCTCATGAAATGCTTTCAGCAATAATTGAAAGTACAGGGTGGCGCAAAAATAACCTTCCGATGTTTTTTAGCTGTAATTAAAAAAAAAATGAAAAACTTTGATTCTTCTTGTGGATTATTTTTATTTGGTCTGCGACGAAATTCACGTTGTGCCAAAGTCACCGACCGATTATTGGTCAAATAAATAGTCACCAATATTCCGCGTTCTGGAGCAGTGTAGCCTAACATTGTTTATTAACGTGTATTTCGCAAGTGTTTACTACACAAATCCAAAACAGAATTGACATTAGGGGCCAATCGCAAAATTTATAGCATTTTCTGATAGGAGGATTACTTTTGCGTCACCCAGTATATGTGGCTTTAGTGCGAGAGTTTTCTTTTTCCAAACACAGCTTTGGGAATTTGGAACATATGTACATGATAAAATCAAAATTTCGACGTAAAATAGGTCAAATTGAAGAACCTCCTTCATTTACAGTGTTGATCAATTTTACACGAAATTTGGTTTAAAGAGACGTACATATTGTTAGTTTACACAAAGATATCAAATTTATCTAAATTCTTTAGGGAAATATTTGTGCTATTAAAAATATAAGTTTTACGGCAATTTTTAGGCAAAAATTTTGGAATTGTCTAGTTTTTAACTCAAAAAATATATAATCTTACAATTTTTCCCACAATATTATGGGAAAAAAAAAACTTAAAAAAATTTGCCTCAGTTTAAAATGAGCGAGTTATAAGCAATTTAAAATTATATTTTTTGATTTTTCGATACAGTGATCCAGTTTTTACAAAATATTTTAAAAAATTTCAGAAAAATTTGTTTAAGTTTTATGTTAGTCTATCTGTGTCGGCCACGTCGTGGGCGTTCTGACAATATTTTGCTCGATTTTGCTGTGAAAGTATTACACACTAATTGTAAGACTCTTACTTTTGTAGTGCTCAGGTATGGTTTATGTATTTACTTTATATAAAGGTACCCGTCCGTCCCTGGATAAAACTCTAAAATTTATAGAAAATTCTAAAATTCTAAAAATTATTATAAGCTCTGTAAAAGGTGTTTAAAATAATTTAATTTAACATTGTAATTCCATAAAGTAAAAAGTAAAAAACAAATGCAAATTTTATTCAATTGGCTATTTGGCAGTAAGTAATTAATATTTTGCCGTTATTTTAAAACAGCGCCATCTCTTGCAAAACCGTGTTTAAATTATCCCGCTTTTAAAAATATAAGATGCCTTAAAGTATGCAGTACTTTTAAATCGGTAAAAAAAATGTCGGCGTACTTTTACTGCTTTTTAACCGACTTCAAAAAAAGAAGGAGGTTATCAATTCGTCTGAATGTTGCTTTTTTTTTTTTTATGTTTGTGCCTTCAGAACTCGGTCATTTCTGAACCGATTTTAAAAATTTTTGCGCCATTAGAAAGGCTATGGCTACAGATTGGTCCCATTTTAAAAACAGTTTAAAAATTAAAGGGTGTCCCCATACAACATACACGTTTTTTACGTGTATTATGAAATTTGTAGGTCACCCATTTAAAATTAGAAAAAAGTGCGTATCACTATAGCTCCCAATAACAAAAAGTAATTAAAAAATAAAATTAGAAATTAAAGGGTGACCCCATAGGTGACGTAATTTCACCTTTATGGTCCTATCTTTTGAACCGTTATAGACAAACACTTGAAAGTTGCACAGAATGTTCGTTACTATGTCTGTTATAATAAGTATAAATATTTAAAATTAAATTAAAAATTAAAGGGTGTCCCATTAGTTGGTTTATTTTGATATAATTATATATGGCCAAACTTTTGAACCGTTATAGACAGACAGTTGAAATTTACAAAGAACTTGTATTGCTAAGTCCGCTAAAATAACAAGTGTAAAATATGAATTTGGAAATTAAAGGGTGTCCCAATAGTTAATGTAAAAGTGGTATATATGGCCAAACTTTTCAACTGTTATAGATAGACAGTTGAAATGTACAAAGAACCTATATTGCTTAGTCCGCTATTACAACAAGTATAAAATTTTGATAAATTAAAGGGTGTCCCAATTATTGATGTAATTTGACCATTATGTCCTCATCTTTGGAACCGTTATAGACAAACACTTGAAAAATAGACAGAGTGTTCACTACTATGTCTGGTATAACAAGTATAAATATTTAAAATTGGAAATTAAAGGGTGTCCCAATAGTTGATGTAATTTGATGTATATGGACACAAAGTTAAATTTTACAAAGAATCTGTATGACAAAGTTCTCTTTAACAAGTATTTATATTAAAATTTGAATTTAAAGGGTGTCCCAATAGGTGACGTCATTTGATATATATGACCCTATCTTTTAAATAGTTATTGACAAACACTTAACAATTAGACAGAATGTCCATTACTATGTGTGTTAAAATAAGTATAAATATTTAAAATATAAATTACAGGGTGTCGCAATAGTTAATGTAAAAGTGATATATATGACCAAACTTTTAAGCCGTTACAGACAGACGGTTGAAATTTACAATGAACCTGTATTGCTACGACCGCTATAACAAGTATAAAATTTGAACTCGGAAATTACAGGGTGTCGCAATAGTTAGTGTAACTTTATGTATATAGCCAAACTTTTTATCCGCTGTATACAGACAGTCGTTTGGCATTGGTTTGACCTGAAAAAGCACAGAAACCTGGGGTCTTGTGCCCCTATATACTCCGGAAGTACTGCTCCCCAGGTAGATAATCGACTGATATTTGTTTTAGATTATTGAATTCAAAAATTAGTTTTTTTTTATCTGAATTGACAGTTTGTGCAATGACATTTAAAAAATCCTGCTACAATCTTCCTCGAATATAATATAATCATTGTATAATTACCGTCTTAAAGAAACACGATTTTAAGTTTGTCTGTTTTGAAGTCGGTTTTTTTTTGCAAGAATTATTCTCTTTAATATCTCATGGAAATAAGATATTTTTGCGTCACAGCCTTTATATAAAATTCTAAAAATGATTAAAGCCAAGCTTTTAAAGAATTTGCGTGTGCGCGGTATCTTATTCATTTATTTGATTTAAAGCTGACTAACTGGGTGGTGAACAAAAAAAAAAAAAAAAAATGTTCTTATAAACAAAAGACTGACTAAGTGGTTGTGTTGTATAAATTCCAAAGTGAGGTTGGGTATTCGTAGTCACACCACATATCTAATTGACTTAGCAAGAATGTATGTTTGTAACTCGACATACATAAATGCCCCTTCTTGAGCGTTGACACATGCCTTTTGGCATTGGCATCTAGAAAAGATGTAAAAATAAGAAAGAAAAATAGTAAGACGAGTGACTGATTGTATGCTATATGGCGGTGTATGAGTGTATTTGTGTGTGTAAATACTTGTAACTACTTAAAAAAAATCATTAAGTTTGCGGCTTTTCTTTAAGTCTTTATTATTTTTTTATTATTATTCATTTCATTTCGTTTCGTTTCATTTCGTTTCTTAATATAATTCTTTTAAAATTTTCTTTTATTTTTATTGTACTTCAGCGAACAAAACACATTGCCTTAAGAAAATGTTCTTTACACACAAACACATACACACACACCTTAGAAGATCTTTCATATCAAATGCATTTTGTTAGAAAAAATAAAATGAAAGTAGACTTGAGAATAAACTGACTGTTATTGAAGATGACTTCAACAAAATAACATTTTTATTTACAATTATTGTTGTTGTTGTTTTTTTTTTGCTGCCATTTTTATTGTATTTCGTTACTGTGTTGGCTGTGGCTGGCTGAGAATATTTGTTTAAAATGTATGTTTGTGTGTCAATATGTCTGCTGCTCTTGATGTATTGGTATGTGTAAGCGTGTTCTTTTTTTAAGAGAAAATTTTGTTGTGTGTTGCAAATTCTTTTGCTTGTTGTTAATGCTGGAATTAATTCTATTTTTTTTTTTATAAAGATTTCAATGTTATTTATTTGAGCAGCGAAGAGAATGAAGAATTTTTTTTAAGGTATATTCATTTCCAAATTTGGGAATGGTGTGTGATAAAAAAGTTACGAATATTTTTTAGAGAGATTAAAAAAAAAATTATATACATTTTTTAATTTAAACAAATATATATTAAACTAGCTGTGCCCACACAAGTTGTGTGCTTCCCGACAATATATTGTTCGATTTTGCTTTGCAAGTAATTTGCACCAAATTTGATGACTCTATTAAATCTTTATATAAAGGTACCCATCCCGGGATAAAATTCTAAAAATTATTGTACACCTCTGTAAAAGGTGTTTAACATATTTTAATAACAATATAATTCCACAAAGTAAAAATACATATCAAATAAAAATTTTATTCAATTGGCTATTTGGCAGTAAGTAATTCATATTTTTTCATTATTTTAAAACAGTGCCATCTGTTGTCCAAGCTTGTTTAAAATACCCCGCTTTCAATTCATATTTTGTCAGTATTTTAAAATAGCGCCATCTGTTGCGCAACCGTGTTTAAAATACCGCACTTTCAAAAATAAAAATAGCGCCATCTGTTGCGCAACCGAGTTTACATAACCCACTTTCCAAAATAAAAGTTGCCTTAAAGTATGCAGTACCTTTATATTGGTAATTTTGTGTACTTTCACTACTTTTTCTCTATTTTCTCTTGAAAATTTTTGGGGAAAAAAGTATCCGATATTTGAATCAGAATTCTAACGTACCTCCTCATAGAATTTTGTTAGAACCCATCCAGTAGTTTTTACGTGATGCGAACGTAGACAGACTGACAAACAGACAGGAGTTACTGTTTATTGGAAAAGCTTATTTAAAACTGTTGGCACAGTGGATTATTACACGAAACGGCGAACGGAGTGGTATTTTGCCAATCTAGCCGGACATTAGGCCAAAAATTAATTTTGAGAAATATAAAAATGTAAGTACGCAGCTTGACAGATAACAAAATTCTGCATCGTATAGTGATATTTCAAGGCTTTTGTTTGAGATTTGTCGTTTTGGGACACTGTTAAAATCAGAAAAGTTAAGTAAATTGCATACGTTTTTATGGACTTTAAACGATTTTGAGAGGTTTGATATATATTTTGTGGTGGCTGAACGAATAAAGATTTTGTATTGATTTTTTTTTCTGTAAAAGGCTTTATTAATAGCAACTAATATTAATTTTTAGAAAATTTTTCTTTAATTTTTAATGATAAAAAAATTCGTTAAAAATTAAAAAAAGGTTTTTTTTGTAAAATTTTTTGTCATAAAAAAAGTTGAAAGCTTTTTAAGAGTGATCTCCATCGCGATCCTAAAAATGTTATATATCACTATAAAATTTACGAGCTCTACTCTAAAAAACGTTGCGCGTTTTTGTGCCAATTTTTTGCGTTTTTTTGAAAATTTTTCTTTTTTATGTTTTTTCTTATCTTGGAAAGGCATATTCATAAAATGTTTTGGTTTTTAATAACTGAAGGTAAATGTTTTATTTATTTAAATCATTACATATAACACTGTTATTACCTGTACAAAAAACAATTTAAATATCAAAAGAGATATAGACGTAGAAGCCCTTTCTTTCGGACTATCTACTTTACACGCCAGAATTCTCCTATTTGAGAGCATATTACACCTGTCATATAAACTGTCAGTGAAAAAATGGCAAATAAAATATGATGCGGACAAAGCCATTGTTAACGCGAGGAAAAAAATACCCAAGAAAAATTTAGAAGTGAATTAATGATTGTACCGAAAGCTGGATTTGGAAACACCAACGATGGTAACAGTAGCAGAAGATTTTTTTCCAATCCTGTAATAGGTGCAGAAATAACTGTAATTGAGAAGAGAATTCAGATTCGGAAGAGGTCTTTGAAGAATCAGACGAAGAAGAACCATGGCACTCATCATCATATTATTGCAAAGGAGAATTTGTTTTAAATAAATTAATTGTTGTAATTTTAAATAAAATTTATCGTTACAATCATAAATAAGTTATTACTATGAATAAATAAATTATTTTCCGATAAAAAAAATACTATAAAGTAACAAATTACAAAAATATTTTTTTAATAATATTCTTGGGAGGCGGTGATGGGTTAGGCATTGGAAAGCTTAAAAATGAATATTTTTAGGAATTTGGCAAAAAAAAAAATAAAAAAAAAAAAAAAATTTCACAGGGACGTTTTGGGGGTGGGATTTGAGGAATACCTCCCCCTGCCCATAAAAATAAATTTTTATGGTTTTAAGAAGTATGAAATCCATTTTTTTTAATAATTACATTATTTTTTCAAATAATTTTTTATTTCGCCGCCCACCAAAGGGGGCGGGGCTAAAAATGGCATTTGAGAATCTCTTGAGTTCAACTCTAAGTTTTTGAACATTCTTTGACCTTAAATGTTGTAATTGCTAAACAAAATGACGGGAAAATTAAAAAAAAAAACTTGCATTTTTCAGAGTTAGGATTACTTCTTCCACGGGGAACTTTTTTCTCCTTGCCCCGATTTTCTCTATTTTATAGCCTATAACTATAACAGCCTATGACCATAAAAGATTTTTCCGCAAAGCTTCATTAACCTAGGGGCCCTCAGTACATTTTTAGCACCAATATAAGCTAAAAAAAAGTTATGTCTGGCTAGATTGGCAAAATACTCCTATGTGCGGCGGCCAAAACCTCACTATAAAAAAATAACAAAGACACGTATAAAATACTCAGGTACGACCAACTCTGCTTATAGAATTCCTAAAATTGTCTACACAGTATTTGTCGATATGTCGCAAAAAATATCATTAAATTTATAGGTATGTAATTTTATTTAGAAAATAAATATTTTTTTACTAGCTGTGCCTGCCACTTCGTCAGCGCCCTTGCAATATTTTGTTCGATTTTGCTTTAAAAGTAATCCATACCAAATTTTAAGACTCTTACTTTTATAGAGCTTTAGTTATGGTTTATGAATTTACTTTATATAGAGGTACCCATCCCTGGATAAAATTCTGAATTTTTTATAAAATCTTAAAGTATTTTAGAGTTCTGATGTAATGAATGTTTTAAATTTCTCACTGACAAAAATAAAAGGTGCTGCTAAGTTTGCAGTACCATTGAATCGGTAAAACCGCGAACTTTTACTACTTTTTTTTTATTTTGTTAGAATTATATAATACAGTGAATGATATCATATAATGAAAGAAAGAGAGTACGAGCAGCTGAGGCCTTCGACTCTAAGTATAATGTAGATTTGGTTTATAAATTTAAGTGATAAATTAAATCATATTTAATAATTTACATTTCTTAATAAAATTGTATATTGTTGTTATATTATGATGAGATGGGTCAGCAAGTAAAGAGCTAGGTGTAGGTGTAGATGTTCCGAACGTTGATAATCTCTGGGGATAATATTTAGGACATATGTCTACGATATGCTCAACAGACTGTGGTGAATTACAGATGTTACAAATTGGCTTATTGTCATTGGATAATAGGTTTGAGTATGACCAAGTCTAAGTCTGGTGAATATTAACATTTGTCTTCTAGTAGCAGTTGACGGGAATACGGATTTGATGCCAAATGGGTTGAATATTTTGTAATGATGGTTATATGCTGTCCAGTCACTGTCTTTGTTGGCTTTAAGGTGATTTTTGATAACATATTGCAGGTCAATATTCTCCTGTGTATAAAATGTTTGAAGAGGATATTTGTTTGCATTCCCAGCAGTAAGGTCTGCCGCTTTATTTCCTGATATCTTTGTATGGCCTGGGACCCACATTATACGTAGTTTGTTAGGGTTTTTAATTAAAATATTGCGTATTTCAGAGACTAAACGTTTACGTTAAGTACAGCAGATATAGTTGATTTGCAATCGGTACATTTAACTTTTACTACTTATTCTATATTTTCTCATGTAGACGAGATATATTTGCGGAAAAAAGTATTCTACTGTAAATTTACTATTACCTCACTTTCATTGATTCTCGTGAAATCACAGCTTTTTACACTCAATAATTTTACACTCGCGGCTGATACTTCTTGACATTCTTCCTCATCACATATTCGACAGTAATTGTCAACGTTTGCTTAAGGCTAAGGTCTCCACAGAATCTTATCGCCTTACCTCGATGAGAGTCCGCGACCTGTCACTAACACAGTTAACCATTTGTAGGCAACCAGACTACCAACTTGAAGTGGAAAATTCCAGAGTATTTAGTGGGAATCAAACCCACAACCTTGGACTGATAGATCAGCACACTACCTACTAAGGCACCAAGGTACCCTTCAACCCTACTAAGCTTTTAGTGAAAAAAAAATGTATTAATTTTTAGTACGCAGGCCCCTAATTCACAGCTAGTCATTACTTCTAAACCACCTTGAATGCCTTAAGTATAAAGTTTCAAGGAATTTCTAATCAGAATTATTTTTTTTCTTCACAATATAAATTATTTCATTTTATTTTATTTAATGTAAAAAGATTTCTCAGATGTAAATGAAAGTGTTCTTTAAGTTTTTCTTTATTTACACTGATATCGACACCTTCTCTTTTATGTTTTCGAAATTCCATCAGTGTTAAACACACACTTTTACTTTACAACATTCACACGCATACATGCATGTGTGTGGGTGAGTGTGTAAATGTATATGAACCAAAACTCATTATAAAAATTTACTTTTCATCATCTTTAGGCAGCATTAAAGAAAGGCAGCGGCAGAAGTTGAGTGTTTGTATTTGAAATGTGTGTATGTTGTTCAAAAGTGTGTGTAAGTAGGTATGTACAGTGGAATTCGATTAAGTGATAACTAAAATTTAAAGACTTTTTTCACTTCGGAAATGTTAAAAATTGTAAATTTAATGAATATTATTTTTTTGCTAATTTATACATCAATGGCATCGTTAGGTAAAAAAAAAAAATTAATTAACAATAATATTCCCATATGACATTTCATAGTTTTTAATCGTACTATAATCGGTAAATTTAACCATATAATGTTTACATAACATAATAAATTTTTTATTATACTATAGTCAAATTTTATTATAATATCTTTATATATAACTAATTTTGGTTATTTTTAACTATGCCGATGCTAAAAAGTTTAGTAATAATATGGTTTGACTACAACCATAAAATTTATTCATAGTATGTTGCTCTTAGATTATGGTTACCACAACCACCTTGTGTACAGAAAATTAAAAGTTGTAAGTAACTAAGTATAAGATTTAAACGAAGAGTCGCTAGCGATATTGAGGTTGGGAAGCTCAAATACCGATGGAACGCATGAGTAGAAGAAAGATAGTCGAAAGACTGCATCGCGCACTCATTGCAGGAGGCATTATATACAACGAGTGTATGTAAAAGGACATCAGCATTTTTACTGCTGATTATCGTATGAACGGTAGAGCAGGAGCAGTTGTAGACTCCGCTGAAGTGAATATCGCCTATAGTATGCGTTTGGGGGAGTAAATCACCGTTTACGAGACTGAATTGCTGGAAAGTCGTGTGCATTGCAGAAAGGTTATCATGGCACTTGACATGAGGCAAGTGAACATGTACTCTAGTCTAGGACTAGAATGTGTTTTAAAACTTGCCAGTTGTTACTCGATTAATGAGGTAACATTGATGTGGCTTAAAGGATACAGAGACATAGCTGCGAATGAAGCAACAGATCAACTAGCAAAAAGAGAATCTGTTGTGAATTTCTGTGAATCAGAACCCTGAGTATCACTAACACGAGCAAAGGTTCAACAATAGCTGAACTCACTAAACCTGAAAAGTAGGAGGGAGGCTACTACATGTAGATAGGCTCAAAAACAGCCTAGGCAGGAAGGTCAGCTAGAAGCTTATATATAATAGCGGTACCTTAAGAGTGCCTCGATGGACCGATTGGGAGTGCCTCGATAGACCGATTGGTAGCGCGCTAGTCTATCAGTCTAGAGGTTGCGGGTTCGATTCCCGCCAAAGACTCTGGGTGTTTTCTGCAGACAAGCAAAAAAGCTTCGCAGAGTTAGTGTTGTCTTAAAAAAAAAAAGATGCATAACTGCGTTAGTGATATTTGCAGACTATGTCTGGAAGACGCTGAGACGTCTTCGCGCACATTTTGTGTAAATGTCCAGCACTGGCTAGCATAAGACTTACAACCACAGCAGGTAGAAACTTGTTAAATATGGATGCCATGGGGATCTAAGCCTTGGACAAATGCTTGCAATCACTAGAAACTTTGTGATGAGAAAAAAGGTCGATAGTGTGAAATCACTAAAGTCAAAATTAAAGGCTTGTTGTAGCAGGTGACCTCTATGAGGGTAAGGTTGCCGTAAATAAGCAGTTGGTTTTCTATAATCATTGATGACAGAAAGCGGTCGAGAGGGGACCCTTTTAGAATCTGGTCTACTTTGATATTTCCCCTACATTAATACATTAATTTATGTATCGTCATGATTTTTTTCTCTTAAGAGGTGGTCCTTTGATTCAAGTTAGTGGCTTTTTCAAGCAAAGTTTGTTAAGCGGATTTTCTGTAAAGCGAATTTTCTTCTACTTGAGCTCGATTGCCTTGAAATTTGTCTACAATAATAATTATTTTTTTGTTTTTGTTTCTATTAAATGTTTTAACGTGAGCTTATTCGAATTCGACTGTAAATATTTGTTAAAAATGAAACGAAAACAGAAGCTGATTCAAGAAAATAAACAAAAATAAACAAAACTTAAAGAAGAAAAAAAAATAAAATAAAATCCCATCAATATTTTGTTTGATGTTTTCATTTTTAAATGGGTTCACAAATTACACAAATATTGACTTTTGAGATTGACATAAACACAAACACACACACACTAACACACCCACACGCCCAATTACAAGCTTACAGCCAAAGGCTTTCTTAAAATACATTTCAACACTCACACACTTACGCATTCACTTATTTAAACATCTCAGCCTTTTGCCTTTTTTCTTAGATCATTTGACACACACACACACACACACACACACACACTCACACACATGCACAGACACAAAAAGCAGAATTTAACATTTGATTTTCTAAACACGTTAAGGCACTTTAACGCCCACTTTAAACCATCCCCATTTTTGTTCACTAACATGGCATTCCAGCCACTTAATTATGTCTGATAGAGTCTTCTTTATTTCAGTTGATTGTGGAAATGTTTTTTGAAAAGCAGTCAAAGGTTTAAGAATTAAAAGTTTGACAAATGGCTGGACGGGAGAGGGGGAGAGTAGGGTTTGATGTTTAAAGAAAATTTAAATAATTGAATTTGTTGCTTATGCCTGGGCTGTTGTTGCAAATAAAATTTATGTGTGATATGGGTTTGAATTTTTTGGCTTCTAATGTCTTGTTTAATGGAAGAAAACACAAATATTTTATAAATATTTTTTGGAATAATTTCTTAACAGTCGGATGCATTAACACTCAACATGCCTACATGCACTTACGAGGGTTTATAAATTGATGGTTTGATCTAATTGTAGAGGCTTGAGTCTAAAATCTTGTGCAATAAGGAGACCCTGATCTTAGCAGTCGCCAACAGAGAATTGTCCTAAGTTCATAAAACTTAATAGGAATACTTATACAATGTGAATTAAAGATATCTTGCACAGCAGGTGATTCCATAGTATTTCTTCGTTTTCTGATTAATTTGGGATAGTGAAGTAGGAGATTGTTCACACTTCCATCCTCAACAACATCTTAGCAACTACGATATAGATATCTTTCACAGAAATTTTAAAGTCATTCCTGGTGAGCCATATATAATTTTTGCTCCTCTTACGTCCAGTGTTAAAGTCTATGCTTGCAAGAGAGCATTCACGTTGCCAAGCTATCTAAGGCTGATGGACACCATGAGGTAGAATAAGCCTGTCGATCTCATAAGTACGACTGTTGCTCTGGATATTCCTTCATAAAAAACTACAAAAATGCTTAGCATTTTCATTTAGATATTTGCAGAAGTCCTAGACTATCTAACAACAGCTGTCGCTGAAATGACTTTCGCTCTTACCAAAGCCGCCACCTTATTTATTTTCAGAATATTTGGTTGAAGAAACCTACAGTGTCCTGTAGTCTTTTAGATATGGTTAAGTTCATAACCTCAGAGAGAAGCACTCACACGATCTTCTTCTACCAAGATGTGTGTCTAAAGTAAGAGCAGATATGCTACGGAAAGAGCTGTTGATATACACAGAGACCAATTTTGATACGAAGAAATCGCAGACATGCCCTCTTCCCCAAAAGCAAGCCATAATAGAATGAATCCAAAATACAATACAATGAAATATTGCGGTATAGGTCCATGGGGACGGTAAAATGTCTCGCCATAGCTGAGTGCACTCTAACTTCATGAGAATTTAATTTCTCATCCTGGCTGCCAGTAAAAGGCTTCTAGTTAGGTCTTGGCACATCAAAAAGGCCGGGGTAAATGAAGCCGAACCAACGCTGAATATCTGTCAACCACCAGTTTTAATGCAGACTTACCTGAGCATATACAGCTCTTTATGGGTGGTTATCTTTTTATCAATTATGTTTATTCTCATTGTGATAAAATTAAACAAGAATGTGAGAATCCGACAGGGATGGACAAAGAAATCTCGCAAGAGATAGATATATTTAGTCTCTGAAGAAAGACCGGTTTGAATTAATCATTTAAGAAGGACGGGTTTAAACCCTTATGCCACTCCTGAGGCTATAGCCCCTCGGCAAAAAGTAGCTTACAAAAACTTGAGTTACTTTTAGTCTGCTTATAAACGTATTAGTGACGGGTCAAGTGTCATCTGTTCAAGAAGACTTATAGATTGCGCCTGGAGGAGATTGAGAAGCGTTAGCGTCTAGCAAGTATAAAGCTAGCTGGTATAAAGTATAGGACCACGGGCAGGTACATTCACAGATAAAAGTTTTTCATCAATTAAATGTTTTAATCAGTTTTAAATAAAAATTCCATTTTTTTTTTGCTACATACTCTAAATCTAATTTTTCTGACGTCTCTTTACCTTCTAATAATTTTTATATTAATGAACTGAACTCCTTTCTAGATTTTGGTTCTCTTCAAATCTCTGATGAAGATGTAATTAATGGTATTTTTCAACTTTCTGCTTCATTTAAATCTGATAATGATGGATTTTCGGCATTTTTATTAAAGAAATGTTTTTCATCACTTTGTTCACCTTTAAAAATTATTTTCAATAAATCTTTTAGTAGTGGTTATGTTATTAATAAATGGAAATATTCTACTATTTTTCCTGTTTTTAAATCAGGGAAAAGAGACGATGTCTGCATTTATAGGCCCATCTCTAAACTAACCAATATAGCAAAAATTTAAGATCATATTGTGTTTGATAAATTATTCTTTTCTTTTAAAAGGCATATATCTATTTCTCAACATGGTTTTATGTCTGGTAGGCCGACCACGACTAATTTAGCAGTATTTACGAGATTTTGCATTCGTAATTTTGAGAACAACGTTCAAGTTGATACAATTTACACAGATTTTGCAAAGGCATTTGACCGTGTACCACATAAACTTCTTTTAACTAAAAGTTAACTAAACTTGGCATTCATTCTAGTATGCTATCTTGGTTTAGACATTACTTGTCTCAAAGAATTTCTGTAGTTTCTGTTGATGGAGTCCTTTCGCAATCTTTTGTTCCATTTTCTGGTACCCCTCAAGGTAGTATTTTAGGGCCCTTGCTGTTTAATATTTTCATTAATGACATTAGTCTTTGTATTAAATATTCAAATTTTTTACTTTATGCTGATGATTTAAAAATTTTCAAATCGATTTCTAGTCTTAATGATTGTAAAAATATTCAAGAGGATTTAGATAAATTGTCTTTCTGGTCTGAGTGTAATGGCCTATCTTTTAATTTAAATAAATGTTTTTCTATGACTTTTCATAGATGTCGCAATACTATTATCACCAAATATATTTTAAGTGGTAATACTTTATCTTCTGTCGATGAAATTGTGGATTTAGGTGTAATGTTTGATAGAAAATTATTATTCAATAACCATTTAAATTATATAATACCTAAGGGTTATTCAATGTTAAGTTTTATTCGTCGTAATTCTGATAATCTGTTTGATCATTACACTAAGAAAATACTGTTTACTACTTATGTAAGATCCAGATTAGAATATGCCTCGTTTATTTGGAGCCCCAGTTCCCAAATTAATACGCATCGTGGTGAGCAAATACAAAAAAATTTATAAAATATGCTCTTTCGTTTTTAAATATTTCGAATTCATTACCTTCAATTCCAATTCCTTCTTATGCGGATAAATGTGAATTAATTTCATTAAAAACTCTTGAAACAAGACGCAATATTTCATCAATTACTTTTTTATACAATCTTGTCAATGGTCTAATAGATTGTCCTGATTTACTACATGATATTAAACTGTATGTTCCTTCTAGATCTCTAAGAAACAACAATTACCTTTTCAAGATAGATATTCACAGAACATCGTATGCTCTCAATGAACCTTTGAATAGATCCATGATATTATACAATAAACTTTCAAATAATTTAGATATAAGTATTTCATTCAATAAATTTAAAAATGTTTTAAGTAATTTATTGAAATAATATAATTATTTTTAAATTTTAATTTATTATGCTAGTCTGTAAGGATTTATTGTATCCATAGATCTAAATAAATAAATAAATAAATAAATAAATAAATAGATTAATTTTTTAATTAATTCAAATATATATTTGTTTAAAAAAGAACAACAAAAAATTCGTAATAAAAAATTAATTGAATCCATTAAATATTTATAGAAATTTTAATGTGAAACTAATTAAAACATTTAATTGGTGAAAATATTTTTTTCTGCGTTTAAACATGGAGACTTCTGCTATGGAGTATCTTAGTCTTATATAAGTGTTAGCAAATCCGAGAGAATGTGGAAAGGTCTACAGCTACCATTTGACAGTCTGGAGTCACTAAAGTCGAGAGTAAAAGCTCGAGGCACAATGAAAGTAAAATCAATGAAAGTAAAGTTGTAAATGACAAATCCAGTACCAGAAAACATTGAAAAGCAAAGAATGTCAAAAAAAGAACCCATAAAATTATTGACCTGCTTTGGCATCTCTGCTACATATATATTGAAGGCTCAGTGGATAATTTTAAAGATTTATCCCTAGCTTCTTCCGATAACGCTATAGAGAGAGAGAGAGAGAGGGAGAGTATATTCACGTTAAAATAACTCTTTAAGTTTGTTACCTGTTTCATATAATGTGCCTTGGCATTAGACCACATGATAAAATGTGATACGGTATTCCAGGCGAAATATGTCATTTTCCTTACCTTAAGCAGGAGAATGATCTATAATTATCTTGATCGCCATAAACGGAAGCATACCTTTGAGCCTCTAAGAAGTTTAATAAGCTAATCGAAGACAAAATGAAAAAATGTTACCACCCTCGTATTTATGTTAAATTATACTTATGTCGTTGTGTGCGGGTTTAATCCTTTTTTATTGTGTCACTGAATGTTTCTGACAGACAACAGAAAACTGAATCGAAGTGAACTGAACTGAACTGAACTCTTTGAACTCAATTCGAGTGAACTTAACTTTCAACTCAGTTGTGAGACATTCTATCTTTTTTTTTTTTCATCCAAAGTTAATCATAATGAATCAGGGGAGTAACCCTTTTTTTTTGTTCATATGTATGTGTGAGTGTGTGTGTATTTTTATATTATAATAATACAGTAAAGCCTTGTCATGATGTTATTAGTTGTCATTTGGGGATCCTTTAAAAGTCATAAAATTAATTAGTGTTTTGTAAACTGCCAATTTTTGCTCTTTTTTAGTTTTATAAAGACAAGACTTTTTTTATGTTCTTTTGACAAAAAAAGAAAAAAAACAACAAAAAGAAATGACAAATTTTTGAAATATGTTGGGGTGCAAGGGTTAAAGCTAGAGAAAACTTGTGTTTATTAAGTAAATATTTATTTAAACAAAAATTTGGAGCCAACAAGCTTTAATTTTAATCCATTTCGCCTTTATTTTGGTTTGAGTTATTAAAAAGGCTTATAATAAATTTTTTTTTTAAATTTTGTTTGTCCTTCCATTTAATTGCAATTAAATTAATGGTTTTCATCAGACTTAAGTTTATCAGTTTGTAAGTTTTAAAAATTTTTGTTAGAAAAGAATTTGCCTTTAAATTTGGTTATTAACCAGCAAACAATTGTTGGATTTTGGTAAGCAATAAAATAAAACTCATGTCTTTCAAAAGCGGCTCTCATAAGAGCATCTAATAAGCGCATTCAAGAATGCTATAATTGTAAGAAATAAGAACAAACTGCATACTCTGTCGCTTACGAGGATGCAGGTGTGTATGTAAGCGAGTAAGTTTTCTTTATAATATGCAGTGAAACAAAGAGACCTCTCTCTCTTACGCGGATGCAGGTATGTAAGCGAATAAATTTTTATAAAGAATTTGTTGAAGCAAAGAGAACTACCAAGTGGGACAACGCAAACAAAAATCATGCCTTCCTAAAGCAGGTTGTAAAGGACAGTCTATTTCTCTCTCTCGCTCTCTCTCTCTTACAAACCTGCTTCCAAGTAAGCGTAATTTTTTGCTGGCTATTTGTATATTTGTTGAAAAAACGAAAAATTTTATGTTTCACGGCTGCTGATATCCATTGTGGATCATCGCTCTGATGTTCATTGTCCTACTTTGTGAATGCCTGAATAAAGCAGTGCCTCTATTCTGTAACTTAAGCGGAGAAATTTCTTAAAATTACTTTAGTTAACTTATTTTACACACGGTGAGCTAGAAATTTTCCATTAAAAAAGGGAATTCCATAATACCATACTGGTTTGATAATCGACTTGTATAGTAGAAGTTTGCAATCTAAGTTGAGGGTATTGTTTCTGTCAATAAGTCGGATTCGTTGGACTGTTCTCTACTTCATTTGTGTTAACTTTGATTTTATATGGCTTCTTCAAGCAAAGAGTTCTGAAACTTGAGGTATCATTAGGTTATTAAAACGAAAAGGGAGTGTGTGAGCCTACACAGTCTGAACGTTCTGTGAGTACATTTTTGTTCATTCACCTTTATACTACATTTCTACAACCACTGTTATAAATATCGCGATGTTACTTGGGGACTTTCGCGAATGCTGAAGGGAGCTAAGCCATTCTCAAATTTCGATGTCTGGATCGGGTTGCTAGTTGGCAGGTCCAAATAACACTATAAGTATGAAATGGATCCCAATATCCTACATTGGGTACCTTAGGTTTTAATTGACTGAAGTAAGCTGCAAGAAAATCACCTTATTTCAGTATAAACTTTCGATCAGTTATATGATTTTCAAACGCAGAAGCGCAAGGCGCCGAGATATATTTTACTTTTACAACATTTACTAATCGTTGTGTTTGTTCGATTTTTTTTTATTATTAAAAGATAATTTATACATATAATTAAACTCTAACTGGACCTCTACTTTATATGAAATATTTTTCGAATTTTTTTTTGCTGGTGTAAATAGTAATCCATATAAATTATAAGACACCAGTCTGACAGTCTGTCTGTCTGTGGTCTCATCACGTAAAAATTACTGAATGCATTTTAATAAAATTTTCTTAGAACGTACCTTAGTACCTCGATTCAAATATAGAAAGCTTTTTCTCTGTAAAAAATATCTCATTTGCATGAGAAAATATCCAAAGTACGCAATTTGACCGAAATAATGGTACTAAACACTTGGCAGCTTTTTTTTTGTAGGCGGAAAACTGTATACACTATTAACAGAGCTCTACAATAATTTTAGAGTTTTATATAAAAAGTATGTAACAATATCCTGATTAAATTACCCAGGCATGGGAACCTCTATATAAAGTAAATAACCATAAAATAGCCTTTCCACTTCGTGTAGTTTACTTTCAAAGCATTTATAATTAAAATCAAGTAAGAGTACTATTATCGCCCGTGCCGAATATTCTATACCCTTCACCACTATGATTTTATTTATACAGACGTGTACAGCATTATACATATTGTTGACTCTTCACATAAATTAAAATAAGTCAAGTCGTATGAGAAAAAACTCATTATTCATGCTTTAAAAAAATAGAAGACAGCGGCTAAGCAGCTAAATGAAAACAAATTCCGTTGGCTACAATTGCCGTCGTGTAATCAGCTATTTAGTGATACTGAAGACGACTGCTACATCCTACTACATCCTAAACTCTAACATTGTTGTTGAAATACCTGTTTTTTTTTTATTAAATTAAGTAACTTTTTCAAAAAATTATAAATATTTCCGCCAAAACTTTTTGTTTGTATGTATATGAATTTGTAATTTATAATTTTGTGACATATTCTTTAGTTGAAAAAATTAAAATTGTCGCATAAAAAAATATAAGTTGAAAAATATAAGCCTAAATTGACTACAGCCACAACGGTGGTCGTGTAGCCATGTAGTTTTGCAGGCTTCAAAACAATCGTTTAGCTAAAAACGTGTGTATTTTATTTTTGACAGTTTGTACTCGGTGTGCTGATGTTGTCTATGTGTTTAATTTATCTAGGTTTTAAAACGGATATCTCAACTATTTAAGAATCAAACGCATTTAAAAAAATATGTTACTCTATATATGTATGTACATATCATATCACATCATAGAAATTATGATTATTTTAATATTTCGAAAATTGTTTGTAAAAATTTTATTTGGAAAATTTTTTGTAAAATATTATTCGAAATGTTTTAGAAAATTATTTTCGAAAAAATTTCTGTAAAAATATCTTTTTGAAAATGTTTTGGAAATATTTTTAAAAATTTTTGTAGTTAATTTTTTATTAATTTTTTATTTTTTTATTTTATTAATTTTTTTTATTTTACTTTAGGACCTTCCTGCAATCTATATTGAGTTAAAATGGTCAAACTGAAGCAAAAAAATCCTTAAACAAAATTTCCTCACATTGACCCCCATGTGCCTTTTAACTACTCCTTGTTACCAATGGGCACAGGCAATTGAGGCAATGCTGGGATTGCTGCCGCTGGACTTATTTATTAGATCAGATCTGCTGCTACTACATGTAGACAGGCTCGAATGGTGCTCAAAGAGCCCCTTGGCAGGAGAGCCAGCAAGGTTCTTAGATACAATAGAAGTACCTTAAGCTGGATAACTGCATTAATGACAGGTCATGGAAACTTCAAGTATCATCTAGCCAAGATGAAAATCGAAGAAGATGATACTTGTAGACTATGCCTGGAAGACGCTGAGACGGTAGCGCACATTGTGTGTGAATGTCCAGCACTGGCTAGCGTAAGACTTAGGTCCACGGGCAGAAGCTTAGCTTGTTAAATGTGGATGCCATAGCGGAACTAAGCCTTAGACAAATGCTAGCAATCACTAAAGACACCGTGATGAGAAAGAATGCCGATAATTCCCAGTCGACACTCTGAAATCACTAGAGTCTAGATTAAAGGCTGGTTGTAGCACGAGACTCAATGATAGTAAGATTGCCGCAAGTTATGTCGGTTGTCTATAGTTATTGAGGACGGAGGGGGTCAAAAAGGGACCCATTTAGTAGTGGTCTGCTTCGTGATTCCCCCTACATTAATAATTGTAATACCAATGGGCACCCTGTGGGTCCATTGGCTGTGGGTGCTCTAAAGGTCTTCAATACAAATCAAAGCAGAAAAACCCTATCAACCTAAAAACAGGGAGTTATTGATCCCCCAAGTCTGTGTGCTTTCCATCTGATCTACTAGTACTGGAGAATCATTACAACTAAAAAATAAAAAATAAAAACATCTGAAAAGATTTTAAAAAATATAGGTAGGCGTGGTTTTTTGCCCGCTGTCTCGAATTGATTGATTTTCAAAACTATGCCTGGCAGTTTGGCATGCTTAAGTTTTCTGTCTCTTTTCAGGTGCCATTGCAAAGTTGATTTCAACCCGAACACAGACGGACAGACGGACATCGCTAAATTAACTTCTCTATTTATACTTTATGGGGTCGGAAGTTAATATTGTATATCTACACTTTCCATCTGCGGTGAAGCATAGACAAAATATTGCCAGGATGCAAAGCAAAAACGTCGCGGGCACTGCTAGTATGTGGAATATAATTATAAAAAAAAAACATTTTTGGATAAAAAAAAAGTTTGAGATCTAAATTTTATGGCAAATTTAAAAAAATTTAGTTTCTTAACATTAATACCAGCACCTTGCAAAAAAATTTTATTAATAAAATTCTCTCACAAATTAGATTATAAAAGAAAAGGAAAATAAAAATCAACTTGCCTCCGTTCTTTATTGAATTTACGATTAAAAGAAAAAAAAAAAAATAAAATTAAATTAAAGTTAAAACAAACGACAACAAAATATTTTTTATGTTGAAAATCTTGTCGTACGAGACGTGTATGAAATTGATGATGTGAATAAATTAGACTTGTTTCAGGGAGACGACAAAAAAAAACATAAAAGTATAAAATACAAATATGTGAAAGAAATTTAAAAAGTAACAGGAGAAGTAAAAATAATTGTATGTAAAATAAAAATGTGTTGTAGGTATGTCAAATGCGGATGTTGTATTAAATATAATAATTACGACTTCAAAACAGACAGACGGATATCAAATCTAGGGTATATTTTTAAAGGGAGTATCTGCAAGCATTAATTAAAAAAAAAATTACAACAAAATTACGTGTTATATGGTTAGTTGTTAATTCGATGTTTTCATTACTTTCTATTTAAGTGGACATACCAGTAAAGAGTCGGAGTAAATTTCAAGCGTCTGCCTATTACGGTGCAAGACAAAAGTTGTATGCATAAATGCGATGGGTACACCCTCCAATTTTAATACTTTTAATGGTCCATTATCACCACACACACATATATATATATAGTAAGGATGAGCACCTTTATATAAAGAGAAGTGGTGGGCATAGCCACTGTGCACCTTTATAACGAGTGATTTTTTAAGAGCTTGAGAACTTTTTTTTTTAAAAAAACGCATAAAATTTGCAAAATCTCATCGGTTCTTTATTTGAAACGTTAGATTGGTCCATGACATTTACTTTTTGAAGATAATTTCATTTAAATGTTGACCGCGGCTGCGTCTTAGGTGGTCCATTCGGAAAGTCCAATTTTGGGCAACTTTTTCGAGCATTTCGGCCGGAATAGCCCGAATTTCTTCGGAAATGTTGTCTTCCAAAGCTGGAATAGTTGCTGGCTTATTTCTGTAGACTTTAGACTTGACGTAGCCCCACAAAAAATAGTCTAAAGGCGTCAAATCGCATGATCTTGGTGGCCAACTTACCGGTCCATTTCTTGAGATAAATTGTTCTCCGAAGTTTTCCCTCAAAATGGCCATAGAATCGCGAGCTGTGTGGCATGTAGCGCCATCTTGTTGAAACCACATGTCAACCAAGTTCAGTTGTTCCATTTTTGGCAACAAAAAGTTTGTTAGCATCGAACGATAGCGATCGCCATTCACCGTAACGTTGCGTCCAACAGCATCTTTGAAAAAATACGGTCCAATGATTCCACCAGCGTACAAACCACACCAAACAGTGCATTTTTCGGGATGCATGGGCAGTTCTTGAACGGCTTCTGGTTGCTCTTCACTCCAAATGCGGCAATTTTGCTTATTTACGTAGCCATTCAACCAGAAATGAGCCTCATCGCTGAACAAAATTTGTCACATTTGAACATTTCGAACCGAACACTGATTTTGGTAATAAAATTCAATGATTTGCAAGCGTTGCTCGTTAGTAAGTCTATTCATGATGAAATGTCAAAGCATACTGAGCATCTTTCTCTTTGGCACCATGTCTGAAATCTCACGTGATCTGTCAAATACTAATGCATGAAAATCCTAACCTCAAAAAAATCACCCATTAGTTATAAAGAGAAGTGGTGGGCACAGCCACTGTGGTGTACCGTTGCCCGTGGTACCAGACTTTTTAACACTGGTCAGACCTCAAATGTTCTTATTTTCCAGTTTCGGGTCCCAGCAAGATCCGGGGACTAGTACCCACATATACCCTGAAAGGATTACCCCAGGGGGAAAATATAACTGATCAAGAGAGCACTTTATAACCGATTTGATAGAGAAAATTATGATATTATAGCCGTTATTATGATATTAGTACCCCTACTTCATAAGTAAAGTCCATATGATATAATTTTAAACAGCAAATAACAGTGTGCAGGTCATACAAACAGTGAATGATTAATCTGCCTGCAATAACCATATTTCTAAACCTAAACCCATTGGAGTTTTCCATAGGATCCATTCTGGAGACCAAAATACCAACTAAAATCGATGATACAGCCAACACCTTAGAGATTGTTCTTAGACCGAGAATGTGAAATAGTGCTGGAAAAGTATTGAGTATTGAGTATCGCGTACCAAGTACTCGATATTCTATAATTTTTTCAAGTACTCTATACATAAAAGTAGTTAATCAATGCTTTTAGGGAAGTATTTTTAGAAATAAATCTGTAGGTATGGGTGCAGTAGATATTAAGGAATCAGCAGCTCTTGATTAATCTTGGCATGAAAATCCAGTGTGATGACCGATGAACTAAACACATTTTCACGTCTCGAAAGGGGCATTCAAGTGTCTTGGTTTTTTGAAACGATGTAAAAGATACTTCACTCCATCTGGTATCCTTACTATTTATACCACCTACATCCGGCCAAAAGTGGAATACGGAAAAGTCTCATGGGCTGGTGCCCCAAAGTCTATTTTGGAGCTAATCGACCGTGTGCAGGAGAGGGCGAAAAGGCTTTACCCTTTTTACCCAAAATTACTAATGCTCAAAGGGTAAAAACGAAACCCTATTAAACCTTAAAATTAAAGGGTGTTCCGAGAGTGACGTGCTTTGCGTTTATATGGCTTTTTATGAGACTTTTCCGTATTCCACTTTTGGCCGGATGTAGGTGGTATAAATAGTAAGGATACCAGATGGAGTGAAGTATCTTTTACATCGTTTCAAAAAACCAAGACACTTGAATGCCCCTTTCAAGACGTGAAAATGTCTTTAGTCCATCGTTCATCACACTTGTTTTTTCATGCCAAGATTAATCAAGAGCTGCTGATTCCTTAATATCTTACTGCACCCATTCCTACAGATGAGGCATCATTTTCGAACACACTTCTGTGCATAACCTTGCAGTAACCCTGAATTAATCTTGAACTCATTTGATGAAATCTCATCTATAACAACTCGTGTAGTGCGAACCCTAAAGAAGTTCCGGAAAAACTGTTACCGGACCAAAAGAAATAAGTTTTGACAGAGGTGCATCTATTAATTAAACGCCTAATATCTAGAACCAGCAACTTACTTCCGCCGAAATGGTGTTTGGAGTGATACCAAATGTCTATCCATATCGGTTAAGCAGATAAAGCCATATACGACAAATTACGTCAAATATGACGACACCCTTTATTTTTTTGCACTTATTATTACTGATACAGTAATAAAAAGTAACGCTTCCAAATATATGGCCATACAACTTAAACAATATCACCTAGGGGACACCCTTTAATGTACAATTTTAAACTAAACACTTATTTTAAAGGACAGATTCTTTGTAAATTTCAAATGTCTGTCTAAAACGGTTCCAAAATTTGGCCATATGCATAAATTTACATCAACTATTGAGACACCCTTTAAAATTTTAAATATTTATAAATGTTATTATACGGGACATAGTAGTGGAGATACTGTCTTAACTTTCAAGTGTTTGTCGATAACGGTTCAAAAGATAGGGTTAGATAGGTAAAATTGTATAAATTATGGGAACACCCTTTAGTTTCCAAATTTAAATTATATACTTGGTGTTATAAAGGACTTAGATATACAGGTTCTTTGTAAATTTCAACCGTCTCTCAGTTACGGTTCAAAAGTTTTACAATATACATCAAATTACGTCAACTGTTGGGACACCCTTTAACTTCTAATTATAAATATTTAATTTCTGATTATAAATATTGGACATTCTGTCCAATTTTCAAGTGATTGTCTACGATGGTTCAAATGGTTCATATATTTAAATTGACATCACATATGGGGACACCCTTTAATTTTTAAGTTTATTTTTTTATTAATTTCTGTTATTGGCAGCTATAGTGGTATGCAGTTTTTTTAATTTTAAAAGGGTGCCCTTTACGGTTCATAATACACGTAAAACACATATGTTGTATGGGGACACCCTTTAATATTCAAAATTCTGAACTTCTTTTAAAACGGGACCAATCTGTAAGTATTTTCTTTCTATAAAGAAAAATTTTTTAAACTCGGTTTAGAAATGTCTGAGTTCTGCGGGCACAAACATAAAAAAAGCAATATTCAAACGAATTGATAACCTCCTTCTTTTTTTGAAGTCGGTTAAAAAATAGTGTGTTTTTAACCCAGTGGCTTTTCCCGTGTTTAAAGATAATTGAGTGTTTACGTTTTCTGTAGCCTGAAAAAGTGGTCAATAATTTGTAAATACATATTTTGGATGTGCCTTAATCGGAGAGAAAAACTTTAAATTTTTTACATTTTTATGCACAACTTACGAGTCCGAGGGTTTTTGTTATTAAAACATAAAAAAAATAAAACAAAAAAAAAAAAACAAATTAAGAACTAAAAAACTTAAAACTTATTACAATATTTGAATACTAAATATTATTTAAAAATTCTGCTGACATCTGATGATCTATGGTCAAGGGTAGAGAATGTGTTGAATTGTGTTTGGGTGGTTGACATAACTCACAAGTGTTTTGATTATCAAGTTTGAAATTTGACTAAATCCATTTGTAATTGATTTTTTGTCTACGTTTTTATATCCTTCACCGCAGGTGAAAAGGGTATATAAAAGTTTGTCATGTCGTGTGTAATTTCTACAATATTCATTTCCGACCCCATAAAGTATATATATTCTGGATCCTTACACATAGAGAAGTTGATTAAGCGATGTCCGTCTGTCCGTCTGTCCGTCTGTCCGTGTTAGTGTGGTAATGTCATTTGCCAAGGCACCAGAAGAGATACAAAAAATTTAAGCACACCAATCTGTCAGGCATAGTTTCGAAAATTTTTGTATTGCAATTCAGCAACATCGGATCATTCCTTTGGAGGATACGGGCCAAAAACCACGCCCACCTATATTTTTTTCACGTTTTTTCAGGTTTTTTTTTTTTAAATTTTTTTCAGCTATAATGATTCTGTTTTGCCTTTTTTTCTCAAATAAATATTAGACTGCGACAGGTAGATCGCAAGAAGAGCATACAGATCTCGGGGGATCAATAACCCCCTGCGAGGGACGATTTTTGTTTGTTTTTAGATTGGTAGGGTTTTTCTGCTTTGATTTGTATTAGAGACCTTAATAGAAAGCAATACACATAAGGGTAGCCAATGGACCCACAGGGTACCCACTGATAAATAGGAGCAGTTAAAAGGACCCCCCATGTGTCAATATGAGGCAATTTTTTTTTAAGGATTTTTTTTTTGCTTTAGTCTGACCATTCTAACTCAATATAGACTGCAGAAAGGTCCTGAATTTAACAAAAAAAATTTCAATAAAATTAAAAAAAAATTATTTTTTTGCAAAATATACAAAAAAAAAAATTACAAAAAAATTTACAAAACATTTTCAAAAATATATTTTACAGAAAATCATTCAAAAAACATTTTTTTTTTAAATTTTCCAAAAAATTTTCGAATAAAATTTTACAAAAAACTTTTACACACAATTTTCGAAATAATAAAACAAAAATTTCAATATTTCTTTGAAAATGAAAATCATGACTGTAACATAACATATAATTAATATTAAGATTATACATATGTATGTATGTGTGTATATAGAGTAACATATTTTTTTAAATGCGTTTGATTTTTTTAAATGCGTTTGATTTTTAAATAGATGATATCTCTGTTTTAAAACCTAGGTGCATCATCAGGATACCGACTACAAACTATCAAAAATAAAATACACACGTTTATAGGTAAACGATTCTTTTGAAGCCAGCAAAGCTACATGGCTACACGACCACCGTTGTGGCTGTCGTCAACTTAGGCTAATTTCTATTTTATTCAACAAAAGAAAATGTCACAAAATTGTAAATTACAAATTCATATACAAACAAAAATATTGGAGGAAATATTTTAAAGTTTTTGAAAAAGTTTTTTAATTTTTTAAAAGCAAAATAAATATTTTTACAACAATGTCAGAGTTTACGATGTAGCTGTCGGCTTCAATATCATTAAGCAGCTGACAACACGGCGACAATTGTAGCAAACGGAATTTGTTTTCATTTGTCTTCTATTTCTTTACAATATGGATAATGCTGTACATGTCTGTATAAATAAAATCACCGTGGTAAAGGGTATGGAAGTTTCGGCACGGCCGAATATAGCACTTTTACTTGTTTTTTTCCAAATTTATTTATCAGCCCTTGTATTTCATACACATCATATATTTAGAATGTCTATGTTTTTGCTTATATAAAGTTAGCCTTTCACACTTCGCCATAAGTCTTCAAATGGAAATCACTTAATTTAAAAACATACACACCACCCATATGTATCTACCTCTCTTTACCTTTTTTAAACAACAATTTTTTAACACTCACACACACACACACACATCCACACATTGTTTACACTGTAAAATTCCTTAACAATGTCGAAAAAGCATTAAAGTCAAACTGTTTTCATGCTGAGCACTAACCAAAATCTAAAACTCTTGTAAAATAAAATACAAATCTTAAGCTTTAAATACTTTTAAAAACTTTTTAGAAATTGCTAAAATATGTAAATGTTTTCTAAGGGAAAAATTTGGGTTTCTTTATCCTCGTTGTCCTTTTTTATAACAAAAAAAAAAAAAACAAAAAAAACAAAAAAAACACAAAATTATTCTGCGGTAGTTTTCAAATTTAAGTTTTCAACCGAAAAACACACTAGAATGCAGTTTATTTCAAACAAAACTTGTCTTTTTGACTGCTGCCAATGTATGATACACAACAGCACAGTGGGTGGGGAAAAACCTAAATAATAAAAGTTTTTCTTAAAAACATATGAACAAAATTTTTTTTCAGCTGTCATTTGGTTAGAAGAAATTTTAAATAATCGATGATAAATTAAATTTAGGTGGAGTAATAGCATTATCAGCATTGTAAAGGCAAATTTATTAAACTACAACTATAGGGTGTTTTTTCAGCTGCATTGGAACTTCAAATGATAACACAAGACAGAGGTATCATTTTTAACCGACTTCAAAAAAAGAAGGAGGTTATCAATTCGTCTGAATGTTGCTTTTTTATGTTTGTGCCCGCAAAACTCAGTCATTTCTGAACCGATTTTAAAAATTTTTTCTTTATTAGAAAGGAAATGCTTACAGATTGGTCCCATTTTAAAAGAAATTCAGAATTTTGAAAATTACGTGTATTATAAACCGTAAAGGGCACCCTTTTAAAATTTAAAAAAACTGCATATAACTATAGATGCCAATAACAGAAATTAATAAAAAAATAAACTTAAAAATTAAAGGGTGTCCCCATATGTGACGTCAATTTAAATATATGAACACTTGAAAATTGGACAGAATGTCCAATATTTATAACCAGAAATTAAATATTTATAATTAGAAGTTAAAGGGTGTCCCAATAGTTGATGTAATTTGATGTATATTGCAAAACTTTTGAACCGTAACAGAGAGACGGTTGAAATTTACGAAAAACCTGTCTATCTAAGTCCTGTATAACATCAAGCATATAATTTAAATTTGGAAACTAAAGGGTGTCCCCTTAATTGATAATATTTTACCTATCTAGCCCTATCTTTTGAACCGTTATAGACAAACACTTGAAAGTTAAGACAGAATCTCCACTACTATGTCCCGTATAATAACATTTATAAATATTTAAAATTTTAAAGGGTGTCTCAATAGTTGATATAAATTTATGCATATGGTCAAACATTTCAACCGTCTTAGACAGACATTTGAAATTTACAAAGAATCTGTCCACATTAAAGGGTGTCCCCTAGTTGATAATGTTTAAGCTATATGGCCATATCTTTTGAAACCGTTACTTTTTATTACTGTGTCAGTAATAATAAGTGTAAAAAAATAAAGGGTGTCCTCATATCTGACGTAATTTGTCGTATATGGGTTTATCTGCTTAACTGTTACGGATAGACATTTGAATGTACAGAACGTATATTACTATGTCCGCAACAAGTATAAAAGTATTTGATTGGAATACTATTTCTTACAGATTACTTCCTTTTAAATTTTTAGTTTAGAATTGATGCACATATATTTGTTTTGTAGTCGGTTTTTTTTTTGCAAGAATTATATTATTTATTATAATCTGGTAGATAATATAATGCCATTTATTTTTTTAAATATGATTTCCGTCATATGTCTGCCTACGGCGGCTACGAGTTACATGATCCATTCCATAGTGTAATTTTTGACTATTTTTTCTAATAAATCTGGCCGTATGGGGACAATGGTTGCTTAAATATTGGCTTCCAATACTTCAAGATGTGCTGGTTTATCGGCTTAAACCAATGACTTAACATAAGCCCATAAGAAGAAATCCAGAGGCGTTAAATGGTACGAACGAGGGGGCAGTGAACAGGACCACTTCCAATCTGATCTATACATAAAATACAATAGTAACTCATTTCCGTGTGTCTGTCCGCTTTTCTTTGCATTCGCATCACTTAAAAACTACTCGATGGATTTTAACAAAATTTTATAAGGAGGTACCTTAGCATCCTGATGCAAATATAGGATAATTGTTTTCGCAAAAATATCTAATTTTCAAGAGAAAGTGCTTTTCATTTATGTTCGCATCACTTTAAAACTACTGGATGGATTTTAACAAAATTTTGTGAGGAGGTACCTTAGCGTCCTGATTCAAATATACGATACTTTTTCACATCTCATTTTCAAAAGAAAGTGAAGAAAAAGCAGTGAAAGTACGCAATTTCCGGTTTGAAACTGGAATATTTTAAACACAGTTGCGCACCTTTTACTTTTGAAAGTGGGATATTTTAAACAAAATTGCGCAACAGATGGCGCCAGTTAATAAAATTTGTATTTTTACTTTGTGGAATTACATTGTTTTTAAAATATTTTAAACACCTCTTACAGAGCTTTACAATAATTTTAAGAATTTTTTATAAATTTTAGAATTTTATCCAGGGATGGGTACCCTTATATAAAGTTAATACACAAACCACACACTGAAGCACTATAAAGTAAGAGTATTATAATTGGTGTGGAGCACTTTCAAAGCAAAATCGAGCAAAATATTGTCAGAACGCCCACGACGTGGGGGATACAGGTAGTGTTGCATTAAATTGATTGCTGAGCACGCTGTATGGGAAGTTGTGCCGTCTTGGTGAAGCCAAATGTCGTTAAGGTTAAGCAGTCAGCATGGCTTGATATCGGAACGTCAGCATCTTGCTTCGAAAGAAATAAGGACCGTGGATGCCGCCAGCATGTAAACCATAACAAACAGTCAATATTAATGGATGTAATGATGATTCGTTAACGACTTGAGTATGGTCCTCGCTTAAAATACGGCAAGTTTGCTTATTGATGTAACCATATAACCAAAAATAAGCTTCAACACTTGACAGAATTCTTTGATAAAAATGCTAATTTTCGGCCAGTTTCAATTGAGCCCAAGCAACAAAATTGCGACAAAAACGATAGTCTTTTAGCTTCAGCTCTTGTACGAGCTGCATTCTACATGCCGGTAAGCCAAGACTATGCTGTAAAATTTTCCACGTAGTAGATGGACAAAGGACAACAATTGGACAATGACGATGAATCGATATTTCGGTAGCAGAACTCCGCACTACAGCAGCAGCATTGTCTTCAGTACAAACATTTCTTTATGTTATTGATGGTTTTAAAGCGAGAAGATTAAAATAAATGCGAAAACGATCAACAACTGCACGAATTGCTTGCTTGCTAGGCCGATTATGTTGACCGTAAAATGGACGAATTGCTCTGTGATTTATTTTTTTATTTTTTCAAAGTAAATTTCAACAATTTGAAAATTATTATAAAAGAATGTCAACATTTTTATATGTCAAACAATAGCCCGCAAAAAATTACGTTTATTTGGAAGCGAGTTTGTAAGGAAGAGGGAAATAGACTCTCCCTTCCAATCTTCTGCAGGAAGACATGATTTTTATTTGCGAAGTCCCACTTGGTAGGTCTCTTTCCTTCATTAAATTCTTTATAAAAAAAAAACTTAATCGCTTACATACCTGCACCTGCGTAAGCGATAGAGGTCTTTTTGTTGCATTAAATTTTATAAAAAAAAAAAATTATTCGCTTACCTGCATCCTCGTAAGCGAGAGAATGGATGCAGTTTATTATTATTGTCTTACAATTATAGCATACTCGAATACGCTTATTAATGCGCTTATGAGAACCGCTTCTGACAGACATGAATTTTATTTCACTGCTTACCAAAACCCAATAATTTTTTGCTCTGGGTAGTTATCGAAATCGATATTTCTTATGTAGCCAAAAAAAAACACCCGTTACAAAAATTTTTATTTGAGAGAAACAGTCATTTGTGAATATTATTTTTTTTTTTTTAATAATTTTTCATATTAAAATTTTAATCCACTTAAGCCCATTGTGCTTTTCTTTTGCCTAAGTTTAGCAGCATGCTTTGCTGCACATTTAAAGTTCTTTGTATAACATGCACATTCATGGATTTGTGATTGTATTGTAGTTTAGAATTCATCCTCCTCTCTTTGCTTCCTTATTTCCCTATTTCTTAATGGCAGTGTAAAATGTAAATGTGGGTGGATGTTCGTTTAACTGTTCCACATGCAGTCGCTTTAGGGCTATCACAAGTATGTATGGGAGTGTATATGTGAATAACTTGGCGTGCAAGTGGTGTAAAAGTTTAACCAATATTAAGACTTTTATTCTTCTCGTTTGCACCCTGGGTTTAATTTCTTACAAGAAATTTTTGTACATAATTTTTTTCTTTTGCAAATTTTTTGTTTCTTTATTTTTGCGTTTAAATTGCTTTCGTTTACGCAAACACTTTTACTCTCTAAATGATTGTGCACTTAGAAAAAAGGATGATGCTAAAGAATTTGTGCACCTTTTTAAGGACTTAAGGAAAGGAAAATCAAATAGAGGTTCATTTTTTCTTTTTCTATATATTTTTTTTTTCATATAAATCTAGAGAATTGTGTGAATTTTCACACTTGTATTTGTAGTTGTGTGTGTCTGTGCGGGTTAGTGTGTGGGAATTTTGATGACGTTGTTTGAGCGTGTGAAGGCATGAGATATATTTTTTTTTGCCTCAATATGTAGAGTTTTAGCTAAAAATTTATAAAATTGTGCTGCTATCAGTTTAAGGTTTCCTAAAATATTTATGTAGAATAATTTAACAGCATAAAAATAGTGTTGTTTTCTTATAACTGAAAGCAGCTTATTTGTTTAGGAAAGACTAATATCATATTTCATAGAGCGTAATAGTAAATTGATTCCTTTTAATGTTAATAGAGACTATGAAATTAATCTGATAGATTCCTTTTTTGAAATTGATCTTCTTCAAGTCAACAATGTGAAAAATAGATTGAATAAAATACTCGATTTGATATTTTTTCAATCTATTTTTAAAACAAAAATCTATGAATGTTTGGAACCATTTTCCTCAAATAATATCCACCATAGTGCCATAATTATAGAACTATTTATACTTCAGTTTCTTAAATGTTTTAATAACTCAACTTGTATGAAATATGATTTTATAAATTGTGATTTTGATGCGTTAAATTCTAAACTGATGCAGGTGGAATGGAATAATTTATTTGAAGGTAAATGTACTAATACGTCTTATGATATCTTCTTGGAAAAATTTCTTAATATTTGCAAGCAATATATTCCAGTGAAAATTAAGTCCTCGTCGACACACCGGTGGTATACCAAGGGGTTAAAAACCCTGAAGAATAAAAGAAATAAATTACATAAAACCTATCTAGCATTGGGTAGTGATGAGGTACTTCGACAGTATAGATTATGTGCTAGGGAATTTAATTTTCTAAATAAATTTTTGTACAAACAGTATTTGCTTAGAATTGAGAATAGTATAAAGACAAATCCAAACTATTTTTGGTCATATATTCGCTCAAAAAATCGATGTACTGATATTCCTTCTTCAATTATATATCAAGAAGATTCATCTGATTGTCCTCAAACAATTGTTAACTTTTTTGCGAACTTTTTTAAATCAAACTTTAACGCTCATTCTTCTAAAGCATATTTTGCCGTAAATATTAATTCAAACCTTAATTTAGGACTCATTGTATTGTCCAAAGACCAAATTTTGAATGCTATTAATCGTGTAAAGAACTCTTTTAACATGGATGCTGATGGTTTGTGTTCTTTTTTACTGAAAAAATGCTCATACTCGATCGTAATTCCGATTTTAGAAATCTTTAATAAATCCCTTTCAGAGGGAATTTTTGTGGATCGATGGAAATTCACGTTTTTAAATCTGCTAACCGCAATGATGTTTGCAATTATAGATCTATTTCCAAATTAACAACATTTTCAAAAATTTTTGAACATGCAATAAATGATGTATTATATTTTAATACAAAATCTTTGATAATTTCTCAGCAACATGGTTTTAGAAATAATAAATCAGCTATTTCCAATCTTACTGTATTCACAGAATATTGTTTTTCTCAATTTGAATTGGGTTTTCAAGTTGATACTACTTACACTGATTTTTCAAAGGCTTTTGATAAAATTTCGCATGACGTTATATTAAGAAAGTTACTTAGTCTTGGAATCACCTCATCTTTTTAACCGACTTCAAAAAAAGAAGGAGGTTATCAATTCGTCTGAATGTTGCTTTTTTTTTTATGTTTGTGCCCGCAGAACTCAGTCATTTCTGAACCGATTTTAAAAATTTTGCACTATTAGAAAGGTTATGGCTACAGATTGGTCCCATTTTAAAAGAAGTTCAAAATTTTAAAAATTAAAGGGTGTCCCCATACAACATACATGTTTTTTACGTGTATTATGAACATTATAGGTCACCAATTTAAAATTAAAAAAAAGTGCGTATCACTGTAGCTCCCAACAACAAAAAGTAATTAAAAAATAAAATTAAAAATTAAAGGGTGACCCCATAGGTGACTTAATTTCACCTTTATTCTCCTATCTTTTGAACCGTTATAGACAAACACTTGAAAGTTGCACAGAATGTTCGTTACTATGTCTGTTATAATAAGTATAAATATTTAAAATTATAAATTAAAGGGTGTCCCATTAGTTGGTTTATTTTGATATATATATGGCCAAACTTTTGAACCGTTATAGACAGACAGTTGAAATTTATAAAGTACTTGTATTGCTAAGTCCGCTAAAATAACAAGTGTAAAATATGAATTTGGAAATTAAAGGGTGTCTCAATAGTTAATGTAAAAGTAATATATATGGCCAAACTTTTCAACTGTTATAGATAGACAGTTGAAATTTACAAAGAACCTATATTACTTAGTCCGCTATTAAAACAAGTATAAAACTTGGATCTATAAATTAAAGGGTGTCCCCATTATTGATGTTATTTGACCATTATGGGCTCATCTTTGGAACCGTTATAGACAAACACTTGAAAAATAGACAAAATGTTCACTATTATGTCTCGAATAAAAACAAGTATAAATATTTAAAATTGGAAATTATAGGGTGTCCCAATAGTTTATGTAATTTTATGTATATGGACACAAAGTTAAAATTTAAAAAGAATCTGTATTACAAAGTGTTCTTTAAAAAGTATTTATATTAAAATTTGAATTTAAAGGGTGTCCCAATAGGTGACGTCATTTGATATATATGACCCTATCTTTTAAACAGTTATTGATAAACACTTAACAATTAGACAGAATGTCCATTACTATATCTGTTATAATAAGTATAATTATTTAAAATTATAAATTACAGGGTGTCGCAATAGTTTATGTAATTTGATGTATATGACCAAACTTTTAAACCGTTACAGACAGAAGGTTGAAATTTACAACGAACCTGTATTGCTACGACCGCTATAACTAGTATAAAATTTGAATTCGGAAATTACAGGGTTCGCAATAGTTACCGTCTTAAAGAAACATGCTTTTAAGTTTGTCTGTTTTGAAGTCGGTTTTTTTTTTGCAAGAATTATTATAAATGGTTGTCCTCTTATCTGAGTAATAGGGTTTGTGTTGTAAAACTTGATGTACATCAATCGTTTAAATATACTCAAGTTTCTGGAGTTCCACAAGGCAGTGTCTTGGGTCCTTTGCTCTTTAATATTTTTATCAATGACATTTTTCAATGTTTTAAATTTTCTAATTTTTTGTTATATGCTGATGATCTTAAAATATTTTCTATTGTAACCAATTTGCATGATATCAGCAAATTGCAAAGTGATCTTGACAGCTTGAATGATTGGTGTAATAATAATAATCTGAAATTAAATTTGAGTAAATGTTTTCATGTAACTTATACAAGATTAACAGTTCCATTGGATTCCATTTATCATTTCAATAATAATTATATATCTAAAACAAATGAATGCAGTGACTTGGGCATTTTGTTTGACTCTAAATTCACTTTTAAACCTCACTTAGATAAGCTTATACCTAAGGCTTACTCTATTCTTGCGTTTATAAAAAGAAATAGTTTGGATTTTGTTGATCCATATACAATTAAACTTTTATATTCTACATATGTTAGATCGAAATTAGAATATGGGGCTTCTATTTGGAGTCCTCATTGTGCTGTTGATATTAACCGTATAGAAAAGATTCAGAAAAAATTTATACATTATGCTTTGCCTCATCTTAATTTAATGTGTCCTGTTCCTTCTTATATGTCCCGGTGCTTACATCTGGGTATGACTTCGCTGGAAAAAAGACGTAAAGTACAGTCTATGCTTTATATATTTGACCTGATAAACTATATATAGATTGCCCTGAAATCTTGAAAAAAATTACATTTTATGTTCCCTCTAGGTTATCAATTCGACATAGAAGGTTATTTTTTGTAGCATTACATCAAAGAAATTACCTGCTTAATAGTCCAATAATTAGGTCTCTAAATTATTTCAATACATTGTCAAATAATGGCAGTTTGGAATTTAGTGCCTCAAAAACTAATTTTAAAAATGTTATCTTACAAAACTTAAATTAATATTGTAAAATTTTTTACATATTTTTTACATCATTGTATTATTTTTATTTATAATTACATTAACTATTTTAGTCTTAAGTTTCATAAGCCTGTATAGGATTATTCCTTTTTTAGACTCAAATAAATAAATAAATAACTGAATAACTGAAAGCAGCTTATTTGTTTAGGAAAGACTAATTTCATATTTAACTAATAGTGTCCGTCACGTCGTCAGCATCCTGACATCCTGGTTTTGTTCGATTTTGCTTTGAAAGAAATTCACACCATATCTTAAGGCTCTTACTTTTATAGTGCTGCAGGTATGGATTATGTATTTATTTTTAATAGTGTTATCCATCCCTGGATAAATACGTAGCATGTTGCAACAAAGGCTTTATATAAAATTCTATAATATTCTAAAATTTATATAAAATTCTAAAAGTAAACCAGAGTTCTGTAAATTGTGTTTCAAAGATCACGTTTAAAATAATGACAAAATATTAATTGAAAGCGGGATATTTTAAACACGATTGTGCAAAAGATAGCACAAAAATGACTGGCCGATAAACAATGGTATAAAATTTGTATTTGATTTGTATTTTTACTTTGTGGAATTACATTGTTATTAAAATATTTTAAATACATTTTACAGAGCTGTACAATGATTTTTGGAATTTTATAAAAAAAAGTTGTATTGTGTTAGAAATTGATGTTCTCTGGAATGTGTGAACCGATTTTGTTTCTGCAAAGTTTATATGAAAGGTGACGTCAATACTAAGGTTTTTATGTACAAACGGTCTATGTTGGCGTGTTACCGTCCATACAAAGTAAAAAATTATTATCGTGTTCCTGGCGAACTGCAATAGATAGCGCCTTGAAATTTTGCAAGGGTAGCCTTTGTGCTAAGGCGCATAGCCAAAATACAGAATGATTCCGGACAGTAGGCGTGGTACTTCCCATACAAAGTGAAAAATTATTATTGTGTATATAGAGAACTATAATAGATATGGTCTTCAAGGTGGGTACAAGTAAACCCCATACCCATGCGGATACTCTAGAAAAACATAGGCTGAATTGGGACAGTGAGCGTGGGGGTACCATACAAAGTAAAAAATTATTATCATGTATCTAGAGAACTGCAATAGGTAGCGCCTTGGAATTTTGCATCAGTAATCCCCATATTAAGATACATTGTGTAGAGAAACACAGACTGAATTTGAATGGAGGGCTTGGTACCTCCTACCCAAAGTGAAAAATTATTATCGAGTTCCTAGAGAACTACATTAGATATAGTCTTGAAACTTTGCACAAGTAACCCTCATACTAACGTGTATAGTCTAGCAAAATACAGACTGGATAACACACTGTGTAATTTTTTAAGTCATGGCAAAATAACCATATACGGACACCACTACGTGATAAAAGACCAAAAAAAAAAGACCCCTGTCTCCCAGTTTTGCCCAAAGTCCTCCAGGTTTTTTTTTTATGGGCCCTCAAAGATGTGGGGTTTTTGCAAAAAATGATCATTTCCTCAAGCTCATATTTTGCAAACCGTTTGAAATTTTGATATACTCTCTGAGGCAATGTTGTAGCTCTTGTCATAAAGAACAAAAATTGTGAACATATAAAATCAAAAAAACTTCATCTTCAAGGTAAAAATCGCAAAAAAACTTTAAAAAATTCAATTTTTTTTACCTTTTTTCCCCTGTTCAGGTTCATAGGTAGCAAACCGTTCAAAACTCAAGGAAACAATCAACTACAAAAATGAACCTAAGATCTCAATAAACAACTTTCTAGAACATATGAACTTCCTAGGAATGATTCTTAACACCGTTTAGGTAGCGCTTAGGTAGCTAAAAAATTTTCGGGAAATTTTTCACTTTTGCGGCTACCTAAGCGTTATATTTGGTCATACATACTAATTTGGTCATACTTTTCTTTCAAGTGTTTATTGTGGATGGGTGTAGCGAAGCGCACCGGTGATAGCTAGTTTTATATAAATTTTAGAATTTTATAGAATTTTATTTGAAGCCTATATTGCTACATACTACTTCGTAATTTCCCAGATATGGGCACTTCCATTAATAAATAAGAGTCTTAAAATTTGGTGCGAATTAAATTATATTGTCCAGCACGCATACAACGTGTGTGGGCACAGCTAGAATTTTTTTAAATTTTTTTTCATGGATTTATTTGCCACTTATTTATGGTATTTTTGAACATAAAAATTCTATTATAATTTAAATTATAATTCCTAAATTGTACGTGATTTTCTTAAGTTCGAAATTTAGTTTTTTATATTTGTCTTTTCAAAAGGCTGCATTTATTTTTTTCTCTCTTTTAAGTTGTCAAGGGCTGCCGAAGCCTAATTTTTGTAATAAGATAAACGAATTAATCCTTTTAACTTGCTTCTTCTAAGTTCTAGTTTGTGTTAAAATACTGCACAGACTACTAGTCTTAGTTTAGTAATCGTTGTTGCTGTTAATATTTCATGCTGTATGAGTGTAGTTTTTTTTAGAAAACAACTTATTTCATTCTCTTTAATCTAGTCTTATTTTCTATTTTCTGCTTTTATTTTCTTTTTTTTTTAATTTTTCTTTTTTCTTCTATAAAAAGTACATATTTTTGTGTTAAATGCACTTTAGGGCAAAGGCACTTAAGTCAATTTCAACGTAATCGTTGTGATGAATTACTTCAATATTAGTTAGACTTTTACTCGTTTTACATTCAGTCTCATTTGGCAAGCGTTTGCTAGAATCTACATTCATATCCTACACATGCACACATCTTGTTGTAGTGGCATCAGTCAAGTATTTTGGCAGCAGCCAGACATGCACTCTGACAGTCTGCCATACGAATGCAGGCATGATGATGGAATTAAAAAAAAAAAAAAATCACAGTTTTTCAGCACCTTCACTTTCTCCATCAAACAGTTTATTGTTCGCATTGACACCAAGTGTAAGTATGAGTGTATGTATGTATGTATGTATGTATGTGTGTGTGTGTGTGTGTGGTTTAAAGTGAGTGTTACACCACACCAAGTGTCTATGTTTCTGTGTCAGTGAATGTATATGTGAATCTGTAGTTTAATGTATTAGAAAAGTAGACTTTTCAAATTTTTCAATACTTAATAGTTGGATTAATTTTTCCTTTTTTTGTATTTTATTTTTATACTGCAATTTCCCTTTGATTTTTTCTTTTTTTTTTTTTTTTTTTTGCTTCATTATTTGTCATGGGAATGGGGGAGTACATTTTCGACAGAAATAAATGAATAAAAACGAAGTGTTTAAATTGCTGTTTCACATTTCAAAATCAATACATTTTCATGCTGTAGTTGTCGAAAACTGTTTATGCATTTTTATGGATAATTAGAGTTTGATTTGTGGACATTTTTTGGAAATGTTTCACATAAAATGTTTTAGAATTGTGACAACAATTGATTTGAATAATGAGCAAAAAACAAGGAAGGGACTGCATCACAAAATTAATTGCAGGGTTTTCAAAAATGCTTGAATAAAAATTGTTAGTTTTTGTAGCTTTGTTTTTAATAGTAGGGTCGTTTGTGGAGTCTAAATTTCTTATTGAGCACGTTAAATCCCTTATTATTAATGTAGCTGGAATATCGGAGCAGATCCCTTTTGAAAGAACAAAATTTTTATTAGTTGAAGGTTTAAAATGAATTTTTCTTTGGATATGTAATTAGTCAACGAAAATCAAATGGTAAAAAAATGTGAAACATTAAGGTAATAGAAATCCCACAATTCCCAACATAAATTACAAAAATCCCAAAATTTGAATTTTTTGGTCTTTTGCCCATAACTTCCACATATGGACTGGAGTTCATGAAATACTTTTAATAGCTGGGAATATATAGTTTTATTACAGCAGTATTAGTTTTGCGATCCCAGCTTTGGGATTTTAGAACATATAAGCTAAATTCAAAATTTTGATGTAAAATAGGTCAAATTGCAGGACCTCCATCTTCTACAAGGTTTATCAGTTTTACACGAAATTTGGTTTAAACGTACGTACATATTGTTAGCTTACAAAAAGATATCAAATATCAAAGATATCAAATATATATTCGTCAAGGAAAATTTTATTTTATTAAAAAATAAGATTGATGGCCATTTTTAGGCTAAATATAAAAAAATTCAGTAATCATGGAATTTTTAAATTGAACATCGTCTAGTCTAAGAACAGATATAAATAACCTTGAAATTTTTTCACAGTATTAAAAATTTTTCCTTCTAACTATGGGAAAAAAATTTTAAAAAAATTTCAAGATTTCAGATTAATGTTGAAAAATTTGTTGAAGAATACCCATGGTATAACATGTCTCCCATTTTACATATATTTTTAATACATGGTGCGCAGATTATTACTCATGCACTGTTACCTATTGGCCAGTTATGGGAGGAAGCACAGGAAGCTCGTAATAAAGATTTTAAATCATACAGAGAACATTTTTCACGGAAATGCAGTCGTGAAAAGTCCAATGAGGATATTTTCAATAGATTTTTAATAAGCTCTGATCCTATAATTAGTAATATGAGCAAACATTACAAAAACAAAATTAGCGTGCTACCACAGCAGGTATTGGACCTTCTATTATTACCTGAAATTTCTGAAGAAAATAATTCCGATGATATTTATTTTTATGACAGCGAATATGAAGACTAATAGTATTAAACATAAAATGTAAATTTATATTAATAAAAATTTTTTAATTAATAAAGGCCTATTTCCGGCAAAATTTTGTATGGGGGCTATACGAAATCAATTACCTATCAATTTCCTAAAAAAATTAAATTGCCCAAATTTCCTTCATTTATCTTTAAAAATGAAGCTTCCAAAGCTGACAAACGAAAACCTCTGACGTTTAAAATAAATGATTTTTTTCAAAAATTATTTTTTTTTAAGTAGTAATAACCCACTTAATACTGCGAAATGAAAAAATAAGTTCTATCTCTAACGCCTGAATTAAAAGCCGTTTTTAGCAATTTCAACCCAATGTGCGGGGTATTGAAAAATCAAAAATTTTAATTTTAAAACATAATTTATAGATAAAACGAACCACCATTTTATAGGTATTAACTAGACCTTTAGTAGACCATGTATAATTTTTAAAAATCAAACTAAAAAGAAGAAACTCTAATCTATAAAAGGATTTGCAGGGCGGAGGTAACCAACTTTGAGACTACATAGCACCACCCCTGGCAAATGTATGATGCCCACTGTCAAAACTTAAGCTCAGATACTCCTCTGCTATTTGCATGCCAAATTTCGGCCTAGCCCTTTACAAATGGCAGAGTTATTTCTAAATCATATTGATTTTTCCCCACTGTGCAGTGGTCCTATGTCTTATGCCAGTCAGTACTGAACATTCGCATGCAATGTGTGCTGCCGTCGACGCAGTCTGGAAGTATCATATTCTTCAATTTTCACGTTGGCTAGATGATACTTGAAGTTGCCATGACCTGTGACTATAGCAGTTATCAATGTTAAGGTATTTCTATTATATCTGAGCATCTTAATGGCCTTGCATGCATGGGCTTTTTGAGCACCATTCGATTTAAGAACCATTCCCACACGTAGTGGCCTCCCTCTACCTTTTCAGGTTTAATGAGTTCACTCACTGTATAGGACCTTCGCTGGCATTAAGCCAACGCCACTTTTTTTTTCATATTATTTATTTATTTTGTCTTAAAATTATATGAACTAACAATAAGTGCTCAAATCTTAGGACAAAATGTAAAAGTTAAAGTAAAAAAAAATAAAAAATAAAAACAAAATCAAAAATCCAGCCAGTGTTAGACAAAAATGTAGAAGGCATGGTTTTTGTTATAATTAAACTGGTCACCTCTGTGATGTTTGGTCTAGAGACGCAATATTCCTACTTCTTAGTCGAACGTAACCACGATCATTTAAGATATTGCGGGCCAGCGACTTTGGATGCGTTTCAAGCTTCTTCAGATACGTTGTTGCATGTATCTCTATTGCTGTCTTTAATAATATGCCAACGCTACTGATCCACAGAAATTCTGTGAATAATATTACTAAAAGTATGAAAGGAAATTAAATAGCTACACTGGAACCTAAAAGGGGTTTTTATTTTACAATCGAATTTTTTTTTATCATTCTCTTATAAAGTTTATTGTGAGAGCATCACAAAGATTTCTTTTAATATCTCTACTAATTTTCATTTCGTTCAGTGGTTGGTAACTTCCTGTCTGTTACTTAAAACAAACAACAATTAAACATTCTCAAAAGGACAACATTTTAATTTATTTTATATATACACACACACACACACACACATATATATATATATATATATATATATATATATATATATATATATATATATATATATATATTTAAGTTTTGTAAATAGTTTGTTGCATCATGTTTTCTTACAGACATTAAAGCACATCTTCATTCAGGAAGTAAAATTGTTTGAAAAAAATAAAAGAACTAAAGATATTTTTATGATGTTTTATTTGACTGAGTTTTTAAGCGGCCGCCATTAACTGTCAAATCATTCTTATTGCATACGAAGACATCAAAGGCAAAACATGTAACAATCGCCGACATGCTACTATAAGTCTACTGACTGCATGTGTTGGTGTAAATAAAAGTCTACACATTTTGTGTTTTTTTCCACTTAAAATGTAACTGAAGATGAAAACAATGTCATGAATACAACTTTCAGACATTAAAATGACATAATTTGAACAAAAAACTTTTACAAGAAAACAAAGAAAACAAAAAAAAAAAAAAATGGAGAAGCACAACAACCTTAAAGTTTGCAGCGGGAAGTTTAAATTTTAGAATTGTTTTAAAAATTAATTATTTTCTTTTTATAAAATTAAACGCACTTTATTATCTTCCACATGAGAGTGTTTTAGATGAGATTTTTTTTTGGAGTTTGGTTTTGTAAGCCGTTAATATCTTTGGTAATATCTTTGGTTGTGCGTTACACCTATAAAAAGTTACACGGCTTTAAAGTCGAATTATTTTGATAATTTTTTCATAATTTTTAAGTAACAACAAATGGGTTTGGATAAATAAATCTCAAAAATTCATTTTCCAATAAAATTGCATGCAAATTTATTTGTTTTAATCAGAATGAAACTAAACTGGCTAATTGGCAGAAATTCTACTCTAGCTTTAGATTGCAAACTCTTATTATACAAGTCAATTCTAAAACCAATATGGTGTTATGGCATTCAATTATGGGGCACTGCCTCAGCTACCAACGTAGAAAAAATTCAAAGGCGCCAAAATAAGATTCTACGTATTATTACATCTGCTCCCTGGTATATAAAAAATTCGAACATCCATAAAGATCTAAACGTGCCATCAGTTAAAGCAGAAATAGGGAAACTTGCCATAAGGTATTTAAAGAAGCTTGAAACTCATCTGAATCCACTGGCCCGTAACATACTAAATGTACCTGGTTACATTCGACTAAGAAGGAGGGACACTGCTTCTCTCATCCGTACATCAGAGGGATAACCCGCAAATTATAGTAACCGTGAAACATACACTTTTTTTGTCCAGCACTGGTTGGACTAAACAAGTATATTTTTTTTAGACTTAAGATATGAGTAATTATTGATAGTTCAATTATATTGAAGATACAATAAATAAAAATTGCAACAAAAAAAAAAAAAAAAATACCTTATCTAATGCTTGAGAAACGTCTATAAAAAGCGCAGAGCAGTATTTTCTCTCTTCAAAAGTCTTCTTAACAACATTAACTAACCTGTGAGTTTGTTCGATCGTACTATGTTTTTTCCTGAATCCGAAGCTGAAGTCTCTTAGAATAGGGTTAAGCTTAGTTATTAACATCCTCTAAAACAGCTTTCAGATATTTGACAAAAGGCTTATATCTGTGGCAATAAGGAAAAAGTGCTTAAGTCTGATTTTTAAGTTTTGTAGGAGAGCAATTTTAAACTTTAAAATATTTTTTTTTTAAAATAACTTATCTATAAAGTTTACCTATGGGAGTCAAACGTATGATTTTGAAAAATATCTTATATCTACCAAAAGTACGCAGGCGTTGCAATTAATAAGTTGTAAAAGGAGTTTCTATGATTTTGAAAAATACCTTGTAGTTTCTTAAGCTTTTTTCCAAATACGATTCGGCATTGAAAAAAGATAAGCAGAAAGTTTTTTTGCTATAACTTCCTGAAAAATTGTACAAAATAATTGAAACTTTGCACACGGGTACTTTAAAGTACGGAGATTTCAAAAGTGCCAGTAACTTAATTTTTGCTTAAGTCGACTTAAGCACTTATTCCTTATTGCCACAGATATTATGATTCATATAAGGCTTGATGATGATGTATGATTCAATTTTTGTGTGGTCTTTTCCTGGTTTAGGAACCATGGTAACCAAGGACACCTTCCACTCTGTGGGAAAGTACTCAAGACGTAAAATGGCATTCAAAATAAAAATAAGGATTCTGCGAGCTATACGGGGTAACTCAATTAACATCTTGTTACTGGTTTTATCAACGCCAGGGGCTTTTTTTGTATTTAAAACCGTTATTGCCTTTTCAAGATCACCAAATTCAAATCTTATCGTTACTGCAGCACTAGCCTCGACAACTGGCAACTCAACTATATCAGTTGATATATTAGGGGTAAAAACCCTTTTCAAATGTCCAGCAAATAAATTGCCTTTTTCGGTATCACTCCTTGCCCAACCTCCAGCTGAAGTTCGCAAGGGAGGCTTACGTAAGACTGGCCTTTTAAGGTTTCTACAAGCACGCCATAACGAATAATCTGATTGAGGAGTTGCGTCTGGGTCTGCCAAATGGATTTTCAGGGATGCTACTCTTTAAGATTCCAGCATATTTCTTAGCCCGTTCGTGCATTTTTTAAGTCTGCTTTTGAGTTGAGAAGATATCGGTGATTGCCGTTCTCTATGAATTTTTTCAGCCAAGAGCCGTTCGATATCTGCAGAATAAATTTGGGGTAATTGTTGAATGTTGGGCAGCTGATTTGAGGTTTTGGTCAAAATAATATTAAATTCAAAAAAGGTATACGACAACCCTAAACAATTAGAGATTGGATATATTTTATAGAAAAAACTATCACGCTTATCATTTTGTATGTGAAATGATAAATTAAAATTCATAAAAAAAAATAATAATTTTACGCACCGGAAAAATAAAAGGATTTCTACAAATGTTAATTCTCGTTTTAAAATAGTAGGCCAAGAGAGATATGTACCAAAAATTTCATTAAGCTACCATAACTCCTTCGATTTTTTTTCCAATTTTACTATGGGGACCGTTCACTGTGCGGCGTTTTGAAAAATCCCATCGGAATTTTATTATAAGGGGGGTTTCAATTACCCAACTGTGGGATGCTTTTGCCGCATATTGGTATATAAAAGTATGTTTTCTTTACAACTGAGTGGTGTAGAGTATGTTCAGCAAATTTGTGGAAAAATTTTATGGTAAATATTTTTATAGAACATATTAACCCTCTAAATTACCCGTATAATGGCATTCAAGATTACCCATTAACCCTTAATGGGTAATCTTGAATTTGCTTGGTTTTTGGTGTTTGTGTTATGTTTTGGATGTTTTTGTATTTTGAATTATACAGTAAAATTTTATAGCCAAAGTTTTTTTAGAACATTATATCCCCGCTCTACCTCTTTTTCGGGGTGTTTTTTTACGATTTGTTCGAATAAAGCCAAACAATGCTTTTATGCGGTGGAGTTACAGGGTTAATATGTTCTACTAAAATATTTGCCATCATAATATTTTCTACAAAGTTGCTGAACACACCCTACACCTCAGATGTAAAGAAAACATAGTTTTATATACCGATATGCTGCAATAACAGGCCACTGCTTTAACTTTAATCACCTTTAAAATGAAATTCGGATGTGATCTTTTATAACTCCGACACACGTGTTTTTTTTTTGTCTACTCTAGCAGGAGCAATTTTCGGAACCCCGATTTTTTTCTTTCCGTTGAACGGTTTAATTACTTAGAAACAAATGGCGGTTGGGAAGAGACCCCTACTTGGTACAATAATCTTTGTAGGTAATTCCCCAGCAATGTAATAATTTTTAAAAATGTACTTCTATTTAAAATAATTATTACTAAGGGTGATTTTTTTGAGGTTAGGATTTTCATGCATTAGTATTTGACAGATCACGTGAGATTTCAGACATGGTGCCAAAGAGAAAGATGCTCAGTATGCTTTGACATTTCATCATGAATAGACTTACTAACGAGCAACGCTTGCAAATCATTGAATTTTATTACCAAAATCAGTGTTCGGTTCGAAATGTTCAAATGTGACAAATTTTGTTCAGCGATGAGGCTCATTTCTGGTTGAATGGCTACGTAAATAAGCAAAATTGCCGCATTTGGAGTGAAGAGCAACCAGAAGCCGTTCAAGAACTGCCCATGCATCCCGAAAAATGCACTGTTTGGTGTGGTTTGTACGCTGGTGGAATCATTGGACCGTATTTTTTCAAAGATGCTGTTGGACGCAACGTTACGGTGAATGGCGATCGCTATCGTTCGATGCTAACAAACTTTTTGTTGCCAAAAATGGAACAACTGAACTTGGTTGACATGTGGTTTCAACAAGATGGCGCTACATGCCACACAGCTCGCGATTCTATGGCCATTTTGAGGGAAAACTTCGGAGAACAATTCATCTCAAGAAATGAACCGGTAAGTTGGCCACCAAGATCATGCGATTTGACGCCTTTAGACTATTTTTTGTGGGGCTACGTCAAGTCTAAAGTCTACAGAAATAAGCCAGCAACTATTCCAGCTTTGGAAGACAACATTTCCGAAGAAATTCGGGCTATTCCGGCCGAAATGCTCGAAAAAGTTGCCCAAAATTGGACTTTCCGAATGGACCACCTAAGACGCAGCCGCGGTCAACATTTAAATGAAATTATCTTCAAAAAGTAAATGTCATGGACTAATCTAACGTTTCAATTAAAGAACCGATGAGATTTTGCAAATTTTATGCGTTTTTTTTTTTAAAAAGTTCTCAAGCTCTTAAAAAATCACTCGTTACATTAATTTTTGTTGTGCATGAAATTCTACAGGATTAAATTCCTTTTCTTTGCACTTATTAATTCTGCTCAAAAAAAAAGAAAAAAATTTTAATAATGAAATTTTCAGTTCATCTTTGGCTAAAAGTATGAAAAACTTAATTCAATTTTTTTTCTTTTCCCAACTTAATCAAATTCATGTCCTGTATCCATAGCAAAACTACAAATATACCACTTAATCTAGAACTGACATAAAAAGAGAGAGAAAATTAAAACTAAAAAAAACTCAAAGGAAGTGAATCATGTTTCACACAAAATAAAAAATAAAAAAATAAATAAGAGCGAAAGTAAGAGAAAGAGCAGTATAGGTGGGGAAACACTAGGATACAACTTTCAAAAACTAAAATAATAAATTAACAATTATATCAGGATGGCCAACATCATGTGGTTGAGAGAGTGCTGTTGGCATCACCCATAGAAAAATGCGAAAAATGTTTAATGAATCAGCAGGAGTTTAACTAAAGCGGGTAGATTTATGCAGAAAATGTGCACATTTGGTATGAGTTTAAGTTCAATGGTTTGAAAATTTTTTAAGTTGATTTTGATTAAACATTAATGAAAATACAATGAAATCACTCAAGACATCTACACATCAATTTAGCAGTCAATAAAGAGATGAAAAGTTTGCATGAGTTGTATATGAGATTTAAGTTTAATAAAAAACTTTTACCATTTCTTTAGGTTTCGTTGGCTTCGGCGATACTACTTGCAGATAGAATGTCAGTTTCAGGCAAGCAAATAAATAAAAAATTTTGTTTGAAATTTAAACATACCATATTGTTTAGTATTTATTTAATGTGCTGTTTCTGTATTATAATCAAATCGATCAAATCGTCTAGGAAATTTATATAAAAAGCACTAGATTTTTTGAGTTATTTCTATACAGAATATTTACTTTAATTATGGAAAATATGCTTAGCAAGATATGTGATATAATAGTTTTAATGAAAGTGCTCTTACTTTATCCTATAAATAAGTTGCGAAGGATAGTTTTCTTTAACTATGGTAGACTGTTTTGGTCGGTCACTTTTGCTGCAAAAATCGCTGGAATATGGAAGAATACCGATGACTAAGAGTACAATGTTTAGTTGTCACAATAAGTATCTCAAAAATTTCTTTAATTTCTTATGAACTGTGTAACGTGGCAATAATGCGAATTATCCCCACGTACATTTTCTTTATATATTGTCGCATGTACAAGTAAACAAACAACACAACATGTCGTTGTTTTACACTACAGGTATGTAGTGTAAACACACCCATCACATATCACAATCAGGTAGATTAGTTTTTAATTCTGATTTACTTTATTTTAAAATAAATAATGGGTGATTTTTTTGAGGTTAGGATTTTCATGCATTAGTATTTGACAGATCACGTGAGATTTCAGACATGGTGCCAAAGAGAAAGATGCTCAGTATGCTTTGACATTTCATCATGAATAGACTTACTAACGAGCAACGCTTGCAAATCATTGAATTTTATTACCAAACTCAGTGTTCGGTTCGAAATGTGACAAATTTTGTTCAGCGATGAGGCTCATTTCTGGTTGAATGGCTACGTAAATAAGCAAAATTGCCGCATTTGGAGTGAAGAGCAACCAGAAGCCGTTCAAGAACTGCCCATGCATCCCGAAAAATGCACTGTTTGGTGTGGTTTGTACGCTGGTGGAATCATTGGACCGTATTTTTTCAAAGATGCTGTTGGACGCAACGTTACGGTGAATGGCGATCGCTATCGTTCGATGCTAACAAACTTTTTGTTGCCAAAAATGGAACAACTGAACTTGGTTGACATGTGGTTTCAACAAGATGGCGCTACATGCCACACAGCTCGCGATTCTATGGCCATTTTGAGGGAAAACTTCGGAGAACAATTCATCTCAAGAAATGGACCGGTAAGTTGGCCACCAAGATCATGCGATTTGACGCCTTTAGATTATTTTTTGTGGGGCTACGTCAAGTCTAAAGTCTACAGAAATAAGCCAGCAACTATTCCAGCTTTGGAAGACAACATTTCCGAAGAAATTCGGGCTATTCCGGCCGAAATGCTCGAAAAAGTTGCCCAAAATTGGACTTTCCGAATGGACCACCTAAGACGCAGCCGCGGTCAACATTTAAATGAAATTATCTTCAAAAAGTAAATGTCATGGACCAATCTAACGTTTCAAATAAAGAACCGATGAGATTTTGCAAATTTTATGCGTTTTTTAAAAAAAAAAAAGTTCTCAAGCTCTTAAAAAATCACTCGTTATAAGTAAGGAAATTTGGCAGTCAACCGGCATGTCGTAAGCCATAACCCTAAACAGGTAGTTGGTACATCATATAAGACTTGGATATTATACTTATACTTTAACATGTAAACCAGTTGATGTTTTCTGAATATATCGGACTTCGGTCGGGTATGATAAATTAACACAGTGGCTGCGGCTGATTGCTCTCTCAGCCATCTTCGGACTGACTGTTCCCACAGCGACTTAGGTTGACTGTTCCCACAGTGTCTTCGGCTGACTGTCGCCAAAGCGGTCTTTGAACCAGGGTTCCCAGACGTTTTTCGGGTTCTATCCCGAATTTCTTAATTTTCATTCCAAAAATTCCCCAAGAATATTATTTCTTTTAATAAAATTTCCCAAAATTAAATTACCGCATAAATACATTAAGCTGTATATTTTTATTGAAATAAAATTATACAAGTTTATTGAGTTCTTACCTCACAATTTCTGGGGATGATAGATAGACTGATTGGTAGAGCGCCTTACACAGTGCAACACGGAAAAAAATAACCATATACGGACACCACTACGTGATAAAAGACCAAAAAAAAGACCCCTGTCTCCCAGTTTTGCCCAAAGTCCTCCAGGTTTTTTTTATGGGCCCTCAAAGATGTGGGGCCTCGATGTCATTTTTGCAAAAGTGAAAAACTTTTGCGGCTACTTAAGCGCTACCTAAACGGTGTTAAGAATCATTCCTAGGAAGTTCATATGTTCCAGAAAGTTGTTTATTGAGATCTTGGGTTCATTTTTGTAGTTGATTGTTTCCTTGAATTTTGAACGGTTTGCTACCTATGGACCTGAACAGGGGAAAAAAGGTAAAAAAAATTTAATTTTTTAAAGTTTTTTGCGATTTTGACCTTGAAGATGAAGTTTTTTTTTTTTTTATTTTATATGTTAACAATTTTTGTTCTTTATGACAAGAGCTACAACTTTGCCTCAGAAAGTATATCAAAATTCCAAACGGTTTGCAAAATATGAGCTTGGGGAAATGATAATTTTTTTGCAAAAATGACATCGAGGCCCCACATCTTTGAGGACCCATAAAAAAAACCTGGAGGACTTTGGGCAAAACTGGGAGACAGGGGTCTTTTTTTTTGGTCTTTTATGACGTAGTGGTGTCCGTATATGGTTATTTTGCCATGACTTAAAAAATTACACAGTGTGTTATCTATCTGCTTGGGGGTTGCGGGTTCGATACCCACCAAAGACTCTGGGTGTTTCCTGCAAACAAGCGAAAAGCTTTGCAGGTAGTTTTATCTTACAAAAAATAAAAAAGAAAATATGTTTAATATGTACGAATGTGTATTATTTTTCAACAAAGATTCGAGCAACTAATTTTGCAATTTATTTAATATTTTATTAGTTTCTTTGCCGAAATAAGACAAGCTTTGGAGTTGGTATGGAAATTGAGGTCTAAAAACAAGGCAAATATATGAATAAATGACAGTGGAGCATCTGCAGATTTAAGTTCTTTCTTAAAATCGTAAGCAAGCGCCATTTCATTCAGGGTAAATTCAATGAATTAACTTTTGTTGCTTAAATAATTTTAGTTACGACTCTTTCATCTTCATTTATCAGTCATACTTTAAAATTTAAACAATGAACAATTAAAATAATAATAAAATTACATTAGTCCAAAAAGTATATGAAATCAAAATTCTCAAAATATTGAAATTATCCTCAACGAATTTGCAAATAAAAATCGCCGAATAGGGAATAAATACCCTAATCTGACAACACTGCTTTGAACTGATTGTAAAAAAAGTAAAAACAATCTGAAAATAAAGGTAGGAGTGATTTTTTTCCCGCAGTCTTGAATGACATGGTCTGATGTTGCTGAATTCCAATAATAAATTTTCTAAATTTTGCCTGGCAGGTTGGTGGGCTTAAATTTTGTATATTCCTTCTGCTGCCTTGGCAGAGTTGATTTCAACCCTAATACAGACGTACATAGCTATATCAACTTCTCTATGTATAAGGACCCAGAATATATACACTTTACGGGGTCGGATATGAATATTGTAGAAATTACACATGGAATGACAAACTTATACATACCTTTTCCGCTTATGGTGAAGGGTATAAAACGCTTTTTAGCCACATTAAAAGTAGTTGGTTGACAAGGAACAATTTTTTGTTGTTGTTGCAAGTTATCACAAAGTAAAGCATTGCGTTGCAGTGTCTGCAGCTTAAAAAAATAAACCGAGTAGAAACTCGGTGATGATATTTTTAAACTCATAAGATGCCTGAATTTTCAATTCTTTTAATAATTGTGTCAGGAATCGGTTGTACCTTTTCTCTCTTTTCTACATTAATTTTTTTCTTACCCTCTGATGGCCATTATCCATTATTTAATAAATTACCAAAGTTGCAATCAACTTACACAACATCATAAACACAAACTTTCACATTCAGTGTTTGCTTACATAGAGATATGTGACATGCCGGCCTTGATAGTGTAATAGCAAAGTACGCTTTTCTTCTAATGCTAAACTGCCGCATTTGATTGTCTAATAGGCGGTTAATAAATATTTCATACTTATATGCCTTTATTTTCTAAAAATTGCTTCCCTCTTCGCTCTCCTGTTAATTAGGATAAATTAAAAATAATCATACGTGATGGTGGCCTATGTGAAGCATAAGCCAATAAGATATTTCAAACGTTAACAAAGCGTTGTTTCTCCAATAACATTTTTAAAAAGGTATAGTATTTCCTAAAACTTGACTGAATACATTTCAAAGTATTTAATTTAATAGAGAGCTAAAGAATTATGCTGAAAAACAAAGACATTTTTTATTAAAATAATGTGCTTCTAGGCCGGGTTGTGAAATTTTGAGTGAGTGAAGTTTTCTGTGTTTGATCTTTCTTTCATTATTTTGAAACCCCCTTTTTTGTTTTTATTCTATTTTTAATTTAGTTTTGCTTGTTGCTAGTAATTCACAAAAATATTAAAAAAAAAAATAAAGAAATAAAAAACACTCTGGAAGACAAACAAGCAACATAAGTCTCTATAAATTTAGAGAAAAGTCGGGAAAGAAATAAAACACATACTTTGAATTTCCCCCCATTTGGTATTAAAATAAGAGAGAAAAGCTAAAAATTAAGTTCGAAATAATACAACGAACCAACGATGAAACATAAAGAGATGAAGAAACTGTGTCAAACACCAAAAATAAACAATTTCTTTTCGAACAGATGACCGAAAATTAAGTCAAACATCGAAATAAAAAGGTTAAGTGTACAAAGTGCGCACAGAAATGAAGAAATAATGGGGGAAATAACACATTTTGAAGTATAAATACGAATTATAAAATTACAAAAAATGGAAATTGGAAATTAAAAATGTTTCACAGTATACTCGCACATTGTTTGTTGCATCACTAGTATTTTCAACTACAAAACAAAGTAAACAAGAATACTGCGAAATTTTCCTCAGCTGTGGCAGAACAGTGCAGTACAGCACAGTAGAGTTCAGTATTTGACTTCAGAAGGTTGGGGTATAATTTAATTATTTATGCAAATAGGGGGCATGAGAATACAAAGTGTGATGGTTATGTGAGTCTATTTTTGTTCATTAAAAGAAAAACTGAAATCTTGGAAAAGCAGTTAAATGCTGATTTATTGATAAATGCTGCCCAAACATAATTACAAAAATGTGAAAAAATTATGCCTCAACAGATATTGTGTGTTCTTCGTTATGAGCTACAAAAGCATACAAAGCTGTACATGAGGATAAAGACACCTTCTTCTCGATATAAAAGCTTAAAGAAAAAATTAAAATTAAAAAATCCAAAAGTACTTTTCGGGAGAATATTCTCCCATAAAAAATCGAAAATTTAATTTTTATGGTATTAAAGCGTATGTAATCCATTCCATAATAGTTTATGTCAACGCCCAGCCCACAATGAGGAAGGGGACGAAAAATGGCATTTAAGATTCCTCTGGGTCCAAGTTTAGGTTTTTGAATGACTCGATAGACTGCTAGCACACAATTCTATCAGTCGGGAGGTTGCGAGTTCGATTCCAGACAAACACTCTGGGTGTTTTCTGCAGACAAGCAAAAAAAGCTTCGTGGAGGTAGTGTTGTCTGTTTAAAAACAAAAAAAATATTTGCTAAACAAAATTATGTGAAAACTTAAAAAAAAAGAATTTTCAGAGGTAGGATTAATTCTTCTAAGGGGTACTTTTTTAGCCTTGGTTTTTTTCCGCCAAGTTTTATTAATCTTAATAAATTTTTATAGGCAATATAAGCTAAAAACAAGTAAGAGTGATATATTCGGCTTTGCCGAATTTTATATACCCTTCACCATTGTAGATGCTAGATAATGTGTTACCCTCTTATGTTTCACTGAAATTTATTCGGAGAATTTTTTGTAAATTTTTTTTAAACTTTTTTGTAAAAAAACTTTTTTAAAAATGTTTTTTATAATTTTTTTTGTAAAATTTTTTTCTAAAATTTTGTTTTGAAAATTTTTTGTAAATAGTTTATGGAAAATTTTTTAGAAAATTATTTGTAAAAATTATTTTGGAAATTTTTTTTTTAAAAATTTCAATTTTTTTTTTAATTTAAATTATTATTTTAAAAATTTAATTTTTTTTTTTTTTGTTTTTGTAAAAATTAGGAACTTCCTGCAATTTGTATTGCGGTCAGACTAAAGCAAAATCCCTACAAAAAATTTCCTTATATTAAATTGAAATTATTCGTTCGCCAAATATTTCTTTAAGTATATTGGCATTGCGCACAGTGTGACATGTGCCATTTTCTGCTAAAAGCGTTTGTCTGAAATTCATATGCCTTCCAATTGAGGCTTGAAAATGTTAATAAGCAGGTCTCTGTTTTGCTCACTGTTAATTAAATCGCTCCAAGAGACAGCACCAGGAGTTTGTCGAATTGAAACATAATTTCCAAAAAAAATTTGAACAATTTGCAATTTTTGCTTTAGGACCTCAGTGGGGTAGTAGGTAATGTGATAGTCCATTAATACGGGGTTGTGGTTTCAATTCCCTACACAGATTCTGGTATTTTTCACTACAAGTTGGCAGGATGGCCTAAAAGGTGCTCTGATATAATATGGGTACCTAAAATTGGTTAATTGGGACAAGTCACGGAATTTTGAAGTTTTATCTGCTCAAGTTAAAAATCGAGGTAGGATGATACTTGCAGACTGCACCTGGATAAAAGGCTGAAACGGCTGAACACATTTTGAGTGAATGTCCAGCAGACTGGCTAACATAAAGGCTTTGAACCACAGGCGGAAAAATATTAAATGTAGATGCTTTGTAGACCTTACCATTAGGCAAATGTTAGCAATTACCATAGGCTCTGTGATGAGAAAGAATGTCCACATGTAAAAGTCGCCAGTCCGATAACCCTAAAATCGGGAGTAAGAGGCTGGTGACAGGACGATACTCAACTTAATTAAGTTAGTCGGAAATAACCAGTCGGTTACCAGAAATAATTGAGGGACGAAAGGAGACAAGTTAGTGATCTGCTTTGGTATCTCCTCTACAAAATAAAAATGCACTGATGCTAGTTTTTCCATAGTAAATTGCTAAAAGAAACTAACCTCATAACCGCCGAGAACTGTTAATTTAGATGGCAGTACTGCCAATTGAAATTAGCTATATTCCCAGATAAAACTTAACCAAAATTCAAATCTACTTATAAAAATTTATCATTTGCTCTTGATGTAATTTCGCCTTCAACTACTTGTAATCTTGGTAAAATACAAAACAAAAAAATCATTTAAAAAAATACACAAAGTTCTTTCTTAAAAACCAAAAAAAATCAAAAATAAATACTTTCATAGTTATCTTCATCATGCCCATCTTAAGTTTGGTTTTTATACCAATACAAAATGAAACACTTTATTATGACAAAAAATAAAAAAAAAAAATGTTTCTGAAAGATCCCTTTTTATAACAGCAGAAAAACACACACACATACACAACCACAAGTAAAATTAAAACGATAAAAATATATTTTTATAATAAATTTTAATTTATAACATTTTCAAATCCTGTTGTGTGTCTTTTGGTCAATTACTGAAAAATTATACAACTTGAAGGATTTTTCTTTTTTTTTTTCGTTTAAAGCTTAATTCAACCTTTTTACAAGTGTCGTACTTAAATATTTGTAACCACTAAAAGTGGAAGAAATAAAATATAAATCATGCTCATCATACCCTTTGTATGACATTCACTCATTCATTCATTCATTCATTCATGAGTTCTTAAAAACTTGAATGTTTGGAAAATGTCCTCTAATCATACGGCAACTCAAGCAATAAGACCAGTTTATGCCTGCCAAAATAAATGCTGTCTACGAAATGCAGCAGAAAAAGAATATTTTTATTAAAACGTCCTTGCTGCCATGTAGTTCTTCTGCAGTGATGCAGAAACTTGTAACAGTAATCCGCACAGAAGCATCAAAAGTAGTTGTGCTAAATTCCATGAAATCATCTCTACCGTCTCCAGCTCATCGTTCAACTTTCGTTTAATGTCGCTTATCTCATCTTATAATCTATCAAATACCTGATACATCTTGTATTTCATATGAAGAACATGAATTTGGTTTGAATATTTTTCATTTCCTTTTTTTTTTGTGTTCGTGATACACAAACCTAAACAGCCACGACCGTATACATTTTTGAAAGCAATAGAAATTGATGTTTAATAAAATTGCAGATGAAAGCAAAACTATGTAACTGGGAAAGAAGCAAAAAATTAAAAAAGAAAAAAATAAAAAATTATAAAAATAAAACATGAATCAATAAAATACAGATTGTTACCTTTAACTATGAAATATTTAGAGAAATTATATGACTGCATTAGGTGCACTTCTATAGAACCAACTATGCTGTAGAAGAACTTCTCCTTTGAAATCCATTTTTTTATAACTCCAAATTTATTTAAAAGATATACTTATTAGAGCAAACTAAATATCTGTAGAGGGCTCTCTTAATATGGACAAAGTCTATATGATATGTGGGCATGGCACCTCCAAATTAAAGTAAATAAGTTGTGTTGCTTATCTTCAGAATGACCATATCTATACATATGATAAAAACTCAATTCCTGCCTGTCTGTTTGTGTTCGCATCACGTAAAAACTATTGGACACATTTTAACAAAATTTTGTGAGGAGGTACCTTACTATCCTGATTCTATTATAGCATACTTTTACATACAAAAATATTTTATTTCCAAAAGAAAGTGGAGCAAAAGCAGTGAAAGTACGCCGAATTTTTATCGATTTAAAGTTACTGCATACTTTAAGGCATCTTTTATTTTTGAAAACAGTATATTTTAAACACCGTTGCACAACATAAGGCGCTGTTCTCCAGTAATGACAAAATATGAATTGAAAGAGGGATTGGACAACAGATGGCACTGTTTTAAAATAATAACAAATTATGAATTACTTACTGCCGAATAGACGAAATTTGTATTTGATTTATATTTTTACTTTGTTGAATAACATTGTTATTAAAATATTTTAAACACCTTTTTCAGAGCTTTACAATAATTTTTAGAATATTATATAAATTTTATAATTTTATCCAGGGATGGGTATCTTTATATAGAGTAAATACTTATGAGTCTTAAAATTTGGTGTGAATTACTTTCAAAGCAAAATCGAACAAAATATTGTTAGGACGCACGCAACGTGTGTGGGTACAGCTAATTATTACTATTATAATAATAATAATAATAATAATTATTATTATTATTATTAATATTATTATTAATATTATTATTATTATTATTATTATTGTAGAGGGGATATCGTAGCAGACCGCTTCAATGATTATATGTAACCGACTTGTAATTTACACCCATCCTACTTTCATTAAGTGACTTGCTACAACCAGGCTTTACTCTTGACTTTAGTTATTTCAGACTGTCGCATGGTAACTGTCGGCCTTCTTTCTCATCGCGGAGTCTCTACAAACTGATAGCATTTTTCCAAGGCTTAGATCCCACATGGCATCCACATTTAACAATTTTCTGCTGCACCTGGTCCTAAGTCTTATACTAGCCAGTGCTGTAGCACATACAATGTCAAGTCTGCAATATCATCTTCTTTGGTTTTTATATTGCCTAGATGATACTTCAAGTTTCCATGACCTGTTATTTAAGTAGTTATTCATATTAAGGTACATCTCTTATATATAAATACCTTACCGGTCTCAATGCCAAAGGGCTCTTTGCACACCATTCGAGTCTGCCAAATATAAAGGCCTCCGTCTACCTTTTTTTGGTTTAATAGGTTCACCCATTATAGGATCTCTGCTCGCATTAGGCAATTTCTCAGTGCTGCTCTGGGTTCTGATCCTTAGAAATGCATAGCTGAGCCCCTTTTTCCTAGTTAATCTGCTGCCTACATCCCAGCTGAGCCTTTAACTCACATCAATGTTACCTTATTAACTTAGGTTTTAAAACACACTCCAATACTAGTTTGGGGTACACGTTTACCTACATCTGCCTGGTAAATGGAGACGTTCTTCTCAAATACATATTACAGGATATGTTCAGTTTAGCTGCTGAGTATACACCGGCTCCTACTATACGGTCTATAAGAGAGCCATCAGTAAAAATGCTGATGTCCTTCTGTACACATTCATTGTGTATAACGCCTTCCGTAATGAGTGTCCGATGCATTCTTTTGGTTATTTTTCTTCTACTTAGGCCTTCCCTCGGCATTTGAGCTTCTCTTACCTACTTACTAATTAGGTCCAGAATACACTTATGCCCGATGTTCGGGCTAAAACTATGCCCAAATGCAAATCTTTTCATATGCCAAGATGACGTTGCAGCCGTCGATCTAATGATTAAGTCCAACGGTAGCAATCCCAACATTGCCTCAATTGCCTGTGTTATTGGCGTATGCATTCCACCACATATGTATACTCATACAAGCAAGAAGAGAATAAACCATAAACTTGGTAAATCCTTAATCGTATAGTTTAGCGACAAGTTAAAAATTAAATGGACCATTTAAAATGTCTTTAAACTGAATCTTCTATATATATAATCAAATAGTAACTTATTTCCTGCTGTCTGTCCTTCTTTTTTGCGTTCGCATCACGTAAAAACTACTGGATGGATTTTAACAAAATTTTGTGAGGAAGTATCCTGATTCCAATATAGGATAATCTTTTTCCGCAAAAATATCTTACTTCCAAGAGAAAGTGGAGAAAAAGCAGTGAAAGAAAATACACAAACCATAACTGAAGCACTAACCCATATGCAGTATAGTTTAAGACGGCACTAAAAAAATAAGGATTTTTGGTGTGGATTGGTTTAAAAGCAAAATTGAACAAAATATTGTGAGGACGCTCACGAAGTGACGGGCACAGCTAGTATAATATAAAAATATAGAATTTTTTTTTTAAATTTTATAGAAAATGACTTGTAAAATTTTATCGAAAAATTTTCAACTTTATTATTACAAATATAATATAAAAGTATACAATTTTATTTTTGTATAAATTTTATCGAAAATTTTTTTTAAAAATTTTATTGAAAATTTATTGTAAATTTTATCGAAAATTTTTTGTAAATTTTATCGAAAATTTTTTGTAAATTTAATCGAAAATTTTTTGTAAATTTTTTATCGAAAATTTTTTGTAAATTTTATCGAAAATTTTTTGTAAATTTTATCGAAAATTTTTTTGTAAATTTAATCGAAAATTTTTTGTAAATTTTATCGAAAATTTTTTGTAAATTTTATCGAAAATTTTTTGTAAATTTTATCGAAAATTTTTTGTAAGTTTTATCGCAAATTTTTTGTAAAAATAATATCGAAAATTTTTTGAAAAAATTTTATCGAAAAATTTTAAACCTACCTCATTATTACAAATATAAACATAGATTTTTTTATAAAAATTTTATCGAAAATATTTTGTAAACATTTTTTGCAAAAATTTTATCGAAAACTTTTGTAAAAATTTTATCGAAAAATTTTCAACTTCATTATTTCAAATATTTAATACAAATTTTTTGAGAAAAATATCCCAAATCTCATCCCAAGTGCAGACCCTATGTAATTAAGAAGTTCTTCACTTATTGCCTTATTGTCTGGACGCTACTGTGCGTCGAAAACAATGATGAATGAATGGCATTGCTTAAATTGGTAACAGAGAATAACTACTAAAAAATTTTTCTTGGGAAAAATTGCATGATATGGACATATACAACGTGTGGTTCCTCTGTAGAATATATCAGTGAAATGCTGTTGTTTTTTTTTTTTTTTTCTTAAGTCGAAATTCATGAATTGCACTTTTAAAGAAAATAAATTATTCGTTTAAGGCTTCGTTAATTCAAAAGCTTTCGAAAAAGAACAACAATTATCAGTTCCTAATGAATTCCAAAAACAAGTTCTCTTTTCCAATGTTTCATTAGTGGGTTTCATTTTGTTTTGATTCAAAACTCAATTACCATTTCAAAGGAATTTCTAAATTTTTGTGGTAAATTTGGTTTTATTATTTGTGCACAAAACCAAACTATCTGTCGCATGTACAAACATACATTTTCATATTGCTATAAATAACGAAATTTCTTTTAACTTATTTATACATAAAAATAAGTATGTGTAGGTGTAGTTGTAGTTGTATAACAGAACTGATAACCAACCACTAAGCGATTCTTTGTGTGTTTTTGCATTTATATTTTATTGAATAGTTTTTCCAACTCATTTTATTGAATACATTTTCCAACTCATAATTGCATATACTTTTATTTCTTTTTTTTATTTGTCGTTATTGTTGTTACATTCGTGAGTTTATGTGTGAGTGTTACACACTCTCATATACATATATATAAATGTAGTTTTTCTTCTTTTTCAACCATTTCATTTCAATTGCACAAATTTAATTGTACGAGGGCATTTGATAAAAGTTACATATAAATAAATTGATAGCAAAAAGAAGACTCATTTCTACGAAAATATTTTCCAGTCTCGTTGTGGGTGGAAAATCTTTCCTCGAAATTTATATTTAAGATTTCCGTTACGTCTAAGGTAGAGTTTATATTAATTGAACTTTTTCATTGGAATTTTAGAACTTTACTTACTCTGCGCTGTAATATTCGGATTAAACATATTTTTTATTCAAAAAAGCTAAAGAAGCATCATGTTTTTAATAGAACTCTGATAGGTAGACTTTCGATTTAAATTTTACAAAAAAAATTTCGATAAATCTTTTTTACAAAATTTTTACAAAAAAAATTCTATAAAATTTTTATTTAAAAAATTTTTTTGGCAAAATTTTTACAAAATATTTTCGATGAAATTTTTCCAAAAAATATTTCTATATTTTTATATTAAATTTGTAATAATGAATTTCAAAAATTTCGAAAAAATTTTTATAAAAAATTTTCGATAAAATTTTTACAAAAAATTTTCGATAAAATTTTTACAAAAAATTTTCGATAAAATTTTTATAAAAAATTTTCGATAAAATTTTTACAAACAATTTTCGATAAAATTTTTACAAAAAATTTTTGATAAAATTTTTACAAAAAATTTTCGAAAAAATTTTTACAAAAAATTTTCGAAAAAATTTTTACAAAAAATTTTCGATAAAATTTTTACAAAAAATTTTCGATAAAATTTTAACAAAAAATTTTTATCAAAAAATTTCTATATTTTATTATATTATATTTTATTATATTATATTTTATTATTATATTGGTCACACTAAACTTAAAAATTTTTAAAAAAATTTTCTATAAATATTTAACATAAAAATATTACAAAACAATTCTGATAAAATTTTTATAAAAAAATCTATATTTATATGCTATTTTATAATAATAAAGTTTAAAAGTTTTCTATAAAATTTTAACAAAACATTTTCAATAACATTTTTATAAAAAAATTCTATATTTTTATATTATATTTGTTATAATGAAGTTGTAAATTTTTCGATAAAACTTTTCCAAAAAAATTTCGATAAAATTTAAAAAAAAAAAATTTATATTTTTATATTATATTATGTGCGCCCGCCACTTCGTGAGCGTCCGCAATATTTTGTTCGATTTTGTTTTGAAAGCAATCCACACCAAAAACCTTTATTTTAAGTGCGGCCTTAAACTATGCTTCAGTTATGGTTATGTATTTACTTTACTACTAAAATAACTGCGTACTTTTACTGCTTTTTCTTCACTTTTTCTTGAAAATAAAATATTTTTCCGGAAAAAAGTGTCCTATATTGGCAACAGGATGCTAAGGTACACAAAATTTTGTTTAAAGCCATCTAGTAGATTTTACTTGATGCGAACACAAAAGAAAAGCAGACAGACAGATGGACAGAAATGAATTATTATTTTATTATATTTATATAGATTTAGATTTGTAATAATGAAGTTAAAAATTTATCAATACATTTTTACAAAAAATTTTCGATAAAATTTTTAGAAGAAATATTTGATAAAATTTTACAAAAATTTTCCGACAAATTTTTTACAAAAAAATTCGATAAATTTTTAAAAAATTATTTTCAATAAATTTTTAAAAAAAAATTTTCAATTATTTTTTACAAAGATTTTCGATAAATTTGTTAGAAAAAATTTTGATATACCAAAAAATTTTTTAGAAGCAATATTCGATAAATGTTTTACAAAAAATTTAGGGATACATTTTTTAAAAAAAATTTTCGATAAATCTTTTACAAAAAATTTTCGATAAATCTTTTACAAAAAGTTTTCGATAAATCTTATACAAAAAATTTTCGATAAATTTTTTACAAAAAAATTTCGATAAATTTTACAAAAAAAATGTTTTACAAAATTTTTTCGATAAATTTGTTTCAATAAATTTTTACAACAAATTTTCGATACATTTTTCACAAAAAATTTTTCATAAAATTTTTTACAAAACATTTTTTTCAAACTTACAAAACAAATTAAAAACAAAATTTCTATATCTTTATATTATACATATTTGTAATAATGAAGTTGAAAATCATAAAAGAAAAAACTGAATGTACATATCGTTAGCTAAAATTCAAAAAGGCGTAACTAAAGGAAAAACTAAAAATGAGTTTTGATTATAAGGAATATCATAAAACAACAAGTAAGTATAGCACAGCATAGAACAAACTTTGTAAAATTGACAATGTGCTAATAGTTTTGATTTTAAATAGTGTTTTGCTTCTCCTGTAAAATTATTTTTTTGTTAGTGATTCTTTTGCAGTTTAGCTAACGATGTATTTTTTGTGCAATTGGGACACATAACAGAGTAAGGGAATATGTAACGTTACTATGGCGAAGGGTAGAAGAGGTTCAGCCTGGACGAATATAGAACTCTTAATTGTTATCGTTATACACCTTATATCAGCATAGCAATGACTGCGAAAGACAAACTTGTCGTCTAATCTTTCGTTCAGAACTTTTATTGTATCATTAGTTTTGTGACATGCAGCCTGATCTAGTTTTAAATCATGGGTCGTTAACATATATGAAAGTCTGTTTTTTCAGCATACAGCGGAATTGACAGTTTTCTTCCATTAGTTTTTGTTGATTATTATTGATATTTATATTTCCATTAAATATTAATTTCAATTTCAATTGCAATTGCAATCGCTATCCATTCTTGTATTAAAATCAAACAATACAATATTTCTATTAAACTTTTCAGTCTGCCCCCGTATGTTAGTGTAAGTATGTTTGTTATTAAATATTTCTGTGACCTTTTCCAATATAACTTTTCAATCAACCCATGATTGTTACTTTTTTCGTGACATTTTTTTCTTTCGTTCTGTTGCTGTAAATATCGCTGCGCATTACATCCAGATCGGCAAGCAGTTGTATAGAAAATTTCAATATAAAATGCTACAATAAACCATAAAAAATGTGAATATGAAATAAATACACAAGAGCGTAAAAAAAAACTGCAACATCAATAACGACAACAACATCAATTTTAAGAAAAACTAATAGTGTGTACTTGAACTTCTCTGCAACATACAATTGGTACTCGTGTATAAGGCACTCACTCTACATCTAAAAGGACAGACTGGATGACTGTTATTGCTATTTTCGTTTTTTTTTTTTCTAGTTTACAGTTTAAGTGATATTTGTGGTGACAATATTTTAGCACTCGGTATCATTAATAATGTTTTTCAGTGCACTGAATTTTAGATGGTTTTTTCTTTGTAATTGTTTTAAAAATATTTTTTTTATATTTTATTTTATTTTATTTTATTTTATTTTATTTTTTTTATTATAGTCATAAGTCATAACTTTTTTATTTATAAAATCATTTTTATAAAACATATACAAAATAAATCTTAAGAGAGATGGTTAAAGCTACCTTACATCTATAACAATATTTATTAATTTAAGAACACGCAAATGAATTTTAATAAATTTTTTTTTTTTTTTTTTTTAAATTTTTTATCGGAGAAGGAAAATAAATTTGAGCATAAAAACCTTCAATAAATCATTAAAGGAAGGAATGTATAGTTCATACAAGAAAGAAAAAATTAGTTTTTACCTAATATAAATTGGAAATGTAATCGCTGTTTGAATGATTACACGAAGTTTGAAATTTGTTTATTATAGTTTGAATACGCACATTTATGTATTCTACATTACAAAGACGATGTAATCTTTGTGTAGAATAGTGCCAAGGCAAATTCATAACCATTTTAAGAAGTTTATTCTGGCTGATTTGGATTTTCTTAATATGTGTTGCTGCACATGTTCCCCAAACTGGACATGCATATAGAGCTATAGCCTGAAAAATTGTCTTGACAATAGTTATTTTATTTTCGGTGTTGAGATTGGACTTTCTATTAATAACAGGGTATAACATTTTAATGGCAATATTAAATTTTTTGATTATATGATTGGTGTGTTCATTAAAAGTTAATCGTCGGTCTAGAAAAACTCCCAAATATTTAACATTGTTAGACCAGGGAATATCTGCACCATTTAAAGATAAATTTGAACTGGGTAGGTTACAAGAACTTCTTTTTCTTGTAAAAAAGATAGCTTGTGATTTTCCAGCATTTATTTTAATTTTCCATTTAACAAAGTATTGAAAAAGGCTGTTAAGAGAATGCTGTATATTATCAAGAATAGGTTGTGGTGATACATCAGAACAGTAAATTGCAGTATCGTCAGCATAAAGAGCATAGTTACAAACATGACTTTTAGGAACGTCTGCACAATATAAAATGTACAACAAAGGCCCCAAGACAGAGCCTTGAGGAACACCAGCATCGATATTGTAGTTTTCTGAGTATGAAGAGTTAATGTGAACATTGTAACTACGATTTGTCAAAAAACTTTGTACGATTTTTACCAGATATGACGGAAAACCGTAGGAAATTAATTTATATACAAGGCCTTTATGCCATACGGTATCAAAAGCCTTTTCCACATCTAAAAGTACCATAGCAGTAGACTTTTTGTTTATAAGCTCATTTTTTACGTAATTCGACATTCTTTTGATTTGTTGTGTTGTATTATGAAAGGGACGAAACCCGAACTGTTCCTTGGGAATAATATTTTTTTCATCAATAAAAAGAAATAATTTTTCTTTTAAAATTTTTTCATACATTTTTCCCAGGCTACTGAGTAGACTAATAGGCCGGTAGCTACCCGTTTCATTATTGGGCTTTCCCGGTTTTAAAATAGGAATTACTTTTGCAATTCGCCAACATGTTGGGAAATACTGAAGCTTTAAACAAGAATTTATAATACATGTTAGATATATTATTCCACAAACTGAGAGGTTTTTCAAAAACTCATTTTTAATGCTATCTAATCCGCAAGATTTTTTTTTTTTTATATTTTTTTCCAAAGAACTGGTAAATGACTTTTATTAACCGACTTCAAAAAAAGAAGAAGGTTATCAATTCGTCTGAATGTTGCTTTTTTTTTATGTTTGTGCTCGCAGAACTCAGTCGAACCGATTTTCTTTATTAGAAAGGAAATGCTTTCAGATTGGTCCCACTTTATAAGAAGTTCAGAATTTTGAATATTAAAGGGTGTCCCCATACAACATACGTGTTTTTTACGTGTATTATGAACCGTAAAGGGCACCCTTTTAAAATTTAAAAAAACTGCTTATTACTATAGCTGCCAATAACAGAAATTAATAAAAAAAATAAACTTAAAAATTAAAGGGTGTCCCCATATGTGACGTCAATTTAAATATATGAACCATTTGAACCATTGTAGACAATCACTTGAAAATTGGACAGAATGTCCAATATTTATAATCAGAAATTAAATATTTATAATTAGAAGTTTTGATGTATATTGCAAAAATTTTGAACCGTAACAGAGAGCCGGTTTAAATTTACAAAGAACCTGTATATCTAAGTCCTTTATAACATCAAGTATATAATTTAAATTTGGAAACTAAAGGGTGTCCCCATAATTGATAAAATTTTACCTATCTAGCCCTATCTTTTGAACCGTTATAGACAAATACTTGAAAATTAGACAGAATCTCCACTACTATGTCCCGTATAATAACATTTATAAATATTTAAAATTTTAAAGGGTGTCTCAATAGTTGATGTGAATTTATGCAGATGGCCAAACTTTTGAACCGTTTTAGACAGACATTTGAAATTTTCAAAGAATCTGTCCTTTAAAATAAGTGTTTAATTTAAAATTGTCCATTAAAATGTGTCCCCTAGGTGATATTGTTTAGGCTATATGGCCATATCTTTGGAAGCGTTACTTTTTATTATTGTGTCAGTAATAATAAGTGTAAAAAAATAAAGGGTGTCCTCATATTTGACGTAAATTGTCATATATGGCTTTATCTGCTTAACTGTTACGGATAGACATTTGAATGTACAGAACGTATATTACTATGTCCGTTAGAGCAACAAGTGAAAAAGTATTTGATTTGAATACTATTTCTTACAGATTACTTCCTTTTAAATTTTTAGTTTAGAATTGACGCACATATATTTGTTTTGTAGTCGGTTTTTTTTTGCAAAAATTATTTAACATGTAATTGCAACATTAGTGAATTCTTAGTTCTAACGCAGATCTGAAAAAAATATTCTAGATAAAGTAGCTGAGTTTTTGGAACCTCAACAGTCAAACTTTATATAAAAAATAATTTATGCTCTCTTGCATCCTTCCCTATTTTGCACTATAACATCCTTTAGCGCTTATATATTTTTTGGGGGGCAGGCCACTAACTTTATGAGTCCCTTTTCGACTCCCTTTATTTCTTAATGATTTTTGGTATCCGACTGGTAATTTACGAATACCTTCTTTTCATTAAGTCTTATTGACATATAAAAAAAATATTAATCAGGATAGCAAAATGCAGGGCACTTAAAATTCGTTTTAGTTGAAAAATTTTCCTTTTGTTGTTTTAATATCAAGTTGTCCATTTAGTTTTAGTATTTTGCTTTTAAAGTTTTTATAAAAAACAAAATGTGCTTCTTGTTGTTGATTTTATATGAATATAGACAGAAAAATTGACATGACAGTTATTACTTTTTGAACGAAATATCTCGCAATGGATCGAAGGATAAATCACTGGGAATGGATGAATGTGATTGGTTGGACATACGAATGAATATTGATACAGTTTTTTTTATATTTCTACTGCCTTCCTTCCGTTGGAAGTTTTTTTATTTTTTTATTAAAAATAAATATTTTTCTTAAAAGTATATTGAAACAAAATATTAGAAACCTTGGGATTTGTTGGTGGAATATACATTAATAATGGTTGGAATTGAAATTAAAACTACAATAGAGAAAAAAAAAACGGTTGTTATTTAAGGAGTTTGATGCTTGTAATGAAAAAATGCTATTGTATTTCAATTTTGATCCTTTTTTTATTAAAAAAAAAAAAAGATTTTTTATATTAAAATGAAGATACAAATTATTTTATTTAGTTTTAAATTATTTTGTCCATAGTTAAGATTTAAGTTTAAGATTAAGATTATGAATTCTATCCCTTAAATTAATACTCATCTTTTGATGCCAGAAACAAATCAAAGGTAATTTTTGGGGTTCCGTACACAAAGTGTAAAAACGAAACCCTATTGTTTTCACTAAAATGTCTGACCGTCTGTCCGTCTGTCAGCGCATTTTATCTCTGGAACCGTAATAGGTAGTCTCTTGAAATTTTCACAGATGATGTATAGCTGTTGCCGCTATAGCAACAAATACTAAAACTTATAGGGTGTTCCAATAGAGAGGTGTTATTCACGAAAATGTGTTTATTTCTGTAGTGTTTAGTTCACTATATAAACGAGTATAAAAAAATATAACTAAAAATTAAAGTGTGTTCCGATAGTGGTGTGAAATGCATGTATAAGGCATAAGTGTTGAACCATAATAGGTAGACTCTTAAAATTTTTACAGAAGGTGTATAGCGATGGCCGCTATAACAACAAAAATTAAAACTTATAGGGTGTTCCACTATAAAATTTACAAACTGTAATAAAAACGTAGTTCGCCTTATATACAAGTCTAAAAAATAAACCTAAAAATTAAAGGGTGTTCCGATCGTGGTGTTATTTTGATTTATAAGGCCTAAGTTTTGAATCATAATAGGTAGAATCATGAAATTTTTACAGAAGGTGTATAATTTTGGCCGAATTAGCAAAAAATATTAAAACTTATAGGGTGTTCCGATAGAGAGGTGTTATTTACGAATATGTATTTATTTCTTACAAACAGTAATTAAAACTTAGTTCGCTTTATAAACAAGTCTAAAAAAATAAACCTAAAAATTAAAGGGTGTTCCGATAGTGGTGTGCATTGTATGTATAAGGCCTAAGTTTTGAACCATAATAGGTAGACTCTTGAAAATTTTACCAAAAGTGTATTACTGCGGCCACAATAGCAAAAAATACTAAAACGTAGGGTATTCCAAAAGTGACGTGTTATTTACGTTTATGTATTTTTTTTGAGCTGTAAGAGGAAACCACTTACAATTTGCAGACTGTAATTGAAACTATGTTTGTTTTATAAACAAGTATACAAAATTGAACTTAAATATTAAAGGGTGTACCAATAGTGACGTGATTTGCGTGTATATATCCTAAGTTTTGAATGAATAGGTGGAATCTTGAAATTTTTACAGGAGGTGTATAACTATGTCCACTATAACAAATAATACAAATTAAAGGGTTTTCCGCCATTGACGTGATTTGCATGTATAAAGCCTTATTTCTTGAACCGTAACAGGTAGACTCTTGAAATTTTGTACAGAAGATGTGTTGCCACGGCCGATATGACAATTACTAAAAATTAAAGGGTGTTCCGACAGTGACATGTTTTTCACTTATAGTGACTTATTTTTTAATCGCAATAAGTAGACTCTTAATATATTTAGAGAAAGGAAGCTGCCATGGCCACTATAATGAATAATAAAATTAAAGGGTGTTCCGACAGTGACAAGATTTTATAAACCATAATAGATACCCTCTTGAAATGTTTACAGTAGATGTGTTACTTCGGCCGCTATAACAAATACTTATAATTGAAGTGTGTCCATTAGTAACTTGTTTTTCACGAATATTACCTTATTTTTTTAACCGGAACAGGTAGGCTCCTGATATTTTAATAGAAAGTGTATTACCATGGCCGCTATAAAATCAATTACATATTAAAATTTAAAGGGTGTTCTAATTATGATGCAATTTTCGCGAATATTACTTTAATTTTAAAATTTAAGGGTGTCCCATAAGACATAAAGAAATAAACAACTGGAATTTTTAAATTATACTGAACATAGTACGGAACCCTACGTGTGTGAGTGTAACTCGCACTTGATTAATTTATTTATGCCTTGTTAGCGACGACATTCTCCATCAAGAATACTTAACATACTTTTTTTTAAATCTACTTAATAAGTCTTTTTTTAAATATATAATTTTTAAAACATACTTTTCTACAGGTACATTTCAGTTATTTTAAATGTACTTTTAAAGGGTACTTTTTTGAAAAGTACTTTATAATTTTTTCAAGGTACTTTTTAAAAAAAAATACATTTAAATAAAGTTTCCATAAAGTCGCCATGTGGCCAAATCCAGAATTTGATCGCCTTATAAGATTGAAAATCGCCACGTTTTATATGATTTAGTGTGCGAAATATCAATAAAGTTCTTAGTCTATAAGTCTGAGTTTAGACACGGAAACATTTAGAAGTGAAACATTAAGTTTGTTAGCATATTACGGGTGGGGAAGAGATTATCGTTTTTGTGTTCGCTACCTGATGACGCGCTTTGTTGACATTTGCTTTTTTAAATTTCTATAAAATAATATTTAATAATAGTGTTGTGACGATGAAAGTCAGTGGAGCCTCGTTTTCACCACACATATGTACATATATATTATTTTGGAGTGAATTATTTATGTTATTTTTGTTATATTCTTCTTATTGTATTGTTTAAAGTGTTATTATTTGTTTATTACTACGATTTGTTATTACTTGTATTATTGCAACAAGTTCAAATATTTGAAATTAAGGTTTCCGTTAGAATATGCCATCTAGTGGCGCATAGTGGTCGTAAATTATTAACACATCCACTTTGATATTTTTAGTAAGAAGAATTAGTACCAAAATATACAACTAAGTTTTGGTGGCTGCATATTGTGTATAAAAGCAGTGGAAGTGATATAATTTGAGTCAGTCTTATCGCAGCGATTGCGAGGGTAAGACCATTATTATTGGTGATAACCCGCTGTAATAATTTATTACCTATTGGCTGATTACTAGGTAGAGAAATTGGTGGTAACCTGCTGTTTCTTCTGCTTAGTAATACTCACCAGGCTTTATTAGTGTGGTATTCCCGTGGTAACCTGCAGGTTTCGCACTAATAATACGTGACGGTAGATTGGTGAGCGGAGTTGACAAAGTGTTCCCGTGGTAACCCGCAGGTTCACTCAACAACCTAACCAGTCTGTGTAAGAGCTGCCTTTGTCCGATTTGCGTTGAATAAGTGTTCCCGTGGTAACCCGTAGGTTCACTTCGCAACGTAATCAGACTGCGTAAGGCCGCATTTGACGAGTTTTTGCTAATGCTGTGTACCCGTGGTAACCCGCAGGTTCATAGTAGTTATTAGCACTCCGAGTTAGAAAGCTGAGAGAGCTCATAGTTGATTAGTTATTAATAATTACTGCCACTAAGTAGATTTTATTAAGACGCCTAATTGTAAATAAAGACATTCCGAAACGTTTTCGATCGGTGTTTCTTTCAATACGGTCTAAAGAAAATAAATTTTCTGTGACAGAACCTTCGGGCACGTTACAGTGTTGGTATTTGTATTGCAATTTTTGTACAATCGACACATCAGTGGTACACAGTTACACTTCATGCTTTTTTGGCACAATTTTATATAAAATTAATCCAATAAATTTTTTTATTCAATCAACATTTTTTTACTTTACCATACGTAGTATATAAGGTAAAGTGTAGTAATTATGAAAAAATTCGAGGTCGAAAAATTTTGAGGTCTCATGAATCCATTTTGACTATTTTCGCGATGATGTCTGTGGGTCATACCGTTTCACGTATCAAAATGAAATTTAGTATGTGCCTTTGGTATATGGAGGTGAAGAGCTGTATAAACTCTGGGCATAATCGGGAAGGGGCAAGGGGTAGTTTACTTAGCACCCCAAACAAAAAATAATCAATTTTTCGATTTGAATATACTTTGAACTTTTATTATTTATGTAATATATCCATAAAAATATCTGTTTCCATTGGGTATGGTTTTATTTCCTACAATAACAAACATTTCTAATTTCAAAGTTCTGTCCAGAACTAAATAAATTGCTACATTCTTGATTTACGTCCGTGATTTTTATTATTTAGTTTGATAACCCTTTCGTGAATAAGTAATAGGTAATTTAGTAACAAGGACTCTTTGCTGAACTACAGCCTTTGAACTTATTTGCATCGCCTCAATCCGTTTCGTAAGGCCTTTTTTTGGTAATGAGATTACTCGTTAATTATTCCAAGTAACTCCACAATACTCTATCGGATTAAGATCCTGTTACTTTGGTGGAGTTTCAAGCATCTGCTGGAAATTGCAAAATAACCAGCTGCTAACATGTTATACTTTTACTTATAAAATAGGTATTTTGGCAAAATAATTGTTGGTACATAAATTATTAACACAAAAACAGTAATTCAAGGAGTGAAGGTCAATTGTCATTACTTAAAAATACCTTAGTATAATACCCTAGTATAATGATTTATTACATTTTAATGTCGAGCCAAATTTTGGTATAATTTATGCTGATTTGGTAAAATTTTACCATTGGAGCGGTACAATATACACATTGTCAGACCCCACCCAACACTTTTCAAAAATAATAAAATATTTCCAAGAAAATGTTCTTTCGTTTGAACGCAAATGAAAAAATAAAAAACAATTCAAAATGTTCGCCCATACGGTAACGTTTTATTGATTTGGATCCGGTTAAGTGGACTAGCGAGTGTGTTACTACTGTAAATAACCTTAAAGCAATACTTCTATATGAATTTAAGTGAAAGATGACTCGTTTTGTTTGTAACATATCGGCCCTTATTTAAATAAAACACAAATTTAAACATATAATAAAATAATAACTCACTTCCTGTCTGTCTGTCTCTTTTTGTGTTCGCATCACGTAAAAATTACTGGATGGATTTTAAAAAAATTTTGTTAGAAGGTACCTTAGTATCCTCATTCTAATAAGAGATACTTTTTTTCTGCAAGAATATCTTATTTCCAAGAGAAAGTGGATAAAAAGTAGTTTTACCGATTTAAAAGTACTGCATACTTTAAGGGATCTTTTATTTTTTAAAGCGCAATATTTTAAACACGGTTACGCAACAGATGGCGCTGTTTTAAAAAAAAAATATACACGTCGCTGGCACAGCTAGTTTATTATAAAGTGTTGTATTAATAGTTAGTATCAAAACAATAATTGTTTAGTTAAATATCTCCGAAACTATTGTTTAGTTTGATAAATGACATTAGCAACACTTGTAGACAGCTTAAATACAATTTTAAAATTTTCTAATTCAATAAATCGGAGCAATAATTTTCGAGTTATTGTAATATATTTGGTGCAACTTTCTCATTAAATGTAAGTTATTTTTCTACAAATCTATGCCTGAAAATAATTTTTTTGTTAGGTTAGGTTAGGTTTGGAAGGGTTGTGCCAAACACGGCACATCAACTCGGAGACCTATTGGTCCATTGTGATTCCCTTCAGCTAAACTACAACAAAACTAAGAAAATTATGGGGAAAAAGAGAGACTTATTATGCTTCCTGCCACCTATCACTCAGCCACCCGAAGAGCCCCTCGATAAATCTATCACCTAGCCATCTAACTCTGCGGCTTTGTAATATCGGGCAGTGACACACAATGTGCTCAACAGTTTCCAGCTCCTCCTCATTCTCGCACAACCTACAGAAATCTGGTGTGCCGACGACCCAGTTTCTAGACATTGCCCTAATGGCGCAATTACCTGTGATCAACCCTATCACGGCTCTTAGAACCTTCTTGTCTGGACCCAGAAGTATCTCGGTTTTCGCAGCGTCCAGTCTAGGCCAGATTGACCTTGACACTCTGCAATCCCCCCTTACTTCCCAAGACACGTTGATTCTCCTGACTACCCAGTCTGATATCATCCTGTAGTAGTGACTAATCGGTGGCTTAACCGATTCTACCCTAATTGAATTTACCCCTTCCGAGCCTAGTCTCGCAAATTCGTCAGCAATCTCGTTGCCCTCAACATTACAATGGCCCGGGACCCAACACAATCTAATCCTATACTTGTTCGTCAGTGCGTCGATAGCCTTTTTACAATCAGCAACCAGCCTAGATGTGACCTTGTGTCTTTTCAAGGCTTTAAGCGCCGCCTGGCTGTCGACGTACAGAGTGACCTCTTCCCCTTCTACAACATGTCCAGACACCAGCTCTGTGGCTTTTAAAATCGCCAACACCTCTGCCTGGAACACACTACAATCGTCTGGTAGTCTGTAAGACATGCGTGTTCTGGTTCCCAGGATGTGAACAACAGCACCGGTGCCCGTTTCCATTTTTGACCCATCTGTGAACACCGCAAACCCGTCATACAGTTTATCAGACCCCAACCATTCTGCCCTATTTGGAAATACAACCAAGGGGATCCTACTGAAGTCAACCTCGTTGACCATGAAGTCCGTTAGCCCAGGGGTTAACGGAACTGGTCCATTGAGTCCAACCTCAAGAAGAATCTTTGTGTGTCCTATATTACTCGACTTCACCAACCCTGATTCAAAAAGTCTAAACAAACTTCTCGCCGCCATTCCGATTACAAACATTTCAATAGGGAATAGGTGCAGAATAATGTCCACAGCTGCTTGAAGTGTACTTCTCCTAGCACCTGTGATGCCAATAGAAGCACACCTCTGGACCTTGGCAAGAGTTTTCCTATAATTTTTTTGTTATAAGTTATATTTTTTTAATATTATGTTTTGGGTTCTTTATGTTGCCCAATGTTATTAATATTACATGCATAGGTCATTGTTGCTGTTTTGATTCATGCCGTTTTCCAACCCTGCTTTAGCTTGTTATATTTCAAGTTAAAAAATTTAAATGTCTTAGTTGCTTTCTTCAATGTTTATGCAAAATATGCACAAGAATTTTTAAAGATTTTCATTTTCTCGGAAAATTGTGTGTTGAGAGTAGTGTGTAGCTTTGTGTAGCAGTTCGTATTTAAATAACAAAACGAAAACGGGCGGGATGGTCTGTGGGCCCCAAACGTATGAACATTTATTTATAAGCAGACTTAAGAAATGGGTGGTGCGGTGCGTATTTGCATGGCACAAGCACAAGTGCACAATTCTATACATCAACCGGAAAAAGAATGGAAGGGAGAAGAAAGTAGAACACAGAATTCCTATAGAATTTATAGAATAATAAAAAATATAAAAAAATATAAAAAACGATAACAAAAACTAACACTAACAAAATTTTAAGTATATGCAAGATAAATGACTGAAACTAAAACACAAAAAAATATAATAAAGTAAAATGAAATGAAACAATAAAAAACTAAACTAAAAGAAGATGGATTGTATTAAAAATCTGGTTTCATCATTGTTTCAATCAATTTGAAAGGCAACTTAAACATTTTATTGTTGTTCGAAATTCAACTGAAGTTAAAACAATTCAATGCCAAAGTAAATTTAATACAATAGTCTGTTTTTGCTATTTGTGAATCCTTTCTTCTGAAAATGAGTTAAAAGAAAAGAATTTTAAATAGAAAATATTCAAGGAAGAAAGTTGATTGTTAAATGGCACACAGTTTAATTCATTTTTTTTTCTTTTCCTTTATAGGGGCTGTAAAATCTAAGGGATATAACAAATTTACGAGCATAAATCTGGGTTCTTAAAGCGATTTGTGTTCCAATTTCTGTTTGTAATTATTGTATTTTTTTTATCGCGTTTACAATCAAAAGGCTTTAAAAAATAGCGTTTTTGGCAAAAAAGATTTTTAATAGAGGAATTTCTAAATAAAGCACATTAACCCCTTGCTCTAGTACTTTTCGTGAAATCTATATGTAAATCTATATATAAATCTATATATAAGGGGTGTTTTTTTATAGAGGTATAGAACTTTAAGTTGCAATAAAACAACGATGGATTATTCGATTGACATGAATTTTATTTATCTGAAAGATAATCTTGTGGCATTACATTTTAAATATGATTTCTGGCATATGACCGCCACGGCTGGCGCGGATGTAGTCCAATCTGGACGTCCAATTTTCGATGACTTTTTCCAACATTTGTGGCCGTATATCGGCAATAATACGGCGAATGTTGTCTTCCAAATGGTCAAGCGTTTGTGGCTTATTCGCATAGACCAATGACTTTACATAGCCCCACAGAAAGTAGTCTAGCGGTGTTAAATCACAAGATCTGGGAGGCCAATTCACAGGTCCAAAACGTGAAATTAGGCGGTCACCAAACGTGTCTTTCCGTAAATCTATTGTGGCACGAGCTGTGTGACATGTTGCGCCGTCTTGTTGAAACCACATCTCCTGGACATCATGGTTATTCAATTCAGGAATGAAAAAGTTAATAATCATGTCTCTATACCGATTACCATTGACTATAACGTTCTGGCCACCATCATTTTTGAAAAAGTACGGACCAATGATTCCCACCAGCCTATAAAGCGCACCAAACAGTCAGTTTTTGTGGATGTAACAGTATTTCGTCATACACTTGAGGACTACCTTTACTCCAAATGCGGCAGTTTTGTTTGTTGACGTAGCCATTCAACCAGAGGGCGCTTCATCGCTAAACAAAATTCGCTTATGAAAATCGGGAACAACGGTAATCTCGTTTTGGGCCCAAATTGTACTATTTGCAAGCGTTGTTTAGGCGTGAGTCTATTCATGATGAATTGCCAAACCAAACTGAGAATAAATCATTTGACAGCTGTTAAATCGAACGCCGTCTTGAAAAGTAATAATGCCAACTTAAAGTTCTATACCTCTATAAAAAACACCCTTTATAATAGTGACTCATTTCCGTCTGTCCGTCTATCTGCCTGTCTGCTTTTCCTTTGCGTTCGCATCACGTAAAAACTAATGGATGGATTTTATCTAGTGCTGGCAATTTCTATTACTTTCAATTACTCGATACAACTCAATACTTTTCAATTGGGTACTCAATAGTACTCAATACTACCGTTTACATACTAGCAGAGGAAATTTATCGTCGTAGTTGTCAAATATTTTTATAAATTTATTTCTAAAAATACTACCCTAAAAGAATCGATTAACTACTCGGTACCCACTACTCAATACTTTGCCAGCACTAATTTTAATAAAATTTTGTGAGGAGGTACCTAAGTATCCTGATCTCAATATAGAATAATGGCTCGTCAAAACGAAGTGTTACAGGCAACCAGCGACGAATAAGTTGGTAAAAATGTAACGTCGACTTTATCAAATCAACTCCGCATTTCCTATTAAATTTTGCCGATAGTATTGATATCGAAATAAAGCTATCGATAGTTAGCCAAAATTAAAACTGTCGATACCATCGATAGTACTACTATCGATTGTTTCTGCAGCTCTATAACACGGCTATTGTTAACATTGAATTGGTCACCTTTCTGATGTTTGGCCAAAAGAGGCAATATTCCTCCTTCTTAGTCGAATGTAACCACAATCTTTCAGGATGTTAAGGTACAGCGGATTTGGATGCGTTTCAAGCTTGTTTAGATATGTTGTTGCGTGTTTTATAATTTTTTCACGTCCGTATGGGGCAATCATTAATTTTATATTTCATACTTGTCAGTATAGCAAGCAAAACAATACATACTCTGTACAAATTCCAAGTATCTCCCTATAATCTTTACAGGGTTGGGTCAAATTTTTTAAATTCCATTTCTGAACAGTTTTTAAATTTTTTTTATTTGAAAGGTTACGCATACAGTTTGGTCTCGTTTTAAAAATAGTTAAATTTTTTAAAAATTAAAGGGTGTCCCCATACAATATATATGTTTTTTACGTGTATTATAGCTCCCAACAATAGAAAGTAATAAAAAAATAAATTTAAAATTTAAAGGGTGTCCTCATAGGTGACGTAATTTCACCTATATGGGCCTATCTTTTGAACCATTATATAAAAAACCTCGAAAATTTCACAGAATGTCGATTACTATGACTGTTATAATAAAAAGTATAAATACTAAAAATTAAAGGGTGCTCCAATAGTTCATTTAATTTGATGTATATGGCCATAGTTTTTAACAGTTGTACACAGGCCGTTGAAATTTACAAAGAACCTGTATTGCTAAGTCCACGATAACAAAAAGTATACAATTTGAATTTGGAAATAAAAGGGTGTCCCAATAGTTATTGTAATTCTTGAAAATTAGGCAGAATGTCCACTACTATGTCTGGTATAACCACAAGTATAAATATTGGGAATTATAAACAAAAGGGTGTCACAATAGTTCATGTAAACCGCTATAGACAGACAGTTGAAATTTACAAAGTATCTTTATGGCCAAGTCCTACATAACAACAGGTCTTAATTTTAAAATTGTAAATTAAAGGGTGTCCCTATAGCTGATGTTAATTGATCTATGTTGCCCTATCTTTGAAAACGTTATAGTCACAGGCTTTAATGGTGTCCCCATAAAAGATGGATGCTGGTGAAATAGCTTAACTTTTGAACAGTAATTGGGAAATGATTTTTTTCCGCGCTACTTTTGGCGTATCCTTTATTTGTTTAAATCTAATTCTATCTGTTTTGAAGTCTTTTTTTTTGCAAGAATTATATATTTATTTATATTATTATCTTGATATTTGTTATAATATATATTTTAAAACATACTCTGTGTACATTTTATGTGTCTGTATACTGCGGCTCTAAAAATCAATTTACGATGTGATACTTTTATAACCAAAAATAAATTGTTTTCAAATTTACCACTTCCGATTTTTTGAAACTTTTGTTATTTATATTTTTTGAGTTTCTGAAGCCAAATATAATTTTAAAAAAATTTTATCTCTTACAGTTTTTTAGCTATACAGTTATCAAAATAGGAAAATATCGCTTTTATGCATATGCGCTCGAGGATGAAATATATTCCAATTCCTGTTCTAAAAATCGTAGGTTATTGAGTAATAGCTCATTTAAAGAGGATTTCATACGCTTTAATTTGATATCTTTTTTTCGTAACTTTTATTTTTTGTATCTTCAATATAATTGAACTATCAATAATTACTCATATCTTAAGTCTAAAAACAATATACTTGTTTAGTCCAACCAGTGCTGGACAAAAAAAAAATGTATGTTTCACAGTTACTGTAATTTGCGGGTTATCCATCCCTCTGATGTAAGGATGAGAGAAGCAGTGTCCCTTCTTCTTAGTCGAATGTAACCAGGTTCATTTAGTATGTTACGAGCCAGTGGATTCGAATGAGTTTCAAGCTTCTTTAAATACCTTATGGCAAGTTTCGTTATTTCCGTTTTAACTGATAGCACCTTTAGATCTTTATGAATGTTCGAGTTTTTTATATACCAAGGAGCAGATGTAATTATACGAAGAATCTTACTTTGGCGCCTTTGAATTTTTTCTACGTTGGTAGCTGAGGCAGTGCCCCATAATTGAATGCCATAACACCATATTGGTTTTAGAATTGACTTGTATAATAAAAGTTTGCAATCTAAAGCTAGAGTAGAATTTCTGCCAATAAGCCAGTTTAGTTGGACTGCTTTTAACTTCATTTGTGTTAACTTTGTTTCTATGTTCCGTTTCCATGTAAGGCGCCGGTCAAGATGTATGCCGAGATATTTAACGTCTGAAAGCTGAGGTAGCGTTTGGTTATTTATCCGAATAGGGGGGCGAGATTCTCTACGCAGTGTGAAAGTTATGTGAGTGCATTTTTGGTCATTCACCTTTATTCTCCATTTCTTCAACCATTTTTCTAAATTGGATATGTGGTCTTGTAAATATCGTGATGCTACTTCGGGTCTTTCGTGAACGCTCAAAAAAGCTGTGTCGTCAGCAAATGTCGATGTGTGAACTCGGTTACTAGTTGGCATGTCTGAAGTATACAATAAATATAAAAAGGGCCCCAATATACTACCTTGGGGAACTCCGGCTTCGATTGGCTGGGGTGAGCTCAAAAAATCTTCTTCTTTCACAATAAAATTTCGTTCGGTTAAATAACTATCTAGCAGCTTTAGAGGTTTACGAGAAAATTCAAATTAATTTGATATCAATCATGAAAATAAACAAATTAAAAAAAAAAAGTTTTTTTTCCTTAAATTTAAAAAAAAAAGTTTTATAAAATTCTTGGAGATAGTGTCTTTTAAATTTTTTCAAAAATTTATATATGTTTTTTAACATGGCTTAGTGAGTACATCATAGAAATTTCAGATCCTACCATGGTCCCACATGGCGGGATCAGAAGTTCTATTAAAAAAACTATAAGAGATAAAATTTTTTAAATTATGTTTGGATTCAGAATAAATATAAAAAAAGTTTCAATAAAATCTGAAGTAGTCATTTTGAGTGCCTTGTTGATTTGATGTGGAATTAAATTAAATTAAAAAATAATTTTTGTTATAGGGAACATACCAATACAACTTCTGTGAAAATTTTTAGAGTGTTCTATCTATAGAACCGTAATTATTTTTACACTATGGCCGAGGAACTCTAAAAGACATTAGGTCACAAAATAAACTTTTATTTAACTTTATAAATACTTTTAATTTGTAGCTAAAATAATAATGAGATTGTAATAAATATAGGTTTCAACTACATACAAAAAAATATATTTGAGAAAGGTAAATTGAAAAAAACAAACATACAAGTATTTCCAACATACTTCAAGTGGCTACTCTTCCTTTGTTAAATATTTTAACTTTCATCCAGAATATACTTAAAAACAAATTGGTTGCCATGCCTTTAATCCAAGTACGAACACACATATACTCCTAAAGGGTTTTCTGTTCTGGATTACCCTAAATAACCCCTAGAGCATTAAAAAGATACATAGAAAATCATATCCCTCAGGTTTGTTAATTTTTGTTTTGCTTATTGATTGTGAATGCTTTTTATTTAGGGATGTTTCTAAACATCTCTTTCAGTATTTAGTTTTTTTTTTTTTTTTTTTTAACAAACTTTGTTCATCCTTTTGTTTTTTTTCATATTTTCTATCTCAAATCTATAGAGTGTGTAAGAATTTTTCAAGAAAGAAATAAACTATTTACGAAAGGTAAACTAGTAAATTACAAGCTCATACCTTGTGGCAATAGCACAAACAAAAAATAACACATAGTTTTTATTAAAAAAAAATCCTTACACTCCCTTTCCCTTTTTTAGAGAACCTCTTAATTAGAAAGACAGAATATTAAGATAAAACATATAAATGTTTGTTTGTATTCTATATGAAAGGAAATTAAAAGAATAAAAAATTTTTTCAAGAAAGGTCTTCCAGATATTTTAACAAAATAATTATTAACGATGGGAGATATCAAAGCAGATAAGTAACTTTATGGCACCTTTTCGAACTTGGTCAGGCAGCCGGTTGGTAATTTAGATCTACTGTTGTCATAACTTTCGGTGAAAACCATCGTCACTGGCTTTTGTTTTGGTACGTTTGACGTTTATTTGAGTCTCGTTAATTTAGTTGAGTCGTCGTGCTAATATCAATCTTTACACGCAACTGTAGTAATTTCCAACACTTGATGGTAGCTGTCGACCTTCTTCCAAATCTCCAACTTTTGTAATTTCTTGCATTGTCGATGGCATAGATGTTGTATGTCATCCAATCGCAATTGAAATCAATCTGCAAAATTTATATTCTGTAATTTTCAATTTGACCAGATGACCTGTCACTGATCTAGCTTATGGTGGTTAGCAGTTAGTTATCTAGTTATCTAGCTTACGGTACGTTGATTCTATCCAAGCAACTATTTCTGGACTTCGTGTCGACAGATTTTTGCCTCAATAGTGCGTTTAAATACTAACCCATCTAATTCTTGTGAGTTATCAATACTTATAATAAAATAGTAACTCATTTCCTGTCCGTCCGTCCGTCTGTCGTTCTTTCTTTGTGTTCGCATCACGTAAAAACTACATGATAGATTTAAAAAAAATTTTGTGAGGGGGTGCTTTAGCATCCTGATTCCAATATGGGATACGTCTTTTTCCGCAAAAATATCTTATTTCCAAGAGAAAGTGGAGAAAAAGCAGTGAAAGTACGCCAATTTTTTAACCGATTTAAAGGTACTGCATGCTTTAAAGCACATTTTATTTTTGATAGCAGTATATTTTGAGTAATATGGCGCAATAGAATAAAACGAGTGATTTTTTAAGAGCTTGAGAACTTTTTTTAAAAAAAAAAACGCAAAATTTGCAAAATCTCATCGGTTCTTTATTTGAAACGTTAGATTGGTCCATGACATTTACTTTTTGAAGATAATTTCATTTAAATGTTGACCGCGGCTGCGTCTTAGGTGGTCCATTCGGAAAGTCCAATTTTGGGCAACTTTTTCGAGCATTTCGGCCGGAATAGCCCGAATTTCTTCGGAAATGTTGTCTTCCAAAGCTGGAATAGTTGCTGGCTTATTTCTGTAGACTTTAGACTTGACGTAGCCCCACTAAAATAGTCTAAAGGCGTCAAATCGCATGATCTTGGTGGCCAACTTACCGGTCCATTTCTTGAGATGAATTGTTCTCCGAAGTTTTCCCTCAAAATGGCCATAGAATCGCGAGCTGTGTGGCATGTAGCGCCATCTTGTTGAAACCACATGTCAACCAAGTTCAGTTGTTCTATTTTTGGCAACAAAAATTTGTTAGCATCGAACGATAGCGATCGCCATTCACCGTAACGTTGCGTCCAACAGCATCTTTGAAAAAATACGGTCCAATGATTCCACCAGCGTACAAACCACACCAAACAGTGCATTTTTCGGGATGCATGGGCAGTTCTTGAACGGCTTCTGGTTGCTCTTCACTCCAAATGCGGCAATTTTGCTTATTTACGTAGCCATTCAACCAGAAATGAGCCTCATCGCTGAACAAAATTTGTCACATTTGAACATTTCGAACCGAACACTGATTTTGGTAATAAAATTCAATGATTTGCAAGCGTTGCTCGTTAGTAAGTCTATTCATGATGAAATGTCAAAGCATACTGAGCATCTTTCTCTTTGGCACCATGTCTGAAATCTCACGTGATCTGTCAAATACTAATGCATGAAAATCCTAACCTCAAAAAAATCACCCATTATATCCGCCCGTGCCGAATCTTCTATACCCTTCACCACAGTGATTTTATTTATACAGACATGTACAGCATTATCCATATTGTTGACTCTTTACGTAAATTAAAATAAGTCGTATGAGAAAAAACTCAATATTCATACTTTAAAGAAATAGAAGACAGCGTCGACGCAGCTAAATGAAAACAAAATTCCGTTGGCTACAATTATCGCCGTGTTGTCAGCTACTTAATAATATTGAAGACGACAGGTACATCGTAAACTCTGACATTGTTGTATAAATAAATAAAATTAAATAACTTTAAAAAAAAAATAACAAATATTTCCTTCAAAACGTTTTGTTTGTATATGAATTTGTAATTTAGAATTTTGTGACATTTTCTTTTGTTGAATAAAATAAAATTTTAGCATACAAAAATAGAAATTAGCCAAATTTGACTATAGCCACAACGGTGGTCGTGTGTAGCCATTTAGCTTTGCTGGATACAAAATATTCATTATTTATGTATTTATTTTTGACAGTTTGTAGTCGGTATCCTGGTGTTGCCTATGGGTTTAATGCATCTTGGTTTTAAAACAGAGATCTAATCTATTTATGAATCAAACGCATTTCAAAAAATATGTTACTCTATATATGTACATATATATATATATATATATATATATATATATATATATATATATATATATATATATATATATATATTACGTAGATATATATAAAATATGTTATGTTACACTCATGATTTGCATTATCATAGAAATATTGAATTTTTTGTTTTTTAATATTTCGAATATTGTTGTTAAAAATTTTTTTTTGAAAATTTTTTGTAAAATTTGATTCAAAAATTTTTTGGAAAATTTTGTAAAACATTTTTTTCGAAAAATTTTCCATAAAAATGTTTTGTAATTTTTTTTTTTAATTTTTAAAATTTTTTGTTTTTAAATTTAGGACTTTCCTGCATTCTATATTCAGTTAGAATGGTCAGAATAAAACAAAAAAAGTCCTGAAAAATAATTTCATCAGATGGACTCTCCTGGTAACCAGGAGCAGTTAAACTCATGCTTACCAGTGGGCATTCTGTGGGTACATTGAATACCACTATATGCATTACTTTTTATAAAGACCCCTTTAATACAAATCAAAGTAGAAAAACCCTACCAACCTAAAAACAAACAAAATCGTCCCTCGCAGGGGGTTATTAAACTCCCGAGATCTGTATGCACTCCTTGCGAATATGCCTGTTGCGGCCTAATATTTATTTGACAAAACAAAAAAGCAAAAAAAAAAATCATTAAAGCCGAAAAAACGTAAAAAAATATAGGTGGCCCGCTCGAAACTACGTCTGACTGATTGATGTGCTTAAATTTTTGTATTGAGTCAGAAATGAATATTGTAGAAATTACTCACGGAATGACAAATTTATATATATACCCTTTCCTCCTGTGGTGAAGGGTATAAAAATCACTATAATTGATTAAACGGAATTATCTAGTTTCTAAGGCGATTTTGCTAGTTGCTTAACACTTTAAAAGAAGGTTTGGATTTTTCTTGCATTACAACTCTAAAGGAATACATATGTATACTCGTATATGTATATAAAACAAATAAATTTAAAGTTTATTATTTCATTATTTCATTTATAATTATGATATTTTTAAATATTATTAATATTTTTTTTATTTTATTTTTTTTTTGTGCTGACACTATAAAAATCCATAGTGGACACATAAAGTAATGAAACATTTAGCAAGAAAAATTAAATATCACTTATACGCTTCGTATAAGTATGAGTATAATCAATAACAAGAGAAATTAAATATCACTCATACGCGTCTTAACACAGTATGAATAATTTACAAACCGCAAATGAAAAAAAAAAATTTAAATAAATCCCTGATAAAACCCAACATTAGATTACTTTGTACTTATGTTTAGATTGAACTCACCAAAGCTTTATTTATAATTGAAAAATTTACATCCTTTAAAATTAATCAACCCTTAAAAATGTCTATATATGTAAATGGCTTATCCTCTTCTATTAGAGAGAAAACTAAATTTAAAAAAATTGTTTTCAATATTTCTGACCGTACCCCAACAGGTAGGTATGTAAATTCTATGTGGTAAAAGTTTTTTTTGAATGTTTTATTGCTTGTCGAATAAATATCACACTGTGTAATTTTTTAAGTCATGGCAAAATAACCATATACGGACACCACTAACGTCATAAAAGACCAAAAAAAAAAGACCCCTGTCTCCCAGTTTTGCCCAAAGTATGGGCCCTCAAAGATGTGGGGCCTCGATGTCATTTTTGCAAAAAAATGATAATTTCCTCAAGCTCATATTTTGCAAACCGTTTGAAATTTTAATATACTCTCTGAGGCAAAGTTGTAGCTCTTGTCATAAAGAACAAAAATTGTGAACATATAAAATCAAGGTCAAAATAGCAAAAAACTTTAAAAAATTCATTTTTTTTACCTTTTTTCCCCTGTTCAAGTCCATAGGTAGCAAGTCGTTCAAAATTCAAGGAAACAATCAACTACAAAAATGAACATAAGATCTCAGTAAACAACTTTCTAGAACATATGAACTTCCTAGGAATGGTTCTTAACACCGTTTAGGTAGCGAAAAAGTGAAAAATTTCCGAAAATTTTTTTTTGACCTTGAAGATGAAGTTTTTTTGATTTTATATGTTCACAAGTTTTGTTCTTTATATCAAAATTCCAAACGGTTTGCAAAATATGAGCTTGAGTAAATGATCATTTTTTTGCAAAAATGACATCGAGGCCCCACATCTTTGAGGGCCCATAAAAAAAACCTGGAGGACTTTGGGCAAAACTGGGAGACAGGGGTCTTTTTTTTTGGTCTTTTATCACGTAGTGGTGTCCGTATATGGTTATTTGTTTCCGTGTTGCACTGTGTATGTTTTTAAAAATCCTAATAAAAATTGCCTAAGACCCATAAATATTTCATTTAATATTGAAATAAATAATAAGTGATTTTTAAAGGTGATTTTATGTTTGCCGCGCTTACGCCTCAAAGTTTTGGGATACTCTCTCTAACATATCGGCCACTATGCTACGAATAAATTATTAATTATTGGTTTCCAGTGCGTCAAACAATACGGATTTATCTCTATAGACATTAGCCTTAACATAATCCTACAAAAAATAGTCTAACGGCGTAAAATCGCCGACCAATAATATCGAACTTGCCTCCCAATTGGGCCATTGTTAAGCGTGCTATGTGGCATGTGGCAACCTGTTGTTAAAATCACATATAAATCATCTCTAGCTCTTTAATTTTACGCAAGCAATTAAAAAAAAAAATAATGGAAACATCGCACGCTAGCGCTCGCCATTACCAGCAACGTACCTGCCTCTGTCGTCTTTACATTCACAAGCAGTTCTTGCAATGTTCTTCACATCAAATATCGGGATTTTGCTTGTTCACGTAGCCAGTCAACCAGAAATGAGCTTTGTCCCTAAATACAATTTTCCAAAAACAAAGTAGATCTTCATCTAACTTTGAAAGCACCCATTCACCAAAAGTTACCCGTTGTGGCAGGTTATTCAATACTTGCACCAGCTGTATTTTATAAGGTTTTACAACGCTCACTTGCTGCGAACGCCGCAGTAATACAGTAAAAAACATTATTTAATATTAAAATTAAATTTATTCATTTATTTTGAAAAAATTACAAAAACATACACTTCCTTATCTAGATAAAACTAACTCCAAAACATACAAGCAATCATCGTTATCAGCGATTATAAACATGTACATATAAACATGCACACACACACACACACACACACACAAACCTACTGTAACGCTTTAGGGGCTGGCTTTGTTAAATTTATAGTTTCATTTATTAACTAAAAACACACCTTCGAATTTCACTAACTGTGTGACTGTGTGTGTAAATTAACTGACAGGAAGAGAAACGGAAGTTGTATATTTCCATTTTAGAAGACATCACACATACTTTTGTGTCATCTGTAATTTAGTAGTGAAGAGGGAGTTGTTTTAGGCGAAACAGTTTGAATTTATAAGAATTGCAAATATTTGTGTGTGTATTTCGGGTATCGAGGATGTTTTAATTTATATGATTTGTAGTAATTATTTGAAGATGTTAATATATGTACGTACGTGCTTCAAGTTGATGTCTATGAGAAATGATGCCTTATTTAAAAATAGTCAACAGTACTGGCAAATATCAAGTGGCACTAAATAGTGGCTTGTCATAATGAGATTTAGAAATGAAAAAATGAAGCTGTATTTTCACGCTTAGTTCATTTGAAGATGTAAAAATTCGTCTTCTTCTTATAGCGTTACAGCTCTTGCTTTAGCTTGTTCCACAATTCTCCTCCATTCTTCTCTGCTTTCGGCCTTTTGTTGCCAGTTACGGATACCCATTATTCGTAAGTCTTCTTCAACGTAGTCCTTCCATCTTGTTCTTGGCCGTCCTTTTCGTCTAGAGCATCTGATCTCGTGGTTTAGCATTATCTTCTGCGGTCGGCTGTCATCCATTCGCAAAACGTGCCCCGCCCAACGTAACCGTTGCGCTTTTATGAATTTAACTATGTGCTCTCCTTCACACAGCTCAAGCAGTTTCTCGTTGCCCCTTTGGTATTGGGCATCTATTGTCATGGACCATGTCTCGCACGCATATGTGGCGATTGGTCTGATGATACTTTTGTATACTTAATTTGCATGATTTGGGGACTAATTTTGAAGAGAAGAGTTTTATTTGATGCGAATAGCTGGTCGTGGATACCATCGTGTACACTGTTTTCGTTTTTTAAAAGAGCGCCCAAGTACATAAAGCTCGATACACCTTCGAGCATATAATCGCCGATTGTAATTGAATGTATTGTACGTCTGTTTTCGTAAGCTGACATTTTCATGTATTTCGTCTTTTTTTCATTTATTGTAAGGCCCACAGTCTTTGCAGCCCCTTCAATATTTGAAAATAACTCCTCCATGTATCGAATATTTCTCGTCACAATTGCGATGTCATCCGCATAGGCTATGGTCAGGCCAGATCTGCCAAACAAGCTACCTGATCTTACATGGTCTTTAATTGCATAGTGCAGCACAAGGTTGAATACAACCGTTGAGAGAGAGTCACTCCACTATTTATATTGAAGGCGTCTGCTTCTTTCTGTTGGATTACAACCTTATCGGTTGTGTTTGTTAATGTAGCACAGGTAAGTTTTGTAAGCTTTTGCGATATGCCCAAGTTGGCAAAAGCTTGTGGGATTATTTTCCTGTCGATGCGGTCAAATGTATGTTTCAAATCTGTGAAAAGTAGGAGCATGCCGATTCCACATTCATAGCATTTTTCACAGTTCTGTTTTAACGGAAAGAGTTGATCGATTGTTGATCTTCTTTGTCGGAAACCTCCTTGATATTCTCCTAGTACGTGAGTGGCAGCTTTGTAAAGTTTTTCGAAGAGAATATTTGAAAAGATTTTGTAGCAAACGTCCAGAAGTGTAATTCCTCTATAGTTTTTGCAAGCACTTTTCTCGCCTTTTTTATGAATTGGCACAATGAGCCCAATTTCCCAGGATGAAGGGATACGTTCCTGTGTCCATATGCTATGCAGAGCGTCGACGCCTTCGTCGCTCATTGCCTTAAGAAGTTCGGTTGTGATCCCATCTTCACCGGGTGCTTTGTTGTTTCTCATACTTTTGATTGCTTTGATTGCTTTTACTATCCTTGCTTGCAGCGCCTGTTTCTTTTTTCTTCTGCAGAGCTATTGGCATATATGTAAAAATTATTAACAATAACTTAATACATTTGTATCGAATCCATCACAAGTTTTAGGGCATTTTGAACTGTTGCTTGCAAGTATATGGCTCCGAATTGAATAATCCTTTCTCGATATTATGTTTCAAGACCTTCAAAGTTTGTTGTGATGAACAGAAGTGTTTAAAAAGAAGAAGGTTGGCTCCTCCATTAAAATAAGGACATACAATACGCCTTGTTGGTGTTTATCGCTTTTTTTTTGATATTTTTCAACATATTATCTATCTGTCTATCATCTTGATGTCAAATCTGAATTATATTTGATGCATTTAAAAAAAATTAAGGCATATTCACTTCACGATATACTTTTGCGCCACTCTTTATAATATTTTAGTGCAAAAAACAAGCCAAGCTTCTATTTTAGTCGATGTTGTTAATTAATGTCTCAAAACGATTTATATATAGGACAGACAAAAAGCTTTATCTTCATTAAAAAAAACTTAAGGTACTTGTTCTTGATTTTATTTTGATATGTTGCTTAATAACTTTTATTGTTTGAAAAAAATATATTTCGCAGTTTGTTCAATTCAAAAATTTGCTGGTACACATGAGGCAATGATTGAAGCAATTTGTCCAAGCAATATATATTTCTTCTGCAGAACATAGCAAAGGGGTTGCGACAAATTTAATCGAAATATTTAGATTATAACTTTTTTTGACGCCGTTTCTAGGATCCATTATTAAAGTCTTTCTAAGCGGCAAAGTGGTCAATGCCCTTATGCTCTAGATTTAATACATTTGCTTAGATTCCTTCAACAGCTCAACCTATTAAGTCTGGCACTAAAGGTAACCAGACATTTATTGAAATCAATGAAATCGCTTACAAGTGTTTTTATACATTAAGTTTTTTCTTATTTCACTTATTTCCTTTGAATTCGAGTTTTCATAGCATTTACGATTCTTACTTACAAGGTGCCATTACCTTCTAGATAAGAATGTATTTATGTTGAAAATATTTTTTGGTCCAAGTTTTGAAAAATTACTATTACACCTTTTATAATAGCCTTTTTTCGACAGATCACGTGTGAGTCGTGTCATGCTGTCATGTTATATTTGATTAGAATTGTTTGACATTTCATAACGGAAAGACTTACACCTGAATCGCTTCGCTATATGTGCTCTTAAAAAAGTTCCAAGAAGATCCGACCATTTCGAGGCAAAGTTTGTTTAGCGATGAGGCCCATTTCTGGCTCAATGGGTATGCAAACAAATATAATTGCCGCATTTGGGACGAAGAGCAACCTGAAGAGAATCAAGAGCTGCCACTTCATCTAGAAAAAACAACGGTTTGGTGTGGTTTTTTTAAAAATGATGCCGGTGCGAACGTAACAGTGAATGGCGATCGTTATCATGCCATAATAACCGACTAGTTGATGCATGAAATTGAAGTTAAGTTCGTGATCTCGGCGACATTCAGCAAGACGTCGCTGCTTCCCACACATCGCATCAATCAATGGATTTGTTGAGAGAACGGTGAGCACATAACTTCACGTTTTGGGCCGGTCGATTGGCCACCAAGATCGTGTGATATCACCGTTAGACCTTTTCCTGTGCGGATATGTAAAGTCTAAAGTTTATGCGGAAAAACTCGCTTCGATTCAGGCCTTGGTGGAAAACATCACGCGTGTCATCGGAAATTGGACTCAACGGATGGACCATCTGCGACGTAGCGACGGCCAAAATTTGATAGACATAATCTGCAAAAAATAAATGCCAAAGAGTGTTCTTTCAAATGATAATAAACATTCTTCATTAAATTTAAATTTTCTGTGTTTTTTCTTTAAAAAAAAGTAGGGAACCTCGAAATGGATCACCCCTTATCAGATTCTATATTGAAAAATTTGTTCAGCCGTCAAAAAAATGCTTTCTCAACCCCCTATCCCACTTAGGCACAGAGTTTCTAAAACAATTTTAGCCTAATACAATTTCTGGACAAATATCTACTTACATTTCAAATTCAGTTAATTGAAGTTGATTCCGCCGTTTAAAATTGTCCATTTTCTCCCTTTTCTATCCATATGGTTCCTATTTTGAAAACAGACATAGCATACTGCACTTTCTGAATAAATATCAACCAACTTTTTTAATATCGGTTTGAGGTTTGGCCGTGATTGACGTGCAAACAAAGACAAAAATTTCAAAAGAGATTTATAATATATTGGATAACTAGCTGTGCCCGCCACGTTGTAGACGTTGCGACAATATTTTCTTAGATTTTACTTTAAAAATAATCCATAGCAAATTGTAAGACTCTTACTCTTATAGTGCTTGTGTTATGTGTTTACTTTATACGTGTAGATGTAGCCAGACCTGGGTGATTACTCAGATACGTAGGCTTTTTTTAAAATTCAAAATTTATGTAAAATTCTAAAATTATGGTAGAGTTCTGTAAAATTTATTCTGTAAATTTTATTAAAAATATCCCACTTTAACTACTCTCCTCTACTTTTTCTCTATTTTGTCTTGGAAATGAGATAGTTTTACAGGAAAAAAGTATCCTATATTTGAAACAAGATACCAAGGTACCTCTTCACAAAATTTTATTAAAATCCATCCAGTAGTTTTTACTTGATGCGCACACATACAAACGATCAGACAGGCAAAAATTCTAAAAATTGCTGTTTTGTATTCAATTTCGATTACTAACTGCACAAAGCAGTAACAAAAATTTCAAAAAATATTTCATGTGTAAATATGTAAGGACGCAGGCCGCTGCAGCCAGTTCCTATAATCGTAATTATTAATTTGTAAATTTATTTACTTTTAATAAAAAAAATAAATAAATTTCATGTACGGAAATGGCCCTGTTGCAGTTTGTTATATGTGTATATATTATATGTATAGATATGATAAGCAAATTTTGTAAAATTATTAAAAATTATTTTCATAAATCTAATTGAACATATATGAGCCCTTGATTATGAAAATGGTATAAGTCATATATTTCTTGTTTCGATATATTAAGAGGTTTGATTTTTTAAGGGTTAAAAACTATTTTTATATTATGGTATAAAATATTTTGAAAGTTAACTATTACCAACACCTAAGTATTCATTATGATTGCAAAATTTATAACTATTTTTAAAAGGAAATGTGGTTTTGAAAGGTTGAAATGACTTATACCATTTTCAAAATTAACTGCATGGCTTTGTGAATGACTTAAACCATCAAGGAAAATTTATTAGAAATTAAAATTTTCTTCAAACTAATTACTTGTAACTAAGTAATTTATTTTTTAGTATTTAGGGAAATAAAGTCCTTGTGGAAAATTGGTGGGATATGGGGTAGTAATTCTATCATATCTTTATGTGTTTCTGCTGTTATTGGTCTAATGGTTATGTATAAAGGAATCAAATCAATATTTTCGTATATTCTTGGCCTTCCTCTTTTAGGTGAAAGGTCTAACACTTCTCCATTGGTGTTTATCTTTCTCTTAGTCGTTGATTCTCCCAGTTGTTTCGTCTAAATTAAATCTTTCTGAGCCATTTATTCTATCAAAATTGGTTTTCTGTTTTTACATAATTCTATTATATTATAGAAATGTTCAGGAATGTATAGATAATTCGATTTCTTAATTTTAGTTTCTATTAAACCAAAATTGCAAAATTTTGCAAACATAAACTTCTGAATTCCGTACATTTAGATTAAACTTAAAACCACATTATCTCATATATACTATAGTCGTTGTTTTGTTAATTGTTTTCGGAGCAATCTATACAGAACCAAATTCTGCTTTTTGAAATTTGCTAATTTCCAAAATGTATCAAAATTAGCTTTCTCCTCTTCATATCCGAATCCATTTACGCATTTTTTGGAATAAAGAAAATCTTTATTTTCGAAAACTTTAACACTAAAATGCTTAGAGACTTTTGTTTCATATTATTCTCCACCATTTCTCTTAATTTATCTTATACTTTGTGCATAATTATATTGATTTCTTGTCCTCCTTCTTGATTTCTTGTTGCTTTCTCCCATTTGTAAGGGTTCCGATTTCTCTTTTAGAGTGTGAACTGATTTATCGGATGACTATATTAGTCTTATTCGCTTCCATTTCTTGGGATCATAACTTATAATTCTTCGCCGTATAATGTCTAGAATTAACTATAAATAGTGCATATTTATAATAATAGGATTACCTGATCATTCCTGAACCGCTATCTAAAGACATGATAAAATTAATAATAATTATTTTGCCAAACTTTAAAAACAGACTGACTTATACCACTATTAAAATATACAATAACTGCCTTTTGTTTACCAACAAAAAATAAACTTAATTTATCAACTTAATTTTTATTGCATACTGCGAATTACTTCAGATTATGTTATTTTATTAGGATTTGATATGAAGTAGCTCATAAACTAGATTTTTAAAAGTTTTGACTTATACCACTTTCAAAATCAAGGGCTCATATATATTTAAGGCATTTTAATTCAGGGGAATAATATTAAAAGTTAAACAAATTTGTCCAAAGGGAAAACATTTTACACAATTTTTGTAAAATAATAATATCAATAAAAAATGCCAAGTAATTTTTTATCTTCAAATTGTTTAACTATTTAAAATCTTCAAGGATTTAACACTCTCAAAAAATAATTTTATTACTTAATATTTGAAATTTTATCAGTCGAACTATTTATTATAACATAGAGATAAAATTGTGAAGTCAAGTTTAGGTTCGTTCGTTTTATTCCCCTTAAGTTGAAAGAATATTTTCTTATTACAAGTAATGTGATTAATTTTAAAGAAAAAATTTAAAATTTAGTTAGACACTAGCAGAATGTAAGGCATTTTTTGGATCGCTTCATCCGTCTTTAGCATCCTTCCCATCTATCTATTTTCATAATATAATTTCATTTAATGAACGAGTCACACTCAGATAAGGGAATTTGTGGAACAAGATTAACGTGAGTACCTGCCTACTCGGCCTAACCTCACGGTGGTCTTACAACCGAGTGAAACTTAGGCGTAGACTAGCGCCCCCATTGTGTAGTATAACAACACTTTACGATTGCCACCAATCGCTTTTTGTGTGTGATACAGTCACAATGAGTAGCAATTTATATAATATGGCAAGCCTTTCCAAGGCAAGCCTAGATCCACATTATAACCTCTTGCTTAGGGGTTTGGAGACTATTCAAACTCCGTCTGTTGAGAGTGCAACAGTACACTTGATCGACTTTGCACTTTACCTACATAAATCGATCTTAAACCACAACCACCACGTGTACCCCCGGAGGGGACCTCACCAATAACCGGTCACAGAGAGGATAGGCTCTCTGTGGGGCCACCGATTCCCGTGGTACCAGTCCTTTGGGCACTGGTCGGGCCTCGAAGAGGACCCGTATGTTTTAACACACAGACCTTTTCTTCCCGATTTAGGCTCTAGGAACCCTAGCGTCTGGTGCCCCTATTTTCCCCGAGTGAACCGCGTCAAAGCATTTGCAATTCCTGCAGTGACAATTGGAACCCCCGGGAGTATTTCAGATAAGGGAATATAAGAAAACTTGAATTCAAACGTCAGTTGGTACGCAACGACATGAAAGTATACTTGCATATATTTACTAACTAGCAGTGCCCGCCACGTCGTGTGTATACTGATAACATTTTGCTCGATTCTAAGTTGTCTTGAAAGGATTCCATACCTATTGTAAGACTTACTTTTATAGAGTACCCCGAAGAAGAAACTAACAACAACATAATTTTATAGCCACACTCAAGTCGTTGTATTTTTACTATATTTTAATAATTAACGCTAAATAACAAAAATAATGTAATCACGTAATTACCTAAGTATGTATTTCACAAAATAACCAAATAACCAACCAAACCACGTCGGCGACTTAAAACAAATACAAATTTTATTCAATTGGCTATTTGGCGCCATCTGTGTTTAAATATCAGAAATTAAAGGTGCCGTGCCGTACTAAGTAGTTAAGTCGATCTGTGTTTTAAAGTCTACAACTTTCAAAAATTAAAGGTGCCGTGCTGTACTCAACAACAGTACTTAGTTAAGCCTTAAGATATGCTACATATCAGTTTATGTATTTTTTTATTATATAAAACTGTATTCATATCCGGTTACTGCAACTGCGTACTTTCACTGCTTTTTCTGCACTTTCTCTTGGAAATAAGATATTTTTGCAAAAAAAAGTGTCCTACATTGGGATCCGGATACTTAGGTACCTCCTCACAAAATTTTGTTGATATCCATCCACTAGTTTTTACGTGATGCGAATGTAAATGAAAAGCAGACAGACAGACGGAAATGAGTTACTACTTTATTATATGTATAGATATTCAACCTAAAACTATTAAGGCTGCACAAACCTTTCGATTTTCGAACTCATTGTGCATAGTCTACATATCCGTCAAATAATTCAATTTCATAAGAAAAATTTAAGTCATCGGTATGTAAAAGATACTTCGATTAAAAAAGATTTAACAGCTAAAAGTTGATTAAAAATGGAGGCAGCACAAAGAAACAATATGTTTTCATTGTCAAACTATATTTCATAACCAAAAGAGCCGATACATTTTTATCTTTGTGGTCCTGGCAATTATCTAGATTATCGCCTTTTGGGGTATGGAAATTTATCATGTGATTGTCGAAATTTAAATGCATCTAGTAGGTGTTACTTGTTGGTGCAGGTATTGAGCTAGAGATATAATTTCATCATACTTCTTTGAAAAGACGCTTTACAAGCAGTGACTCTTAATAGTGCTCGATATTGGGTCATTATAGCTTAGATCGTTTAGCCTCAAATGATTTATAAAAACAGGCATCATAAGATTTCAATGAGGTATTAACATATGCAATACAGCGTCTATACTGTCTCGTTTCAGTGATCAGAATTGACCTCCTAGATCGAGTAATTTAACTCGATTGCTATATGGGATTACTGTAAATTCAAATTCTATGCCAACACGCCCGCATTCACCTGTGCATTTAGGAAATGATGCAAGGATCATAGCAACTGTTTTTCATATATGACAGCGCAAATAGAAATAGGTCCCTAAGGGTAAAAAGTAAAATTTACAGGAGAGCCGTTTGAAGTTTGAACTTTTTCAGCTTTCTTTGCGAGTGTAAATGCTGTTAACATATCTATTAGGACTTCGAAAATATGACAATGTTTCCGTTTTGATTAAGGTAAGCATATTACACACTGAAAAAAAAACGGCATTCTCAGAAACTTCGAGGGTTCTGGGGCTACTAAAAACTAATAAAAAAAATTGGTTAACCCTTTAAAACAAATTATGGTTTATTGAAAAACTTCAAAACTTAAAAAAAAAAATCTTAAAAAATTGTATGATTTTTTTCTGTACTCGACTTACAAGCAGAAAACCATATTTTTAGCACGATTTTAGCTTCAGCGGAGTTCGATTCTCCAGTAAATTTTTCTACAATTTAAAAAAACATCAGTCAACCTTCCTTTATATCCCTTTCCCTGTATCGGGTAACATATTTGACAGCGAAGCTGTGTTATTCCAGACGTATTTTTTTTTTTTTTATAAAATCAGAAAGTAAACAGTTCTGATTTTATAAAAAAAATATGCATCTAATAAAATTCTGAGTTTTTCAATTGAACTCAACTCACATCTACATTTTGGAACCCTCTTTACATCAAATAAACATAAATCAATAAAATGTGAATTGGAATGTAAACATATTTTTACATCTGTTTCTTTTTTATTATTTTCAGATACTTAATGGTTTGTTTGTTATCAGCTTTTTCTTCCCCATCCAACCCACTGTAACTCTCTTTGTGGTGGGTGTAACTGTGAACAAATAAGAAGTCAAACAACATCTAAGCAACCAGATAACGAAACAACTAATCATTTTTTTGTAGTCATTTATAACACTCAACTGCAACATTGTTTAAGAAAATGTTTTATAGGTATGTGTACTAGTATAGGTAAGTGTGTTTGTTAAATACGTACGCATATGTACGGGTATATGTGTGTGTTTATAAATCTATTATTTTGATATTTTCACAATTAAAAAATCTGGTGACTTCGCCGCCAAAAATAATTCTATTGAATTGTTAAATGGCACTTTACTTTTACTTTATAGTAAATTGTTACTAACACAGCATAAGTTGCAAACTTGTTTGCCAAACTTCTTTGAAGATGGTTTGCCACATGCTATAAATTTATTCACAAAGCTTCTTTTATGACAGTGTTTTTTTTTTCAATGTAAAGATGTAAAGAAATTGAGCGGATAATGTAAATCGATTTTGGAAAATTCAGCGGTTTATAAAAGAACACTAATAAAGAGTGTTTTTTATAGAGGTATAGAACTTTAAGTTGGCATTACTTTTCAAGACGGCGACCGATTTAACAGCTATCAAGTGATTTATTCTGTTTGGTTTGGCAATTCATCATGAATTGACCCACGCCTGAACAACGCTTGCAAATAGTGCGATTTGGGTCAAAACGAGATTACCGTTGTTCCCAATTTTCATAAGCGAATTTTGTTTAGCGATGAAGCGCACTTCGGGTTGAATGGCTACGTCAACAACCAAAACTGCCGCATTTGGAGTGAAGGTAATCCTCAGGTGTATGTCGAAACACCGTTACATCCAGAAAAACTGACTGTTTGGTGCGCTTTATGGGCCGGTGGTATCATTGGTCCGTACTTTTCCAAAAACGATGGTGGACAGAACGTTACAGTCAATGGTGATCGGTATAAAGCCATGATTACTAACTTTTTCATTCCTGAATTGAATAACCATGATGTCCGGGTGATGTGGTTTCAACAAGACGGCGCAACATGTCACACAGCTTGTGCCACAATAGATTTATTGAAAGACACCTTTGGTGACCGCCTAATTTCACGTTTTGGACCTATGAATTGGCCTCCAAGATCTTGTGATTTAACACCGCTGGACTATTTTCTGTGGGGCTATGTAAAGTCATTGGTCTATGCGGATAAGCCAAAAACGCTTGACCATTTGGAAGAAAACATTCGCCGTGTTATTGCCGATATACGGCCACAATTGTTGGAAAAAGTCATAGAAAATTGGACGTCCAGTTTGGGCTACATCCGCGCCAGCCATGGCGGTTATATGCCAGAAATCATATTTAAAATGTAATGCCACAAGATTATCTTTCGGATAAATAAAATTCATGTCAATCGAATAATCCATCGTTGTTTTATTGCAACTTAAAGTTCTGTACCTCTATAAAAACAACCTGTAGAAACAACAGAGCAGGAATGGAAGCTGTACGTCAGAATGATTTTATTTTTATTTTTTATAATATAATAAATTATATTCTAATATAATTTATCGAGCATAATAATCAGTTGGAAATCAAACCTACCTACTAGCCTGTCAAGGCACCCATGCAATTTATACTAAAGACGATTACAATGACATCTTCTGGTTTGGTTCCGAAACTTAAATACTTCTTATACTAACATCGTTTGGACAATAATTGTAAAATAGTACTGAATGTCAGCAATTTTTTAACCATTTTCAAATCTCCTTATTCTATATTGGAATAAAACTCATACGAAGCTCATGTAATATTTCATTGAATTCATGTCTATTAATTTCATATGAGTAACAATGATTGGACAATAAAAAACATCAAAGACCAACGAGCTAATTGTGATGAGCTTGCAGAGTTGCCATAAGTATGAGTAAATGTTGAACATAATAGCAAAAATAATCATAACGTGCAATTGCAGTGTTGCCATACGTGAAGCTTTACTTTCACACTAACCATCTGTCTTATCTACTCCTATCCCTTTCCGAAGTAAGTAACACATTTCATATAGGCATTAATTGCCTGAGTGTTACTTCTCTTTAAAAAAATAAATACTGCTTCGCCTTATGCAACTTTGTATGGGAATGATGAGTTGCTATTGCTTACAAGCCTGCTTACGTATGACATGATATTTGTTCGCGCATTTCCTTTCAAGTGATTACTTATAAAGTGCAGCTTAGATGTCCTAAAATCATACGGTATTAAGTTCATAACTCGTCGTAACTTGTCGTAACTCCACGTAAGTTCGAAAATGTTTTATCTGTGCCTTACAGTTGTGCTTCTTTAGTATGCACAATTGTAAGGGGAAATGTAAGAAATTTCTTGTTTTTTGAAAACTTAACATTTTATGTCATACAAAGTTGCATTTATTTAGAGAACATTTATGTGCTTTACTATTAAGAGATTTTTTATGGCATGAAAAGATTGTACTGCTTCCTAAAACCCAATTTTTTTTTGCTGGGGTATTACCTTTTAAACGGTTATTGACAGACACGGTTATAAAAAGACTTTGTCCATATTACAGTATCCGAAATACCAAAAAAAATTAAATTTTGAGTTAAAGGGTGTACCCATGGGCTAATCTTGATATATAAATAACCATTAAAAAATTGTATGGTATGTGTATTGCTGTATGAGCTATAACACAGTATTGTAATTAATTCGTATCTCCATAAAAGACGTATTTTGTAGCATATACATATGTAGCTTATCTTTTGAAACGTAATAGGGTGAACCACACTATTCGTGATTTTAGCGTATGTGATTTTTTTTTTAAATTATAGTTTGCTCTCTTTTAAATTCGTAGCCTTTTTCGTAGTCGGGGTTTTTCAACAACTATTTTATTTGCAAAAATTATTGGTTTTTTCCTGTAATTTTTCGAAAGTTGATTAGATGTTTGGTGCTGCGAGTGTAAACTGCGAGTGTATTTTATATGTCCAGCATCTTCCATACACAGAAAAAAATATTTGCATCAATTAAAGGTTTTTTGTGTATGTAACCGCAGAACTCAGCCATTTCTGAACCGATTTTAAATTTTTTTTCTTTATTTGCAAGGTTATGCTTTCAGGTTGGTCCCATTTTAAAATCAGTTCATTATATTAAAAATTAAAGGGTGTCCCCATACAACATACATGTTTTTTACGTGTATTAAGAACCGTAAAGGGTACCAAATTAAAATTTTAAAAAATTGCGTGTCGGTATAGCTTCCAACAGCAGAAATTGATAAAAAAAAATAAATTTAAAATTTAAAGGGTGTCCCCATAGGTGACGTAATTTGACCTATTTGAGCCTATCTTTTGAACCGTTATAGGCAAAACCTTGAAAATTTGACAGAATGTCGATTACTATGACCGTTATAATAAAATGTATAAATATTCAAAATTTTAAACTAAAGGGTGCTCCAATAGTTCATTTAATTTGATGTATATGGCCATACTTTTGAACAGTTGTACACAGACCGCTGAAATTTACAAAGAGCCTGTATTGCTAAGTCAGCTATAACCAAAAGTAAAAACTTTGAATTTGGAAACAAAAGGGTGTCCCAATAGGTGATGTTATTTGATCTATGTCACCCTATCTTTGAAACCGTTATAGACAGAGGGTTGAATGGTGTCCCCATAAAAGACGGATGCTGGTGCAAATAGCTTAAATTTTGAACAGTAATGCTTGACATTCACATAGTCTTTACTTTTTTCCGCTAATTATGGCGCATCTATTATTTGGTTTAAATCTAATTCTTACAGATTACTTCTTACATTTTTAGTTTATAATTGCTGCCCTTCTATCTGTTTTGAAGTCGGTTTTTTTTTTGCAAAAATTATTTATTATTTAATTAGGATTTTTTTGTTGTGTTTTAAACAATTATATATTTGAATCGATTAAAAAATTAATTGAACTTAAGTTTTAAACTAATTAAAACCTTTAATTGTTGCAAAAATTTTTTTCTGTGCACGTTTCACCAGAATGTTGATCAGTGTAAAAAAGGCACAAGGGGTTCTTTGACAGTTATATTTGCTATGCCGAATCTGTCGTTACAATGAATTATTATTTCAAACTTATATTTAATGTGTCTTAACTCTAATGTCAGCCTTTCGACATAATCTCCTTAAGTCAATAGTAGTGATAGGAATACTGAAATGATTTTTCATTTCTTATAATTTAATAGTAACCAGTCCTGTCTCTTTGTAATTAGTTTGCTACGTGTTCCCTGACCAACAGGGCTTCTCATTAAGCTCAACCACGAGGCCATATGTCTGTGTGTGTGTGTGTGGGTGTTGGTGTTTTAACACAAAATCTACACATGTGCATATGCATGCCTTCATGAATATTTCGTGTATTTTTCGTTTTTATAATTAACTATTTTGTTACTGTGACATGCATTCAGTAAAACGTGACATGAATATATTTTGCTTAAATACTTTTTTTTTTCTTTTTTGTTGTTACTGGAATTATTTACATTGTATTACTTGGATTTTATTTTGTGTCTTTATGTCACTCATTGGTAGCGTTTGGTAGAGTAGACCTAATTTTAAAGTTCAGTGAAATGAGTTCTTGATTGTTATTTTGACTTATCAATATGCATATTGCCGAAAATAAATAAAAAATTACATTTTTACTAAAATAAATGAACTTTCATCCTTAAGTGCTAATTAAAGTGCTGGCTAGTCTATCAGTCTGCGGGTTGTGATTTCGATTCCCACCAAAGACTGATGTTTTACCACAAGTAGTGAAGGTCTAAGTTACTTACGTTACTTTACTATGCTCGGTTAATTAAGTTAAAATATAATTTGTAATTGTATTGTAGTATTAATTAAATAAAATAAATAAATACTACTTTAAATATGTTGTATAAAAGATATTGTCTGATAAACATTTATTGTCTGATAAAATAAACAAAACTTTTATATGTGACTAGGTATCCCGGTGCGCTTCGCTACACCCATCCAGAAAAAAAACCAATAAACACTTGGAAGAAAAGTATGACCAAATTTTAACGCGAAAACGCACACTATTCTCAAGTCAAAAATGTTCCCAACCAACCTGTTTATTTTCGACTATACGTATTAACATGATAACAATTTTTTACTTTTAATGGGATGTGCCAGTCCCAGTATTCTTATCCAGTCTGTATTTTGCTAGACTATGCACATTAGTGAGGGTTACTTGTACCTAACGTAGTTCTCTAGGTACGTGATAATAATTTTTCACTTTATGTAGGAGGTACCCCGCCATCCATTCAAATTAAGTCTGTGTTCTCTACACCATGTATCTTAATATGGGGATACTGATGCAAAATTTCAAGGCACTACCTAGCTACATTTTATACGTTGTATGGGGGGTACCACGCTCACTGTTCCAATTCAGCCTATGTTTTTCTAGAGTATCCGCATGGGTATGGAGTTTACTTTTACCGACTTTGAAGATCATACCTATTATAGTTCTCTATATACACAATAATAATTTTTCACTTTGTATGGGAGGTACCACGCCTACTGTCCCAATTCATTATGTATTTTGGCGGACTATGCGCCTTAGCACAAAGGCTACTCTTGCAAAGTTTCAAGTTTCTATTGCAGTTCGCCAGGAAAACGATAATAATTTTTTACTTTGTATGGTACCACGCCAACTATTCCGGCTATAACTCATGGACCAATACACATACAGAGACCGTTTGTACATAAAAAGCTTGGTATTGATGTCACCTTTCATATAAACTTTGCAGAAACAAAATCGGTTCACGCATTCCAGAGAACATCAATTTCTAACACAATTCAACTTTTTTTTATATATATAGATATGATCCAGAGGAAAAGGGAAAAAGTTAGGGCAATGCAAGATTTCCTCTATAAAAAATTGTATGCATTTTTTAATTAAATCAATTTCCATATTTCTATTTTTTTATTATTATTATTTTGTAAAGGGATAGCGAAGCAGACCCCTGACTTCATGGGTCACTTTTCGACACAGATTATATACAGGCTTTTCTTGGTCTTCCTCCCAACCTTTACTGAAAAATTCTTTGGTGGTAATCAAACAAAAAAAACCTCAGATTTATAAAGGGTGTTTTTTTATAGAGGTATAGAACTTTAAGTTGCAATAAAACAACAATGGATTATTCGATTGACATGAATTTTATTTATCCGAAAGATAATCTTGTGGCATTACATTTTAAATATGATTTCTGGCATATGACCGCCACGGCTGACGCGGATGTAGTCCAATCTGGACGTCCAATTTTCGATGACTCTTTCCAACATTTGAGGTCGTATATCGGCAATAACACGGCGAATGTTGTCTTCCAAATGGTCAAGCGTTTGTGGCTTATTCGCATAGACCAATGACTTTACATAGCCCCACAGAAAGTAGTCTAGCGGTGTTAAATCACAAGATCTTGGAGACCAATTCACAGGTCCAAAACGTGAAATTAGGCGGTCACCAAACGTGTCTTTCAATAAATCTATTGTGGCACGAGCTGTGTGACATGTTGCGCCGTCTTGTTGAAACCACATCTCCTGGACATCAGATTACTCCATTCAGGAATGAAAAAGTTAGTAATCATGGCTCTATACCGATCACCATTGACTGTAACGTTCTGGCCACCAACGTTTTTGAAAAAGTACGGAATTATGATTCCACCAGCCCATAAAGCGCACCAAACAGTCAGTTTTTCTGGATGTAATGGTGTTTCGACATACACTTGAGGATTACCTTCACTCCGAATGCGGCAGTTTTGTTTGTTGACGTAGCCATTCAATCAGAAATGTGCTTCATCGCTAAACAAAATTCGCTTATGAAAATCGGGAACAACGGTAATCTCGTTTTGGGCCCATTTGCAAGCCTTGTTCAGGCGTGAGTCTATTCATTATGTATTGCCAAACCAAACTGAGAATCACTTGACAGTTATTAAATCGTGAAAATAGTCAAAATGGATTCAGGAGACCTCAAAACGTATAAATCCGTCAAAATCCCGACCTCGAATTTTTTCATGATTACTATACTTTACCTTATACTACGTATGGTAAAGTAAAAATTAAAGACCATCATGCGTGAACATGTTAAACACATGAGCGTTGCAGTGTGTGAGTGTAAAATACTTGCAGCATTAGACTGATGACCACAGGCGGACACATTGAATGTAGGTTTCGTGTGGAAATTCAGAAAGAAAACGAGTTCGAAAACTATCGACTATCAAGAAATTATTAAAGAAACACATACGAGTTTTTAGCTTACGTGGGATTCAGTGATTAGAAAGGATGTCGATATCTGCCAGTCGACCACCGAAAATAACTGATGAATAATAAAGTTAATTTACACGGATTCAGATTGAATTAAATATTTAATTGATACAATTATATGTTTCATTAGGGTTTTTTCTGTACCGTTTTAAACAAATATATAATTGAATCAATTAAAAAATTAGTTGATCCTTCATTTCTGTATACATTTGCACATTACTTCTGTACCATCATGAATCACTGACTGTGGATAAGCTAAGGAAAGCTAATTCCAAATTTATTTAACTTTTAATGTTAAAAAATAATTTTGCGACTCAAAATACAATAGCGAAAAGGAAAACGAGACTTAATAGTTAATACCTAAATCAATCTAAAGCTGTTTGTTGGTACTCATGCAATGAGCACAAATTAATTTGTTTTTAACATTTCTAATACAAATGTTTAGGTTACCACTACTACTACGTCTGTAAATATGTGACTGCAGTTAAATTGTGTTTTAGCTGAAGTTTGTTAAAAACTAAACGAACTAAAATTAGATCAGCTATAACTACTAGCAGCAGCAGCAGCAGCAGCAAAAACACTTACAGTAGAAGTAATTTGTAATTCATTTCAGCTTAAGCTTTCAAATAAAAAATGACAACAATAATAAAAAGAAGAGGAAAACACACACACACACACAAACACATAAAATAAAAAACAAGATTCAAGAGAAAATAGAAAGGAAACAGAAAATATATTTAAAACTACAAAAGAAATAATACAACCACAACAAAAGGAAAGAAAAGAAAATAACAGAAATAATAAAAAATAAATACAAAAACATTTTGAAGATTTGGAAATATTTATAACTTTTTACCACCGGCAGCAGTGGCGGCAGTGGCAGCAGTGGCGGCAGCATTATAAAATATATAAAAGCATTAAATGTTTAGCAAAGAAAATTATATGAATTTAAGAAACAGAGAGTCATGTACAAAACTGCAGTAAATAATTATGTCAGGCGACACAAGGAAAAACGCAAAATGTTAATGGAAAAAGAATATTTATGAAACAAAAAATAATTTGGTCATGGTCAGGTTGTGGTGGTGGCTCTTCCTTAAGTTTGGTCACAAAAGTTTTGCGTTAGAAAAAGGAAATGTACAATAAATGAATAATTGGCAAACTATTTAGTGACTAACTGACTATGAACTGAGTGGATATTAGCAGAGGCAGAGCAAAAACTGTCACAAATATGTTCATTATTAAATTCATTTGACAGAATTTTTTTTTCTCAATAATTTTCCGACCATAATGAAGAACTAAATTTAACGTTAAAGTTTTGTTGGCGTAAAATTAGAAAAATATAATGAAACGTTTCTTTATTTTCTTAATTTTTATGAGTATGATTTTTAAAGGAATAAACTACAGAAATGATTTACTAAATGACAACTTGACAGCTGAGATAAGATTCTCTAAAGAACAGCATCTTCTGAAATATTATTACACTGGCTATGCCCACACACATTTTGTGCCTCCTGACAATGTTTTGTTCGAATTTGCTTTGAAAGTAATCCACCACAAATTTTAACACTCTAACGTATTTACTTTATTTAAAGGTAACCATCCCTGGATAAAATTTTAAAATTTATAAAAAATTCTAAAATTCTAAAAATTATTGTAAAAGTCTGTAAAAGTTGTTTAAAATATTTTGATAACAATGTAATGCCACAAAATAAAAATACAAATCAAATACAAATATTATTCAATTGGCTATTTAGCAGTAAGCAATTCATATTTTGTCTTTATTTTAAAACGACGCCATCTGGTGCGCAACCATGTTTAAAATCTTCCGCTTCCAAAAAAAGCCTTAAAGTATGCAGTATCTTTCAGTCGGTAACAAAAAATCGGAGTGCTTTTACTGCTTTTTCTCCACTTTCTCTTTTGGAATCGGGTAACTAAAGCACCTTCCCACAAAAATTTTGATAGGTCATAGAGCCTATCCTCTCTATGACCGGTTGTTGGTGAGGTGCCCTTCGCGGGTACACGTGGTGGTTGTGGTTTAAGATCGATTTACGTAGGTATGGTGCACGGTCGATCAAGTGTGCTGTTGCACTCTCAACAGACGGAGTTTGGATAGTCTCCAAACGCCTAAGCAAGAGGCTATAATATGGAGCTTGCCTTGGATAAGGCTTGCCATATTATATAAATTGCTACTCATTGTGACTGTATCACACACAAATTGCGATTGGTGGCAGTCGTAAAGTGTTGTTATACTACACAAGTTTCATTCGGTGGTGAGACCACCGTGAGATTAGGCCAACTAGGCCTAACGTTAATCTTGTTCCACAATCCTTTAGCTCTTGAATTATTACTGGCTTATCGATGTACTCCTTTTCTGTCAAATAACCCAAAAGAAAGAAGTCCAACGGTGACAAGTCACATGATCTTGGCGGCCAATTGACATCGCCACCACGTGAGATAACACGGCCATTGAATTTGTCACGCAAAAGAGCCATTGTTTCGTTAGCTGTGTGGCAAGCCATATATCGTCAACATCCATATCTTCAAATTCGGGCCATAAAAATTTCGTTCTCATCTCACGTTAGGGAACACCATTTACAGTAACTGCCTGACCAGCCTCATTTTGGAGCAAATACAGCCCGATGATGCTGCCAGCCCATAAACCGCACCAAACAGTCACTCTTTGTGGGTGCACTGGTTTTTCGACAATCACACTTGTTTTTTCGTTCGCCCTAATGCGGCAATTCTACTTATTGACGAGTCCACTGAGAAGTTAAAATGTGCCTCATATCTGAAGATGATTTTATTCGACAGTTGATCATCCAACGTTGCCATTTCTTGCCACTATTCTGACCACTGCTCGATTGTGTATGTTTCCATGGTTCAAATTGAGTTAGTCTGAAATTAAGAAATGTCAAATTAAATGCAGAAAATCGTGACGTTCAATGGTTCATATTCAACATCGGCCCTTAAAATTTAACCACCCTTAATATATAGATTAATTACAAAGCAGTCTTAAATACTCGCTTGACTTTGAAATAGTTTCGTATTTATGAATATAATCCGATTTTAAGCCGCTCGGTTGGGTTAAAGGCTTGGTTTACAAGCCTTTGGTTATCTACCCACAACTACTAATTTTAATCGTTCCTATGGCAATTTAATCGTCGCTCCATTTATTTAAGAAATATAACTCAACAATACAAACGCCTCGTCCTTCGTTAATGCTTCTTTTTTATTAACTTCTGGGTGCCCCGGTAGGCTAGTGAAAGCATACCAGTCTGGGGGTTGTGGCTTTTAATTCCCAACAAAGCCTCTGGGTGCTTAACTTAAACGAGTGAAGGTGTCCATTAATATGCACGATAATTTAAATTAGAATATAGAATATTAGAAATTGTATTGTAACATTTAATAAATAGATTAAAAAAATATTAACCCTAAACTGTCAGCTGTCAAATTATTTCGGAGTGAAGTTATTTCAATTTTTTAAATTTTCGTTTTTTCAAAAGGAATACTTTTGTCGGATCTGAAAAAAAATTTTTTTTTTCATAAATTGTTTATTGTATCTTCAATATTTTTGAACTAACAATAATTACTCATATCTTAAGTCTAGAATAAAAATATACTTTTTAAGTCCAGCCAGTGCTAGACAAAACTAATGTTTGTTTCACGGATCAAGCAAGAAAAGCAGTATCTCTTCTTTTTGTCGAATGTAACCAGGTTCATTCAGCGCGTTACGCGCCAAAGGGTTTGTATGAGATTCAAGCCTCTTTAGATATGTGACAGCATGTTTCGCAATTTCTGCTTTAACTGATGGCATGTTTAGGTCTTTGTGGACGTTCGAATTTTTTATATACCAGGGAGCAGATGTAATCGTACGTAGTATCTAATTTTGGCGCCTTTGAATTTATTCTACATTGCTAGCTGAGGCAGTGCCCCATAACTGAATGCCATAACACCAAATTGGTTTGAGGATCGACTTGTACAGTAGAAGTTTACAATCTAAGCTCAGAGTGGAGTTTCTGCCAATAAGCCAATTTAGATGTACTGCTTTTAGTTTCATTTGTTTTAAATTGAAATCAATGTTGCTTTTCCAAGTAAGGCGACGGTCAAGATGTATACCCAGGTATTTAACGTCTGAAAGCTTTGGTATCATTTGGTTATTTATGCGAATAGGAGGGCATGAGCCCCTACGCAGCGTGAAAGTTATGTGAGTACATTTTTGCTCATTCACTTTTATTCTCCATTTTTCTAGCCATTTTTCTATCTGAAAAATAATTTAAATATCTAAAATTGAGTTTTTGCTGATATTCCTATAAATCACAATATATATTTTTAAATCATAATTATTCACAATGCAATAATTAAAACATACAAATATACATAAAGTTAAAGCTTTAATGGAAACTCCCCTCTCTTCTTCATGGCTTGCAAATCACTATTTATTAATTTCTAATATCGTTTGATTTTGAAAATTTTAATTACATAAATCAATTTCCTAAACCCTTCAGCAAATATTCGACAAGCCTTTGAAATTTTCCATTCAATGGCGCATTTCTATTCAAGGGGCGTTTAAAACATCCACTGGCATTTGAAATCTAATTTAATTTATTTATTTTCAAAACAGTTTGTTTTTCATTCAATGCAAAAGTTCAACACTAATACTCGCCTGACAATTATTAATGCAAATTGATTTGTTTGTATAGAATATGTGTGTAGAGAACAAAAAAAAACATTTATAAAATTTTTATTAAATACTACACACTCGTGTTAACACGTAAACTTCTCTTCTCTAATTTCCTCTTACATCAAATTGCATTTAATTGCCATTCAAAACAGAGAGAAAAAAAAAATCTTTTGTTGCACCCACCCACCCGAACATATTCATCAGGGTACAGAAAAATGATTTTATGTTGCTCACATCAATACTTAAAACAGACACTTACACTTACGCACACACACACACCTTGAGATGCATATACATTTGAACTCTCAACTCGCATATATATTTATTCATCATCAATCATTTATCATCACTTTACACATCTATCATTGAATGAATGAATAAATGAGTGACATTTACAGCACAACAACACAGATACAACGCCGTTACACTAATCCTACCTATCACACCATCCAACCGACTTTATTGCTGAGTTTTGTGCCATTTTCCCATTTATTTTGTTTGTTCTGCTATTCTTACAGAGTCAGGGTTTAAAGGAGTGTTTTCACTTGATTAAGGTTTTAATTTTTCAAAACGCTTTAATATAATTCAGCAATTTACCAAACCAAAATCTTAAAACGTTATACTAAAATCAAGGTCTTTAGTGGGAATCGAACTTAGAACCCCCCAAATTGATAACCTAACACACTACTAGGTAATGTAAGCTGTAGAAAACTGAAAAATCTAGACAATGCTTCAGCCAATCAGGTATGTCAAGTATTTCAGTTAGAATTACATCAAACAAACTTAAATCTATTTATCCTTGTTATTTCTTCGATTTATTCACCTCCTAGATTTCAAATATCAGAGAGTCAATATATAGACTTCTACAAATCACTAGGTCCCTGTTTCATAGCATCAGGCGATTACAACGCAACATACGTTTTGGGGATCAAGACTTATTACTCCAAAAGGTCGTGTTTTGATATAGCTGTTTTGCCATCAGTAGAGACTAGTGCCGTAGTACCCCTAAGATTTGAATTTAGCGATATTGAAAAGGCAATAGCAGATTTAAACACCAAAAAAGCCCCTGGCGTTGATAAAATAACAAGATGTTAGTTGAGTTGCCCCGTATAGGTCGCAGAATTATTCTGTTTGTTTTTAATGCCATCTTATGTCTTGAGAACTTTCCCACAGAGTAGAAGGTCTCTTTGACAACTATGATTCTTAAAACAGGAAAAGACCACACAAAAGTAGAATCATACAGACCTATAAGCCTTTTATCAAACGTGTCAAAGTTATTTGAGAGATTAATAATAACTAAGCTGAATCCAATTCTTAGCGCGAAAGGATGTATTCCGAACCATCAATTCGGCTTCAGAAAACAACACAGTACGATCCAACAAACACACAGATTAGTAAATGTAATTAAAACGACCTTTGAAGAAAAAAAATACTGTTCTGCGCTCTTTATCGACATTTCTCAAGCATTCGATAAGGTTTGGCACGAAGGCCTAAAGCTGAATTTGCCCGAAAACTTGTATAAAACTTGTATAACGAATCGCAAGTTTTTACTAAAAGAAGGTGACTTTTTAAGCTTTCCACAGCTCATTGAAGCCGGAGTTCCCCAAGGTAGTATTTTGGGACCAATTTTATATTTACTGTACACATCAGATATGCCAATTAGCACCCTAGTCCACACATCAACTTTTGCACATGACACAGCTTTTTTAAGTATTCATGAAAGTGCCCAAGAAGCATCAAAATTTTTACAAGACCACTTACTCAATTTGGAAAAATGGCTAGAAAAATGGAGAATAAAAAGGACTGAACTGCGTAGGGGCTCATGCCCTCCTATTCGCATAAATAACCAAATGATACCACAGCTTTCAGACATTAAATACCTGAGTATACATCTTGACCGTCGCCTTACTTGGAAAAGCCCAATTGATTTCAAGTTAACAGAAATGAAACTAAAACCAGTACAACTAAATTGGCTTATTCGCAGAAACTCTACCCTGAGCTTAGATTGTAAACTTCTACTGTACAGGTCGGTTCTCAAACCAATTTGGTGTTATGGAATTCAGTTATGGGGCACTGCCTCAGCTAGCAATGTAGAAAAAATTCAAAGGCGCCAAAATAAGATACTACGTATTATTACATCTGCTCCCTGGTATAGAAAAAATTCGAACATCCACAAAGACCTAAACATGCCATCAGTTAAAGCAGAAATAACGAAACATGCAGTCACATATCTAAAGAGGCTTGAATCTCATCCAAACCCTGGTTACATTCGACTAAAAAGAAGAGATACTGCTTTTCTTGGCCGTACATTAGAGGGATGACCCGCAAATGATTGCAAAATCCGTAAAACAAACATTATTTTTGTCTAGCACTGGCTGGACTTAAAAAGTATATTTTATTTTACACTTAAGATACGAGTAATTATTGTTAGTTCAAAAATATTGAAGATACAATAAATAAATTATGAAAACAAAAATCTATTGTAATAACAATGAACTCTCCTTAACGAGAATCTGGGCCATAAAATCAACACCAGATTGATTACTTGTAAATCAGTTATTTTAAATGCAGTACTGCGTTGAAAGGCCTAGTTAGTCGATGGTTACTTTAACGGAACGTAACACATGGTAATTGTTGTTTTTATGGCTCTGGCTTTCGTTTATGACTCGTCAAAATGCAAGCTAATCTATTTTTTATTAGATTGGATTACATTACTGGCAAAAATACTGAAAAACTACAAGAAAGAGCGAAAAGAGAGCAAGAGAATGTCAAACGACAGCAATTTTCGTATGTTGCAATCTTAAACAACAACAATTTTCATGTGTTACTTTCCATTAGGTTACGGTCGGCTAACTAGGCTTTACTCATCACTGCTCTTTATTTTAGTAATTCTTGAATTCTCATTAGTAATTCTCATCATTGAGTTTAAATATTTGCTATAAGGAGCCAATAGGTTGAGGTCTCCAATGGCATTCAGTCTCAATGTGTTTCTATTTATGGACTTTTTGATATTGTGAGCTGTTGTCTGATTCTATTTTAGATGGACTCATTATCTTGGCCAGAAGGTTCTGATGCCGTTATATCAGTTATGCTTACAAATCTTTAAAATTCTCTTACATTTTTCGAGCATTTCTTGAGATTATCTAAAACAATTGTCCCCTGCCACACCTTTAGGCCTATAAGATACAACCTTTGAAAGAATTTAGCTCTTACCTTACCCAATTAGTTTTAAGCGATTAGGCTTTTAGAAAGCACTTTTAAGAAATTGTCTTTCCAATCGTTGTTTTAACCTGAGTAGACATCTGCTAACTCACTCATGCTAACGGCACATATGAGAGCATCTGCTTTGCATTTTATTTTTTCAACGCTCATGTGGGAGTGTGTCTGCTTACATGAAATATATATGTGTGAAAAATAGCACAAAAGTGTAAGCATGTAAACAACGAAAATTTGTCGTTTCTTACTCATGAAATATGCTCATGAGTAAAGTGAAATGTGTTTGATATGCGACGTGAGCGTGACGTCTCCATACAAAGTAGATTTTATCATCGTGTAGTTTGGTAACAGTAATAGATAGCGCCTTTCAATTTTGCACCCGTAACGTCTATGTTAGCATACATAGTTTAGAAAAAGGCAAAGTGGATCGGAATAGTGGGCGTGGTACCTCCAATATAAAGTAAAAAATATTATCCTGTATCTAGGAAACTGCCTTGGAATTTCCTACCAGTAACCCCCATATAAATTTACATAGTCAAACTAAACATAGGTTGAATTGGAATAGTGGGCGTGTGGACCCATATAAGGTGAAAAATTATTATCCTTTATCTAGGGAACTGCAATAGGTAGCGCCTTGGAATTTCGCACCAGTAACCATCACATAAATATACATAGTTTAAGAGAGATAGAGTGCATCGGAATAGTGGGCATGGTACAACGCATACAAAGTAAAAAATTATTATCGTGTATCCAGAGAACTGAATTAGAACTTAGTAGCACCTTGGAATTTCGCACCAGTGACCCTCATATTAAAGTACTTAGTCAAGCTAAACACAGGCTGAATTGGAATAGTGGGCGTGGTACATCCCATACAAAGTGAAAAATTATTATCGTGTTGCTGGCGAACTACAATAGATAGAGTCTTGAAGCTTTGTAAGAGTAACCCCCATTCTAATGCGCATAGTCTATCGTGTACCTAGAGAACTACAACAGGTAGAGTCTTTGAACTATGCACAAGTAATGTGCATTGTCTAGCAAAATACCGACTGTATTAGAATAGTGGGAGTGGTACCTCCCATAAAAATAAAAAAATAGTTATCGTTACATATATATATATATATATATAAAAAATATATTGGATGGGAACGGTAGACGTCGCGACGTACCTTGCATATAAACTAAAACATTTTCAAGTTAAAAGTTGGCCATGCTTCTCTTACAAGGGTATATTATAGTTTTTGTGGATAAGTGTAGTGAAGCGCACTGGATTAGCATAGCTGCCATTAGCGTTACATTATAAATTATCATTTGACTGTATTCATTTCCCTCTTAATAGATTGTCACCACTCCACAATAAAGAACACAAAAAGTCTTCATTCAGCCAGTAAATTCATTTAAGCTGAAGATCGACTGTTAACTAGACTCTCGTTAACAGGCCGACCAAGGTGTTTTGAGGCGTGTCTATACCCATCTAAATAAATATATCAGCTTCCCTACCACAATATATTATTCGATATTCGATTTAGGGATTCAGTGAGCCCACTTATAACTGTCTAAATACAAATGCAACTTTTTGTCTAAAATTGAAGGCTTGCGGCTTCAAGAACGTGACCAGAGATTCTGCTTTAGGCTAAATTTTTTTTAAGGCAAGGAGCCACCACCAAGCCCCAGTTTAGAAATATATTAAATCCGAAAAAGTCGTTAGCATATCAGAAGTAAATTCATTTTTAAGAATTATATTTGGAATGCATTTTCTGTCCCTTAGCAATATTTTAAAACTTCATCTCACTATGCAGCAACTATAACAAATTTTAATTTAAACAAACAACATGAAGCCTTTTAAGTTACTGCCTCTGGTTGACTTAGGTGAGGAAAAGTGTTTTCTTTAAAGCAACTCTTGTTGCTGTTAAATATTTCAGTCAATGTGCATGGCGAACTTTCAAGTTAAATGCTTCGCTGGATGACCAGAATGCAGGTCGATGTTGTTGTAGCCTAGTGCTTACGCAAACAAACAATGTGCTTTTAATTTTCGCAATTGATCTGTCAACTTAAAAAAGAATCCATTTAAATGCAAACACATTCGCACATTCGCACACACTCACATACACACACACACACTTAAACTTGTACACAAACAAAATTGTTTATTTTAAAAGCGTGTGTACAAGTACGAGTATGAGGCAAGTTCAGATTTGTAGCTTTTATTTATGAGTATAAGAGTGTGTGCTGTGATGTTGATGGTGTTGGTATAACGGATGAGTGAAATTATATTGATGATGGAGAGAAAATTTCAAAATTGTTATGAGGACAATGATGGTGCTGATGATGATGATGAGTATGATGATGCATATAAATGATACGGTCGTCAAAATCATGTTCTTTGTCACTTTCAAAGTATTAAACTGGTATAGATGTGAACCGACACACAGACAGATAGACAGAGACACATACATAAGCATTGATGAGTATGATAATCATAATAATATTTCAAATGCTTTCAAGTATGATGACTGTGTTGTCAATGGAATGGATTAGCATCTTAATACTCATCAATGACATTTTTAACGAACAAACAGACAGACAGACAGACAATCAACCAAAAGACATAAAAATCAAATTAAAATTTAACAAGAAAATAAAACACCAAATTTAGATTTTGTTGTACAGCAGGGTAAAATAACTAAATTAACAAGAGGTTTTGGAAAGCGATACAACAAGAAGTCAGCCAACAAAACCAGCCAATCAGCTAACCAACCAATAAACACAATTTGGATATTTAACAAGGTGACAACTAATCCGCGTTAACAATGTGTCAATGGTAAAACGTTACAACATAGCAGCAGCAGCAGGTACGGCATTAAGAGCAACAACTAACATTTGTACCTTAATGCTTTACATATTTACACCCTCGGTCAGATGATTAGAACCATTATACTTAATTCTTTGTCTGCAGATGTGGTGGACTTGTTTATGATCAGATTGTTATTTTAAGAACTTCAATGTATTTTTTATAAAATTTAGAGTTTTGTTTTAATAGCTCACATATATTTATCCCACGTCTACATTAGACATAAAATAATAAACATTAAAACTAACATCACATTAGTGTTAAGTGTAGACTGCCAATGTTAATGTTTTTCGTTTTCAAGTCTTAACATGGTTATTAAAACATTAGCTATAACAGCTGTGTCTTTTTATTAGTATATACTAGCTATCCCCGGTGCGCTCCGCAACACCCTCTGCAAAAAAAACAATAAACACTTGGAAGAAAAGTATGGCCAACCTTTAACTTGAAAACGCACGCTATTCTCACATCGAAAATGTTTTAGTTTATATGCAAGGTACGATGCCTACTGTTTTTTAATCCAATCGGTTTTTTGCTAGACTACACCTATTAACATGATAATAATTTTTTACTTTTTATGCGAGGCATCACTCCCACTATACTACTCCAGTCAGCATTTTGCTAGACAATTCACATTTTTCTAAGTTTGACTTGTGCAAAGTTTTAGAACTCTACCTATTGTCGTTCTACAGTTACAATATAATAAATATTCACTTAATACGTGAGGTACCACGCCCATTGTCACAATCCAGCCATTATTTTACTAGGCTATGCATATTTCTCTAAGGGTTACTTGTGCAAAGTTTCAAGACTCTACCTATTGCAATTCTCCAGGTACACGATAATAATTTTTCACTTTGTACAGGAGCTACCACGCCCTCTACCCGAATCCAGTTGGTATTTTGGTAGATTATGCGCATTAGCATAGGGGTTACTCGTGCAAAGCTTCAAGGCTTTAGCTGTTGTAGTATGGGAGGTGCCACACCTACTATACCAATTCAGGCAATGTTTATCTTGAGTATGTTGTACATTAATATGGGGATTACTGGTGCGAAATTCCAAGGTGCTACCTAATTCAGTCCTCTAGTTACAGGATAATATTTTTTAACTTTGTATGGGGGGTACCACGATCACTGTCCCAATCCAGCCTATGTTTTCCTGGAGTATTCGAAAGGAACCATTTCGAATGGAATCATTTCCAGTCCATACCATACTCTATATAAACGATAATAATTTGTCACCTTGCGTGGGATGTACCACGCCCACTATTCCAATTCAGTCTGTGTTTAGCTAAACTATGTACGTTAATATAATGGTCTCGTGCTCGTGCTTCAAGGCTCTATCTATTGTTGGTCGCCAAGAACACGATAATAATTTTTCACTTTGTATGGGAGGTACCCCTCCCACTATTCTACTTTAGCCTGTGTTTAGCTTGACTAAGTACTTTAATATGACAGATGCTGGTGAGAAATTCCAAGGTGCTACCTAATTCAAATCTCTAGATACAGGATAATATTTTTTCACTTTGTATGGGAGGTACCATGCCCACTATTTCAATCCAGTATATCTTTCTCTAAACTATGGATGTTAATATGGAGGCTAGAGTTGCAAAATTTCAAGGCACTATCTATTACTGTTACTAATAAATATTTACTTTGTATGGGAAGTGCCACGCCCACGTCGAATATAAAAAAATAATTACCCTATTTTACCAATCGTATATCTAATAACAAATTTTGAAAATTTTACAAAGATTGGTTTACTGGTGTAGACAAACCAACAACCAAACACATTTTGTGCTTTATATGTATAGATTAGCTGTGCCCGCCACTTCGTCAGCGTTACAATATTTTGTTCGTATATGTTTTGAAAGCAATCCACACCAAAGACCCTTACTTTTTTAGTGCTTTAGTTAGGGTTTATACATTTACTTTATATAACGGTTCTCAACCCTACTAAAAAATTCCTCTTTCAAGAATTGCATACTTTTACTGCTTATTCTGCACTTTCTCTTAGAAATAAGATACTATTGCGTAAAAAAATATCCTATATTGGAATCAGGATACTAAAGGTACCTTCTCACAAAATTTTATTAAAATCGATCCAGTAGTTTTTACGTGATGCGAACACATACATACAGACAGGAAAAAATTTACTTAGATAAAAATATAGAACAATTAACTATATTTGAAGTTTCCCTTTATCTAAAACTTTTATAATTATGAGACATAAAATTATAATTGCAACTCGTGCAATTGGAGAAGCCATAACACATTTTCTTATATACTTTAAACCTTAAATATTATACATCTTTAACTGTCCTTGTTTTGCTTTTAAAGCAAATGCAACACGAAACCAATTATAAATGTTAATTGTGGTTAAACAGAAATTCTATGATAATTTACAAATTATAACAAAAAAATATATTTTTATGAATTTTTTATAATTCTTTTTACTCAAATTGCTGCATAGTGTTTTAGTAGTGGGAACACACACACACACAAATTAAAGCCCGTCATAGGAATTATACAAAAATACAAAAATAAAAGAGAAAATATCTGCTTTTAATGCATTTCTTTATGACAAAAACAACTCATTTCCGCTCCATAAACATTCGTTTAGTGGTTGTGTTTGAATGGTTGGTTAGCTGAAGGTGGTTTCTACTACTACTACTACTAGTGCTGCTACGGCTGCTAGAACTGCGACTGCTGTTGATGTTAATAATGAAGATGGCGCTTTTTCGTGAGTGTTTTTTTTTTCTCTTCGTAATGCTTTTGTTATGAGTATTAGAAGACAAGCGACATTCCTAATAGTTTAAAAAATATTATATATAATATGCGATTCCATGTCCATAAACGTATTGAAATTAATTTAGTTTTTTTTTTTCTCAAGTGTCATTATCATCATTATCTTCTTTGCTATACTTATCACCCCTAAAGCCTGCTCTTAAGCATTTTATAGTTTAAAACGAATATTAAATTCAGTTTTGAAAATTTTGTTGCAAATTTCTTTATTTAACGCGATTTTTTTGTACATTTTTTAGCTCTCCACGTCCACGAAATTGTTGGTTTTGAAAATGTAGCAAAAAAAAAAAAATATATAAAAAAGTGGAAAACTAAATAAATGAGACCACTTAGCCAAACAAGGCAAACGCCCATTGTGATAATAATTATGATGTTGTTGGGCCACTTTTTCTTCTTTATACTTCAAGCTGTTTTGGTTTCTCTTGCAGTTTTCATATATTTATTTTATTCTGCTATTCATTTTACACAATTGCTGCAGAAAAAAAAAAGCACAAAATATTATTTTTTAGTTCTTATAGAGCCATTATTTTTTAAACATTTTCTGCTCTATACTTTATCGTTTGCACTGTAGGACGGAAATGCAATTAAACAACAAAATACTATAAAGTTTATTTTACTTTAATTTAATCATTTGCAGCTAACTATTACTTAAACAAGATATTAAAAAGGATATTAAAAACAATATTTAATTTTTTAAAGTTATAAGGTAATATTCTTGTTTAAAATAGTACTTTTTGAAGAATATTTTTCCTTATTAACTACACATTTTTCACAAAGGTACTTCGACAAAAATGTTTAAAAGGTTACTATTATAAAAATTTTTTTGTTTAAAAGGTTTCTTTTTAAAAATTCTTTCCTAGCGATACCAAAAAAAAAATTTATATTTTTACAAAAAGTACTTTTTGAAATGGGTACTTTTTAAAAAAATATTTTAGCTTAGTTTTTATTTAGTATTTAAAAACAGGTTTTTTTAAAGGTATTTTGAAAAAAATGTTTAAAAGTTTACTATTATAATTTTTTTTATTTAAAAGGTACCTTTTTAAACATTTTCCTACCGATTCCGAATAATTATATTTTTACAAAAGGTACTTTTTAAAAAAATATTTTAGCTTTTTATCAATTAGTATTTTAAAAAAGAAACCCTTTTAAAAAAATTTTGTATAAATTTTTAAAGGTACTTTTTCAAAAGTACTTTCTAAGATACTTTTTTAAAAATTAGAAACGTAATCTTTTTAATGTACATATTTTTTAAGTAGGTACTTTATAAAAAATTTTTTTATGAGATTACTTTTTAAAACTTTTTATCCTACTGATTCCCAAAATTATATTTTTACAAAAGGTACTTTTTAAATGTACATTTTCAAAGTATATTTGGAGGTACTTTTTAAAACGGCAATCTTTTTAATGTATATATTTTAAAATGGTACTTTAAAAATTGTTTTGGGGTTTTCTTTTTCATATATTCTTTTCTATCGATTCCGAAATATTACATTTTTACAAAATTTACTTGTTAACTGTACATCTTCAAAGTACATTTTAAGGCACTCTTTTAAAACGGCAAACGTTTTAATGTACATATTTTTTATAAAGATACTTAAAAAAAGTTGTTTAAGAGGTTATGGTTTTAATTAAATATGCTTTTATACCGATTCCGAAAAATTATATTTTTACAAAAAGTACTTTTCAAAACGGGTACTTAAAAAAAAAAAATTTCGTTTCGTTTTTTAAATAGCATTTAAAAATAAAAAACCTTTTAAAAAGATACATTTTCTATGATTTTTCTAAGGTACTTTTTTAAAAGTACTTTTTAAGTAACTTTTTTAAAAAAGCAGTCCGTTCAATGTATATTTTTTTAAAAAGCTACTTAAAAAACTGTTTAACAGATTATTTTTTAAACATTCTATTGTACCAATTCAGAAAAATTATATTGAAAAAAGAACTTAAATTAATTAAGTACTAGAAAAGGGTACTATTTAAAATTTTTTAGTTTGTTTTTTTAAATAGTATTTTAAAATATAAGCCCTTTTAAAAAGACAATTTTTTAAATAATTTATTAAAGGTACATTTTCACAAGTACTTCTTAAAGTACTATTTTTATAATAGTACTTAAGAAGTTTTTAATCATAAAAAGTACGCAATTTTTTTAATGTACATATTTTTAAAAAGATACTATACTAGAGGTTGGTATTTTAAACATTATTTACTACTGATTGCGAAAATATATTTGTATTTTTACAAAAGTACTTTTTAACATATTGAAAAAACTTTTTTAATTTGTTTTTTTTTTAATAGTATTTTAAAAAGGAAACTCTTTTAAAAAGAAAATTTTTGTAAAAATTTGTTCAGGTTCATTTCCATAATTACTTCTTAAGGTACTATTTGTTGTTATTCTCAAACAACGCCGTATATTGAATATCCTGCTTTCAAAAATAAAAGATACCTTAAAATATGCATAACCTTTAAATGGGTAGAAAAATCGGCGTAATTTCACTGCTTTTTCTTCACTTTCTCTTGGAAATAAGATATTTTTGCGGAAAAAAGTACCCTAAATTTGACTTAGGATACTAATGTACCTCCTCACACAATTTTTGTGAAAGCCATCTAGTAGTTTTTACGTGATGCGAACTTAGATAGAAAGGCAGGAAATGAGTTACGGTTTTACTATATAAAGGGTGGTTCGAGGTACTTTTTCAATAGCCTTTTTTTGGCAGATCACATGTGAGTCGTGTCATGCTGTCATGTTATTTTCGTTTAGTATTGTTTGCCATTTCATAATGGAAAGACTTACGCCTGAATCGCTTCGCTCTATGGGCTCTTGAAAAGTTCCAAGAAGATCCGACGTTTTCGAGGCAAATTTTGTTTAGCGATGAGGCCCATTTCTGGCTCAATGGGTAGGTAAACAAATAAAATTGCCGCATATGGGACGAAGAGCAACCTGAACAGAATCAAAAGCTGCCACTTCATCCAGAAAAAACACAACGGTTTGGTGTGCCGGTGCCAACGTTACTGTCAATGGCAACCGTTACCGTGCCATGATAACCGACTATTTTATGCCTCAAATTGATGCTCGTGATCTCGGCGACATTTGGTTTCAGCAAGACGGCGCCACTTCCCTTACATCGTATCAATCAATATATTTGTTGAGAGAACATTTCGGTGAGCACATAATTTCAAGTTTTGAGCCGGTCGATTGGCCACCAATATTGTGTGATATTACACCGTTAGACTTTTTCCTGTGGGGATTTGTAAAGTCTAAAGTTTCTGCGGAAAAACCCACTTCGATTCAGGCCTTGGAGGAAAACATCACGCGTGTCGAAATGCTCGAATGAGTCACTGAAAATTGGACTCAACGGATGGACCATCTGCGACGTAACAACGGCCAACATTTGATAGACATAATCTTCAAAAAATAAATGCCAAAGAATGATCTTTCAAATGATAATAAACATTCTCCATTAAATTTGAATTTTCTGTGTTTTTTTTTTCTTTAAAAAAAGTAGGGAACCTCCAAATGGATCACCCCTTATATAGATTTTTGAAGGAGACCACTTTAAACCTTTGTAGCTGGTTCTTATGAATTTACTCCCATTGCAGTTAAGGATATTTCTTTCTGTAGAGATTTTATAAATTATGAAATATGTTGTTCTAAGTTCTCAAAAATAACGCATTCAAATAAATGAGTTATTTATGATAACAAAACCTAAATCGACTTAAACAATTATTCCCTTATGCCACAGAATTCATGCTATACAAAAACCTGTAAAGTAGATGTAAAATCTATTTCATTTATTAAATTTATTTTACATTTAGCCCATAGTGAATTTATTTAAGTTTTAATTTTTTATTCCTTGTTTTCTTTTGCTATTATCTTGTGATGGGTATTTATTGCAAGCTGACCAAATTTGTTCAATCTCAGTATGATTTTTTTTTGTTTGTCCTTTTTTTAACATTTTCAATTTATTTAACGAAAAAAGTGAACAAAAAAAAACACAAAAAAACTCGTGTCTCCTAGCAATTTTAGTCAACATCTGCTATAAAAATATTTATTTTAAAAGACAGTTCGTTTGTATGCATATGTGAATGTGTATGTGTATAAACACTAGCAGACTATAATGCGTTAGGGAAAGTAAAAACAGCAGTGTTGCACAAACATAACAATGAAGGCTTTTGAGTGAGTGTTTGTGTGTGCGTGCAACGATGTACATGCATGTTTTGCTTTTCCTTTTTGTGTGTGTGTGTCATTTAGCAACTTGTTTATAACATAATTAAGATTTGTTTGCATTGTTATTGTTATTGTTTTTGTTATTTTTTGTACCCTTTGCCGCGCCTCACTTCACTTTCCTCAAGTGCATTAGTGTAAAAGAGTTGTTTTCATTTTAGCCAACACATTCACTTTAAGTGTTGTGTTTGTTATTCAATTGACGAGGGATGCGATCAAAAGAGTTGGAAATGTAATTAAAAAAAATAAAAACAACAACAATAACAATAACCTATACTTGTTTTTCTACTTAAAGCTTTTACAGCAGCCGAGCCAGAAGACTCAAAATTCTTCTGGCCATGTTTCATTAGAAATGCAAAACATGTATTTGTGTAAGTGCTTTGGTTGCACGAAACATCACTCTTGCACACACACACATACACACAAATAAACACACTTACATACTAAAGTATAAAAACTATGCAAACATCCTTTGAAACTGCTATCGTATTCTCACAAACAATAGTAAATCATCAAAAATTTTATTAAAATTTAATTTTTGCTTTCTTTTCCTGCAGCTCAGATAAAATCGTTAAATTTTAATGCTTATTCTGATTTTAACTTAAATAAAATTAACATTTTTATGTCTTCTTCTTTTTTAATTGACAAGCTGGAGTAATTGGTTATTTCGTTTTTAATGCCGGCAGTTTTAAGAAATTGCTTCCATTTTATATTTTCGCCTGACTTTGAATATTCGAGCAGAAATAGTTGAAACGAAATTTTTGTAAAAATTAAGAAATTGTTTGTTACACAGAAAAAAAGATTTTATTTGGTTTCAGATTAAAATTTAATTAAATAATTAATTAATTCAATTAATTGTTCAATATGGAATTTTTATTTTATTCTGTTTTAAACAAATAACGAGTGATTTTTTAAGAGCTTGAGAATTTTTTTTTTTTTAAAAATGCATAAAATTTGCAAAATCTCATCGGTTCTTTATTTGAAACGTTAGATTGGTCCATGACATTTACTTTTTGAAGATAATTTCATTTAAATGTTGACCGCGGCTGCGTCTTAGGTGGTCCATTCGGAAAGTCCAATTTTGGGCAACTTTTTCGAGCATTTCGGCCGGAATAGCCCGAATTTCTTCGGAAATGTTGTCTTCCAAAGCTGGAATAGTTGCTGGCTTATTTCTGTAGACTTTAGACTTGACGTAGCCCCACAAAAAATAGTCTAAAGGCGTCAAATCGCATGATCTTGGTGGCCAACTTACCGGTCCATTTCTTGAGATGAATTGTTCTCCGAAGTTTTCCCTCAAAATGGCCATAGAATCGCGAGCTGTGTGGCATGTAGCGCCATCTTGTTGAAACCACATGTCAACCAAGTTCAGTTGTTCCATTTTTGGCAACAAAAAGTTTGTTAGCATCGAACGATAGCGATCGCCATTCACCGTAACGTTGCGTCCAACAGCATCTTTGAAAAAATACGGTCCAATGATTCCACCAGCGTACAAACCACACCAAACAGTGCATTTTTCGGGATGCATGGGCAGTTCTTGAACGGCTTCTGGTTGCTCTTCACTCCAAATGCGGCAATTTTGCTTATTTACGTAGCCATTCAACCAGAAATGAGCCTCATCGCTGAACAAAATTTGTCGATAAAACACATTTTGAACCGAACACTGATTTTGGTAATAAAATTCAATGATTTGCAAGCGTTGCTCGTTAGTAAGTCTATTCATGATGAAATGTCAAAGCATACTGAGCATCTTTCTCTTTGGCACCATGTCTGAAATCTCACGTGATCTGTCAAATACTAATGCATGAAAATCCTAACCTCAAAAAAATCACCCATTATAAGAATCAATGAAAAAATTATTTGAACTTTAGTTTAAAACTGATTAAACCTTTAATTGGTGAGAAATATTTTTTCTGTGTAGGCCACGAGTGTTTTAAAAAGTGTCCGACTTAGTCCTATTATCTAGTCTGTTCATGGCCAGGTCGTAGATAACAGCTACAATTTGCTGCTTGCATGTTGAGAGTAAAATTCCACAGGACTTAACGAGAAATATTTTTACTGAAATTTGAGCAGATTTCCAATTCCCAATAATAAATCAAATAACTTTTTGAATATTTACTACCGTTTAGCAAAATGAAATTCTTAATATAATAATTTTTTTTTATTTGAACCATCACTCTGGACCAGACGATGACCCCTATTCGTACAATGTATTGTGCCGGAACTAGGAAATTTAGTATAGGGAAGGAATACAGAGGGAGTAGTAGTGTTTGTAGTGTTTGTGGACTTGAACTTTCTCATATTAAAGTTGACAGAAAAGACATCCGCAGGGATTTTATTCCACATACCAACTGATCGGGCGAAAAACGAATTTTCTCTCTAATGCCAAGTGCGATTTACTGGCAAATCGAACACAAATGCATGGGATCCTAATGAGAAGCGCTACGTGTGATAATCGGTTATAATTTTACTGATTTCATTAGAGCACATTCCATTGTAGTAACAGTAAAACAGCAAAACCCATCCCACAATACGTTGATGCTCCAGTGAGTGAGTCAAGAGAATTGTATACCCTACTGTCATCGATTAGCTGCTTCCCCCATCTCCTAAACGCGGTCGAGTAGCTCCATAGCAATCTTTGGGCGCCTGTCCATACCTGAGAGTGAGAATTCCATTTTAGACCGGATATAGGTGATATAAATAGTAAGAAGATCAGATGGAGTGAAGTACCTTTTACACCGTTTCCAAAAATCGGAACGCTTGAATGATCCTTTCGAGACTTGAAAAATGTGTTTAGCACATCGGATATAGCATTGGATTTTCATGCCCACATCATTAAGAGCTGCTGATTCCTTTAAATCTACATCATCCACAGCTACAGATGAGGCATCATCTTCGAACACACGTCTGTGCGTAACAATACAACATTGATTCTTACGAGCATTAAAGTCTACTCTATTCACACGACCCCATTCAGATATTGTGACAATATAATGAATAAGCGTATCATCCATGTTTTGTCTGTTGGCTCCAATCTCCAACTGGGTCGGCCTATTATTGAATGACAATAATAGATGGAGTTGGAAGTGAAGGGTTGGAGGTTTAACTTTGGAAGTTTACCTACTTTGTGGGTGGAAGAAAGAATGGAATCTTGCGGTACCCGTCAATTAATCTTCAACTCTGTTGATGAATTTTCTTCTATAACATCTCTTATAGTATGATCCGTGAACAAGTTCGATATAAATCGAGAAAAATTGTCAACGACACCAAAAGAAATAAGTTTTGACAGAAGTGCATCATGCCACACTCTTTCAAATGCCATGGAAATATCTAGAACCACCTCCTTACTTAAGTCAAAGTGGTATATGGAGTGGTACCAATTTTCTGAAAGGAAATTTAGTATGTCACCGGTAAAATAAAATCTTTCTGGCGGTCGCTTAGCAAACTGTTGAACTCCAAATACTTCACAATATAATGGTTTTTAGGGTAAGAAAAGGTGTCCGTATTGTGAGTATTTAAGAGTCCCTGTGCAGAAATAAATTATTTTATTTTTTTTCCTCACAAAATGTTAATAGAATTTCTTCAATCAATCCTCAGCTACATTATTGACGAACAAAGTTGAGCGCTATCACCTATTTAGAAAGAGATATTAGACATTAACTGACGATATCTTTTTTTTAAGGGCCTTCTGATTTTCTGAATTTTTCGAGGCCCATAAATAAAAATTCATCACTAATTTCGCCAAACTGAGCATAGGGTTTTACTACCCTTTGAGAGTAAAATCGGATCTATATTGTCAAGTTCTTGTATTTTCCAAAAAGATTTTATTTGTTGCACTGTGTAATCGCGTTGTATTTCGATTTTTGGGATTAAATTTTCTTAAATTTTAATATTTTTTCTCTACATTAAAACGTTTAAAGACAATTTTTTTTTAATTTTTTCTGTTGCATAGAATTTCCTAAATAAAAAGAAATTAAAAATAATTCTTGTTATTTACACGGAAATACAAAAAACAAAACCTTTCGCAAGATGGTTTCTAGTTTTCGAGTTAAGATGTTAAATCTTTTAAATTTCCCCACCCCTAACAGGACCTCTACTTAATACATTTGTTTCTTGAGAGGGTTTTTATTGTCTTATTGGGTGAATATAAACATACAACATGTGTATTTCAACGAGATGCGTTGACAGTATTTTCAAAATTTAATTTATGGGTTATTTGCTACTCTGCCAACATTTGCACAACATACCCATATACACTCACAGATGGCATATCTCACACACATAAACATTAATGTAAGGATGAGTGTGTCTATATGTTTGTCTGAATTGTATTGCTGTGACAACTGATATTTAAAGTGTATCGCAAACAAAAAACATAAACACACTCACATACATAAACACAGCTGATAACATCTGAAATATCTTAACGGATGTATCAGTGCTATAACTAGCAACACATTATACTTTAAGCATTTCCTGTTTAAAGGCAAGTACACTGGGAGAAAATAGTTGTTATTCCTTTTTTTTTTTGTTTTATTAAAGCTGACACTTTCATATACGGGATAATTTTTTAGGCATTCGGAGAATTTTAGGGGAAAAATAAATAAAAATATGTTTGCTTAATTCTTTAATTTAAATCAAGGCTTACAAATATAAGATAATCTATATCTATATATAAAATGAAACTGTATGTAACAATTTCGTTTACGATCATGAAATATTTGTATTTTGTTGTTGTCGCCAATAATAAATGATTTAGAATGCTAAAGGCCATAAAAAATACTCGATGAAATTGTATCGAAAAATTTTTGTAAAAATTTTATCGAAAATTTTTTTGTAAAAATTTTATCGAAATTTTTTTTGTAAAAATTTTATCGAAAATTTGTTGTAAAAATTGTATCTAAATTTTTTTATAAAAATTTATTTAAATTTTTATCGAAAATTTTTTATACAAATTTTATCGAAAATTTTTTGTAAAGTTTTATCGAAAAAATTTTTTAAAAATTTTATCGAAAATTTTTTGTAACAGTTTTATCGAACATTTGTTGTAAAAATTATATCGAAAATTTGTTGTAAAAATTATATCGAAATATTGTTGTAAAAATTTAGTCGACAATTTGTTGTAAAAATTTTATTAAAAGTTTTTTGTAAAAATTTTTTTGTAAAAGTTAGGATCTTCCTGCAATCTTTATTGCTTTAAAAAGATCAGACTAAGGGTTCAATTTTATAACTTTTTTTTTCAAATTTAAAAAAAAATAAACGAATTTATGACAACTGCCATTCGCCGTGCTGACACCTAGTAAACTGGATTCACCTTTTGTATTGCTATCTTTAAAGACCTTTAAAACAAATCAAATTAAAGCAGAAAAACTCTACAGGCCTAAAAACCTCTGTATGCACTCCTTGTGATCTACTGGTCGTGGTCTAATATTTCTTTAATAAAAAAAGCCGTTAAAAGCAACGTGAAAAAATATAGGTAGGCGTGGTTTTTTAACCGCAGCCTGGAATGATCTGATGTTGCTGATTGCAATAGCAAAACTTTCGAAACTATGCTTGGCAGATTGGTGGACTTATACTGCTCTACCTTTTCTGATGCCTTGGCGAAATCGCTTTTAATCAAAACACGTACATACAGACGGTCCGACAGACAGACATCGCTTAATCAAGCCCTCTATGTATAAGGATCCAGAATATATATGTACTTTATGGGGTCGGAAATGTAGAGTATAACAAGGCCAAGCGACTTAAATTTCTCAATAATTATCTAATTAAGTCAATGGACTTTGGAATCGGGTAATTTTTACGGATGAGAGCAATTTTAGCATCTATGGCAATGATGGAAATTGTAGACAGCCACATGAAAAGTTTAAAGAAAAAAAAAATTTATTCAACATTTACAGGGGGATGGGTCTATGCTAGTGTGGGGATGTAAGTGCTGCTAGAGTTAGAAATTTACATAATCGGGTGGTGGTGGCGATGTCAAGATCATTTAATTTCTTTCTTTGGGGTCATTTGAAAGAAAAGGTGTACGTCGATAAGCCAACAAAAATTCAAGAGCTACAGAATGAGATAATTCGGCAAATTAACAGCATAGAACCTCAATTATGCCTCAGCATCATCGAAAATTTGGAGCATCGGATGGAGGTTTGCCGCCGAGTTCGGCCTTTTGACCGATATTTTATTCCATACATTATTGAACCATACCAATATTATCAAAATAAATGACAATAATTTCCTAAATAATTTGTGTTTTATTCAAAATCAACATTGGCCCTTAAAAAAAGTAGACCATAAAAAAGTAGAGATTTCAAAAGCCCAGCGTAAAAAAATGTGGGAATTACTGATAACTTTATATTTACAACGGACAAAAATGGATGGAAACTCTTCCTCAATCCCTGTATTATAATCCCATAGAATATCTATGGGATCCTTTAGACAGAGTGATTGGAAAAAAGAAAATAAGAAACAAAGGTGATTATATAAATTCTAATTTTCCACACGAAGTTGACCAAAATTTGGTTAATTCTAATTCATGAAGGCTAGAAGCCATTATGAAAAACGTGTGATCACATATCAAGTATTACAGCTGGCGTTCTAAGTGAAAATAAAAAAAAAATAGTACCAGTGAGCACTAACTTTGTAAACTATTAAATGAAGCTATTTTTAACCGACTTCAAAAAAAGAAGGAGGTTATCAATTCGTCTGAATGTTGCTTTTTTTATGTTTGTGCCCGCATAACTCAGCCATTTCTGAACCGATTTTAAAAATGTTTTCTTTATTTGAAAGGTAATGCTTACAGATTGGTCCCGTTCTAAAAACAGTTCATTATTTTAAAGATTAAAGGGTGTCCCCATACAACATACATGTTTTTTTCGTGTATTAAGAACCCTAAAGGGCACCAGTTTGAAATTTTAAAAAGTGGGTATCACTATAGCTTCCACCAACAAAAAGTAATAAAAAAATAAACTTAAAATTTAAAGGATGTCTCCATATGTGACGTAATTTGACCTTTATGGGCCTTTCTTTTGAACCGCTAAAGACAAAACCTTGAAAGTTTGACAGAATGTCGATTACTATAACCTTTATAATAAAAAAGATAAATATTCCAAATTAAAAGTTAAAGGGTGCTCCAATAGTTCATTAAATTTGTTGTATATGACCATACTTTTGAACAGTTGTACACCGACCGTTAAATTTACAAAGAACCTTTATTACTAAGTCCGCTATAACAAAAAGTATAAAATTTGAATTTGGAAATAAAAGGGTGTCCCAATAGTTAATGTAATTTTATGTATGTGGCCAAACTTTAGAACCGTTACGCAGAACGTATATTACTATGTCCGCTGTAGTAAAAAGTATAAAGTGGGAAATTAAAGGGTGTACCTAAAGTTAATGATATTTGATCTATATGACCTTATCTTTTGAACGCTTATAGATAAACATTTAAAATTTTAACAAAGCTAATATCTCTATGTCCACAGTAAAAAGTACAAAAAACTTAAAGGGTGTCCTCATAGCTGACGTAATTTGACTTATATTGACTAGTCTTTTGAACCGTTATAGATAGAGACTTATGGAAATGAGAGAGTGTCCCTATAGTTAATGAAATTTAATGTATGCCTTATCTTTTGAGCCGTTTTAGATAGACAACTGAAATTTACACATAATGTGTATTACTATGATCGCTATTACAGCTATAAAAAATTAAAATTAAATGGTGTCCCCATAAAAGACGGTTGCTGGTGATAATAGCTTAACTTTTGAACAGTAATAGGGAGATGCTTGAATTTCACATAGTCTTTACTTCTTTTCCTGCTAACTTTGACGCATTTTGTTTATCTTTTATTTGGTTTATATATAGTTCTTACAGATTACTTCTTACATTTTTAGTTTAGAACTGGTACCCAACTATCTGTTTTGAAGTCGGTTTTTTTTGCAAGAATTATTTAATTTATTTTTAGTCATAGTTTTCAATTTAGCATAAAATAAAACTTAAAGCGATATTAACTTTTTTATAAAAAATAAAGCTTTTTTAAGGCATGAACTTGATTAATTAAAACAGTGTTTGAGTCAACTGTATACAATACATAATGTATACAATAACATAATGAAAATATATACATATACTGCCATATAACAAAATTTCATCTGCTACTGTCACTAACTCCTTTTAAAGATTTACTTTACTCTATTTTTTTTTTTTTGTAATAAAATGCGCCTCCATATTCTCTTATTTTTCCTTTCTGAGGTTTGAAATAAGGATATAAATACATATATCTGTGGCTGTTGCTGATGATACTGATACGAGTACTTATTGAGTTGGTTCCCTATAATGAAATGTTTTTTTTTTATTACTTTCTACATTATACACGTATAAGATCAATAGTGTTAATGTTTCATAGACGACATTATGGCACACGGAAACACACACATACACACACACATGCTTAAAATTATACACCCACAAACCTACACAATTACACGCATAAACATATTTTTGTTTTTCTTTTCACACTCACTCACTCCCTCCTTCGTGTTGCCAGCCAACTATAATGATTATTTTTCCCCTATTTATTGTTATCCACGAAAATAAAGGAGAATGAAAGAAGAAAAAAAAAGAGAGAAACTTAAAGCAATTTTCAAAAAAAAGACATTAAACTCATTAAGATGGATAGATAAATGGAAAAAGTTGACAGTCCACTTGGGTCAACATATGACTGTCATTATTATCCACTGGTTTTTGTGTTGGCTGTGGCAGGGTTGTTTTTGAATTGGATAGCAAAGGAACTGTAGTAAGTTCCTTTGATATAAAGCGCACTGTTTTGTTTATAAAGCATTTGGAAATTTAACTTGGACAAATGTCTGACATAAAATTAAATATTTATCTTGTTGGAATTGTCTGTCCAACTTAAAAATCCAATAATTTCACACATATATTAGATAGCTAATGACTTGACGGTTCAGTAAAGTTTACTCTACCTAAAATTTATTTGTATTTAAGCTGGCAATAAAATTAAATCCAATTTTAAGTACCGAATGAGAATTATATAATTCGGCACTAGCCACACCCGGTGCACTTCGCTACCCCTGTCCGCAAAACTTAAAATGAACAATTTGAAGTAGAGGTATGACCAAGTTTAGACTCGAACGTTTTTCTCAGAGAAGCCAATGTCAAATTCAGAGAGTGTTACTATTGCAATTATCTCGATATAGATATACGAGCACCGCGCTAATCACAAAGCTTTAACTTGACAATACACCTAACTTTTCAGCACTCTACCTACACTGTGGAACAAATTCAAGTTAGGAAAAGTTATATCGATTCTGAGAGTGAGGGCTGAAAATAGAGGCTTCGAAGGTCGATTAAAAAAAAAATTCGAACTAACATAAAAAAACGCCGCGATACGGGTCTTCTAATTTCGCCTCTATTTTCACCCCCTCACTCTCAGAATCGACTAACTTTTACTAACTTAAATTTGCTCCACAGTGCTATTATAGTTCGATAGGTTCACGACAATAATTTTTGGTTTTGTATGGGAGTTTCAGTTCTAGTGTTTAATTGCACGATAACAGTACTTATAATAATAGTTAACTTTGTGTGGGAGGTACCACGCCCACCATTCCGTTCCAATCCAATTCAATCTGTTTTTTGCTGAACATTTTGATATGGAGATTCCTTGTGAATATTTCAAGGCTCCTGCCATTACAGTTCTCGATGCATACGTTGGGCGGTACCACGCCCACCTTTTCTATCCAGTCTATATTTTGCCAGATCATGTACATATATGTATATAAGTTTTACTGGAACGAAATTTCAAAAGTCTACCTATTATAATTCTTTAGGTACACAGTAATTATTTTTCAATTTATATGGGAGCTACCACGCCCACTATTCTGATGCATATAATTTTTTTCTAAATTATGTACATTAATAAGAGAGTAACTTGCAAGTAACTTCGAGATATTAACAATTACAGTTCTAAAGTAACACGACGATAAATATTTTCTTTGTATAGGAAGTGCCACTCCCACTTAAAATATTTAAATAATATGCTTTCCGGTAACAAACTGTTTCATATTCCAAGTAGATCGGTCTACTAGTGTAGGCAGCTATAGCTTTCTTAAATTGGATATATATAAATTTTTTTGGATATTTCAAGTAGGCGTGGCTCTTCGCATACAAATTAAAAATTTATCATCTCGTTGCTTGGGAACTGTAATAGTTAAAACTTAAAGTTTTATGGAAATAAAAAAATATTACAATAATTTCAAATTATCCTCTTTGAGGAAAATTTATGTTTACGCAGTTCTGCCTGGCCATAACTTTTCTTGTAAATTTTCACTTTTTTATATTTGTGGATGGGGATAGCAAAGCGCATCGGGGATAACTAGAGTAGAATATGGGTCATTCCATGGAAAATGGGAAATCGAGTAAATTTTAGAAAATTTAACTGATCAAAACCTATTTATTCGCTTATTTAATGTTACCAGTACTTCGTTTCTGTAACTAACTCGGCGGTACACCTTCATCCGATGCTCCAAGTTTTCGTTGACGCTGAGGCATAATTGAGGTTCTATGCCGTTAATGTGCCGAATTATCTCATCCTTTAGCTCTTCAATTATTGCTGGCTTATCGACGTACACCTTTTCTTTCAAATATCTCCGAAGAAAGAAGTCCACCGGTATCAAATCACATGATCTTGGCGGCCTATTGACATCGCCACCACGTGCGATAACACGGCCATTGAATTTGTCGCGCAAAAGAGCCATTGTTTCGTTAGCTGTGTGATAAGTGGCACCGTCCTGTTGAAACTACATATCGTCCACAACCATATCTTCCAATTTGAGCCATAAAAAGTTCGTTATCATCTCACGATAGCGAACACCATTCACAGTAATTGCCTGACCTGCCTCATTTTGGAAAAAATTTGGCCCAATGATACCGCCAGCCCATAAACCGCACTAAACAGTCACTCTTTGTGGGTGCATTGATTTTTCGACAATCACTCTTGGATTATCATTCGCCCAAATGCGGCAATTCTGCTTATTGACGAATCCACTGAGAGGTGAAAATGCGCCTCAACACTGAAGATGAATTTCTTCGAAAATTGATCATCCAACGTTGCCACCATTCTGACCAGTTCTCGATTGTGTATCTTTCCATGGTTTAAATTGAGTTAGTCTGAAATTGAGAAATGTCAAATTAAGTGCAGAAAATTAACTTGACATTTAGGTGTGGTTCTTATTCAACATCGGCCCTTAAAATTTAACCACCACCACACTATATATAACCTTCGTGCTAATTTTTAGTTTATGCTGAAGATTTTTTAATCATTTCATAGCATAAACAAAGACAGCTTGCTTTGTTTAGTATTTTAGCTAAAATCCCGATTAACAATACAGAAGGCAAATGTGAAGTATTTTTTACTGTCCCACCAGTCACACTCCTTTTAACGCTACAATTTGACACAAATACATACATGTGTTACATTTTTCTTTATTAGTGTCATAAGTTGGTTCATAGTCTATTTGATCATTATATAACTTTAAATTAGAAAATTACGATTCTAAACATTTGGAATTCTGGCGTCCCTCCAGTCACTATGGAATGCCCCATATAGATAATTTTTCACTATATTCCAAAACTACAGCGATTTAGTGCTTATATTTCAAAACATACAACCTGTTAACACTATGAATTAAGATTATTTTTTTTTTGTAAGGAAATTAACTAAAGCAAAACTAAAGTTTTCTTTAACAGAGATCGTGAAATATTTTGAGTCTTTTATTCCTGGTGATAGTGTAGCCTGATAAAAAGATAATTCCTTTTTCTAACAATAATATTGAATTAAATAAATTTCTAATTGGTTTGCAATATTTTTTAACATTTCTCTTCATCCTTTTTCGCTGGCAAACTAAACAAAGGAAACCCATGTATTCGCCCTTAAACGTTTTTAGCAAAAAATGGCAGGATTAAAACTAAATAAAGGAACAAAAAAGAAAAAAAATTAAATAGAGAATATTAATGCAAAAACTAGAATATAATGAAACAAAAGAAATTAAAATAAATAAAGTTGTAAAATGCATTAAATATTTCTAGTTACAATCCTTTAATGCAAAATCTAAATTAAAAAATAATAAAAAATAAAATCTAAAACATAAAATCTAAAAGAAGGGAAAAGAGATTGTTAGTTGCCACATCGTTAAATTCATTTATTCATTTTTATTTTATTTTACATTCAAGCCGACATTCAGCCATTTCTTTTTTTTTTTTTTTTTTTCTTTGTTAACAATTCACTATGAAGGTCCTTGTTGGCTTGATGAAAGAAAGGAAGATTTTCTTTCCACTGATTTAATCATTAAAAATAAAACGTACAAAATGTAAACTCGTGTATGTTAATGAGGTATTAAATTGTTGATAGAGGCTTTATTTTTTCTTATTTATTTAAATATTAAATATTTCTTCCTTAATGTTAATTCTGCTTAGTACCTGTGGCTAAATTACAAATATTTTATTAAAGAAAATAATTTTATAAAATATAGCCAGGGGTTCGTTTTCTTTAATTGCAACTAAAAGCAAATTTAGTTGTCTTAATCGTAAACAGAAAATGATTGATTATGTAGTTAAAGCCCTAAGGAATGGCCCACTGTTTTCTTTGTGATTCCTATAGGCAGAATTAGTCCCTTAAATTCTTTTTGTAGTTTTTGTTGCGAAAGTTTAATATTTTAATTTAGTTTTACAATTTCCAAGTCATTTAATTACTTTAATATTAATAGGCCTTTAAGGCTTTAAATTTAAAGGAAATAAATAAATAAATAAAATAATATTAAAAATATTATTTTAGTATTAAAAATATTATTTTAATATTAAAAATATTATTTTATTTGGACAAGGGATAGTTAAAAGCTTTTGGGCAGGCGCCACGATAATCAAACGAAAGCCTTTAAACTAAAGTAACTGCTATGCTACCATTAAAAATATGGGTTCCATATAAAGGGTGATCCATTTCGAGGTACTTTTTTCAATAGCCTTTTTTGACAGATCACGTATGAGTCTTGTCACGCTTTCATGTTATTTTTGTTTAGTATTATTTGGCATTTCATAATGGCAAGACTTATGCCTGAATCGCATCGCTCTATGGACTCTTGAAAAGTTCCAAGAAGATCCGACGTTTTCGAGGCAAATTTTGTTTAGCGATGAGGCCCATTTTAGGCTCAATGCAAAACAAACAAAATTGCCGCATTTGGGATAAAGACGATATTCACAGTGACCTGTATATGACCTATATATTCTGATACGTGCCCAGATATCAGTTCAATAGCACCTGTCAGCACCTCTGCCTAGAAAATATCTCTTGTGTGAATTGATAGGCTCTGAAGCCGATAATTCAGACATTTTTTTGAAACACTTCAGCTTAAAGCTTGTGAATTACCTTAACCATCTTGGGACATGGTGCCCAATTCTTCTATAAAGTCTTGTTGGAAACATATTCATTCTCAGCGGTGGGATACAGAGGATAACATCCCACTTTCATTGTTACAGCAAGAATTACCTGAAAATTATCGTGTTGAAGAAACAGAAGAATTTTGCACAATAACAAACTTGTTTCACCACAATAATGACGTGCAAATTTCACATGATGAAATTCCTGGCTGGATTATTAACTCTTCTTGTATTTGTTTAGAGTCAGACACAGAAAATATGGAATCAGAACCTATAAAGAAACACGTTAAAAATAGTAAAGCTGTGCAGGCATTAAATACAGCTATAGACTGGGCAAAAGCACGTGGAATGCAAATAGATTACATATTGATGCTAAAGGAATTGCGGAACAAGACTTTGGCAGCATGTGCATTGCTACATCACAAATTATGCATGTTAAAAAAAAACATAATACTAAAAGCTTTTATTTTTTCATTCTTTATCAACAAAAATTAAATAAATTTGTTTTGCAATCCTAGCTTGTGTTTTATTTTCGAATATCGTAAATTATAATACATAATGACAATACATTCAGTAATCCGAATATCTCGTTAATCAGGGTCTGCAATCATTAATTCGGATTAGCGAGCTGGCACTGTATATTAAACAGTGTCATGGTCAAGCTCATCTAATGGGTATACTCCATAAGCTCATGAGCACGGGGTCATACTCGAACACAAACTAGCTTACTGCACCCATGCTACTCATACTATACTATTAGTGAATAAACCGCTGTTCGTATCATAAACGAAAAGTAAAACTAACATTCTATACTAGTGAGAGCCGTATTTACTCGTCTTATGTTCGAAACACTCAGAGTTTTACTTTATTTAATAGTTGGGTAGAACTTTTCGATAAGGCTTAGTTTGCTTGCACTAGTAGTTTTCTGTTTTTTGTAAAAAATTTTAATTTTATCAAAATACAGAGGACCATCCTGTTCGCTGTTACCATGTTGAAATAGAGCAGTAATATCTTGGCTCCTGAGGTACTCTGATATTTACTTTCATATGAGTAATATAGCTTCGAAATCGGTAACCATAAAAAAAATTGATTTTTGGCCGCCTTCTCAATAGATATATGAGCCACAGTGCGCTGGCTAAGAGATTGTAACACAAACAGTGGCATCCTAAAATAATTTATCATTTTTGTTTTAAAATTACAAAATATTATTTTATTTTGCTTTTGTGTTAACAATATTTTAGTTTAATTTATTTCTATTCTGTTTCTTTTTCGAATTTCAAGGCAAAATCCCTTTTCAATGCTCCTTTTTTGAAGCTTTCCTGACAAGCTTCAGGATTGTCAATCATTGTTCTCTGCTCTTCTTTACTGCATGTTTTTGTATAATTAATATTAATGGTTTTCCTTCCGGAAATGTGTACACAAATGAATTTATGAGTTTTCTGTTCATAAACCAAATCTTTATTTGAATAGAAAGAAAATAACAACAAAACACAAAAGTTATAATAAAAAAAATTAGAAATTAAATTTATTTTATAATGTTTAGATTTACTACGCACTATGGCATAAGTGTGTTGATATAACAATTAAATGTAAGATTTGTTTTAAATAATTTCTCATATGAGACCAGGGGGTTATTACGTATTTCGATTCGAAAGAAATCTTTTTCTAAACACAATGTTAAAGTCATACAAATTCGAATGATTTCCTTTTCGAATCGAAATACGTTATAACCCCCCAGATGTGGCCACTGTACTCTGTCCTCTTAAAATATTCGTTGTTCCTATAATATTACACTGATCAACAAAAAAAAACAATTCTCTCCTGGATTTAAAACTGATTTTAAAACTGATTTTTTTTCATCGCGTATAGTTTCCTCCTCCGGACAAATGGATTAAATTGGGGTTGACGGGAGTTTTTTGCATATAAATCGTAAATGAAAAAAATTTTAAATTCGTAATTACTCAGGATTTTCTCGCATATTTGGCATCTGGGAAGCTCCTTTTCCATCCTTTCCCATCCAGAAGAAATCTGCTGACATGTGGAAAAAGAACATTTTTGGATCGACTCTTTGAGCTGAAAAGGACATGGAGAGATCGATACATTGAACTGTTTGTATTTGGCAATTTCCTACCCTTTAATCATGATCCTAAGATTTCATTCTGTTTTGTGATCAAATTTAAATTGCGCCCTAGATCTTGAATTAAAAACTGAGGTCCATCAGATTTACTAGGTCTGGAATTTGAATCTTTTGAGCTTTCGAATCTTCATTCCCACATTCTTGATTACTTTCTAAAACTTCGCCGGTGCTTCTGGCATTGGTAAATTTTCTGAGTGATTAACCGGTAGTAGCGCTTATTTCAGAGACAGATATTAGCTGTCAAAAAGAAACTAGACATAATAGAAAGAAAAATACGTCTACAAGCGCTCAGCAAGGTCTCTGGGACAACCAGTTCTCACCAGTGTTATCAGTAAAAATGTCATTATTTAATTTTTATTACTCAACTTAAGTTGACCCAACGCAAAAGAAAATAATCACATATACTTTTAGCTAAATTGATCTAAATTAATTTCTTGTCTTAAATGATAAACTTTCCGGTGTTATTTTTAGAAGGACTGTGAGTGAAATTTAAATCAAAAATTTTAAACTCAGAAAATTAAAAATTCTTTAGAATTAAAAATTCAAATTTTAGAATTCTTCTATCAAAATTTGAGAAAAAAAACGAAAATTGATTAATAGTACAAAATTTGCAAAAAAAAAAAAATGTAAAACAATTTTGATATTTTTTAATAACAGGGTTTGAAAATAAACAAAACTTTTCGCAAACGCTTGAGAGAAATATGAAAAATTAAATTTTTTTTTTATCTTTTTGTACACGATTTTGATACTTTTTAATAACAGGGTTTGAAAACAAACAAAATTTTTCGCAAACGTTTCATGGAAAGATAAAAAATTTAAAATATTTTTTTACGCTTTCTACACGATTCTGATATTTTTTAATAACAGGGTTTGAAAACAAACAAAACTTTTCGCAAACCTTTCTGGAATGACATAAAATTTAAAAATTTTTTTAATCTTTTTGTACTCGATTTTGATACTTTTTAATAACATGGTTTGAAAACAAACAAAATTTTTCGCAAACGTTTCATGGAAAGATATAAAATATAAAATATTTTTTTTGACGCTTTGTACACGATTTTGATATTTTTAAATAACAGGGTTTGAAAACAAACAAAACTTTTCGCAAACGTTTCATGGAAAGATATAAAATTTAATTTTTTTGTGCACGAGCAAAATCAAAACAAATACTTTTTTTTTAATTAAACAAAACAAAAAATCTTTCTTTCTTTTAATATCTGTCAAATTATTGCTTTAATATATTGATACATTCTTTACCATTACAAGCACATCGCTAAGCAAACGTTTGAAAAACGTTTTTTTAAATATTTTTTTTTTCTTTTTTACCTATGAAAATTTAAATTAATCTACATTTAGTGGTTACGGAACAATCGTTTTCATTGTATGAATAAAATAAAATAAATAATTATGCTAATTTAGATTGAGTAATTTTTATCTCCCTGCGCAAAGAATATCGATGGGACTCTATTGATAGCTCTCCAATGTCTATCCGTCTGCATACGATATGTCTTCTCAGATAACGATTTCCGAAACGTTTGAGTGAACGGCACACGGTATACAGCCATGCTTACTAACTTTTCCGTGTCTCAATTAGAAGGCAGCATTATTGGGGCAGGTTGGTGCCACAAGTCACACAGCAGGCGATATAAGCAATTTACTGAGAAACATATTTGGCGACTAAATAATTTCATGAAATTGACTTGTTGACTTTTGATCACCTTGTTCAAATAATTTAATGCCACTAGATGATTTTTCCAGGGGTACTTAAAGTGCTCCCCTAGATCTCTGCAATTTAACCAGAAACGATTCTAGACTTCAAAACACATATGCGCCTTGAAACATATGAATAAGCGTTATTGCTGTAATACGATTTTATTTATAGCGAAGAATGTGTGACCTCCAAAATCATATTTTTAATAAGATAAAATTTTCTAACTAATAAAGCCATTTGGATGGATGTTAAAAATCTTCTTCTCTGTTTTATTTCAATTTAAAGTTCTCCACCTCTATAGAATTTAGTTGGCAAAATTAACTTTTACAACCGAACATAAAAATATTACCTCTTTATGGTGTTAGAATAGATTTCACAGGTTAGTCTTTATATTCCCTATAAAAAAGTTTTAGTTGCAAACATTTTGCAGGGTTTAACCGAAAAGCTTTGAAATGTACTCGTACATATCTATTGTTGCAACTTAAATCTTGGATATTAAAACTCAAACTTTAGCAAGAAAATGATCTCTTTAGTTTGCAACATTGTTTTGTTATTCGATGTACTTCTAGCAGCAAAATTTAATGTCTTCAATATCGTCTTTTTTACACCTTCTCTTCAACATTTGGTTAGCTTTCTTGCCAACTTAAAATGTAATTGAAGGGGGGTGGGGGGTGAATGTCAATAAAAATATAATTTTTTTCTTGCATTAAGATTTTTTTATATTTTACGACTTGATTGAAAAGCACAGCATAACGAGCACAAAGGGAACCCTTAAAAATCTACTAAGTTTAAGTGATATAGAGCAGAGATACAAGAAAGAAAAAACAAAACAAGTAAAAAACAAATAATTAATTAAAACTGTTCACACACAACCACACACATTTTATGACTTTGATAAATAAAGTAATAATTTCTTTGGCCACCACTAAACAAGTAGTAAAATAAACTTGTCTTTTTAAGGCGTCAGCTGTGCTCCATTTTTATCTTTTTGCTCTATTGGATATTTTTTGTAAAAGCTTGCAATTTAATAATTAATGAATTTTATTTCACATGGGCCGGGCCGTCTTTGTTCAAAGGACTAAAATAAAAAAACACTTTTAAAACCCGCATTTAGAAGACACATTTGGGAACTAAAACAACATCTATTCTGACACATGTGTGATTTAATAACTTAACAATGACAATAGACATAAAACATTTATGGACAACAACAACAATTATGGTTGAGTTAATAAAAGTCATGGCAACCACTAACTTGTTTAAAATAAATGATACAAGCAAAATGCTGCCTCAAAATTAGCTTTATAAAGCAGTTGCTGCCAGAAAGTTTCTTTACGACTTCTCTACATTTTAATGGCTGAATTAAAGATATGAAATCTCTACATCGTTTTGCAATGGGAACGGGTGAATGTTAAAGTGAGGTAGAACAAAATCAATGTGCGATAATAACAAAACTTTGTTGTGTTTTTAAAACTCTATAAAAACAAATACAAAATAACGTTAAAAAATCGCTGGATGGAGCACATTATACAATCTAAGAAAAACATATCATGAGTAAATTATAAACCCATTTAATTTACACATGGCCAAATTATTATTATACTAGAATCATAATATTGTTAACTCTATTAACGAGACATTGTTAAAAATAACCAAAATTTGTTAAATATAAACACATTTTAATATAATTAAAGAAAATTTTCTGTAAAAATTTTATCGAAAATTTTCTGTAAAAATTTTATCGAAAATTTTCTGTAAAAATTTTATCGAAAATTTTCTGTAAAAATTTTATCGAAAATTTTCTGTAAAAATTTTATCGAAAATTTTCTGTAAAAATTTTATCGAAAATTTTCTGTAAAAATTTTATCGAAAATTTTCTGTAAAAATTTTATCGAAAATTTTCTGTAAAAATTTTATCGAAAATTTTCTGTAAAAATTTTATCGAAAATTTTCTGTAAAAATTTTATCGAAAATTTTCTGTAAAAATTTTATCGAAAATTTTCTGTAAAAATTTTATCGAAAATTTTCTGTAAAAATTTTATCGAAAATTTTCTGTAAAAATTTTATCGAAAATTTTCTGTAAAAATTTTATCGAAAATTTTCTGTAAAAATTTTATCGAAAATTTTCTGTAAAAATTTTATCGAAAATTTTCTGTAAAAATTTTATCGAAAATTTTTTGTAAAATCTTATTTTTTTAGTAAAATTTCTATAGACAATTTTTGTACAAATTTTATTGAAAATTTTCTGTAAAAATTTTTGGAGTTTAAAAATTTTTTTTTGTAAAAATTTTATCAATATTTTCTGTAAAAATTTTATGATAAAGTTTTATTAAAATTTTTTGTTAAAATTTTATCGAAAATTTTTTGTTAAAATTTTATCGAAAATTTTTTGTAAAAATTTTATCGAAAATTTTTTATTAAAATTTTATCGAAAATTTTTTATTAAAATATTATCGAAAATTTTTTATAAAATTTTATCGAAAATTTTTTATTAAAATTTTATCTAAAATTTTTTTTGGTAAAATTTTATAGAAAATTTTTTGTAAAATCTTATAGATATTTTTTTTTGAAAAATTCTATCGAAAATTTCTTATACAAATTATATTGAAAATTTTCTGTAAAAATTTTTGGAAAGTTTAATTTTTTTTATATTTTTTTTAAAGAGAAGTAACACCCAGGCAATCAATGCCTACATTAACTGTGTTACTTCCTTCGGAAAGGGATTGAAGTAGATAAGACAGATGGTTAGTGTGATAGTAAAGCTACGTTTCTGGCAACACTGCAATTGCACGTTAGATTATTTTTAGAACAGTAGTGCAGCGCCTCTGGTGTTATTTAGGCGAATTAGTTTGAAGCTAGCATAGCCAAATTATAATTATTTTACTTCGCCGGCGATTTAGTGCTATGTGGTAATACCAGCGAAGGAGGGCGCTGTGATATGCTTTATTATAAAAAAAATTAATTCCTACATATCAGAAGAATTGATGTTGCTACGGCTGAGATTTGGACTCGTGACCACTGCTTAGTACTCAACGTGCTAACCACTTAAGCTATAGCACCCCCAATTGAAATTTTTTTTTGTAAAAATTTTATCTAAAATTTTCTGTAAATATTTTATTGATGACTTTTTTAAAAATTTTATTGAATTTTTTTTAAATTTTATTGAAATTTTTTTTGGTCAGACTAAAGACCTATTACTAAAATGGGCACTGTGGGTCTATTAGCTGCCTCTATGTGTATTGCTTTCTATAGTTGCATTTAATTTAAATGAAAGCAGAAAAGCCCTAAAAACATACAAAAATATTCCCTTGCAGGGTTATCTCTATACACTCCACGCGATCTACTGGTTGCGTCCTAATATATATTTAACAAAAACAAGCATAAATATAGGTAGGCATGATATTTTACTCGTAGCCTTGCTGAATTGCGTTAGCGTAATTTTCGAAGCTGTCAGTATAGGGCCTTTCTCATCCTGTTCTCAGCACAAGGTTTCCACGAAAGCTCAAGTTTAGTATTACAACGAGGTGCTTGGCCCCCCTCGGCTATTATAGAGCAATGATGCCTATTTTTTACCTTTTATTTATTCCAAGACCATTCTATTTCGCCCAAGCGTATAGTTGGCCCAGTGGCAGTTCCATTAGTTTACTTGTGGTGAATGAAATTGTTTCGCTGCTAAGGATTGCAAAGTCATCCGCATATGTGACCATCTTTATACCTCCGTTTATATTAAAAAATTCATCATCTATATACAAAATGTCTAGAAAATTTGTTTACTAACGACTGTAGTGATTTTAGACTGTCGACGTTCACATCCACATTTACCAACCACTTTAGGTTTCTCAAAAATATTGTTGATGATGATTACGTATGTTTTTTAATAATATAAACAGCATTAAACCTTAATTTAATTTAAATTTATTTTCGGAATTTTCACTTTCGCAAGGACCTAAATTAAGTTTAAAATATTATCGTATAATCCTTTGCCACAGCAGCTACTTTGGTTAAACCTTTGATATTTTATGTTTTCAACAACTCACTTTGTCTGTTAACAACTAGACAAAGAAAGCGAAAGTACTCAGCTTTGTCAGCAGTCTAATCAACAGCAAACTTAAAAACGGAAGTCTAGGAACCCACTTCATCAGTATAAAGAAAAAATAAATAAATAAATAATAAAAAAACACTTTTTCAATGTTAAAGTGTTTGGGACGAAATCTTTGAAATGTTTTGAGGAAAAAATTCATTTCCCTTTAGTCATAATAAAGTTTATAATTAATTAGTTTAGTATTGGCTGCCATTTAAAGGGAAAAAATTTGAATTATATTAATTAAGCTGGGGTTTGTTAAACAAATGGAAAAGTTTAGCTAAGAGCGGTTTACTTTAAGCTAATAAAAGTTTGGAAGTTACTTGTATTTGGTAGAAAACTAAAGACTGATTTGCCATTTTTTACAAACCCACACACATTTAGACGCTGTCATATTTGACATTAAATTATCGTTCGTTGTATATTTGTGATTTTTAAGAGTGATTTATTTACACTGACAAAGCAGCAGCAACGAAGTAAACAAATGAACCTCAACGAAATTCAAAAAGATTTTCCGATTTCAAGGGAATGAAACAACAAACCCATTTGCTGAGCCATTTACTCATCCACACTCTTTAACTTTGCCATACACACACTCTCACGCTCACACAAACCCAATTTTTACTCATACTTTTGTTTACACAAAGACAAACATCAAATATTGTAGATTTCATATTAAGCTTCGTGTTCACACTAGGCAAATATTTGATGAAATAGTTGAAATCAATTTTTTTCTATGCAAATTTGCATTAAGTTAAAGATACAAATTTCCTCTTAAAACAAAAGTTGTTATGCCAAGTTTTTTATACGAGGGCAGATTGATAATTCCTTGGGTTTTTGGATTATCAACACAGTAACTTTTACTTCGATACTGCTTCCTTTAACTAATATTTACTACTTGACTACTGTCAAACTGTGGCCATGCGGCATGGATTAGTTTGTTATTGAAAGCAGAAAATCTCCTTAATTTTATTGAAAGTGAAGAAAAGTAAAAAATGGAAAGAAAAGCCAAAAATGGAATACAACTCTCATGTATGGGCCGGTGCTCCAAAGTCTGTTTTGGAACGACCCGACCGCGTGCAGGAGAGGGCGAAGAAGCTCATAGGTGACAGTAGGGTATCCAACTCTATTGACTCTCTTGAACATCGACGCAATGTGGGTTGTGTTTCGCTGTTTTATCGCTACTACAATGGAATGTGCTCTGATGAGATGAGGGAACTAGTTCCCGATATCCGCACGTTTTCGCGCACAATACGCTTTTCATTAAGAGCTCATCTATTTGTGGTCGATTGGCCAGTGAATCGCACAATGCATTACAGAGAAAATTCGTTTTTTAGCCGTACAGTTCGCTTGTGGAATCATCTTCCTACAGAGGTCTTTCCTGTCAGCTACAATGTTGGAAAATTCAAATCAAATGTCCACAAACATTACTCCCTCTATCCTCCTTCCCATAACCTAATTTCCTAGTTCTGGCACAATGCTTTGCATGAGTAGGGGTCATCCCCTGAGTGCTGGTCCGAAATAAAAAAAAAAGTAATTTCGTATGCTGATTAAAATTTTACTATCTGTATTGAATATTTGAAATTTTATTAGTCAAACTATTTATTTTACATACAGATGAAATTTTATTCCCTCTAAGAAGGAATAATTTAAATTACAAATTAGGTGATGAAAATTAAAGAAAAATTGAAAAAATTAATTTTAAGGACCATCAATGGAATGTATTTTTTAGACAGCTACGTCCGCCATCACCACTCTTCGTATCTATCTCCTTTGGGTAGGTAGTGTATATTGTAAGCATCATCTATTTAACCAACCAAACTCAGATAAAGAAATACGAGAAAAATTGTATTCAATCATCAGTTGGTGAGAACAAAGTCTACCACTACCTAAAGCTTCCCTCTTGTATTTAATATTTTTACTTTAATATTTACCACGTTATATTTGTTTTAGCTTCTGCCAACCTTCGGTTAGCAATGAAAGCAACTTTTTGTTTATTTGTTTTCTCCCAACTTTTTAAGTAAAAAACTCAACACCGAAACCAAAGGAACGCCTGATAAATACCATGAAGACTCTGTAGTATAAATTTCTATGGCTAAAAAGTGTTTTGCTTAGTTCCATTGGGGTCGTACCAGCTTTCATTTCTTTACTTCTATTGGGAGTATAAGTTTTCAACAAAGCCTCTTTGTATCCATAGTTGTGCCTCAAATTCGTTTCGTGAACCTTTATTTTTTTTCAGCTAAGTAGTCCCAGACTGTTGTTATTTGTCCTTGTTGCCTAGAAGAACTTTTCCATATAAAGGGTGTTTTTTATAGAGGCATAGAACTTTAAGTTGCAATAAAACAACGATGGATTATCCGATTGACATGAATTTTATTTATCCGAAAGATAATCTTGTGGCATTACATTTTAAATATGATTTCTGGCATATGACCGCCACGGCTGGCGCGGATGTAGTCCAATCTGGACGTCCAATTTTCGATGACTTTTTCCAACATTTGTGGCCGTATATCGGCAACAACACGGCGAATGTTGTCTTCCAAATGGTCAAGCGTTTGTGGCTTATCCGCATAGACCAATGACTTTACCTAGCCCCACAGAAAGTAGTCTAGCGGTGTTTAATCACAAGATCTTGAAGGCTAATTCACAGGTCCAAAACGTGAAATTAGGCGGTCACCAAAAGTGTCTTTCAATAAATCTATTGTGGCACCAGCTGTGTGACATGTTGCGACGTCTTGTTGAAACCACATCTCCTGGACATCATGGTTATTCAATTCAGGACTGAAAACGTTAGTAATCATGGCTCTATACCGTTCACCATTGACTGTAACGTTCTGGCCACCATCGTTTTTGAAAAAGTACGGACCAATGATTCCAACAGCCCATAAAGCGCACCAAACAGTCAGTTTTTCTGGATGTAACGGCAGTTTTGTTTGTTGACGTAGCTTATGAAAATCGGGAACAATGGTAATCTTGTTTTGGGCACTATTTGCAAGCGTTGTTCAGGCGTGTGTCTATTCATGATGAATTGCCAAACCAAACTAAGAATAAATCACTTGACAGCTGTTAAATCGGTCGCCATCTTGAAAAGTAATGCCAACTTAAAGTTCTATACCTCTATAAAAAAACACCCTTTATTTGTAGAGGAGCAGATCATTGCTACGCGGTATGGAGTCCTGCTGAGCATTTGTCATTAGCCATTTTTCCCTGTAGGTGGCGCTTTTTCAATGTCCATGTTATGCTAATAATTCTTTGGATGCCAAGAGTGAGCTGGAACGTCAGGGGCTTCTTATTTTCTGCAGGGTTGTCATACCTTCTAGTAAAGACCGTCGTCACTGGCTGTACGAAAGGTATGACAATAGTATTTCATTTACTGGCAGAAGAAATCCATTCTACCTGTCTGCATAGATTTAAAGCCTCTTAATAAAAAATTCGCGGTCTTCAAGTTGGAATGAAAAAAATATCATCGCGGTTGTACCAGCTTATGTGACTCCAAATTTTTAGGTCACCCAAAAAAAGTCCTCACTCCAGAAATAGTCGATAAGATCCAGTAATTGATGTTGGACGATCGGAACATAAATGTACTTGAGATGGCGGGATCTATCGCCAGTGTAAGCGACGCGTTCATCATATTTTGCATGAGTATTTGGGTACAAAAAAGCTATCCGCACGTTGGCCACTATGGCTCACACTCAAAAATAAGCACCACCATGTGGCCACTTAAAAGGAGGGCTTCAGAATGTTTAGGTGCAACCCAAATGGGTGTTTTTGACATTTTGAAAATGTGGACAGAACAATGATGTATCACAACACAGCAGAGATTAAAGAACAATATATTTGGATTTCTTTCTATTCGTGCCGTTAGGAAGGCCGACAGATCCGAAATGTCGGCCAGCAATCCCACCGATTATCAACGAATTTAATTCAGAGCTTACGGACAGACTCAATATTGATTTGAAAAAAATCGAACTGATGAGTTCGAAGAAAAAAGTAGTATTCCATCAGTGTTACCACTAGTGAAAATTTAACTTTTTTTAATTTTTTTTTTTGAGCTGTCAAAAAGATAAAAAAAAAGATTTTGAAACTAAATAAAATATTTATAAAAATGTAATATTTAGTAAAAGCGAATAAAAAACATATAAATATAAGAATGTATCACTAAAAACGATTTTTGTTTGGTTGACTTGAAGATTTTTGAGAAAAAAAAAATATGGTAAAATTGTATTCCATCAAGACAATGCACGGGAGCACACGTATAGTCATTATGTCAAAAAAAGAAAAAATCCATGAATTTAGCAACCAATTGGTACTCAAATCTTTCCACTGTTTTTTTTTTTTTTTTTTTTTTTTTTTGTTGTGTACTAAGAGATTTGGGTCAAACGAAGATGGCATCATTGTAACGAACGCTTAATTTGAGTCCTTTGAGAGATTGTATTATTTGGAGAGAATAAAAATATTAGAAATACGCTGGATCATGAAAAGAAAAATGCTTTGTTTGCCAAAAAATATCTTTTATCCAAAGAGCCACGAAATTATTAAATCATCATTTATTGTTATATAAACATCTTCCAAAAATAGGGGTTACGCTTATTTTACTAAATATTTCCCACGATTGAACTTAAATTCTTGGATTAACACTTTTGGCAGACAAATGCGTATGGATACGTGTGCTATATTTTTTATCCTCCTTATTCTCTTATTTTTCGGCATTTGTGTATCCTTCTAAAAAAAATTAAGTTGTCGTGTGGTATGTGTGTGTAGGTAAGTGAATATATGTGTTTAGATACTTTTTGTACTCCTTCTGTGTCTATGTCAAAAGTGAATGGTTGTTGTTAGTTTATTCTATAACAAAACATCCTACTGTTCCATGGCTGCTTCTGTGCTGACGAATTTATTTCCATTTTAACATCTCGCCAGCCACGTTCTGTCTTTTTATTTTGTTCTAAAGATATTTGTGGTTGTAGCTTGACTATCAGTTAAAATTTGTGCCTTAAAACTACTTACCGAATGGTTTAACGGATATTGTGGTCTTTCTTACCTTCGATTCAAATTAGGAAAAACTGAGATCAATAATTGATACTATGAGCTGCACGATAAGACTTCAGAACATGTACTTTGTGCGTGTCCTGCCTTGTGGTAACGTAGAACAAAATTTCTAGGAGGCTCTCTATTGTCTCCAGGGTATACAAATTATTTCGCTCTGTATAAGAGTATTGATTTCATCCGTAACCTATGACTGGTTCGGTGATTACACACTGTGTAATTTTTAAAGTCATGGCAAAATAACCATATACGGACACCACTACGTGATAAAAGACCAAAAAAAAAAGACCCCTGTCTCCCAGTTTTGCCCAAAGTCCTCCAGGTTTTTTTTTATGGGCCCTCAAAGATGTGGGGCCTCGATGTCATTTTTGCAAAAAAATGATCATTTACTCAAGCTCATATTTTGCAAACCGTTTGGAATTTTGATATACCCTCTGAGGCAAAGTTGTAGCTCTTGTCAAAAAGGTTCATTTTTGTAGTTGATTGTTTCCTTGAATTTTGAACGGTTTGCTACCTATGGACCTGAACAGGGGAAAAAAGGTAAAAAAAATAGAATTTTTTAAAGTTTTTTGCGATTTTGAACTTGAATTTAGTTTTTTTGATTTTATATGTTCACAATTTTTGTTCTTCATGACAAGAGCTACAACTTTGCCTCAGAGAGTATAACAAAATTTCAAACTGCTGTTGATATTTTTATATCTTTTAGTTTTTGTTCTTTGCTCCGATATCTATTGGAACATTTCAAAAGATTTATGACTATTTTAAGTTCTTATTAAGTATAAATTAAATATAAAATTTCATTATATTCCAAAAATGTAATGCATGTAACGAGCCTTATAAAATTTATTAAATTTTTTAGAAAATAGTTAATTTAAATAACAATTTGCCAACGAATTATTTATTTACTAAAACAAATTCTTTAAAATAAAAATTTTCCACATGAACTTTGGCAACATCTGGCAGAGCTCATCTATATTAAAAATAAATTTAAAGGTCTTTGACATTAGCGCAAACAACTTCACGCAGCTTCTACATGAAAATAAAGTCCCCTGGGAGGAAACACTAACAATCATAAAATGCGAAATACGTGTAATCACATAAGTGTGCGTGAGTGAGTTTCAAATACTCCTATAACATGATTAGAACTACTTAAAAATTTGTTTTTAGTAGAACTTATATTTTAAAATTTTTAGACGAAAGAGCACTTTGTAAGGATTAAAAAACAACCAAAAATAAATTAAGTTTTTTTGAACTGTATTTTAAAGTCTCTTCTCCAGAAAAAGAATGATTAGAAGCTGCTAGGTAGGTTAGGTAGTTAGCATGTCGGCCACTAAGCATGTACACGCAAAGAAAAAACATGGTTGAGGTAACCATAATCTAAGAGCAACATATTATGGTTGTAGTGAAAACATATTATTGTTGAACATTATATTAATATGGTTAAATTAACGATTATAGTATGGTTAAAAAAATATGAAATGTCATATGAAAGGGATATGACAGTTTTTTTACATTTTAAAATACAAAATTATTTATTATTTTTTTTTTTAATGATTTTATATAAAAAACACATGATTTTATTAATACATAGATACAAAAATTTAATTAGCATTTTTCTTTTTCCAAACCGTGTTTCAATGATATAAGGGAGGGAACACTTTGGCCATCGATTTAACGGCATTTAACGCAGTGGATTTACCAGTTTAGAATTGTTCTTGAAGACATCAATTTCGGGGGATTTATTTTCCAATTCAGCCAACACCTTCTTCATGTAGTCTTTCAAGTACAACGTAAAGTCTCTCTTGTCTCCGAAAGCATTCTTGTAAACTATGATTGAGAACAACATCAGCGCCGGTCTCAACTGTTGACTTTGTATCCTCATTAGCTTCTTCAGTTCAGGCAAAATCTTTACTTTTAATATCACCTGGTAAATTACATCACCGACCAATAAACTCTGATGACATAAACAAACAAATAATTTTTATTTTTTAAAAACCTTTTGGTTACCTACGAACAAATTTTGGTTGTGGATTAAACATTAAATTGTTAAAACCAACCATGTTGAATTTTTTTGTACGTAGTAACCATTTAATGATAAAATTTTAAACAAAACTTTTTTTATCGGGACCAAAGTAATGCTACAAACAACTAAAATGTGTTCATCGCAACCATATATTGTTACAGAGAATATAATTTGTTTCCTGTGAACATACCATAACCATATTTTTTCTTTGCGTGTATGTTGGCTTGAGTAGCCAGGTTCGTATATATCACAGCACCCTTCTTCTGATAGAGAAAAAAGCTCCGACGCAAAACAATGGCGCTATGATCTTTATAGAATCAAAAGGAAATAATTTATTAATACAACATAACTAGAAATACTTACTATCTAACCAGCCTGGCAAATCGACTATAACCGCTGTTCATTAGCTAACGATAGTTGTTGACAAAGCTCTTGATTTAAACACAATTGGCATAGACAATATCATAGACATTCAGGGAGCCTTTAATAATACGACATATGACGACGATTAACAGGACATTGAATGACAAAAGTGACATTAACCAGGTTGGTCTCGTGTGGGACGTCAAGAACCATAACGGCTATCGACAAGGTGGCGTCCTATGTTTTTTGTTTAAACATGTGGCATAAGGCCAAGTAACATCTACTGGTTTTATAAGACCAATTCTTACTTACTCTGCCTTAGTATGGTGAACAAAAAGAAAACAAATGCCGACTAGATTAATATTTGATAAGGTCTACCGCCTAATTTTTGTCGCTATTACTGGGGCCATATAGACCTATCCCACAAATGTTGCACTGCTGCACATAACATTGTGGAAATGGTAAAGTGCAGAAGCGGTCTTCGGTTATCAGATATTTCGTCAGCAAAATCCGAAAACCTAGTGGGATATCTGCGCATACTTCTGATAAAACTCAACCGACTCTCTTGTTGCACAAGATTTTTGATGTCTTTATTTACAATAGGCTGCGTTAGGACAATCAGACTTTGTGAGATGGCGTAGCAGACCAGGTTTGGTTTGCACAGAACATAATTTTTGCACCAATTAAAGGTTTTAATTGGTTTTAAATTAATGTTCAATTAATTTCTTTATTGATTCAAATACAAATTTGATTAAAACAAAACAAAAAAAATCCTAATTAAACAAATAATTGAATCAATTAATTAAATTTTAATCTGAACCCATTAAAACCATTAATTGGCGTTGGACAACCAGACCAATTAAAGGTTTTAATTAGTTATAAATTAAAGTTCAAAAAATTTTTTAATTGATTCAAATATATATTTCTTTAACACAGAACATAAATGTTTCTTAATTAAACAAACAATTGAATCAATGAATTATTTAATAAAATTTTAATCTATAACTAATTAAATCCTTTATTGGTAAAAATATTTTTTTCGTGTTACTGACGTCTCAAAACGTCAGTAACTTAATGTGGTCCTAATCATCTGATCGAGAGTGTATGTGTTGCCTGCCACAACTTAAGTGTTCTATTGTTTATTTGTTGCCATTAACTAGAAACCTTGTATTGTGCTTTTTTTTCTTTTACCTTTCTTGTTCTTGTTACTGGCTTCCCCTTCTCTTCCTCCTCCTTCAACCGGCTTTGGGACCGGTTAAATATATAAAATATAAGTAGACAGGGTTGTTGCTGGTTCTATTCCAATTTAATTTTTATTTTTCTATTTTTTTCTTATACGACATATATTTTACAAGTATTATGCTTTAGGATTTATTGTCAAATGCGTTAAATTGTAGATTATACACCCTCACTAACACACACATATTCGGTTATTCTTAGGATGTTTTTGTTTTAAACCCACTTGCCAGCATATGAACTCATGTGTGCAGTTGTTATTTAGTTGTTAAATTATTATTACATAGACTGACCCGAAATTATGCCACCAAAATAGATAGCAGTACATATAATAAAATAGTAACTCATTTCCGTCTGTCTGTCTGTCTGTCTGCTTTTCTTTTCCGTTGGCATCACGTAAAAGCTACTGGATGGATTTTTGACAAAATTTTGTGAGGAGGTACCTTAGTATGCCTATTCTTATATATGATACTTTGTTTCCGCAAACATATCTTTCCAAGAGAAAATGGAGAAAAACCAATGTTATTATGCAGTTTTTTTAGTAGTAAAGTAAACGCATAAACCATAACTGAAGCACTAACCACTAACAGATAGCGCTGTTGTATAAAGTAAATATATATAAACATAACTGAAGCATAGTTTAAGGCGTCTCTAAAAAGTAAGGGTTTTTGTTGTGGATTGCCTTCTAAGCAAAATCGAACAAAATATTACAAGGATGCTCACGAAGTGGCGGACACAGGTAGTAAATTAAATATATTCTACCAAAGATTATTTTTTGGATCTTTAAATTAATTCCTAACCAAATATACACAGCATCAATTAAAGGTTTTAATTAGTTTTTAATTAAAGTTCAATTAATTTTTTAATTGATTCAATTATATATTTGTTTAAAACAGAAGAGAAAGAAATTATAATTAAACATATAATTGAATCAATTAATTATTTAATTATTTAATTAAATTTTAAATTTAAAATTTAAAAAAGGTTTAAAATTAAAACCTTTAATTGGTGATAATAATTTTTCCCTGTAATATATAAGGGTGATCCATTTCGAGGTACTTTTTTCAATAGCCTTTTTTGACAGATCACGTGTCATGCTGTCATGTTATTTTTGTTTAGTATTGTTTGGTATTTCATAATCGAAAGACTTACGCCTGAATCGCTTCGCTCTATGGGCTCTTGAAAAGCTCCAAGAAGATCCGACGTTTTCGAGGCAAATTTTGTTTAGCGTTGAGGCCCATTTCTGGCTCAATGGGTATGTAAACAAACAAAATTGCCACATTTGGGACGAAGAGTAACCTGAACAGAATCAAGAGCTGCAACTTCATCCCGAGAAAAAAAAACAACAGTTTGGTGTGGTTTGTGGGTCGGTGGAATCACCGGCCCATATTTCTTTAACGATGATGCCGGTGTGAACGTAACCGTCAATGGCGACCGTTATCATGCCATGATGCTTGAAATTGAGTCTCTTGATCTCAACGACATTTGGTTTCAGCAAGACGGCGCCACTTCCCACGCATCGCATCAACCAATGGATTTATTGAGAGAACATTTCGGTGAGCACATAATTCCACGTTTTGGGCCGGTCAATTTGCCACCAAGATCGTGTGATATCACACCGTTAGACTTTTCCTATGTAAAGTCTAAAGATTATGCGAAAAACATCACGCGTGTCATTCGCCAGTTACCATTCGAAATGCTCGAACGAGTCATCGAAAATTGGACTCAACGGATGGACCATCTGCGACGAAGCAACGCCCAACATTTGATAGACATAATCTTAAAAAAAAAAATTCCAAAGAATGTTCTTTCAAATGATGGAGAATATCTCCATTAAATTTGCATTTTCTGTGTTTTTTTTTTTTTTTTTTTTTTTTTCTTTAAAAAAGTAGGGAACCTCGACATGGATCACCCCTGTAATCATCATCATATGCGAATGTTCAAAATTAATCAGTCAATCTTTTGAAAACTTTAAACTTTTTTAACTTCCGGTCGGCCCTTATACAGGTTTGACTAGGGCCTTTAATATAAATATAACTGTTGCAGAGCAAATAATTGTTTAACTTGTTTCATGTTAATAATTCTGTTGGAAGTTTCACTATTAATCAACGTCATGAAAATACTAAAGGTCATAATGTTGTCAAATTTTTGACTTGAACTGGGATGACCCTCGCAATAATAATATTGACGGAGATTTTAACGAAAGTGGAAAATGTTTTTGTTGCTGTTGCTTTAGTTTCAAATATTATTTACCCGCTCTTCAAGGGTGAAATTAGAAACAGCAGTGGCAGCACTTTTTTTAACTCATCAGCATTTATGTTTTTTTCTGCACTTCTGTGACTTTAGCTCTTGTTATTAAAATTATGTTTTAATAATATTTTTTTTTTAATTTTATGTCCTTGTGTGTATTTTTTTTTTTGGTCTATTCCATTCGCTTAAGGCCTTTACACTAGAAAATTGCTTTAATTTGTGAATATAAATTTTACTGACACTTTTTCCAGTTAAACATAAAATGTTACTAACTGTCGGTCTGTCCATCTGTCTGTCTGTTTCATATTAATTTAGAAATTTGACTTAATGTTGCATAAAATGGTTTTTTTATTTTGCATTTCATTTGCCATTTAAGTCCATATTTTTTTTTTTGTTTTGAGAAGAAAAAAAGCAAAAAAATTATCATTTTGTCTTGATTGCTCGAATCTTTAGTTTTATGCTGTCATTTATTCATTTTGCAAAATGTTAACCAGCATGTGACATTTTGTGACAGTCTCTTTTTTAATGGAAACTTAAATACTTTTAAATTTATAGTTACAAAAAGAGGAAGTGATAAGGACTCACTCTGTTAAATGTTTTCTAAATTGTTATTTATTATTCAAGTCATTTAGATCGATTACACCGTTAAGTAGCTGCATTTTGTCAACGCTGGCTTTAACGGTCGACATGCGGCACAATTTGTTTTATGACAAGAGACAGATAAACGCAAAAAGGATACGAAGAAGGTTATTAAGGAGTTTGTTTATTTCAAAGTTGACATATCCAACAGCTTAAGTGAAAATGGTAAACGATAACAATGAAGATAGCAGGAATTAAAAATTAAAAGCTGAAGCATCTTCATCTAAAAAACAAAAAACTTGGTTAAAAATTCTGAATGTTTAAATAAAAATTATATTTTTTTTAAAACTTTATTATTCAATTTCTCCTGTACGCAAAAAAAATTAATTGCAGCAATTAAAAGTTTTAATTAGTTTCAAATTAACACTAAATTAATTTTTTTTTATCGATTCAAATATATATTTGTTTAAAACAGAACGAAAAAAATACTAATTAAATAAATAATTAAATCAATTAATTATTTAATTTTAATCTGAAAGCAAATCGAACCTTTAATTGGTGAAAATTTTTTTCTGTGTACTCGATTTGCATTTCGTTGGTCAAAAGTACGCCTATAATAAAATAATAAATATAATAAAATTATAAATTTTTAACCTCTTTATACGAAAGAAATTATTTACACAGAAAAAAGTTTTTGCACCAATTAAGGATTTTAATATATTTCTAATACAAATTTAATTAATTTTTTTTTATTAATTCAATTATTCAGTTAATTAAATTATTATTTTTTGTAATTAAGTACAGAGTGGCTGATGAATATTGCCACATTAAGAAACTCAAATAAATTTTTTTTTTCAGTGTATGGAATACATTTTTTCTTTTATTCATGTTAAAGCTCATTCAATTTTATTAAATATAGTTTAATTTGTTTTAAAAATAATGGAATTTAAATGCCCCCCCTGCTCGTTGATGCATGTGCGGCATCTTAGCAAAAAGTTGTTCATTACTGCTTGGAGAGTTGAGACAGAAATTGCCGCAATTGTTGCTCGAATGGATTGCTTTAGTTCATTCAAATTTGTTGGTTTTCCTGTTTGCAATAACCCCACAAGAAAAATTCAGGTGCAGTAAGGTTAGGCGACCTGGGTGGCCAACGGAATGTGGAGTTTCTGGATATCAGCTTATTGGGAAATTTTCGTCGCAATTCTATCATAACAGGTTGGGATATGTGAGGAGATGCACCATCTTGCTGAAACCACACAGAGTTAAAAGGAATTCTCTTTCGGCGTAATTCTGAATAGAAAAACTCTTTCAACATGCTCAAGTAACGGTCTCCAGTAACCGTAACGGGGTGACCGTTTTCTTCGAAGAAGTAGGGCCCGACAATGTAGCATGATGAAACTGTACATCACACTGTGACACGAAGTGGATGCAATTCCGTCTCATGGAGTGTCTGTGGGTTGGAAGCACTCCATATTCGATTATTTTGTTTGTTTACGTTGCCGTTCAAATCGAAATGAGCCTTGTCAGACATGAAAAAACAGTTCAACATGTTTCCATCCTCTTTCACCATTTGAAGCATCTTCTGGCAAAATTCCAAGCGAATCGGCAAGTCTGGAGCGTTCAGTTTGTTGGCTATTTGAATTTTATATGGGAATAACTCCAAGTCTTTGTGCATAATTGACTGTAATGACTGGCTGCTTATAGCCATTTGAGCAGATAAGCTTCTTGTCGAAACTCTTGGATTGTGTTGTATCGCAGCAGCTACAGCAGCGATTATTTCCTCCGTTCGAACTGAAGGGTTTCGATGGTAAGGTCTTCTGTTGACTGTCCCATGTCTGCTCGGAGGATTGCCGCCAAATGTGCGCCTATACTCTCTTTGAACCGAAACTACGGACTCCAGTGCGTGATAACGGCGGACAAATTCCAAATTCTTGTTTCGGTGTCCCAGTTATCCATTTTTGTCAAATCTAAGAATCAATCTGCAAAATAAAAAAATGGACCACATTCATTAAATAGAAAAAAAGTTATTACATTTTTTTTTGGTAGCGGCTTTCATCAGCCACCCTGTATACAATCAAATCAAAAGTTCTTGTAGTAAACTACACACTAGTTGTTACTGCTTAATATAAATGATTTAGATCTAAGGCAGTACCTGGCCTGACTACTTACCTGCCGCATCTCTGAGTGAATACACAATAAGTAATAATTTATTTGTTGGATACTATTTTAAATCCACCGAAATAGCTCATATAATGATGTAATCTCACAATAAATTTGCTTATTGGAAAAAACTCTGCTCTTAAGCTGGATTAACCCATTTTGTCCGGACAAAATTTTCGTTCAAACAAAAATTTATTACTGAGCACTATTCACTCATTTCGAAAAATTTGTCCGGACAAACAAAGCTGCCATATTTTTTTTATTCATTTTTTATTTATTGTATCTTCCATAATTTTTGACCTAACAATAATTACTCATATCTTAAGTCTAATATATACTTTTTAAGTCCAGCCAGTGCTAGTCTAAAATAATGTTTGTTTCGCGGATTTTGCAATCATTTGCGGGTCATCCCTCTAATGTACGGCCAAGAAAAGCAGTATCTCTTCTTTTTAGTCGAATGTAACCAGATTCACTTAGTATGTTACGCGCCAAAAGGTTTGGATGAGATTCAAGCTTCTTTAGATACGTTTAGAAGGAAGTAACGCTTTAAATGATGGCACGCTTAGATCTTTATGGATGTTCGAGTTTTTTATATACCAGGGAGCAACTGTAATCATTCGTAGAATCTTATTTTGGCGGCATTGAATTTTTTTCTACATTGCTAGCTGAGGCAGTGCCCCAATACTGAATGCCATAACACCAAATTGGTTTGAGGATCGTCTTGTACGGAAGAAGTTTACAATCTAAGCTCAGGGTGGAGTTTCTGCCAATAAGCCAATTCAGCTGTACTGCTTTTAATTTCATTTCTATCAACTCGAAATCTATGTGACTTTTCCAGGTAAGGCGACGGTCAAGATGTATACCGAGTTATTTGACGTCTGAAAGCTGAGGTATCATTTGATTATGTATGCGAATAGGGGGCAAGATTCCCTAAGCAGTATGAGTGCATTTTTGTTCATTCACTTTTATTCTCCATTTTTTCCACCACTTTTCCAAATTGAGTCTTGTGAGAGTTGTGACCAAAGCTGCCATATGAAATACATATATGTAAACAAGTCATATTTATTATACAATATGGCAACAAAACAACAACTTTATATCAATAAGTTGGTGTAAAATTACATATATTTTTTATTAATTTAATATTTTGTTTATTCAAACATCTTAAAACGTATTATTTTTTATTTCATTTTAAGTAATTAAAACAAACAAAACAAATGCCCAATTGCGTGTTAAGCAAACACCATATAATGTGGCAACTCAATTCAGGTTTTTCTTAAAGAATTATATTTAATAGAAAGTCAGTTATGTTTTGTCCGGACAAAAATAAAAATAAAACCAATTCAAGCTGAGAGTTTTTTAAATAATACCACTTTCCTCATACTTTTCTCACTCTCTGAGGAAATGTCAAAAAATTTTACCGGACAAAAATTTTGTCCGAACAAAATGGGTTAATCCAGCTTTACTTAAGATTAAAAACTGTCACTTTATTTATAGGGCACTGCCTCTACCTTAGATATAGACAAAAATAAAATGCGCAATTATAAGACTTGCCTCTGGTGTACTGGACATTCAAATATACACGAAGATGTAAAAGTGTTGTAGTCGAAGACACCAAAGATTTAAGAGGCAAGACATTTATAGAAATTTGATTCTGCTCGGAATTGACTATTTAAGTCTTTTATTCAATTTACTTTTAGATTATGTTACTTTCGGTTATTTCGTATTTTATTTAAATAATTAAAAAAAATAATTATTGTAGTTTTTGCCCTTTTTTTATATTTGAATTCAATTTTTTATTATTAAGCCTTTGAATTTTTTTCATTCATTTAAATTTTAAAACTTTCATTATTTTTTTTTTTTTTCCTGAAGATGCTACTCAATGGTAGCATCTTCAAAATGGTACATTTTTATAATAATAAAAAATAGAATTCAAATATAATTAAAAATATTTAAAAAAATCATTTGTTTTCTAGTTCACGTCTTCTTTTCATAACGACACCTCCCTTCACAGTAAAGTGACAATTATGTCAAAATTGCATTATCAAAGCTAACTTGGGATCCGTTTACATTGAGCTTTGCTAAAGGTGATGAAAGTGTTATGTTAATTTACAATTAGCATTTTTGGATCAACCAATACATTTAGCTAATAAACAGTTATATAAGTAAGCTCATCTAATGGGAGTGCTCATAAGCTCATGAGCAAGTGGTCATACTCGAGCACAAGCTAGCTTACTCCCTACTCATACCAGACTATTAGTGAGCAAACCTCTGTTCGCATCACAAACGCAATGAGCTGATGAAGTAAAACAAACTTTCTATAGAAGTGAGCGCTGTGTTTACTCGTTTCATGTTCGAAACACTCAGTGTGTGTTTGTTTAGTAATTATATTCAACTTCTGATTAAGGATGAGTGTGTTTTTTGTTTTTTTTTTTATTTCTTAAAAAATCAAGACCTTAAAATAAACTTAAGTAACGTTGATCAAAAACTTGGTATTTTTTTGTACACTCGACTTGTGTTCGTGTTTCACTCATAAAACTACATGAACTCGCTTAAGTTTATATTCAACATTTACTCATACTTATTCAAACTTGCTTATGGAAACTCTGCAAGCTCATTGCATTTAACTGGCTGATCTTCGCTGTTTATTACTATCCACTCACCGTTACTCGTGTGCAATAAACAGACATGAATTGAATGAATTATTATAGTGAGCGTCTTATGAGCTTTTTTCACTCATAAATATTTTCAGTGAGAGTTCGTTTAAGAATTTCAATAAAATTGCGTGGGTTTATCACGATCATGTACACCATGGCGGCGGTAAAGAGCCATTTGAACACTTTTTAAATAAGTAAGCTATCATGGACTGAACTAGAGGGAATAGACAATTTTTCACACACACACACATATATACATATATTTTCAATACCACAAAAATAGCATTTACAATAGAACAAATAAAAAGACAAGGCAAACAAAAGAAGACAAGTGAAAATAAAAAGAAAAAATCATAAAAATAAGTAGAAGATTTAAAAGGTGTAAATGTGTGATTGTCAGTGTTTGTATGTTTGTATGTATATATGAGTATGTGTGTGTGTTTTACTATAAGTAAAGTGAACCAACTTAAACGAAAGTTAAATCTTGTCTATTACGTGTGTTACACCACCACCAACATTCAGGTTGCCATTCATACAACCATCCCTGTAGGCAATTCCATTTCCATTCCATTTTGTGTCTTTCTTCAAACCTTTAGAAAACTAAATGCCTCTAAGTTGTCTTTGCTGATGCTTATTTTTGTTCTACTTGTTCTTCAAAATTGTTGATTTTGGTTTGGTTTGGTTTTCATTCTTATTTATTTGTTTTGTGAAGAGGATTTTAAGAAGAAAAATTGCCTGAGAGCAAAGGTAAGTGGTGCGAAGCTCGAATGAAACCTTTAATAAAATAGTACTGACATTTATACACTAAATTAAGAGTATGTCATCTTAAACATACAGTGAGTGTCAAGGCATTCGAATTGTGTCAAATTAATACAATATAAAACTAATTAATAAATAATGTATAGCAAACATCTATAAGTTATTTGAGGAATCGGTGTGCGCCAGTGGGCTGCGGGTTTGAATCCCGCCAAAGATTAGACACTGTGTAATTTTTTAAGTCATGGCAAAATAACCATATACGGACACCACTACGTCATAAAAGACCAAAAAAGACCGCTGTCTCTCAGTTTTGCCCAAAAACCTCCAGGTTGTTTTTTATGGGCCCTCAAAGTTGTGGGGCCTCGATATCATTTTTGCAAAAAATTGATCCTTTACGCAACCTCATATTTTGAAAACCGTTTGGAATTTTGATATACTCTCTGAATCAAAGTTGTAGCTCTTGTTAAAAAACAACTTTCTAAAACATATGAACTTCCTAGGAATGATTCTTAACACCGTTTCGGAAAATTTTTCACTTTTGCGGCTACCAAAGCGCTACCTAAACGGTGTTAAGAATCATTCCTAGGAAGATCATATGTTCTAGAAAGTTGTTTATTGAGATCTTAGGTTCATTTTTGTAGTTGATTTTTTCCTTGAATTTTGAACGGTTTGCTACCTATGGATCTAAACAGGGGAAAAAAGGAAAAAAAATTAATTTTTTTAAGTTTTTTGCGATTTTGACCTTGAAGATGAAGTTTTTTTGATTTTATATGTTCACAATTTTTGTTCTTTATGACAAGAGCTACAACTTTGCCTCAGAGTGTATATCAAAATTCCAAACGGGTTGCAAAATATGAGCTTGAGGAAATGATAATTTTTTTGCAAAAATGACATCGAGGCCCCACATCTTTGAGGGACCATAAAAAAAAACCTGGAGGACTTTGGGCAAAACTGGGAGACAGGGGTCTTTATTTTTTTGGCCTTTTATGACGTAGTGGTGTCCGTATATGGTTATTTTTTTCCGTGTTGCACTGTGTTATGGTGTATTTTACTACAACGCATTGTAAGGTAGTAAGGTAAGAATAAGTTAAAGGTAATTCCTCAATTCCTGAAATAAAGTCCAAAAATCCCAAAAGTGGAATTTTTTAGTATTTTTCCCATAAAGTCCACATAAGGACTGAGGATCAAGAAATACTTTTAGCAAGAATTGGAAGTACATATAGCTTTTTTACAGCAGTATTCTTTTTCTGATCCCAGCTTTGGAATTTTAGTACCTATAGGCTAAAATCAAAATTTTGATGTAAAAGACGTCTACAAGGATCATCACTTTTGCATGTAATTGGATGTAAAAAAACGCACATATAGTTAGCTTGTACAAGGATATAAAATTTTAATATATTCCTTGAGAAAATTTTTTTCTATGCACAAAAAATGCACAAAGAATTGCAATAGTTTTGGAATTTTTAAATTGAAAATCGTTTAGTTTTTAACTCAAAAAAGTTATAATTTTCAAAATTTTTCTCCAATATTTAAAATTTTTCTCGCTAACTACGAGAAAAACTAAAGAAAATTGTCGAAAATTGTAGCCAATATTTTGAAAAAATTGCACCGGGGCACAGAGGGATTTTTGTGCAATAAGTAATTTTTTCGACACATAAAATTTAAAAATGTAATGATGCAGTTTTGTAGAAAATTGATTCAGTATGAAGAATCCATAAGTTGTATGCCAAAAAAACGTTCATTTGTCTTTGAAATAACGAAGTAAAGTCACATGTATATTTTGATCCAAAATATTGAAAACTGTTTACGCACTTCTATAGTGTTTGTACGTAAGATAATTTTATTGCTCTGATTCAAATAGTGATTTTTTTCAAATATATGCTTTTCTGCGTATTTAAAAAAAAAATATTATAAAGTTCGCTCATGTGGTTTAAAAGATATGATAGAATAAAATTTGTTCTATAACGTGCCGTGATTACAAACTTCTGAACCCATTAAAACCATTAATTGGCGTTGGACAACCAGACCAATTAAAGGTTTTAATTAGTTATAAATTAAAGTTCAAAAAATTTTTTAATTGATTCAAATATATATTTCTTTAACACAGAACATAAATATTTCTTAATTAAACAAACAATTGAATCAATGAATTATTTAATTAAATTTTAATCTATAACTAATTAAATCCTTTATTGGTAAAAATATTTTTTTCGTGTTACTGACGTCTCAAAACGTCAGTAACTTAATGTGGTCCTAATCATCTGATCGAGAGTGTATGTGTTGCCTGCCACAACTTAAGTGTTCTATTGTTTATTTGTTGCCATTAACTAGAAACCTTGTATTGTGCTTTTTTTTCTTTTACCTTTCTTGTTCTTGTTACTGGCTTCCCCTTCTCTTCCTCCTCCTTCAACCGGCTTTGGGACCGGTTAAATATATAAAATATAAGTAGACAGGGTTGTTGCTGGTTCTATTCCAATTTAATTTTTATTTTTCTATTTTTTTCTTAAACGACATATATTTTACAAGTATTATGCTTTAGGATTTATTGTCAAATGCGTTAAATTGTAGATTATACACCCTCACTAACACACACATATTCGGTTATTCTTAGGATGTTTTTGTTTTAAACCCACTTGCCAGCATATGAACTCATGTGTACAGTTGTTATTTAGTTGTTAAATTATTATTACATAGACTGACCCGAAATTATGCCACCAAAATAGATAGCAGTACATATAATAAAATAGTAACTCATTTCCGTCTGTCTGTCTGTCTGCTTTTCTTTTCCGTATGCATCACGTAAAAGCTACTGGATGGATTTTTGACAAAATTTTGTGAGGAGGTACCTTAGTATGCCTATTCTTATATATGATACTTTGTTTCCGCAAACATATCTTTCCAAGAGAAAATGGAGAAAAACCAATGTTATTATGCCGTTTTTTTAGTAGTAAAGTAAACGCATAAACCATAACTGAAGCACTAACCACTAACAGATAGCGCTGTTGTATAAAGTAAATATATATAAACATAACTGAAGCATAGTTTAAGGCGTCTCTAAAAAGTAAGGGTTTTTGTTGTGGATTGCCTTCTAAGCAAAATCGAACAAAATATTACAAGGATGCTCACGAAGTGGCGGACACAGGTAGTAAATTAAATATATTCTACCAAAGATTATTTTTTGGATCTTTAAATTAACTCCTAACCAAATATACACAGCATCAATTAAAGGTTTTAATTAGTTTTTAATTAAAGTTCAATTAATTTTTTAATTGATTCAATTATATATTTGTTTAAAACACAAGAGCAAAATTCTAATTAAACAAATAATTGAATCAATTAATTATTTAATTAAATTTTAAATTTAAAAATTAAAAAAGGTTTAAAATTAAAACCTTTAATTGGTGAAAATAATTTTTCTCTTTAATATATAAGGGTGATCCCTGACGAGGTACTTTTGTCAATAGCCTTTTTTCAGATCACGTGTCATGCTGTCATGTTATTTTTGTTTAGTATTGTTTGGTATTTCATAATCGAAAGATTTACGCCTGAATCGCTTCGCTCTATGGGCTGTTGAAAAGTTCCAAGAAAATCCGACGTTTTCGAGGTAAATTTTGTTCAGCGATGAGGCCCATTTCTGGCTCAATGGGTATGTAAGCAAACAAAATTGCCACATTTGGGACGAAGAGCAACCTGAACAGAATCAAGAGCTGCAACTTCATCCCGAGAAAAAAAAACAACAGTTTGGTGTGGTTTGTGGGTCGGTGGAATCACCGGTGGACCATCTGTGACGAAGCAACGCCCAACATTTGATAGACATAATCTTCAAAAAATAAATGCCAAAAATGTTCTTTCAATTGATGGAGAATATCTCTATTAAATTTGCATTTTCTGTGTTTTTTTTTTTTCCTTAAAAAAGTAGGGAACCTCGACATGGATAACCCCTATAATCATCATGATATGCGAATTTTCAAAATTAATCAGTCAATATTTTGAAAACTTTAAACTTTTTTTAACTTCCGGCCGGCCCTTATACAGGTTTGACTGGGGCCTTTAATATAAATATAACTGTTGCAAAGCAAATAATTGTTTAACTTGTTTCATGTTTCACTATTAATCAACATCATGAAAATACTAAAGGTCACAATGTTGTCAAATTTTTGACTTGAACTGGGATGACCCTCGCAATAATAATATTGACGGAGATTTTAACGAAAGTGGAAAATATTTTTGTTGCTGTTGCTTTAGTTTCAAATATTATTTACCCGCTCTTCAAGGGTGAAATTAGAAACAGCAGTGGCAGCACTTTTTTTTAACTCATCAGCATTTATGTTTTTTTCTGCACTTCTGTGACTTTAGCTCTTGTTATTAAAATTATGTTTTAATAATATTTTTTTTTAATTTTATGTCCTTGTGTGTAAAATTTTTATGCAGTATTTTTTTTTGGTCTATTCCATTCGCTTAAGGCCTTTACACTAGAAAATTGCTTTAATTTGTGAATATAAATTTTACTGACACTTTTTCCAGTTAAACATAAAATGTTACTAACTGTCGGTCTGTCCATCTGTCTGTCTGTTTCATATTAATTTAGAAATTTGACTTAATGTTGCATAAAATGGTTTTTTTATTTTGCATTTCATTTGCCATTTAAGTCCATATTTTTTTTTTGTTTTGAGAAGAAAAAAAGAAAAAAAATTATCATTTTGTCTTGATTGCTCGAATCTTTAGTTTTATGCTGTCATTTATTCATTTTGCAAAATGTTAACCAGCATGTGACATTTTGTGACAGTCTCTTTTTTAATGGAAACTTAAATACTTTTAAATTTATAGTTACAAAAAGAGGAAGTGATAAGGACTCACTCTATTAAATGTTTTCTAAATTGTTATTTATTATTCAAGTCATTTAGATCGATTACACCGTTAAGTAGCTGCATTTTGTCAACGCTGGCTTTAACGGTCGACATGCGGCACAATTTGTTTTATGACAAGAGACAGATAAACGCAAAAAGGATACGAAGAAGGTTATTAAGGAGTTTGTTTATTTCAAAGTTGACATATCCAACAGCTTAAGTGAAAATGGTAAACGATAACAATGAAGATAGCAGGAATTAAAAATTAAAAGCTGAAGCATCTTCATCTAAAAAACAAAAAACTTGGTTATAAATTCTGAATGTTTAAATAAAAATTATATTTTTTTTAAAACTTTATTATTCAATTTCTCCTGTACGCAAAAAAAATTAATTGCAGCAATTAAAAGTTTTAATTAGTTTCAAATTAACACTAAATTAATTTTTTTTATCGATTCAAATATATATTTGTTTAAAACAGAACGAAAAAATTACTAATTAAATAAATAATTAAATCAATTAATTATTTAATTTTAATCTGAAAGCAAATCGAACCTTTAATTGGTGAAATTTTTTTTCTGTGTACTCGATTTGCATTTCGTTGGTCAAAAGTACGCCTATAATAAAATAATAAATATAATAAAATTATAAATTTTTAACCTCTTTATACGAAAGAAATTATTTACACAGAAAAAAGTTTTTGCACCAATTAAGGATTTTAATATATTTCTAATACAAATTTAATTAATTTTTTTTTATTGATTCAATTATTCAGTTAATTAAATTATTATTTTTTGTAATTAAGTACAGAGTGGCTGATGAATATTGCCACATTAAGAAACTCAAATAACTTTTTTTTTTTCAGTGTATGGAATACATTTTTTCTTTTATTCATGTTAAAGCTCATTCAATTTTATTAAATATAGTTTAATTTGTTTTAAAAATAATGGAATTTAAATGCCCCCCCTGCTCGTTGATGCATGTGCGGCATCTTAGCAAAAAGTTGTTCATTACTGCTTGGAGAGTTGAGACAGAAATTGCCGCAATTGTTGCTCGAATGGATTGCTTTAGTTCATTCAAATTTGTTGGTTTTCCTGTTTGCAATAACCCCACAAGAAAAAGTCAGGTGCAGTAAGGTTAGGCGACCTGGGTGGCCAACGGAATGTGGAGTTTCTGGATATCAGCTTATTGGGAAATTTTCGTTGCAATTCTATCATAACAGGTTGGGATATGTGAGGAGGTGCACCATCTTGCTGAAACCACACAGAGTTAAAAGGAATTCTCTTTCGGCGTAATTATGGATAGAAAAACTCTCTCAACATGCTCAAGTAACGGTCTCCAGTAACTGTAACGGGGTGACCGTTTTCTTCGAAGAAGTAGGGCCCGACAATGCAGCGTGATGAAACTGCACATTACACTGTGACACGAAGTGGATGCAATTCCGTCTCATGAAGTGTCTATGGGTTGGAAGCACTCCATATTCGATTGTTTTGTTTGTTTACGTTGCCGTTCAAATCGAAATGGGCCTCGTCAGACATGAAAAGACAGTTCAACATGTTTCCATCCTCTTCCACCATTTGAAGCATCTTCTGGCAAAATTCCAAGCGAATCGGCAAGTCTGGAGCGTTCAGTTTGTTGGCTATTTGAATTTTATATGGGAATAACTCCAAGTCTTTGTGCATAATTGACTGTAATGACTGGCTGCTTATAGCCATTTGAGCAGATAAGCTTCTTGTCGAAACTCTTGGATTGTGTTGTATCGCAGCGATTATTTCCTCCCTTCGAACTGAAGGGTTTCGATGGTAAGGTCTTCTGTTGACTGTCCCATGCTGGGCAAAATTGTTTGCAAGTCTCATTATGGTCCATCTGCTCGGAGGATTGCCGACAAATGTGCGCCTATACTCTCTTTGAACCGAAACTACGGACTCCAGTGCGTGATAACGGCGGACAAATTCCAAATTCTTGTTTCGGTGTCCCAGTTATCCATTTTTGTCAAATCTAAGAATCAATCTGCAAAATAAAATAATTGGACCACATTCATTAAATAGAAAAAAAGTTATTACATTTTTTTTTTGGTAGCGGCTTTCATCAGCCACCCTGTATACAATCAAATCAAAAGTTCTTGTAGTAAACTACACACTAGTTGTTACTGCTTAATATAAATGATTTAGATCTAAGGCAGTACCTGGCCTGACTACTTACCTGCCGCATCTCTGAGCGCTGAGTGAATATACAATAAGTAATAATTTATTTGTTGGATACTATTTGAAATCCACCGCAATAGCTCATATAATGATGTAATCTCATGATGTAATCTCACAATAAATTTGCTTATTGGCAAAAACTCTGCTCTTAAGCTGGATTAACACATTTTGTCCGGACAAAATTTTCGTTCAAACAAATTACTGAGCACGATTCAATCATTTCGAAAAATTTGTCCGGACAAACAAAGCTGCCATATTTTTTTTTTATTCGTTTATTATTTATTGTATCTTCCATAATTTTTGACCTAACAATAATTACTCATATCTTAAGTCAAATATATACTTTTTAAGTCCAGCCAGTGCTAGTCAAAATTAATGTTTGTTTCGCGGATTTTGCAATCAAGAAAAGCAATATCTCTTCTTTTTAGTCGAATGTAACCAGGTTCACTTAGTATGTTATGCGCCAAAAGGTTTGGACGAGATTCAAGCTTCTTTAGATACGTTACTGCATGTTTCGCTATTTCTGTTTTGACTGATGGCACGTTTAGATCTTTATGGATGTTCGATGTTTTTTATATACCAGGGAGCAACTGTAATCATTCGTAGAATCTTATTTTGGCGTCATTGAATCTTTTCTACATTACTAGCTGAGGCAGTGCCCCAATACTGAATGCCATAACACCAAATTGGTTTGAGGATCGTCTTGTACGGAAGAAGTTTACAATCTAAGCTCAGGGTGGAGTTTCTGCCAATAAGCCAATTTAGTTGTACTGCTTTTAATTTCATTTGTATCAACTCGAAATCTATGTTATTTGACGTCTGAAAGCTGATGAGGTATCATTTGATTATGTAAGCGAATAGGGGTATGATTCCCTATAGCAGTGTTTTTGTTCATTCACCTTTATTCTCCATTTTTTCCACCATTTTTCCAAATTAAGTATGTGGTCTTGTGAGAGTTGTGACCAAAGCTGCCATATGAAATACATATATGTAAACAAGTCATATTTATTTTACAATATGGCAACAAAACAACGTATATTTTTATTAATATTATATATTACGTATATTTTTATTAATTTATATTTTTATTAATTTAATATTTTGTTTATTCAAACATCTTAAAACGTATTATTTTTTATTTCATTTTAAGTAATTAAAACAAACAAAACAAATGCCCAATTACATGTTAAGCAAACACCATATAATGTGGCAACTCAATTCAGGTTTTTCTTAAAGTATTATATTTAATGGAAAGTCAATTATATTTTGTCCGGACAAAAATAAAAATTAAACCTATTCAAGCTGAAAGTTATCTGAATAAAATCACTTCTCTTACACTTTTCTCACTCTCTGAGAAAATGTCAAAATATCAATGATCGGACAAAAATTTTGTCCGAACAAAATGGGTTAAAAAATGTCACTTTATTTATATGACACTGCCTCTACCTAAGATATATACAAAAATAAAATGCGCAATTATAAAACTTGCCACTGGTGTACTTGACATTCAAATATGCAGAAAGATGTAAAAGTGTTGTAGTCAAAAACTGAGAACACCAAACATTTAAGAGGCAAGATATTTATAGGAATTTCTGCTCCAAAACCTCTATTTTAGTTTTTTATTAATGTAATTTTTAATTATGATACTTGTTTAGTTATTTCGTATTTTATTTAAATAATTAAAAATATTTTAAAAAAATCACTTGTTTTCTAGCTCACGTCTTCTTCTCATACTGACACCTCCCTGCACAGTAACGTGACAATAATGTCAACATTGCATTACACACTGTGTATTTTTTTAAGTCATGGCAAAATAACCATATACGGACACCACTACGTGATAAAAGACCAAAAAAAAGACCCCTGTCTCCCAGTTTTGCGCAAAGTCCTCCAGGTTTTTTTTTTATGGGCCCTTAAAGATGTGAGGCCTCGATGTCATTTTTGCTAAAAAAATTATCATTTCCTCAAGCTCATATTTTGCAAACCGCTTGAAATTTTGATATACTCTCTGAGGCAAAGTTGTAGCTCTTGCCATGAAGAACAAAAATCGCAAAAAACTTTAAAAAATGCAATTTTTTTTACCTTTTTTCCCCTGTTCAGGTCCATAGGTAGCAAACCGTTTAAAATTCAAGGAAACAATCAACTCAAAAATGAACCTAAGATCTCAATAAACAACTTTCTAGAACATATGAACTTTCTAGGAATGATTCTTAACACCGTTTAGGTAGCCGTATATGGTTATTTTTTTCCGTGTTGCACTGTGTTATCAAAGCTAACTTGGGATCCGTTTACATTGAACTTTGCTAAAGGTGATGAAAGTGTTATGTTAATTTACAATTAGCATTTTTGGATCAACCAATACGTTTAGCTAATAAACAGTAAGCTCATCCAATGAGTGTGCTCACAAGCTCAAACACAAACTAGCTTACTGAGCACATGCCTACTCATACCAGACTATTAGTGAGCAAACCTCTGTTCGCATCACAAACGCAATGAGCTGATGGAGTAAAACAAACTTTTTATACAAGTGAGCGCCGTGTTTACTCTTTTCATGTTCGAAACACTCAGTGTGTGTTTGTTTAGTAATTATATAAAACTTCTGGATAAGGATGAGTGTGTTTTTTTTTTCTCATAAAACTGCTTGAACACGCTTAAGTTTATTGTTAATATATTCAACATTTGCTCATACTTATTCAAAATGGCTTATGGAAACTCTGCAAGTCATTGCATTTAGCTCGTTGGTTTTCGCTGTTTATTACTCCACTCATGTGTAATAAACAAATATGACTTAATGGAAATATTATAGTGAGCGTCTTATGAGCTTGGTTTTTTTACTCATAAATATTTGCAGAGAGAGTTCGTTTAAGAATTTCAATAAAATTTCGTAAGTTTATCACGATCATGTACAACATGGCGACATTAAAGAGCCATTTGACCACTTTGTAAATGAGTAAGCTATCACGGACTGAACTAGAGGGAATAGACAATTTTTTCACACACACACACATACATAAATTCAATACCACAAAAATAGCATTTACAATAGAACAAATAAAAAGACAAGGCAAACAAAAGAAGACAAGTGAAAATAAAAAGAAAAAATCATAAAAATAAGTAGAAGTTTTAAAAGGTGTAAATGTGTGATTGTCAGTGTTTGTATGTTTGTATGTATATATGAGTATGTGTGTGTGTTTTACTATAAGTAAAGTGAACCAACTTAAACGAAAGTTAAATCTTGTCTATTACGTGTGTTACACCACCACCAACATTCAGGTTGCCATTCATACAACCATCCCTGTCGGCAATTCCATTTCCATTCCATTTTGTGTCTTTCTTCAAACCTTTAGAAAACTAAATGCCTCTAAGTTGTCTTTGCTGATGCTTATTTTTGTTCTACTTGTTCTTCAAAATTGTTGATTTTGGTTTGGTTTGGTTTTCATTCTTATTCATTTGTTTTGTGAAGAGGATTTTAAGAAGAAAAATTGCCCGAGAGCAAAGGTAAGTGGTGCGAAGCTCGAATGAAACCTTTAATAAAATAGTACTGGCATTTATACACTAAATTAAGAGTATGTCATCTTAAACATACAGTGAGTGTCAAGGCATTCGAATTGTGTCAAATGAATACAATATAAAACTAATTAATAAATAATGTAGAGGAAACATCTATAAATTATTTGAGGAATCGGTGTGCGCCAGTGAGCTGCGGGTTTGAATCGCGCCAAAGATTACACACTGTGTAATTTTTTAAGTCATGGCAAAATAACCATATACGGACACCACTACGTCATAAAAGACCAAAAGAAAGACCCCTGTCTCCCAGTTTTGCCCAAAGTCCTCCAAGTTTTTTTTATGGGCCCTCAAAGATGTGGGGCCTCGATATCATTTTTGCAAAAAAATGATCATTTACTCAAGCTCATATTTTGCAAACCGTGTGGAATTTTGATATACTCTCTGAGGCAAAGTTGTAGCTCTTATTATAAAGAACAAAAATTGTGCGCATATAGAATCAAAAAAACTTCATCTTTAAGTTCAAAATCGCAAAAAACTTTAAAAAATTCATTTTTTTTACCTTTTTTCCCCTGTTCAGGTCCATAGGAAACAATCAACTACAAAAATAAACCTAAGATCTCAATAAACAACTTTCTAGAACATATGAACTTCCTAGGAATGATTCTTAACACCGTTTCGGGAAATTTTTCACTTTTGCGGCTACCTAAGCGCTACCTAAACGTTGTTAAGAATCATCCCTAGGAAGTTCATATGTTCTAGAAAGTTGTTTATTGAGATCTTAGGTTCATTTTTGTAGTTGATTGTTTCCTATGGACCTGAACAGGGGAAAAAGGTAAAAAAAATGAATTTTTTAAAGTTTTTTGCGATTTTGAACTTAAAGATGAAGTTTTTTTGATTCTATATGCGCACAATTTTTGTTCTTTATAATAAGAGCTACAACTTTGATTGATTTTATATGTTCACAATTTTTGTTCTTTATGACGAGAGCTACAACTTTGCCTCAGAGAGTATATCAAAATTCCAAACGGTTTGCAAAATATGAGCTTGAGTAAATGATCATTTTTTGCAAAAATGACATCGAGGCCCCACGTCTTTGAGGGCCCATAAAAAAAAACCTGGAGGACTTTGGGCAAAACTGGGAGACAGCGGTCTTTTTTTTTGGTCTTTTATCACGTAGTGGTGTCCGTATATGGTTATTTTTTTCCGTGTTGCACTGTGTTATGGTGTATTTTACTACAACGCATTGTAAGGTAGTAAGGTAAGAATAAGTTAAAGGTAATTCCTCAATTCCTGAAATAAAGACCAAAAATCCCAAAAGTGGAATTTTTTAGTATTTTTCCCATAAAGTCCACATAAGGACTGAGGATCATGAAATACTTTTAGCAAGAATTGGAAGTACATATAGCTTTTTTACAGCAGTATTCTTTTTCTGATTCCAGCTTTGGAATTTTAGCACCTATAGGCTAAAATCAAAATTTCGATGTAAAAGACGTCTACAAGGATCATCACTTTTGCATGTAATTGGTTAGCTTGTAGCCAATATTTTGAAAAAATTACACCGGGGCACAGAGGGATTTTTTGTGCAATAGGTAATTTTTTCGACACATAAAATTTAAAAATGTAATGATGCAGTTTTGTAGAAAATTGATTCAGTATGATGAATCCATAAATTGTATGCCAAAAAAACGTTCATTTGTCTTTGAAATAACGAAGTAAAGTCACATGTATATTTTGATCCAAAATATTGAAAACTGTTTACGCACTTCTATAGTGTTTGTACGTAAGATAATTTTATTGCTCTGATTCAAATAGTGATTTTTTTTCCAATATGTATATGCTTTTCTGCGTATTTAAAAAAAAATTATAAAGTTCGCTCATATGGTTTAAAAGATATGATAGAATAAAATTTGTTGAAATTTGTACAAACTTCCTTGGAAGCAAAAAAAAAGGTTGCTCGGTCGTGCTCGGCGCTTCCGCTATAATAAAATGAAAGGTAAGACAAGACTCCATACTATCAATTAAAAAAAAAGTTTAAATAATTAATAATCTTTTATAAAATTATAAAATTTGTCTCCAAATACATGAAATATTTAATTTTAAAAAATTACAAAATTAAATTACAATTTGAAAATAGCAAATAGAGAAGTGAAAAAGGTATTATTAAAATGAGTTTATTTTCTGTTTTAGTTACGAACTCACTAATGACAATGAATAATCTTAAATTAGTTTCAAGCAAAGCTATTGGTGGTAAAGCACCGCCAGAAAGCGTGACAGAGTTTCAACAAATACAGATTTTTTCCATCGACTTCTAGTATCCTCATATCCTTTTATAAGCAGCATTAGATGTCAACCCCATTAACAGGTTCTGGAACTTGATGAAATGATAGATGATGATTAAAAGTCTATATTTTAATGCATGTATTGAAATTTATTTATAAAATAATTAGTTTTGGTAAAGAAACAAAAAGTTGTGGGAAAAAATATAATATGGGTTATATGGGCGGTGGGTAGTGGATGTAGCCAACTTTGATGAAACTTTATTTTATTCTTAATTAAGATAATAAAAGCCTCTGTACCAAATTTCAAAAACTTTGGACCAAAAATAAATTTTGGGTTCTATAGGCGGTGGGTAGTGGGCGTGGCAAATGTTGATGAAACTTTATTTTATTCTTAATTGAGGTAATAAAAGGCTCCATGACAAATTTCAAAAACTTTGCACAAAAAATAAATTTTGAGTTCTATGAGCGGTGGGTAGTGGGCGTGGCAAATGTTGACGAAACTTTATTTTATTCTTAATTGAGGTAATAAAAGGCTCTGTGCCAAATTTCAAAAACTTTGGCCCAAAAATAAATTTGGGGTTCTACGGGCGGTGGGTAGTGGGCGTGGCTAATTTTTATGAAACTTTATATTTTTCTTAATTGAGCTAACCAAAGGCTCAGAGCAAAATTTCTACATTCTACGATCACTCTTTATATTTTTTTGGCCAAACATTGTATGAACAAATCCCACTGTGCGGGGTATCAATAAATTTAAAAATTTTAATTTTAAAATGCTTATCATTATGCTTGTCAGCATTATTTTGTAGGTATTAACTAGATCCTTAGGCCAATTTATAGTTTAAAATTAAAAATCACACAAAAATTGAAGATATGCCAAGCTTTAAGACAAGAGGTGAGGTAACCAACTTTGAGACCTCATACCTCCACACCTGCTATGTAGATGGTACACAGCGTCAAAACTTAACATCAGATACTTCTCTGCTATGCTCATATCATTTTGGATCAAACGGCCAAGCTTGGCTGCATTATGTAAAGTATTTTGATTCTGCCCCACTGTGTAACGTCATCTGCTGTTCAATACACTGGCTAACATTAGGATGACGATTATGGGCAGATATATATTATAAAATGTGAGTGCTATGAGAGACCTTAAGTTTAGATAAATGTTAGCAGTAGCATGTTTGGATCACGCATTGTATAGCACAAAACTGATTGGATTGGAATATTAGGCGTGGTACCTTCCATTTAAGGTAACAAATTATTACCGGGTATCGCTAGCAATACATATTTAAGGAATCATGGATAATCGTTGCAGATACTAACCCCGAGATCTATAAAAAAAATACAAAAATAAAAACTTATTTTAAATGAATTTTAGAAAAACTTTTGTTTGAATAATTTCTTATAAAATATATTTTTTTATAAATACTGCTGCAGGTTAAACTAGAATAAATTTTTTTTAAATATCTATCCTCCGAAATACCAAATCTTACTGCTTAAAATTTGGATAAAAAGTTTATAAAAATAACTTTACTTTTCAGTAATTTGTACCACTGTTCATTTGGATAAATCTTGATTAATTAAAAGAGCAGAAAGAATACACTAATCTTGGAAAAATCTTTGAAAGTTATACAAAAGCTTACGCCTAAATACATACGTTAATATACTACATTCACACATACTTACACAAAAGCATTTGCATCATACTCATTCATTCATTCATTCATTCATTCATTCATTCATGCATTCATTCATTCGTTCATTCCTTTTATTCATATAAACAACTGACGAGATAAATAGCCAGGGATGAATGCCCAGGAGGGAACTTTAAAATTTTTATTTTTAAATTATATCTCTCTCAATATAAAAAGAAAACTACAAATAAAAGTATCCATAAGGAGTAATTAGGAGTAAAATTTCATTAATTATTTTTAAGTGGACGACAACACGCCAGAATAAGTCATAAAAATTCATGAAATAATGTTGATCGATTGGGAAATGAAAGTATGGAGATGGCCGGTCGTAGGCATTTGACAGACACAGAAAAGAATATTTTCAAAATTTAAAGGTTTTAATTGGTTTCAGATTAAAATTTAATTAAATAATTAATTGATTTTTTAATTGATAATTTTATCGAAAATTTTTAGCTTAAATTTTAAGGAAAATTTTATGCTAAAATCTTTTGTAATAAATTCATCGAAATTTTTTTTGTAAAATTTTATAGAAACCTTTTTGTAACATTTTTTTGGCAATTTTTTTTTTAAACTTTATTGAAAACTTTTTGTAAAATTTTGTAAAAATTTTATCAAAAATTTTTTGTTAAAATATTTTCAAAAATTTTAATAAAAATTTTATCAAAAAATTTTAATAAAAAATTTATCGATCATGTTTTATAAAAATAGTATCAAATGTTTTTTGTAAAAATTTAACTTACCTCACCTTACTGCAATATATATTTCGTTAGAATGGTCAGACTAAATCACATTGGGAATTCATACTGACGCTGCAAAAGTGCCTATTGACTACTCTTGGTTTCCAGTGGGCAGCCTGTGTGTCTATCGGCTACCTCTATGGTATTTGTTTCTAAAAAGGCCTTTAATACAAATCAAAGCAGTAAAACATTAACCAACCAAAAAACCAAACAAAAGTCGCCCCTGTCAGGGGGTTATTGATCCCCTGAGATCCGTATGCACTCCATTCATTCTACGGGTCGCGGTCTAATATTTATTTAACAAAAAAAAGCAAAAGGAAATCATTTCAACTTAAAAAAATAAAAGAAACATGAAAAATAATAGTTGGCCGTGTTTTTTTTGACCACAGCTTCGAATGGAGTGCTGAATTCCATTAGCGAATTTTTAGCATCTATGCCTGGCAGATTACTCCCGGGGCAATTATTGTCATTGCGGTTTGTTCTCAAAGCTTTGACGCAGTGCTATCGGGGAAAATGGGGGCACCAGACGCCAATATTCCTTGAACCTTAATCTGGAAGAACCCCACCCTAATACACGTTGGAACAGCATACGCCAGGGATACGTGGTCAAGAGGGTGCTTGGCCGTTAGTAAGCAAACTCTGGATACCAGTCGACCTCCAGTTTCAATGTAGACTTACCCATGCATAAGGAGCTCTGTGTAGGGGACAACGTTTTCTCCAATAATGGCCTTGGAAGAATTAAGAAAGGATGGACAGGAACGTCTCGCAAGGGGTGAACAGGTTAATCTCTAAAGGTTCTCCTATGTCGTTGAAACGGGATATTTCGATAGGGATGGAGAGGTTAATCCTTTTAGGAACTCCGGTTTCCACTGGCCAGGGGATTACATCGAAATAGAATGACAAAGAAACCTCGCAAGGGGTAGACTGGTCAGACTATGAAGATACTCCTTCGGCTATGGAGGCAAATGTGGATGATTTGGACGCACCTGGCCCTGTGGGCTTAGGCAAATCTTTTACTGAAGCAGGCACCTCAAAACGTTCCTTCAACGTCGAGTCGGAATCTCCACAGCTCATACCTAAAAGTGAGAGGCAGAGGCAGAAGAGGAGACGGGGAAAGGAGAGAGGCTGAGACGGCAGCGCACATTGTGTGTGAATGTCCAGCACTGGCTAGCATAAACCTCAGGACCAGTGGTGGATGCCATGGGGGACCTGAGTCTTGAAGAAATGCTAGCAATTACTAGAGACTGCGTGATGAGAAACAAGGCCGACAGTTACCAGTCGACAGTCTGAAATCACTAAAGTCAAGATTAAGGGCTGGTTGTAGCACATGACTCAATGTAAGTAGGTTGTCGTAAATTACATTTCGGTTGCCTGTAATCATAGAGGACGGAAGGGGATCGAAAAGGGATCAATTTTGGAAGTGGTCTGCTTCGATATTCCCCCTACATTACATGCATACATACATGCCTGGCAGATTGGTGGGCTTATTTTTTCTGTATCTCTGCTGGTGCCTTGACAAAGTTGATTTCCAACCGAACACAGGTGAACAGGCATCGCTTGTTCAACTTATCTTTGTATGAGGATTCAGAATATATATACTTAATGGGGTTCACCTTTGGAGAAAGTTATTAGCTCGATACTGTAGTCACAGCCACAGTTAACTAAAAAATTAAACAACATAATGCCAATGAAGTACCAAAACATCCGTCACATTCGAAGAATGTTTAGACGAAACCGTCTAAATGTATTATAACTTCGCTTTAGATAGAATATTTTTATTTAAGACAAATTGTAACTAACTTCAAGTAAATAAATATTTTAAAGCAGCCAGATGTATAAAAAGATGTATAACACAGAAAAAAATTATTGCGCCAATTAAAATTTTTATTCAGTTGCAGATACGAATTCAATTAAATTTTAATTGACCTTGTCTTTGAATGAAACTATCTTGGGCTTTTTTGAACAGTTCACTGAATTGCTTGCTTCCTTATCTAAGATGTGAAGTACTGCATTCTTTTTCATTTGTGATTTTTATTGCGCAGCATTTCGTTGCAACACTTCTACAGCGATACGCACTAATGAAATTCCCTTGCGATAATATCGAAAAAATAATTACCAGCCAATGACCACAATCTAACTAACAGTGTCCCTTATGAATCTAACATTTGTACTTGTCTTACTTCCCCTCAACCTGCCAGTTGTAGACCAAGTGTTAGAATGTGTGAAAGAGCCACTGAACCACTGAAACGCTGAACCTGCAATGAAAAGAAATGAATATTATTCCACTCAAATGGTACAATAAAAGTGAAAGTGTTCTTTCAACGCTCGAGGGAAACAAAAATGTGAAATTTTATTTTCTTTCTTTGAATTTTTTTATAATTTTTTCTCATTTTTTTTAATATAAAACGATTCAACATAAATAAAATGAAATTGTGAGAAACAAAAAGAAAGAGCAGCAACAGAAAAAATTACACAAAAAAAGGAGAAAGGAGAGAAGTGGAATTTAAATGTTGTATTTAAAACGAAGAATACGATTTGTATTTATATTCATTTTCATACAAGTGCTTGTGTATGCATGAGAGGCGTAGTTGTGTGGTGTGTGTAAGTGAGTGTGTGTGTGTGTGTGTATGCGTTTACAGTAGCATGAGTGTATCTTCAATCACATTAATTATTATTAGTTGCGGCAGTATTAGTTTGTAAAATATTTTCTAAAAAAAAGTAGTCACACTGTGACAGTTTGCCGTATCGGCAGATCGTTTTGCTTAAATAATGCACGTTTGTGGTCTCTTTTTGAAATTTCATTTCAAAAGAATATTTATATTGGCTTCATTTCTTTTTCATTAACAACAATTTATTTTATTTTATGCTTAAGAACTTTTTTTCTTTTTTTAAACGTTTTGCAAGTGTGTAATATTTGTCGTTGCAAGGCGGCATCAAAGAAATTGCATGCCGTTTAAGGGATGCAGCAACTTGAAGGCATTTTTATCAAGATTCCTTGTGTTTTTTTGTGCAATAACGATTCAAAGGCAAACCAAAAGAAACCAAAAAAAAGATGATTTTGTATTTAAAATATTTAGGCTGTGGCTTTATTTTAAATGCACTTTGTTGTTAATTGTGGAAAATTTTCATGTTTGCTAGTTTGGGGAAAAATAAATAAATAAAATATGTGTATGAGTAAACGGAAGTTTTGTAATATAACATAGTTTTTGTACTTTTCGTAAAGAGCTTTAACTGATTTTTTTTTTTTTTTTTTTGTTAGGGCAGATCAATATTGACAGCTTGTGGCAATCATGTTATTTTAGCGGCGTGTGTTAAATCTGTTAGTCGCTGATAACAAATATCAATGTCAAGTTACACCACACTGAACTAAAAATTTAACTAAATACTATAAAATGGGGTGTAGAATTGAAGAAAAGTAGGTTATTATTAACCGACTTCAAAAAAGAAGGAGGTTATCTATTCATCTGAATGTTGCTTTTTTTTATGTATGTAACCGCAGAACTCAGCCATCTCTGAACCGATTTTAAAATTTTTTTCTTTATTTGAAAGGTTATGCTTTCAGGTTGCTCCCAACAGTATATTAAAATTTAAAGGGTGTCCCCATACAACATACATGTTTTTTAAGAACCGTAAAAGGCTGCAAATTAAAATTTTAAAAAATTGCGTGCCGCTATAGCTCCCAACAGCAGAAATTAATAAAAAAATAAATTTAAAATTTAAAGGGTGTCCCCATAGGTGACATAATATGACCTATTTGGGTCTATCTTTTGAACCGTTATAGACTAAACCTTGAAAATTTGACAAAATGTCGATTACTATGACCGTTATAATAAAATGTATAAATATTCAAAATTTTAAATTAAAGGGTGCTCCCATAGTTCATTTAATTTGATGTATATGGCCATACTTTTGAATAGTTGTACACAGACCGCTGAAATTTATAAAGAACCTGTAGTGCTAAGTCAGCTATAACAAAAAGTATAAAATTTTGTATTTGGAATTAAAAGGGTGTCCCAATAGTTAATGTAATTTTATCTATGTGGCCAAACTTTTGAAATGTTATAGACAGACAGCTGAAATTTACAAGGAACCTGAATTGCTAAGTCCACTATAGCAAGTATACAATTTTAAGTTAGAAATTAAAGGGTGTCCCCATAAATTACGTAATTTGATCTATATGACCCTATCTTTTGAACCGTTAAACACAAACACTTGAAAATTAGGCAGAATGTCCACTTTCTACTTTCTCTGGTATGATAACAAGTATAAATATTTGGAATTACAATGTAAAGGGTGTCCCAATAGTTCATGTAATTTGATATATATGGTTAAACTCTTTAACCGTTATAGACCGATAGTTGAAATTTACAAAGAATCTTTGTGGCCAAGTCCTCTATAACAACAGGTCTCAAATTTAAAATTGTAAATTAAAAGGTGTCCGAATAGGTGATGTTATTTGATCTGTGTGCCCCTATCTTATAGACAGAGGCTTGAATGGTGTCCCCATACAAGACGGATGCTGGTGAAAATAGCTTAACTTTTGAACAATAATAGGGAGAGGCTTGACATTCAATAGTCTTTATTTTTCCCCTCTAAATTTGGCGCATCTTTTATTTGGTTTAAATCTAATTCTTACAGATTACTTCTTACATTTTTAGTTTAGAATTGGTGCCCTTCCATCTGTTTTGAAGTCGGTTTTTTTTGCAAGAATTATACAACTATCAAACTTTTTAGCCAAATCTATAGTCGATTTTAGTAAAAAAAAAAATAATTTTGTTAAATTCGTTCTATTGCAGAAATTTCCTCAATATGACTATATTTATCGCTATTTTATACGGTGTAAATTTGACAAAAATAAGTGAAATTAACTAAAATTATTAGTTAATTTTTTATTAAATTTGTATCTTTAAAAGATAAAAATCTGCAATATAATCTGAAAATAAAAGTGCATGACATTAATGTCTCATTACCTTTATTCCCCGTTTTAAGAGGATCAAACGCATAAGGTCTTCAGTTCCTGTTGCTGGCATTTCATATTATTTTAATGTTTTTCTTATTTTCCCCACGAAAGTATAATATCTCTTCCAAATCGCTAACAGTATAAAATCTATTAGAAAAATTTATTCACTTAATTTTAATTTGCACAACACACCGAAATTGACCACAAACATGATTTATTTATTGCCACAAATATTAAAAAAAATATATGTATATACATATGTATATGTATGTACATATATGTATGTAGGTAAATTAGAAAAATGTTCTATTTTATATGTCAACTCAAATAATTTGTTTGAAGTTAAATTTAACCAAATTTCTTTTATTTTACAGCTCTTTTTTCATTTTCATATATTGAATTTCTTTCAAAAATTAAATAAAAATAAATTAGTCAAGTGCAAGTTCGACTCACACACGTAGGATTCCGTACTATGTTCAGTATAATTTAAAAATTCCAGTTGTTTATTTCTTTATGTCTTATGGGACACCCTTAAATTTTAAAATTAAAGTAATATTCGCGAAAATTGCATCATAATTACAACACCCTTTAAATTTTAATATGCAATTCATTTAATAGCGGCCATGGTAATACACTTTCTATTAAAATATCAGGAGCCTACCTATTGCGGTTAAAAAAATAAGGTAATATTCGTGAAAAACACGTTACTAATGGACACAATTCAATTTTAGTATTTGTTATAGCCGCCGAAGTAACACATCTACTGTAAACATTTCAAGAGGGTATCTATTACGGTTTATAAAATCATGTCACTGTCGAAACACCCTTTAATTTTATTATTCATTATAGTGGCCATGGAAACTTCCTTTCTATAAATATATTAAGAGTCTACTTATTGCGATTAAAATATAAGTCACTATAAGTAATTGTCATATCGGCCGTGGCAACACATCTTCTGAACAATATTTCAAGAGTCTACCTGTTACGGTTCAAGAAATAAGGCTTTATACATGCAAATCACGTCACTGGCGGAAAACCCTTTAATTTTCATTATTTTTTATAGTGGACATAGTTATACACCTCCTGTAAAAATTTCATGATTCCACCTATTCATTCAAAACTTAGGATATATATTTATATGCAAATCACGTCACTATTAGAACACCCTTTAATATTTAAGTTCTATTTTGTATACTTGTTTATAAAACAAACATAGTTTTAATTAGAGTCTGCATATTGTAAGTGGTTTCCTCTTACAGCTCAAAAAAAAAAAACTTAAATAACACGTCACTTTTGGAACACCCTACGTTTTAGTATTTTTTGCTATTGTAGCCGCAGTTATACACTTTTGGTAAAATTTTCAAGAGTCTACCTATTATGATTCAAAATTTAGGCCGTATAAATCAAAATAACACCACTATCGGAACACCCTTTAATTTTTATTTTTATTTTTTAGACTTGTATATAAGGCGAACTACGTTTTTATTACAGTTTGTAATAACACCTCTCTATCGGAACACCATATAAGTTTTAATTTTTGTTGTTATAGCAGCCATCGCTATACACCTTCTGTGAAAATTTCAAGAGTCTCCCTATTATGGTTCAAAACTTATGCCTAATACATGCATTTCACACCACTATCGGAACACCCTTTAATTTTTAGTTTTTTTTTGTATACTTGTTTATATAGTGAACTAAGTTTTAATAACTGTTTGTAAATTTCAAGTCTATCCCTCCTACAGTTCAAGAAATAAACACATTTTCGTAAATGACACCTCTCTATTGGAACACCCTATAAGTTTTAGTATTTGTTACTATAGCGGCAACAACTATACATCATCTGTGAAAATTTCAAGAGTTTGCCTATTACGGTTCCAGAGATAAAAGGCCCTGACAGACGGACAGACGGACAGACAATGTAGCGAAAACAATAGGCTTTCGTTTTTACACTTTGTGTACGGAACCCTAAAAACTTAGTAGAATAAACGAAAATTTTGATAAATCAACGGATAAATTAGTCACATTAACTTCTTTTAGGGACGTATATTTATGGGTTGTTTTTCTTAGAATGTCTTACTACTTTTTTGGCTAAATATCTGTTAAGCGAACAGAGTTTTATTTAAATTTCTATAAGTTTTTTATTGAAATATGTATTTGAAAAAAGAAATTCTGTTGGTTTGCATAAACTTAGTTTATATGAATAAATTGTGTGTTGATTTGAATAAAAATTAAATTGGTTTTTGTTTTTACGGATTAACAAATTTTTTCCGATTATATGACCTACGAAATATGGTTCAGTGCATTACTCAGCAATTGTAATTGATAAAATATTATTTGTATGTATTACTAGCTAAGCCCGATCTAAAAATATTTTGTTCGACTTTGTTTTGAATGTAATCCACATCAAATTTTAGGACTATTACTTTTATAGTGCTTGAGTTATGATTTATATATTTACTTTATATGGAGGTACCCATCCCTGGATACAATTCTGAAATTTATAAAAAAAAATCTATAGATATTGTAGAGAGCTGTAATTAGTGTTTAAAATATCGCAGTATCTTTAAATCGGTAAAATTGCTTACTTTCACTACTTTTTCTCTTGAAAATAAAATATTTTTGAAAAGGTGCAGTATCCTATATTTAAAACAAGATACCAAGGTACCTCCTCACAAATTTTTTGTTAAAATTCATCTAGTAGTTTTTTGCGTGATAAGAACACAGAGAGGCAGACAGACAAAAATTCTAAAAATTGCTTTTTTATACCGATTACTTTTCCATTACTAACTGCACCAGCAATAAAATTATCAAAAAATATTTCACGTACGGAAAATGGTCCTGTTACAGTTTTCTTATACACAGGAAAAAATTTGTCACCAACTAATTGGTTTTAATTGGTTTCAGATTATTTTAATTAAATTGATTCAAATAACTCTTTAATTTGGAATTTTTTGTTCTGTTTTAAACAAATATTTGAATCAATTAAAAAATTAATTGAACTTTAATTTAAAAATAATTAGAACCTTTAATAAGTGAAAAAAAAATTTTTTTCTGTGTATGTATAGCAGAGTCTTCATTAGTGAAAACAAATGAATGAATAGGTTTGGTAGCAGGTAAACCTGCCATAAAAAGTAAAATGCAAATTAAAATTGTTTCCCCAGGCGGCAGTCCATAAAAACTTACTGTGTGTTGTAAAATTTGATACGCAAAGTAAAACATAGTTAAAGTAACCATAACAGTGCAACACGGAAAAAATAACCATATACGGACACCACTACGTGATAAAAGACCAAAAAAAAGACCCCTGTCTCCCAGTTTTGCCCAAAGTCCTCCAGGTTTTTTTTATGGGCCCTCAAAGGTGTGGGGCCTCGATGTCATTTTTGCAAAAAATGATCATTTACTCAAGCTCATATTTTGCAAACCGTTTGAAATTTTGATATACTCTCTGAGGCAAAGTTGTAGCTCTTGTCATAGGGAACAAATATTGTTAACATATAAAATAAAAAAAACCTCATCTTCAAGGTCAAAATCACAAAAAACTTAAAAAAATTCAATTTTTTTTACCTTTTTTCCCCTGTTCAGGTCCATAGGTAGCAAACCGTTCAAAATTCAAGGAAATAATCAACTACAAAAATGAACCGAAGATCTCAGTAAACAACTTTCTAGAACATATGAACTTCCTAGGAATGATTCTTAACACCGTTTAGGTAGCGCTTATGTAGCCGCAAAAGTAAAAAATTTCCCGAAAATTTTTAAATTCATTTCGGCTACCTAAGCGCTACCTAAACGGTGTTAAGAATCATTCCTAGGAAGTTCATATGTTCTAGAAAGTTGTTTACTGAGTTCTTAGGTTCATTTTGCAGTTGATTGTTTCCTTGAATTTTGAACGGTTTGCTACCTATGGACCTGAACAGGGGAAAAAAGGTAAAAAAATTGAATTTTTTTAAGTTTTTTGTGATTTTGACCTTGAAGATGAGGTTTTTTTGATTTTATATGTTAACAATATTTGTTCCCTATGACAAGAGCTACAACTTTGCCTCAGAGAATATATCAAAATTTCAAACGGTTTGCAAAATATGAGCTTGAGTAAATGATAATTTTTTATATTATATGGAGATGATGTGCAGACTTTAGCCATAAGCAAATGTTAGCCATTACCGTTGACTCTGTGATGACGAAGAAGAATGTCGAGATGTAGTCACTGCAGTCGAGAGTAGAAGGTTAGTTACAGCACGAGAGTCAATGTCGTTTATCACAAATCATTGAGGGACGAAGGGGATCACAAAAGGTAGACTTCATGCGAGTGTCCATTCAGAGCACTTTGTAACTGAAATTTCTTTTAAAATTTTTAAAAATTTTTTTTATTCTTCATAAAATTTACTTTAAACAGTCTGAAATAGAATTAAATATTTTATACTTTTATACTGGATATTTTTTCTTAAAAAAAATATTAATTAATTTCTTTTTTTTTTTCCTTTTGTTTATTTTCAGATCTAAACTTAAGTAAATTTAGCAGTAATTTAGTTTAAGGAAAAAAAACAAAACAAACAAAAAACTGCCATTGTAACGAAATTTAAACTAATAATGCAAGAGAAATACGACAAAAAGATTTCAAATTGAAGACGCAACAAACCAAGTAATTGCAACAAATAAAAGGAATAACAAGCTGCCACAAACAAACGAAACTTAAGAACACCTCAGCAACAGCCAATTTTTAAAACACACAAAAATGAATGAATTTACCTGCAACGCTATGACAAGATAATAACGATCAATACAGCAATCAATGTTGTAGCAAATACTGGAGACACTGTAACAAATTGAGAGAAGCAATACTGCAAAGAAGAAAAAACTTTCTTGGGAAAAATAAAAGGGCAGTAGAACATGATGAGCCTACTAGACAAATAGGCAACTGAAGTTTTGGATTAGAGAAAAAACGGTTTAGAAAGTATTTCGAATTATCAAAGACACTGTTGCACTGTTAACATTTTTACTAACGAAGCTACCAATGAATGAATCCGCGTTTGTAACTGAAATAACAGAAACTACAACAGCAGTAGCAGTAGCAGCAGTACCAGCAACAACAGCTAGACATTATACAAAAACCCATAACGTGGTTGGCATACTAAATCAGATACTTTTAACGAGAACTCCTGCAGCGGCATCATTAGCAGCCACAACATCATTAGCTGCAAACACAGCTACAGCCATTATACAAAAGCGACAAGCTGTTGCATTTGTATTTGTATCACCACCACCACCATCACTATCGCAATTATCATCCTCATCACTTTCAATAACTTTGCTTGGAACACAACTACTACTACCAGCAGTTCTAAAAACGTGGCTGCAAAACTTCAACGCCCTTTTTATTAAAGCTACAGTTTTATTTCATTTAAGTGGGTGGCTTAAATGTAGTTGTGGTTGGTGTAAGACGCTTAAACAAAGCTTTAGATAGCAAAAAGCATTTTACTTTGGATTTATTTCCTATAAATCCATCACTTCCTTTGTCTCTGTCTCTCTTTCTCTTTAAATATAGAAATATATTAATGTGCCGCACGTATCAGGTGTTTCTCCCTTTTGATGTTTGCGTATGCTGTTAATTGTGGCTTTGCAGCACAACAACCACCGCTACGAAAAAATTAACTAAAGAAAAAAATTTATTAAAAACTACTTAAGCTCCAACGAAAACTTTAACTTAAACTACTCGTCTAGAAAACTTAATAAACTTGGCACCAAAGAAAAAAACTTGTAATTTTCTTTAAAATTATTTATAAAATTAAAAATATTAAAAAATAAAAATTAATAACCTTTAATTAAAACTAGAAGAAGAAAAACAACAATAACAATAAAAAAATAACATAATGACTGCCATCATTGTTTCAAAGATTTTAAAAATTAGCAACATTTTTGTACTGGACAATTGATATCAGCAAAAGCGAAAACGAAAACGAAACCAACAAACAGCAGCAGCCACTACGATTACTTGCAACACATTGCTCTAAAACTAAATTACAAAATCTTCGAAACATTTTGTTACAACTACAAAGACAACAACAGCAACAAAGATAACACTACTTTTCTCCAAATTAATTCATTGTCGTCATCTGTCCTCTTACATTTTCTTTCGCATGCCACCGACTAGAAATCTTTTGCTTCGAAAGGCTTCTTCGCATCAAACACATCAACAGCAGCAGCCAACACTTGCAACAACAACAACAACAACAAGAAAGTCTTAGACAACAACAACAACAGCGACAACAAAGACAACAGTCAACAGCAACTACTTAAATTTGAATACGCAGAAGATTTGCAACTTGATCTTTTGTTTTGCATTTTTGTGTTTCAAAATCTATTTTTTTTCGTCTCTTTTTTTTTTGTCTCCAAAACAAGAGGGCACCAACAAAAATTCATTGCATAACAACAAAAAAATAGTTTCACAAAATAAAAGAAAGAAAAAAAAGCAAAAAAAAAGGATAAAACGAAATTATAAAAACAACAAAAAGCAGAAAAAACATCACAAAAGGGGAAATGAGATGAAGTGGTTTCAAGTGGCATTAGATATGATTCTTGTGCTTTCATTCATAACAAGTAAGTAGATGCGGTATGTTATTGTTATTTCTTTTATCCATACATGCAAAATATTCACACATATGTACAGTTAGATGTACATATGTATGCGTGCAGATATTTTATGTACATATAGACATCACATAAAGCATGTAACTTGATATACAAATGGATTCATTTCTTTTACAGTATGAGTTGCTTGAAAAGAGGCGTCTTTTCGGAAGTTCATTTCTTTTTGAAAATTTTGTTGTTCCTTATAAAAGAAACTTTATGTCTATTTTTGGAACTAAAAAGGAAAGGAAACGTTTAAGCTTAAATGAATTTTTTTATGGAAAAAATTTTAAATTTAAAAATTTCCCAGTAAGATGTACAAAATTAGGGCTTGACATTTTATGTGATTTTTTTTTTAATTACAAATGTGGCGATTTTAACAGTTCTTTACGTTTTGAGGTCTCCTGAGTCAGTTTTTACTATTTTCGCGATGATGTCTGGGGCTGTGTATGCCAGTATTTGTGTGAACGCTCTACAGCTTATACCGTTCGACATATCAAGATTAAATCCAGAATGTTCCTTTGCAATATGAAGATAAAAAGCTGCATAACATTTGAGAATAACTGGGAAGGCTTTTAACCACAATCGCACATTGGGTAGAAATTGCTAAAAACGGCTCTTAGAGATAGCACTTATTTTTTCGTTTCGTAGTATTAAGTGGGTCATTACTACTTAAAATAAAATCATTTTTGAAAATAAAAATTTTTTTTTTAACGCCAGGGGTGTTCGTTTGTCAGGTCGTATGAATATTTAAATTGCTTTGGAAGCTCCATTTTTAAAGATATATGAATGAAATTTGGGCAATTTGATTTTTTTTTTTTTTTGGGTTAGTAACTCAACATACAAAAATTTAACGAAATCGGTAAAGGATTTCGTATAGCCCCCATAAAAATTTTCCCGGAAATAGGCCATACTAATCTTTATTTATTAAAAAGTTTTTATTAATATAAATTTACATTTTATGTTCAATACTATTAGTCTTCATATTCGCTGTCACAAAAATAAATATCATCGGAATTATTTTCTTCAGAAATTTCAGGTAATAATAGAAGGTCTAATACCTGCTGTGGTAATACGCTAATTTTCTTTTTGTAATGTTTGCTTATATTACTAATAATAGGATCAGATCTTATTAAAAATCTATTGAAAATATCTTCATTGGACTTTTCACGACTGAATTTCCGTGCAAAATGTTCTCTGTATGATTTAAAATCTTTATTACGAGCTTCCTCTGCTTCCTCCGACAACTGGCCAATAGGTAACAGTGCATGAGTAATAATCTGCGGACCATGTATTAAAAATGTATGTAAAACTACATGTATATGTACACACTAACAGACATACATGATTAATGCAGTGAGTGCCTTGCTAAGCATACACGAATTTTTCTTTTATGTTGAAATAGAAAACAATTTTTTTCCCTTCTTATCGCAAAAAACCCGCAAAATGTTTTTATATGATTTGTAAGAGGACATATAATAGAAAATTCCAAGATTTTTTTTTATCCAAGCTTCCTCAAACCAGATTTGAATTTCTACTTGAAACTGAAAAATTATTGTTTTTTAACCGACTTCAAAAAAGAAGGAGGTTATCTATTCGTCTGAATGTTGCTCTTTTTTTTATGTATGTAACCGCAGAACTCAGCCATTTCTGAACCGATTTTAAATTTTTTTTCTTTATTTGAAAGGTTATGCTTTCAGGTTGGTCCCATTTTAAAAACCGTTCATTATATTAAAAATTAAAGGGTGTCCCCAAATAACATACATGTTTTTACGTGTATTAAGAACCCTAAAGGGCACCAAATTAAAATTTAAAAAAATTGCGTGTCGCTATAGCTCCCAACAGCAGAAATTAATAAAAAAAAAAATTTAAAATTTAAAGGGTGTCCCATAGGTGACGTAATTTGACCTATTTGGGTCTATCTTTTGCACCGTTGTAGGCAAAACCTTGAAAATTTTACAGAATGTCGATTATTATGACCGTTATAATAAAATGTATAAATATTCAAAATTTTAAAGGGTGCTTCAATAGTTCATTTAGTTTAATGTATATGGCCATACTTTTGAACAGTTGTACACAGACCGCTGAAATTTACAAGAACCTGTATTGCTAAGTCGACTATAACAAAAAGTATAAAATTTGAATTTGGAAAAAAAAGGGTGTCCCAATAGTTAATGTAATTCTATGTATGTGGCCAAACTTTTGAACTTTTATAGACAGACAGCTGAAATTTACAAGGAACCTGTATTGCAAAGTCCACTATTGCAAGTATACAATTTGAATTTAGAAACTTAGGGGTGTCCCAATAAATTACTTAATTTGATCTATATGGCCCTATCTTTTGAACCGTTAAGCACAAACACTTAAAAATTAGGCAGAGTTTCCACTACTTTCTCTGGTATGATAACAAGTATAAATATTTAGAATTATAATGTAAAGGGTGTCCCAATAGTTCATGTAATTTGATATATATGGTTAAACTTTTTAACCGTTATACACAGATAGTTGAAATTTAAACAGAATCTTTGTGGCCAAGTCCTCTATAACAACAGGTCTTTAATTTAAAATTTTAAATTAAAGGGTGTCCCAATAGGTAATGTTATTTGATCTATGTGATCCTATCTTTGAAACCGTTACAGACAGAGGCGTGAATGGTGTCCCCATAAAATACGGATGCTGGTAAAAATAGCTTAACTTTTGAACAGTAATAGGGAGAGGATTGACATTCACATTGTCATTATTTTTTCCGCTAATTTTGGCGTATCTATTATTTGGTTTAAAGCTAATTTTTACATATTACTTCTTAAATTTTTAGTTTATAACTTGTGCTCTTCTATCTGTTTTGAAGTTTGTTTTTTTTTGCAAAAATTATTTTACACCAATTTTCAAAAAAATATTAAAAAATTTTCCACAACAAAAATATTTAACTAATGGGTGATTTTTTTGAGGTTAGGATTTTCATGCATTAGTATTTGACAGATCACGTGAGATTTCAGACATGGTGCCAAAGAGAAAGATGCTCAGTATGCTTTGACATTTCATCATGAATAGACTTACTAACGAGCAACGCTTGCAAATCATTGAATTTTATTACCAAAATCAGTGTTCGGTTCGAAATGTTCAAATGTGACAAATTTTGTTCAGCGATGAGGCTCATTTCTGGTTGAATGGCTACGTAAATAAGCAAAATTGCCGCATTTGGAGTGAAGAGCAACCAGAAGCCGTTCAAGAACTGCCCATGCATCCCGAAAAATGCACTGTTTGGTGTGGTTTGTACGCTGGTGGAATCATTGGACCGTATTTTTTCAAAGATGCTGTTGGACGCAACGTTACGGTGAATGGCGATCGCTATCGTTCGATGCTAACAAACTTTTTGTTGCCAAAAATGGAACAACTGAACTTGGTTGACATGTGGTTTCAACACATGCCACACAGCTCGCGATTCTATGGCCATTTTGAGGGAAAACTTCGGAGAACAATTCATCTCAAGAAATGGACCGGTAAGTTGGCCACCAAGATCATGCGATTTGACGCCTTTAGACTATTTTTTGTGGGGCTACGTCAAGTCTAAAGTCTACAGAAATAAGCCAGCAACTATTCCAGCTTTGGAAGACAACATTTCCGAAGAAATTCGGGCTATTCCGGCCGAAATGCTCGAAAAAGTTGCCCAAAATTGGACTTTCCGAATGGACCACCTAAGACGCAGCCGCGGTCAACATTTAAATGAAATTATCTTCAAAAAGTAAATGTAATGGACCAATCTAACGTTTCAAATAAAGAACCGATGAGATTTTGCAAATTTTATGCGTTTTTTTTTTAAAAAAAAAGTTCTCAAGCTCTTAAAAAATCACTCGTTAGATACATACGTGAGTTTCCAAATACCTGCAATTGAAGGTTCCATTGAAAAAATATTATTTTATGCTAGGAAAATACAAAAATTTAATTTAAAAAAATATATTTTTTCAGTTTTTCCAATTTTTGTGACTAAATTGTCTTTATAGAAACTTTGTTTACTTTTTGAGCCAACTTTTTTTCTTGTTTTTTTTATATTTTGTGACAAAAATATTCTTCTTGAAAATTTATTAGGTTTTGAAAATAAATTTTTGTTTCCATTATTTCGCGCTTAACTTTCTTTCTAAATAATATTAGAAAAAAAAATAGATTTGAAAAAAAAATTTATTCCTAAAAATTATTAGTACAAAATTAAAAAGAGATTTAATTTTGAATTAACAGCTTCCTTTCATTGAAAAAAAAAATACAGTGAAGTTGTCAAAGTTAAATTTTTTCACGACCACAGGCATATTTATAATAACTTACATTTTGGGTATTAAAACTTTTATAATTTTAATTTTTAATTAATAGTCTGCTATTAACCTACACAAATTATAAATTCACTAAATTGATTTTTTCCATTTTTGAAATAAATTTTTACACTTTTGGAAATAAACTTTCTTTATACGAAATACTTCTTGTTTTTAGAAAAAAAAAACATTCTGCATACAAAAACGAATTTTTTACACTTTTTGTTTTAAAATTTCGGTAACAAAAATGTTTTTACTTTCTATGCATTAATTTTTGTGGACTTTTTATTTTTGTACCAAATTCTATATATTTATTTATCTTATTTTTTCAGAAAAAGTCCCATAGTGAAAGTTATAGAGAAAGTTATTTTTCGACTAATGACATATAAAGTTTATTGAAGTTTGTTTTAGTATTAATTTTGAAAAAAAATTGTCATAAAGTTTAGATTAAATAAACGACATTTTTTTGGAGACTTTTTTTGAACTGCTTGTGTTTTTTAATATTTCTTTTACTTTTGGGACTAATTCATTTTCTCACAAGCATATTTCTTATAAATAAAATTCATCTTTTCAGCATTTAATAATAATGTTTAAATTATCGATTTTATTATTGATAACATTATCGCCAATGTTCTTATATTAAACACTGTAGCTTCTGTAACAGTTTTGTTTTCCACACTTTGAGTTATTTTCAGTAAAATTTATTCACCCTGACCGTAACAGTCATCTAGAAAATTTACAAAAAAAAATCTTTTTTTCTAAAAACAAAGAAGTAAAATGAACAACTGATTGTGTTGAGGTCAAATATCATATTTCAGCAAAAAAAAAATAAAAGAAAAACATTTGTTCTTAAAATATGATACAGAAGTAAATCTAAAAGAAAAACTCAACAAAGGAATACTTGCCTCGTACTTTTAAAATGAAAATGAATAAATTTTGCCATTTCCGTTTTTCTGTATATTTTCAATTATTTCAATTGGTTTCTTTGTTTATTTGTTTTAATGCTTTCTGACCACTTAATCTATGAACTACGATTTATTTTTATTAATAGTGCAACTAAATCTTTAGGCGAAAATATTTTATAATTTTACTATTCTTTAAATTGCGAGGTTTTTTATATTTTTTTATAATTGCATTAAGTTAAGTAAAGAGCAAATAATATTGTTTAAATAATATTGACATGCTGTGTTATTGTTCTTACACATTACGTATACGTGATAAATTTATTAGTAAATTTTTATTAAGTATACGGCCAGCTATGCAATGCTTTATGTGGGTGTAATCTATACATAAAATAAAATAGTAACTCATTTCCGTCTGTCTGTCTGCTTTGTGAGGAGTTACCTTAGTATTCTGATCCTTTTTTCCGCAAAAATATCTTATTTTCAAGAGAAAGTGAAGAAAATGCAATGAAAAACGCAATTTCCGGTTGAAAGGTGCTGATATTTTCGGTTCAAATGTAGAATTTTCAACAGGGTTGAATATTCAACGTGGATTTTTTTTGTAACACGTTTTTTTTTCAACTTACCTTTTTTGTTTTTGAAAGTGGGTTCTTTAAAAAAAACTACTGCGCAACAGATAGCGCCAGTAGAATAAAATTTGTATTTTGACTTTGCGGAATGACATTGTTGTTTTAAATCTGAAAGTAAGGTTAAAATTAACTCGTTTAAATCTAACGCATTTTCAGTGAAGACCATTAAGTTCAGTTTTGAAAAAAGAAGATGACACTTGACTTTACCTAAACCTTCGCTGAAGTCTGTATAAATAACCTTCTCGATTTATTTAAGTTGTATGATGTAAAATGTTTGAAAATATTGAGCAAGCTTTTCCAAAACCATGCACAGTGGGGTAGAATATTTTGGAAATAACATATCCACAGAAAATTTCTTTTATTTTGTTCAACTAATAAAAATGGTATTGCATATTTAATATTTTTACTTTCCTTTTTATATTCCGTAAGAAAATTTTTTTGAATTAAAAAAAAATATATTGATGACCCCTTTTAGAACACACAAAAATGCAATTATTTGCATTTTTTAAACTGAAAATTGTCTAGTTTTTAACTCAGAACAGATATAGTCTTTTGTTGCTAACCACGGAAGACAAATTAAAAAAATTTGCTGAAAATTGTACTGAATATTTAAAAAAAAAACAGAACCAGGGTATCGCAAAATTAAAAATTTTAATTTAAAAAATGCTTTTAACTCGCTCATTTTATATCAGAACTTATAGATAAAAGCATCGTTTTTTAGATATTAACTAGGCATTTAAAATCGTGTATAATTGTAAAAATTCCGAGCTTTAAATGAATTTGCTGGTGCGAGGTACCCAAATATAAGACCATAAAGCGCCAGCCCTGGCAAGCGCCAACCCAATCGTCAAAACTTAAGTACAAGTACTCCTCTACTATGCCAATGTAAAATTTTGGATCAATCGGCTGACTCCTTTACATATGGCTGAGTTATTTCCAAAATATATACTGATTCTATTTCAATATTGTAGACAGGTCGCAAGTGATTTTAAAGTTTTCTGGTCAATATAGTCTTTCCAAAACTTAATGCATAAATAAATGTTGACCCTCTTAAGATAACAAGCAAACACAAATATTAAAATTTATTTACCATTTAAGTAACGGGTGGCGCAAAAGTAACCTTCCGATGTTTTTTGACTGTAATTTAAAAAAAAAATTAAAAACTTTGATTCTTCTTGTGGATTATTTTTATTTTTCTTTTAATTTTGTTTACATCAAGTCGAGAATATGATGTCATGTAAATGGCCGCCGCCACAGCTGATTGTCATTTGAGCCCTTTTTATGGCATTTTCCATCACTTTGGCCAAAACTTTCGGCGATAGGTTCTCACATTCTTGACGGATATTGTCTTTAAGAGCTGCAAGAGTCTGAGGCTTGTTGACATAAACCCGCGACTTCAAAAAGCCCCACAAAAAGAAGTCTGCAGCGGTCAAATCAGGCGATCTTGCTGGCCAGTGCAAACCGCCAAAACGGGAGATTCGGCGCCCGGGAAATGCATCCTTAAGCATATCGGTTGTGGCACGTGCAGTGTGTGCTGTTGCACCGTCCTGTTGGAACCACATGTTTTCCAATCCCAATTCATCAAGTTGCGGCAAAAAGAACTCGTTAATCACTTCTCTGTAGCGCTCACCATTCACAGTAACCGTTTGGCCCGCGACGTCTTCGAAGAAAAAATGTCCGATGACTCCAGCGAAAACAGCACACCATACAGTGACTTTGAGCGGGTGTAATGGCTCTTCGTAGAACACTATCCTTTAAAAGTTGAACATAAAAAACCATCGTGGTGGTCAAGATAAAAATTGTACGAGACCAACTCACTATACGTATGAAAAGTGTAAAGAACCCGAATGCCTTGAGTGCATAAAAGCTTTCCATTCATAGATGGACTCTACGCTAAATGTCACATATGTCGACATTATCTTTTTTTTTTTAAGTTTACTATTTTTATTTTATATTACTGAATTGTTATGTATATCAGGTAAACAACTAGTAATAGAATAAAAAATAAAATCAATGTTTTTTCATTAATAAAATTTTTGGGAATTTAAATATTAATTATTTAATATTATGCTAATTGCCCATAACGTTTTATAATAAAAATGCAATTTATTTGTTGGGGGAAAAGAGCTAGTTCCTATACGTATTGCACTGGTTGCTCAGGCCAGATCATCAGGAAACCTTTTTTCTTTTCACTTCCTTTTTACTTTAAAACATTCGTCCTAAAGACGTTAAAACAAAACAAAAAACAATTTTTATTTCCGAAAAATTGCAAAATATTTTAGAACATAAAATGTTACAAGGAGATACGGGCTTTTGCCCGTCCTGTGGCCGCAGTTTTCTAAAAAACACTATTTAAAAAAAATAAAATAATTTAAATTTAACAATTTTTTTTTTACCCTTTGTTTTGTTGATTTCTTTAAAAAAATGTAAACAATATAAAAATAAACATAAAACACAAAACACAAAACAAATTAGGAATAAGGCGAAAATAATTTTGAGAATCCGCCATTTTGCAGAAGAATAGAATTCTATATTTGAGTCAGGATACTAAGGTACCTCCTCTCAAAATTTTATAAAAATCCAATCAGTAGTATTTACGTGATACGAATGCAGTCAGATAGACAGGCATACAGAAATACAGACAGGAAATAGGTTACTGTTTTATTATATGTATACATATAGATTGTACAATCCAGGGCATATTTAAATAGGTAAACTCACTGGGTGGAGATAAAATATTGAGGGGAATATTTAATATTTCTTTTATATGGAGTTTGACATCAAAAGGCATTTTTCTTTCCCCTTAAATTGCCTTTTCATGTCAAACGCCATATAAAAAAATTTTAAATTTTCCCCTTAATATTTTAGCTTCACCCAGTGAGTTGTTCTGTTTAAATGTGCATTGGTACAATCCGAAACATATTAAACAAGGTAACCTCAGTATGGAGGGGGAAATATTAAGGGGAAAGTTTGACAGTTACACTTACTTAGCCCCTAAATAGTAGTTAAATTATCAAGCTCTATATAAAAAAAAATTGAAAATATAAAAAGATTTTAAAAATATTCTCCGTTATAAACGCAGAAGTAAACGAGCAATTTTGAAATAAAAAAATATTTTTTATAACTTCTTGGACAATTAAAAAGCAAAAAAAAATTATAAAATTCAAAGCTATAGAAATAATATTTTTAACTCCCAAGAATAATACTAAAAATTTGTTTACTTTAAACCAATCCCTATTTAATAAGGTAGTCTCACAATGGGAGGGAAAAATTAAGTGGAAAATTTGTAAATATTTCATATTTATTTTGACTTACACACTGTGTAATTTTTTAAGTCATGGTAAAATAACCATATACGGACACCACTACGTCATAAAAGACCAAAAAAAAAGACCCCTGTCTCCCAGTTTTTCCCAAAGTCCTCCAGGTTTTTTTTATGGGCCCTCAAAGATGTGGGGCCTCGATGTCATTTTTGCAAAAAATGATCATTTACTCAAGCTCATATTTTGCAAACCGTTTGAAATTTTTATATACTCTCTGAGGCAAAATCAACTACAATCAACTACAAAAATTAACCTAAGATCTCAATAAACAACTTTCTAGAACATATGAACTTCCTAGGAATGATTCTTAACACCGTTTAGGTAGCGCTTAGGTAGCCGAAATGAATTTAAAAATTTTCGGGAAATTTTTCACTTTTGCGGCTACCTAAGCGCTACCTAAACGGTGTTAATAATCATTCCTAGGAAGTTCATCTGTTCTAGAAAGTTGTTTATTGAGATCTTACGTTCCTTTTTTAGTTGATTGTTTCCCTGAATTTTGAACGGTTTGCTACTTATGGACCTGAACAGGGGCAAAAAGGTAAAAAAAAATTGAATTTTTTAAAGTTTTTTGCGATTTTGACCTTGAAGATGAAGTTTTTTTGATTTTATATGTTAACAATTTTTGTTCTCTATGACAAGAGCTACAATTTTGCCTCAAAGAGTATATCAAAATTTCAAACGGTTTGCAAAATATGAGCTTGAGTATAGATAATTTTTTGCAAAAATGACATCGAGGCCCCACATCTTTGAGGGCCCATAAAAAAAAACCTGGAGGACTTTGGGCAAAACTGGGAGACAGGGGTCTTTTTTTTGGTCTTTTATCACGTAGTGGTGTCCGTATATGGTTATTTTTTTCCGTGTTGCACTGTGTTACTTACTATTATTACCCTTAAGTGAGAGGTTAATCGTCAAACTCAACATAAAAAAAAGATATTTTCCCCTTAATATTTCCCCTCCGTAGTGAGGCTACCTTGTTAAATACACCTTGCTTTAAACACTGTTTTCTTTAACTAATTAATGAAAATTTTTTCCCCCAAAATACGCGTTTCACTTTAAATAAAACTAAATTTTTAATATTAAAATTAAAGCGTTAATCAACATGTCCTCATCCGTACTATAAAATATTATTCTACATCCGTTTGAAATTTATTCAAAATTCCCACAAACACTGCAACACTTTTCCATTTATTATTATTCATTCATACAAAAATAAATTTATGCAAATTCATGAGGTGCGGTAGAGCGAGGGAGCGAGCGAACGAATGAACAGTAGTGCTGCTTGCTACCGCAACTCGAGGCAACATTTATCATAGACTTCCACTAATATTGCCATCGTCCACTAAAGGAGAAAATGTACCAGAGTAAAGACAGACATGCAAATGTGTGTGTGTGCAGTCGCATACAAAACGGAAAAAGAATCTTTTTAGTCACATAATCAAAAGTTTCATGTACGAGTGTTCAAACATTTGTAGGTGATTAATGTTTTGTGTTCTATGATTTTCCATATTTTGTCTTATTTTACTTGTTATAAAATCATAATAAGCGAACAGAAAGTTAAATTATATGCTGGTGTGTTGTATATGTGTCTGGTTATTTTTATTTATTTTTTATTTTTTTTTAATAAAAAATCTGTATTTTTTATAGAGATCTATCCAGGCTATAAATAATTCAAATATTTGAAAAATATATATTTTTTAAAAGGAAATTTGGTGGCAAAAAATTAAACAAATAAATAAATAAAAATTGTTTTAAATTAAGTGAAAAATTCATTCAAATTGACAGGATGGTATAAATTGTTTGCAGTTATGGAATTGGCAATATGCCTTCCAGTTTTGTCCAAGGTCCTCCAGGTTTTTTTTATGGGCCCTCAAAGATGTGGGGCCTCGATGTCATTTTTGCAAAAAAAATGATCTTTTACTCAAGCTCATATTTTGCAAACCGTTTGAAATTTTGATATACTCTCTGAGGCAAAGTTATAGCTCTTGTCATAAAGAACAAAAATTGTAAACATATAAAATCAAAAAAAACTTCATCTTCAAGGTCAAAATCGAAAAAAACTTTAAAAAATTTAATTTTTTTTACCTTTTTTCCCCTGTTCAGGTCCATAGGTAGCAAACCGTTCAAAATTCAAGGAAACAATCAACTACAAAAATGAATCTAAGATCTCAATAAACAACTTTCTAGAACATAAAAACTTCTTAGGAATGATTCTTAACACCGTTTAGGTAGCGCTTAGGTAGCCGGGAAATTTTTCACTTTTGCGGCTTTTTATATGTTCACAATTTTTGTTCTTTATGACAAGAGCTACAACTTTGCCTCAGAGAGTATATCAAAATTCCAAACGGTTTGCAAAATATAAACTTGAGTAAATGATAATTTTTTTGCAAAAATGACATCAAGGCCCCACATCTTTGAGGGCCCATAAAAAAAACCTGAATTACTTTGGGCAAAACTGGGAGACAGGGGTCTTTTTTTTTGGTCTTTTATCACGTAGTGGTGTCGTATATGGTTATGTTTTTTCGTGTTGCACTGTGTTTTTTAAGAATTGAAGATCTTAAAATGAAAGAAAGTAATGTTGCTAAAAAAATGCTGTGTTTTTGTTTTTATATTCGATCTGTATTCATGTTTCACTCATAAACCTCATACTTATTCCAAACATTGCAAGCTGGTCACATTAAGCTCTTTGGTCTTCGGTGTTTATTATTATCCACTCATTGTTACTCGTTTTCAATGAACAGATATGAATTCAATGAAATATTTTAATGGGCTTCTTATGAGCTTAATTTTTTATTTTTTTTTTTTTTGCTTATGTTTGCAGTGAAGATCTTTGTGTTCAACTGTGTAGTGTGTATGGTTGGTGAGGACTTTTGATGCAGCAGAATCATTATCAGGCCACGTCTTTGATAGTACCGTAGAGTTAGTGTTAGATATTTCTAGCATCAATAGTGACGTTGGTTTAGGTAATTTGTTCATTAGATGGGTGTCAGGTTAACCAGTGTTATTCTGGTAGACCATTTTAAGGTGTGTGTAAAATTTATTATTTCCCTACGGTAAATTAGTATAAAATATATATTATGAACTTAATAATACTGAAAACTTGGCAGCACTTTTTATTTTTAATACAGGAAATTAAAGACACTATTTGCCGAACTCTACAATGATAGAATTTTATATAAATTCTATGTTTTAACATCTGGAGTAATTACCCAGAGACGTGTACTTCTATACATAGTAAATATATAAACAATATCTGCAGCACTAAAAAAGTAAGGCCCATTATTATAACTTGCATTTAGCTAAAGTTAGGATTTTGTTGGAGCGATAAATAGTTTTTCGTTATTAAAAGTAAGCTAAAAACCAATTTTAACTATCACGTACCATAAGGGCAAGTTATAGCAATGAACATTTTTCTCATTATTATAGCGAAAAACTACTTATCGCTCCAACAAAATCGTAACTTTAGCTAAAGGCAAGTTATAATAATGGGCCTAAGTGTAGATTACTTACAAATAAAAAGATAAATTCGATCAAAATATTATAAGGTGCGTCATGCACAGTGGTTTAAAAACATTTTATATAGTGGAAATAATTCGGTAGCTAATGAACCACTGAAGATATTTTAATGAAATTTTACGGAGGCAAAGTAGAGGTGGGTTTCGATTCAAGCTGTGAAGGCTTAGGGCAAATGTTATTATTAATTAAGAGGTAATATCGAAGCTGACCCCTCCCTAATGGCTCCCTTTTCGACCTCCTTCTGTCTTCTATGATTATAGACAACCAAAATGTTATTTACGGCAACTTACTTACATTAAGTCACGTGCTACAAACAGCCTTTAATCTTGAGTTTAGTGCTTTCAGACTGCCGACTGGTAACTGGCGGCCTTCATTAAGGTACTTCTATTATATCTAAGCACCTTACTGACCATGAGCTCTTTGAGCACCATTCGAGCCTGCGTACACGTAGTGGCCTCCCTTTACCTTTTTAGGTTTAATCAGTGCACCGCCATTATGCCATTATTCAGCGCTTATCTGGGTTCTGGTCCTCAGAAATTCACAGCAGATCAGCTGTGTTGGTCCGCTGCTTCATTCCCAGTTGCACTTAACCCACATCAATGTTACCTCATTAACGAGGCACATCTGTTAAGTTTTAAAACACATTCCAGCATTCCAGTTTGGAGTACACGTTCACCTGCCTCATTCGTTTTATAACCGACTGGTTGTCAAGTGCAATGAGAACCTTTCTTTCACCGACATTCCAGCAAGTGATCGCATGTAGCAGGCCAAGTTTCCGTAACTTCCTTACCAAAGAGGTTCATTTGCATTACAGGTGCATACATTTATTTTAAAATGCCACCAAGAGTTTATTTGTAGTTCAAATGTATAGATATAGTTTAGTCCTAGAAAATATTTACAAAAAAATTTCTTACATGTCTGTGTTGTCTCGATCACTTTTTTGTATTTTATATATGTTTATTTTTGACCAACCTTAAATTGGCGTGGTGATTTTATTATTTTTGAAGAGATTTTTAATTTAAGAAAAACTGTGCCCCACACACGTTGTGTGCGTCCTGACAATACTTTATTCAATTTTTCTTTGACAATAATCGACACAAAATTTTAAGACTCCTATGTATTTACTTTATATAAAGGTACCCATCCCTGGATAAAATTTATATAAAATTCTAAAAATTATTGTAAAGCTCTGTAGGGGTTAAAAATATTTTAATAACAATGAAATGAACAAATCAAATACAAATTTGGCAGTAAATAATTCATATTCTGTCATTGTTTTAAAACAGCGCCATCTATTGTCCAACCTTGTTTAAAATATCCCGCTTTCAGTTTATATTTTGTCATTATTTTACACAGCGCCATCTGTTGAGCAACAGTGTTTAAAATATTCCTTCTTCAATTCAGATTTTGTCTTTATTTTAAAACAGCGCCATCTGTTGCGCAACCGTGTTTAAAATATCACGCCTTAAAATATGCAGTACCTTTAAATTGGTAAAATCGGTAAAAAAAAATCGGCGTACTTTTACTGCATTTTCTCCACATTCTCTTTGAAATTAGATATTTTGGCGGAGAAAAAGTATCACATGTTGGAATCAGGATACTAAGGTACCTCCTCACAAAATCTTGTTAAAATACATCGAGTAGTTTTTATGTGATGCGAACGCAAACGAAAAGCAGACAGACAGACAGTTGGAAATGAGTTTCTATTTTATTATATGTATAGATATCGGCAGTTACCTTCAGCGGTTCACAAGCTACCGAATTATTTGCAAAATAAAATGTTTATAAGCACTGTGCGAAGTTGCAAGTGCTTGCAATTAAATAAAGGACCTGCTTCTTTATACATTAGCGATAATTAGCATTATTTTACATTTGTGGAGTAAACTGCGTTATCTTGCTCTGGGCTTTTAAAGATTAAAGGGGATGTCCCTTTCACAGCTAGATGATTAAGCTGGGATTCCTTCCCATTTTACACTATTCAAAAGGATTAAGTAACCCTTAAATCTACCCAGCAATCCATCAATCAAGGAGGGTTAAAACAATTTATTTGCAATATTTACATGTTCCCTGGTTAGCGTACTGCTCCCTTCTATACAAATTTATATGAATATCTAAAATAGTGTCAGTAATTTAAACAAAATCCAATGAAGTAACAATGTATATTTTATAGTTTTACTTATTTTTTCACATACTTTCCATTATTCTTATTTTTGTTAGTCTTCTTTTTTCTAAATCAGACTCAAAGTGAGTGTGAATGTAAAACACTTTATTCATGATTTCAGTGAAAAAAAAGCAAATCAAATAAAATAAAAAGGAAGAGATTTTCCACATGTAACTCTACAGCTGTTTTGAATTTCTTTTTTTTCTCTGATACAAATACTCTGCCACACTTTAGAAAACGGTTTGCAAATGTTGCAATGTATGATGTTGCAAAATAACTTAGAAAAGAAAGAATTTGGGGATGATGAGGGCAGCAGAGGGCAGAGCTGAGCGAGGTATACAATATTTCAAATTGTTAGGAAAAATGCAATTTATCATATGAGAAAAAAACTTTAGAAACTCTTCATACAAACAAATGCAGAAACCAAAAATATTTTAACAAGACTCGAAATGTATTGTAGTGTAGTGGTGGTGTTCGGAAAGGAGAATGCGGAATGTGTGCATCAGTGTATTCAAATATTATATATTTTACCCTCAAAATAAATATATATTATACCCTGTATCCTTTACAAATGCATAGTTCCTTTTTTTGTTCATTCAATTTACTACAACAACTGACTGACTGACTGTATGAAGCAAATATTTTCATTGGTTTGAAAAATCTTTATAAATTTTTATTTATTTTTTTTTTCTCTTTTTGTTGTTTGGCAAGAAAAACTTTATGCAAACAGACAAAAAATTGTGCTGCAGTTGTTGTTGTTGTTGTGTTTGCTACTTTTAGTTATGAATTGATACAACAATTGATATGGACGAATAAATAAATAAATACTATTATTATCAAAATTGCTATTAATATTCAATTAGTTTTATTGCATTGTTTGTTGCTTGGCAAAAGGAAAGGAAACAAACCAAAAAAGGCTGAACATATTTCCACACTTACACAGTCACACACACACACCCAGATACCCATTCATAATCGTTGTAGTAAAAACTCACCCATACTCTCTTTATAAGAAAATTATAAATCCACACATACATTCATCCCATTGGACGGACGTCCTCCAACAGGTACAAATAATTCACTTACACACTGTCTCATTTTTTAAGTCATGGCAAAATAACCATATACGGACACCACTACTTCATAAAAGACCAAACAAAAAAAGGACCCCTGTCTCCCAGTTTTGCCCAAAGTCCTCTAGGTTTTTTTTTTATGTGCCCTCAAAGATGTGGGGCCTCGATGTCATTTTTGCAAAAAAATTATCATTTCCTCAAGCTCATATTTTGCAAACTGTTTGAAATTTTGATATACTCTCCGAGGCAAAGTTGTAGCTCTTATCATAAAGAACAAAAATTGTGAACATATAACAACAACAAGAACATATAAAATCTACTACAAAAATTAACCTAATATCTCAATAAACAACTTTCTAGAACATATGAACTTTCTAGGAATGAATCTTAACACCGGTTAGGAAATTTTTCACTTTTGCGGCTACCTAAGCGCTACCTAAACGGTGTTAAGAATCATTCCTAGGAAGTTCATATGTTCTAGAAAGTTGTTTATTGAGATCTTAGGTTCATTTTTGTAGTTGATTGTTTCCTTGAATTTTGAACGGTTTGCTACCAATGGACCTGAACAGGGGAAAAAAGGTAAAAAAAATTGAATTTTTTAAAGTTTTTTGTGATTTTGATCTTGAAGATGAAGTTTTTTTGATTTTATATGTTCACAATTTTTGTTCTTTATGACAAGAGCTATAACTTTGCCTCAGAGAGTATATCAAAATTTCAAACAGTTTGCAAAATATGAGCTTGAGTAAATGATAATTTTTTTGCAAAAATGACATCGAGGCCCCACATCTTTGAGGGCCCATAAAAAAAACCTGGAGTACTTTGGGAAAAACTGGGAGACAGGGGTCTTTTTTGTCTTTTATCACGTAGTGGTATCCGTATATGGTTATTTTTTTCCGTGTTGCAACACACAAACAAAAAAAAGAAAATTAATATTTTTTTTATTTTTTTCCAGCTCTTAGTCTCATTCATGCTTTCGATGTCAGTAGATTTAATATTTTATTTTTTTTTTTCATATTTTTTAACAACATTACAATACATATTTTTTGATTTCATTCAATTGCAAGCACTGAGACTCCCAAAGGATATTTTATTATTTATTCAAGTCCTTTTGTTATATTCCCAATTAAGTGGCTATAAAATAACCTCAACTGGCAATTGAAAACAAAGTGACTCTCTGTATTTTTTGGTTAAATTAGAAATTCTTTGGAAATATATTGAAAGTGTTTTTTTTTTGCTAAAAATTTTTTGTGATAAATTTTTGAGGTTAAATCCTTAAAGTAATTTACAGAGCAGGTTAGGTATGGAAGTGTTACTAGTTAAAAATACTGTAGTTTTGTCAATTTTTATAGATTTATTTTAAAGCTTTAGACAAGTTTCTATGCAATCATTTCACATCAGAGATATTAAGAAATCAATCTTGGGGGATATCAATTACAAATTGTAATTAATTACACATGCAATTACGCAATTATATGTTATTGTAATTGGAGTTTTTTAATTGCAATAACTATTACATTCAAATATATGTAATTGTAAATAAGATTTTGTTTAATTACTTATTACATGTAATTGTAATTGAAAAAAAAAACATCAATTATAATTACAAGTAATGGGAAATTTTAAGGAATATAATAGAATCTTGTTCAATTGAAAGTAATGTTTATTGCCTAATTACAATTACATGTAATGTGTAATTGAACATTTCCAATTACAATTACATCTAATTTGAAAATTTTCAATTACAAATTTTCAATTCCATTTTCAATTACATTACACGTAAAATTGGACATTTTCAATTACATATAAATTCAGTACATATTGTAATTGTAATTGGAAATTAAAAGTAGTTGTAATTATCTTTAGTGAGGTATTTAAATTTCAATTACTTGTAATGTCTAATTGAAAATATGCAATTACTCACTAAATGTATTTGTAATTGAAATGTAATTTAATCTCATCATGTCTGTTAGAAATAGGTGATGGAGGAATTACTGTTTGTGACCTTTCTATTTGAATCCTGTTACATTGAAGATGATTGACCAAAGATAGAGAGACAGAGAGAAAGCTATATAGTAAGAAATGGAGCTGAAAATGCCTGGCTCTCTACGAAGAAACAGGGAGTTATGGTAGAAACCTCCTCCTTTTGAAATGTTAGCGAAAGTTAATTTATTTTTCGAATGTTACGATTTTTTGAATTTAGATATTGAAATATCTGAAGAAATGGTGCTCAAACTTATTTCCTCTAATTTCAAGAAATTTGGAATATTTTAACTTGACATTTTAGACGTAGTGGAGTTATTTATGAGCGGATTGCTGTTCTAAGATACCGGCTAAACTTGCAACAAAAATTATTTTATTGTAAATCTATATCTATATCTATATATATAAAGCACAAAATGTGTTTGTTTGTTTGTTGGAAAGCTATAGCTGCCTACACCCGATCTTTCTGAAATTTTCACAGATTGTTATTAGATATACAGCTGGTAAAATAAGGTAATCATTTTTTTTTAATATTTGACGTGGGCGTGGCACCTCCCATACAAAGTAAATATTTAAAATCGTGTTATTAACAAAATTTTTGTGAATTTAAATATTAATTATTTAATATTATGCTAATTACCCATAACGTTTTTTAATAAAAATGCAATTTATTTGTAGCTTGATAACAGTAATAGGTAGTGCCTTGAAATTTTGCAACCGTAACCTTTATATTAACGTACTTAGTTTAGAGAGAGATAAACTAGATTGAAATAGTGGGCGTGTACCTCCCATACAAAGTGAAAAATTTTTTCCTGTATCTAGAGAACTGAATTATGTAGCAGCATGGAACTTCGCACCAGTAACCCCCATATTAACGTACATAGTCAAGCTAAACACAGGCTAAATTGTAATAGTGGGCGTGAAAAATTATTATAAAGTGTGCAGTAGTTTTAAATCAGTAAAAAAAATCGGTGTACATCACTGCTTTTTCTCCACTTTCTCTTGAAAATAAGATATTTTTGTGGAAAAGAAGTATCCTATATTTGAATCAGGATACTAAGGTACTTGATTCCTCAAAAAAATTTATTAAAAACTATCTTGTAGCTTTACGTGATGCGAACACAAAAAAGAAAGCCAGACAGACAGGAAGTGAGTTACTATTTTAATTATATGTATAGATTATTTTGATATCATTTTGACAGTGATGCAAACTCAATTTTGGTGGTATTTAGAGATTTGATCTTTAAAATATTTTATAAAACAAAAAAATTTGTACTGTTTATGTTTTAGTGTGTTAGTAGTTAAAGTCAGCCAGCCAAAGTGACTTTTTTATATTTCTGTATAACACGAAAGAAATTATGTTTTTTAACTTTAAGTAAATTTTATTTTATTAAAAAACGTGCAACAATGACAACGCTGAATGCCATTAAGTTTAATGTCATACATTTTAATTCTTGTTAACTTGTATGTGTAATACATATGTTATATTTTCTCAGGTTTATTAGTAGTAAAAAATAATTATATTTTATGAATGTAAGGACTAGATACAGAAGGCAATTTCGCCCCATAATATTACAAGGTATCAACAATTAACAACCTTGGCCTTGAAAATGCCATAAACTAATTTATTTTAATATTTTATTCCAGTCTTAGAATTTATTTTTTATATCTCCCGTGTTCACCATGAAGCAGTATTTAATTCCTTGAATGCTTCTGTTCAGTCTATTTCCCTCTCTATATATCTATCCTTTCAAACCCACTAACACAATAAAAGTAATTTAATTTTTATTTATCTGTATTATTTTTATATGATTTTTATTTAATCTTTCAACAACTTTCAACAAAATCTACTGCCTCATATTTTTTTCTTTCGCTTTAGTGCACTGAACCACTGAATCACATAATCCCTCCGTATGTATGCGATTTTATGTGTGTGTGTGTGTAAGAGTATGAGTTCCTGTGTTTTGATTTGAAGAAACATGAGGTACATATATCCCTTTCCTATAATTTATAAAACACTTAAGAGGAAAATAAATTGTAAGAAAATAGACAGTGAGAGTCAGTGCGGAGTTTATAGCTAATAGGGTTTTCTTTTCTGACAAACACGTTACATGTATTTCACAATTAGTAAATGTGTTTTACACTTGGTAAATGTTTGTGTAATTTCAAACAAACAAATAGCATGATGTTTTTCAAAATATGTATGTCACCCACAAACTTGGTAAATTTGTAAGATTTTTTAGGCTTTATTTTAGATGTCGGGTGACAAACAACTATCCTTTTTATAATCGCTTGTTAAATATCACAAGATAAGAGGCGGAGCACATTCAATTGAAATTAAACAGAGAACAACATATTTTGACAATCATCCAATTGGCTTTATTAAGATAATTTCAGATAATTTTATAACATTAATTCCTAAACACGATAATAGGTATGTGGCCACATCGGCTAGATCGTACATGGCGTAACTTACAAATTTAATTTCCACACACCCTTCGCAGTAAATCAGGCTGTATTCCAGCAATAACTATTCGCCTACAAATGCTCGTAGGTTTATACCTATAGACTTTGTATAGGGTGATCCATTTCAAGGTACTTTTTGCAAAAGCCTTTTTAATGACAGATCACGTGTGAGTCGTGTCATGCTGTCATGTTATTTTTGTTTAGTATTTTTTGGCATTTCATAATGGAAAGACTTACGCCTGAATCGCCTCGCTCTATGGTCTCTTGAAAAGTTCCAAGAAGATGCGACGTTTTCGAGGAAAATTTTGTTTAGCGATGAGGTCCATTTCTGGCTCAATGGGTGTGTAAACAAACATAATTGCCGCATTTGGAACAAAGAACAACCTGAAATGATTCAAGAGCTGCCACTACATCCAGAAAAAACAACGTTTTGGTGTGGTTTGTGGGCGGTGAAATCATCGGTCCATATTTCTTTAAAAATGATGCCGGTGCGAAAGTAACCGTCAATGGCGACCGTTATCGTGCCATGATAACCGACTATTTTATGCCTGAAATGGAAGCTCGTGATCTCGGTGATATTTGGTTTCAGCAAGTCGGCGTCACTTCCCACATATCGCATCAATCAATGAATTTATTGAGAGAACATTTCGGTGAGCACATAATATCACGTTTTGGGCCGGTCGATTGGCCATCAAGATCGTGTGATATCACACCGTTAGACTTTTTCCTGGGCGGATAAAAAAGTCTAAAGTTTATGCGGACAAACCCGCTTCAATTCAGGCCTTAGAGGAAAACATCACGCGTCTCATTCGCCAGTTACCAGTCGAAATGCTTGAACGAGTCATCAAAAATTGGACTCATCGGACCATCTTCGACGTAGTAACGATAGACAAAATCTTCAAAAAATAAATTCCAAAGAATGATAATAAACATTCTCCATTAAATTTGAATTTTCTGTGTTTTTTTTTTTTTTTTTCTTTAAAAAAGTACGGAACCTCGAAATGGATCACCCCATACGGCTAAAGTTGTAATGCAGCTCAAAGTTATCTAAGATTTTAAAACTTATCTATACCGGTATATAATTTCTTCAGCTAAATAAAATATATACCTTAAGGGATTACCGCCGGGGGTTCCAATTGTCATTGCAGTACATTCTTAAATGCCTTGACGCGGTTCATTCGGGGAAAATAGGGGCAGCGTCTGGTGCTAGGGTTCCTAGAATCTAAATCTGGAAGAAAAGGTCTGTGTGTTAAAACATACGGGTTCTCTTCGAGGCTATTGACCGGTTATTGTTGAGGTCCCCTTCGGGGGTACACGTGATGGTTGTGGTTTAAGATCGATTTATGTAGGTATGGTGCAAGGTCGATCAAGTGTGCTGTTGCACTCTTAACAGACGGAGTTTGGATAGTCTCCAAACCCCTAAGCAAGAGGTTATAATGTGGATCTAGGCTTGCCTTGGAAAGTCTTGCCATATTAAATAAATTGCTACTCATTGTGACTGTATCACACACAAAAAGCGATTGGTGGCAATCGTAAAGTGTTGTTATACTACACAATGGGGGCGCTAGTCTACGCTTATATTTCACTCGGTGGTAAGACCACCGTGAGATTAGGCCAACTAGGCAGGTACTCACGTTAATCTTGTTCCACAATACCTTAAGGGATTATTGCCACCCTTTTAATCCAACTTACAATTTAACTTTAAATATGGTATTTTTACCAAATTTCTATATTTGTTATGCCATATTCCAAAGTCTGCTAAGAACACCCCGAGGACAGATCGGCAAACTCGTGGCTGTAATTCAAGGCACTGCATCATTCCCTATAATGACTTCTGCCGAACTGTTGAGGGTGAGTAGGAGGCAGAAACAGAGACAGAGAGGCAGAGTGTGAAGTGACTCATATGCCATTATCCAACCCTCTTCACTGAGAGGGGCGTTTCTTAGCAGTTCGAGGCTACAAGTTCTCGAATCGCTTATATTAACGCTTTTCAACAGCTTTAGAACTCAACGTTAAACTCGTTATAGCGGCTTATCAAATCTTTGAGTTACTTTAGAATACGCGACTGTAATCCATTATTTTTGTCTTTACAATGTTAAATATTTGCGCTCCAAAGGCGCTATATTTTTTTAACATTCTTACAGCTGTGTTATTCTATATTTCTGTCCTTTTATCTCCGTACATGTCCCTTAATATTTAAGTAGATTTTATTTATTCAATTTATTGTTTTCATACGCTCAACTTAACTTTCTTTTAGATGATGGTAGTTGCAACTATTAAATATACACTTGTACGAGTATGTATATGAATTGTAAACCTTTTTGATTTATGTTTCGTTTTTATTTTTATTCTTTTCTGTGTCCTACATACATATAAATAAATAAATATGCGAAAACAATCACACACATTCCCACAAACTTAAATTATTTGCAAGTAATTCGATTTACTTGTTCGCAACAGTGTTGCCAGACTTTCAACAAAAAATCATATTTGTATTATAAGAGTTATATAGCCATCTCCATTTTATTATTAATGCAGGGGGAATATCGAAGCAGACCACTTCATTAATAGGTCCCTTTTCGATCCCCTTCCGTCCTCAATGATTATAGGCCACCGATTTGTAATTTACGGTAACCTTACTTTCATTGAGTCACGTGCTACCACCAGCCTTTGCTCTTGACTTAAGTCATTTCAGACTGTCGACTGGTAACTGGTCGGCCTTCTTTCTCACCTCGGAGTCTCTAGTAATCGCTAGCATTTGTCCAAGGCTTAGTTCCCCCATGCTGTTCACGTGTAACAAGCCAGTGCTGGGGACATTCATACACAATTTGCATCTCAGCCTCAGCTACAGTCTACAAGAATCATCTTCTTCGGTTTTCATCACAGCTACATGATACTTGAAGTTTCCTTGAACTTTGGTGATAGTTATCCAACTAGCAAGAAGTACATTTATTATATCTGAGCACCTTACTAGCATTCCTGCCAAGCGGCTCTTTGAGCACCATTCAAGCCTGTCTACATGTAGTTGAATCCCTCGACCTTTTCAGGTTTGTAGAACCTTCACTCGCCTATGGCCATATTCTAGTACTACTTCCGATTCTGCTCCACAGAAATTTACAACAACAGATGCCTCATTTTCTAGTTTGTCTACTGCTTTATTCCCACCCAGATACATCTGTTAAATTTTAAAACTACATTCTACGTTTTATAACCGACTGCTTGTCAAGTGCAATGAGAATCCTTTTTCCATGCACCCAACGCCCCAGCAGGTGAGATCCAACGCATCCCGCTACCCAAGCAATTCTGCCTGGTAAACGGAAACCTATTCTTCTAAACGCAGACTACAGGAGTGGTTCAGCTCAGCTGAGTAAAGCCCTGCTTCTGGTCTACCGTCCATAAGAGAACCATTAATAAAAATTCTGATTACGTTTTCCGCAATGAGTGTCCGATACAATTTTTGATTATTTTTATCTATTCATGAGTTTCTAATTAGGTCTAGAAAGCTCCTAAGCCCGATGTTCGTCCCAAAGCTATGCCAAATGACATCTCCCCTCATACGCAAAGCTGACATTGCAACTGTTGGCCTACTGAACAAGTTCAATGGCAGCATTCCCAACATTTTGTTAAATAATATCGTCTTTTTTATCTTATCTCCACCACATAAAACCTGATTTGACTGATTTTCTATAGCAAAAATTCTCGAAATTTGTAGAACCATTTCGTGGCTTTTTTTTTTGAAATCTTATGGCAATCTTCTATTTACACGACTTAAAAATACAACACGGCATCATATAATAAAATTGTTTGATTGAAGTTTGATTAAAGCTTCTAGAAATAGCAACAACTACAGCCATATAATTCAATCATGATATGTTGCTGTAACATTAAGGGTACCTTAACCATATTTTGTCTCTTAATTTTTACCAAAAGTAAAAAGAAAAGAATGTTGCGCTATGCTAAGCTAAGTTGTATCATCAGAGATTGTGGATGCTTTCGGAGGTTGGTGGCTTTAGTAGCGGTAAATCCTTCCGATAATTGATGAATTCTTTAGATCACATTTTTACCTCAATCGTTAGAAATATGTATCTATGTATGTAATGTAGGGGGAATATCGAAGCAGACCACTTCCATAATGGGTCCCTTTTCGACCCCCTTCCGTCCTCTATGATTACAGGCAACCGCAATGTAATTTACAGCAACCTTACTTACATTGAGTCATGTGCTACAACCAGTCCTTAATCTTGACTTTAGTGATTTGAGACTGTCGACTGGTAACTGTCGGCCTTCTTTCTCATCACGCAATCTCTAGTAATTGCTAGCATTTGTTCAAGGCTCAGGTCCCCCATGGCATCCACCAGTGGTCCTGAGTTTTATGCTAGCCAGTGCTGGACATTCACACACAATGTGCGTTGCCGTCTCAGCTTCTTTCCTTTCCCCGTCTCCTCTTCTGCCTCTGCCACTCACTTTTAGGCACGAGCTGTATAGACTCCGACTCGACATTGAAGGAACGTTTTGACGTGCCTGATTCCGAAAAGGGTTTGCCTAAGCCCACAGGGTTAGGTGCGTCCAATTCATCCACATTTACCTCCATAGACGCAGGAGTATCTTCATAGACTGACCAGTCCGTCCCTTTCGAGGTTTCTTTGTCAATCTATTTCGATCCCCTTGCCAGTGGGAACCGGAGTTCCTAAAGGGATTAACCTCTCCACCTCTAACGAGGCTTCCTTGTCCATCCCTAACGAAATATCCCGGTTCAACGCCATAGGAGAACCTTTAGAGATTAACCTGTTCCCCCTTGCGAGGCGTTCCTGTCCATCTCTTCTGTATTCTTCCTAGGCCATTATTGGAGAAAACGTTGTCCACCCACACAGAACTCCTTATGCATGGGTAAGTCTACATTGAAACTGGAGGTCGACTGGTATCCTGAGTTTGCATACTAACGGCCAAGCACCCTCTTGAACACGTATCCCTGGCGTATGCTGTTCCACCGTGGATTAGGGGTGGGGTCTTCCAGATTCAGGTTCAAGGAACCCTGACGTTTGGTGCCCCCATTTTCCTCAATAGCACTGCGTCAAAGCTTTAAGAATAAACCGCAATGACAATAAGTGCCCCGGGGGCAATCGTTAGAAATAAAATTTCTTGTTCAGTTGAAGTTTTTGGCAACACTGATCACATTAAGACAAATAAAATATTTATTGCAAGCGTTTGTTTCTTTTTATATTCAATCTCTAATACAAAATGCATGCTCTTCCACATTGTTAGCGTTGTTACTGAATATGTGAATTTATTCATTTCACCATTTCCTTGAGTAATTTTGGTATTGAAAAATATTTATTTGTAATCTTAGTATGGAAAGGAAATTAGTTGTGTTAAATCGATAAGTTATTATTGCTACAATTATTTTTGTGTTCGCTTACTAATTGAAGGAGTACATTGATGTCTAACTCATGATCAAATATATTCAAGTGGATCAATTTGTTATATTCCTCGTTCCTGCTTACTTAAACATATGATTTCTCTAGTAGTTAAAGTGAGACCTCCACTCGGATACCCTAAGGGTCTCCATTAAAATTTATCTAGTAGGAACGAGAATATTTTGACATTTTTGGCGGTTGAGTTGATTTATTTTTAAATAATAATTTTTAGCACCAATTAAAAGTTTTAATTAGTTTTAAATTGTAGTTCAATTAATTTTTTAATTGATTCAATTATAAATTTATTTAAAACAGAACAAGAAAAGTTTTAATTAAACAAATAATTTAATCAATTAATTATGTACTTAAATTCTAATCTGAAACCAATTAAAACCTTTAGTTGGTGAAAATATTTTTTCCTCTCAACTTTCGTTTTTAATTATCAAATAATAAACGCGATCGCATTGAAGACTTTCATCATTAAACAAGACGTTGACTAGTGCTGGTATGAGTTTTAAAACTTTTTTTTACCTCAAATAATAAACGTTACGCTGTGGATTAAAAGACATATAGGCACAGCTGGGTATGAAGTACATGACCAATTAGGGGATCGGTTGTAAATTTTAATCGACCAGAATTCAGAGTGCACTAGGAAATGGCCTAATACGAGCGAAGGTCCTGCAATGGGTGAGTTCATTTAACCTGGAAAGGTGGAGCCAGGCTACTATATGTCGACAATGGTATTCTACCAGCCCCTTGGCAGGAACAACAGCAAGGTGTTTATATATAATAGAAGTACCTAGAGCTGGATAACTGCAGGCAGGTCATAGAAACTTGATGTATCATCTAGCCAAGATGATGAATATCGAAAAAGATGATGCTTGAAGACTGTGCTTTGAAGAAGCATAAATTATATGTGAATGTTGAACTCTGGCTAGCATAAGGCTTAGGACTACGGATAGAAACTTGTTGAATATGAGAAAGAAGCCCGACAGTTACCAGTCGATTGTTTGTAATCAATAAAGTCTGGTGGTGGCACTTGACTCAATGAAAGTAATGTTGCCAATGTGGTGGCACTTGACTCAATGAAAGTAATGTTGCCATAAATTACAAATCGGTTGCCTATAACCATTGAGGACGGAACGATCCCCTACCTTTTTAACAAAAGTGCAGGAATAAATATTTTTCGACCTAAAATGCAACGAATCCTCGGCTACATTATTGCTAAACAAAGTTAAGCGCTATCACCTAGTTTGCAGGAGATATTAGACAAAAACTGATGACACCTTTTTTGAAGGACCCTCTGATCGAGGCCCATAAATAAAAATTAGTCACCAATTTCGTCAAACTGGGTATAGGGTTTTACTAACCTAAGATAGTAGAATCGAATATGTACAGTCACTTCCTTGTATTTTTTTCACTGTTGCACTTCACAGTGGGGCAGAATCGATATATTTTGGAAATAACCTAGTTATTTATAAACGGCTAGGCCGATTGATAAAAAATCTTTAGAATTTGGCTCGCTAACTACGATAAACAAATGAAAAAAATTTGGTAAAATTGTAGGCAATATTTTGAAAAACCTGGATCAGGGTAGCGAAAATTCAAAAATTTTATTTCTTAAAATGCTTATAAATCAATCATTTTGAATTATTATTTGCAAATTTAGATACGATTTTCTAGGGGTATTGACAAGACCTTTAAGACCATGTATAATTTGAAAAAGAGAAGAAATGGCAAGATGTAAAAGATTTTCAGGTTAGAAGTTCCCAACTTTGAGACCTTTTAGCGCCACCACTGTATAGTAACCAACTTTAAAACTTAACATCAGATACTATTCTGTTATGCTCAAGCGATCAATCGGGCAAGCCGTTTATAAATGACTAGATTATTTCCACAATATATTAATTCTGGCCCACTGTGCACTGCATAAATGAACAGGTTAGAAATAAAGTTTATTTTTTGTTGTTAAAAAAAAAGAGTGGAACTGATTTATGGGAGAGAAATGGGACGTCATTTAAAATAGTCCACAACATGAAGCTGGAAAAATTTTTCATTTTGTACAAAATGACAAAATTGTACTTTTAAAGTTTCAATTTTACCAAGTTTACCAATTCTGGTTTTGAAAGCTTAGCACGAACAAGATAACATAATCCTACTTTTTTCTTTTTTCCTGAAAATATTTTTCATATTTTTTTTTTGTAAAGTCATCTCAAGCGGTACTTTAGCTCAATAAAGACGACTTGGTTATTTTAAATGATGTAACCATATCAGATGTTGACATAATCTTTCATCTGTTAAAGATAAAATAATGAAGACAACTTTTTGTTATGTCCTGTGCGCCTTAAAAACCTTTTAATCATTTTATTGTTTTTTTTAGCTCACTCTGCAATAATGTCTTGGACTTTAATAATTTAAGTGGCTTAACGTCCATGGGTATTATGACATCAAAAGTTATGACGCGCCAACACCCTAAAAAACGATGTTCACTAAAAATACGTTAACGACCTTCAAAGATCGTAAACAGGGAATTACTCGCTGTGTCAACTACTACTGTGTTTTACAGTGTGCAAATTTTTATAAAATTTATTTAGTTGCAAATGTGTAGTGTATCTGTATGTGTGAGTGTATGCTTCAACTGTATACATCTATTTGCATTATCATGACACTTGAACATATTTAAAGGTATCTTCTACTCGTACATATTTCAACATTTTACAAGACATTGCTGTATGCATTTTTATTCGCTTGACAAATTCTATACAATAATCTTATAACGTTGTTGTTATTGTTGTTGAATTTTTTTAAGCTTTTTATTGCTACTGCTTTCCATCTATGTATATCTAGTTCCCTGTTCATGTCACTTTAAGAATAAAATTATTTTACTTTACCAACTTGTTCTTGAAGAAAATTGTTGTTGTTGTTGTGTTGTAGCCTTCTTCTCGGTTGCATTGGGATTTTAGAAATTCGAACAAACTTTTCTCTAAGTATGTGTTAATACATGTGCGTAAGTGTGTGTTTATAGATATATTTACATACGTTTTTTTTTCCTTCCCTTAGTACACCACCTGGTGCAACTAAAGTGCAAAACTAAAAGTGGAAGAGAAAATTTTGTTACTCAATTTGCAATATTTTTATTTAAACCCCCAGTGCAGCAGGCAGGCCTTTTACTGTTGCTCAAAAATTGACTAAAACACTAAACACTTTTGTGGCCAAAAATAAAGACAACTTGGATGAATTTCAATTCAAGCTAAAATTTTGAGAAACTTTTCTGTTAATGTGTGATAAGACAAAAAGTTTTTCGATAATTGTCTTAGAAAATTTATTTTAAGTTTACCAACACTTTTTTACTTTACCATACCTAGTAAATAGGTCAGGTATAGTAATCGTGAAAAAATCGATATCGGGATAACAACGCATCTTTACGTTTTGCGGTATTTGGAATCCATTTTTACTATTTTCGCGATGCTGTGTGAAGCCTCTACAGGTCATATCGTTTGTGGCTTTGGTATATAGTGATGAAGAGCTGTATAAGGTTTGGACATAATCTGCGAGGGTGCAGGCGTAATTTACTTGACACCTAAAACAGTGTATACTACTATTTTTGTGAACGCTCTATAGGTTATACCATTTGACATATAAAAATGAAATGAAGACCTGTATAATTTCAGGTCATAATTGGGAAGGGGGAAGGTATAGTTTTCTTGACACCTCAAAGCGAATAAAATTATTTATTTATTTTATTTTATTTATTTATTTGTTTCAATACAAAGGAAGCCCTTAGAGCCAATTATGTATGTATTGTTATATAATCTATTTTTGTACAGTTCATATAGACTAAAAATAAAGTATAACTATAAATTATTACATTTGTTTAAAATTTATTAGTTCAAAAATGGCTCCCCAGCCATATGAATTAAAAGAAAAAAATTTAAGAAGTACCTATAGTAACGGAGATTAAAGGACACAGTGCAACACGGAAAAAAATAACCATATACGGACACCACTACGTGATAAAAGACCAAAAAAGACCCCTGTCTTCCAGTTTTGCCCAAAGTTCTCCAGGTTTTTTTTTTATGGGCCCTCAAAGATGTGGGGCCTCGATGTCATTTTTGCAAAAAAATGATCATTTCCTCAAGCTTATATTTTGGACACCGTTTGGAATTTTGATATACTCTCTGAGCCAAAGTTGTAGCTCTTGTCATAAAGAACAAAAATTGTTAACATATAAAATCAAAAAAATTTCATCTTCAAGGTCAAAATCGCAAAAAAATTTAAAAAATTCAATTTTTTTACCTTTTTTTCCCCTGTTCAGGTCAATAGGTAGCAAACCGTTGAAAATTCAAGGAAACAATCAACTACAAAAATGAACCTAAGATCTCAGTAAACAACTTTCTAGAACATATGAACTTCCTAGGAATGATTCTTAACACCGTTTAGGTAGCGCTTAGGTAGCCGGGAAATTTTTCACTTGTTTATAGAAATCTTTAAAAATCACTATTTTCTAAAACCCCTAAAAAGAAAAATGTTGGGAAAACATACTTTTAGTAAAAAATTATTCAAAAGTACCTTTTGTAAAAAGTACTTTTTTAAAGTAACTTTTGTAAAAAGTACTTTTTTAAAGTGCCTTTTGTATATAGCAGCCTTTGTAAAAGGTACATTCTTGTAAACAGCATCTTATGTAAAAAATCAATCCTTTTAAGTAGTACTTTTTTTTAAAAAAAGGACAACTTAAAAGTACATAAAGTACCGTTTGTTAAAATTACCTTCTTTGTTAAACAACTTTTCATAAAATACCCTTTGTTAAAATAACCTTCTTTGTGAAACAACTTTATCTAAAAAGTAACCGTTTTAATAAGTCCCTTTAAAAAAGCATCACTTGTGATCACTACTTTTTTTAAAAGTACTATCCATAAACTGAAATTTTTTTGGAAAAAGTACTTTTAGTTAAAAATATTTTTTTAAGCATCTTATGTAAAAAATAAACTTTTTCAAGTTGTACCTTATTTAAAAAGTATCTTTTGTGAAAAGTACATTTTTAATTAAGTAGCCTTTTTTAAAAAGTACATTCTTGTAAACAGTATCTTCTGTAAAAAGTAACTATTTCTAATTAGTACTTTATTTAAAAAGTACCTTTTGTAAAAAGTACTTTTTTAAAATACCTCTTGAGTAACCTTTGTAAAAATCACATTCTTTTCAAACAGTATCTTATGTAAAAAGTAAAAGTTTTTAGGTGGTAACTTATTAAAAAAGTACCCTTTGTAAAAAAAGTACTTTCTTAAAGTACCTTTTGTATAAAGTAGCCTTTTTGTAAAAAGTTTATTTTTGTTAACAGCATCTTATGTAAAAAGTTAATGTTTTTAACTAATACATTTTTTTTAAGTACTTTTTGCATAAAGTACTCTTTATAAAATTACATTCTTTGTAAAACAATTTTATCTAAAAAGTAACTGCTTAAAAAAAAACTTGTGTAAAAACTATTTTTTTAAAGTACTTTGTATAGGATATGCTTTATGTAGTAAATACATATGTTTTAAATACCCCTTCTAAAAATAAAATTGGCATAAAATTCCTTTTATAAAATGCATTTTGTAAAAAGAAGCTTTTGTGAAAGATACCCTTTGTAAAAATTTACTTTTGTAAAAAGTAACTTTAACAAAAAGTACTATTTTTTAAAAGCAACTGTTGTAGAAAATAATTTTACAAAAAAACTTTGTAATATTCTCCTGTTTTTAAAGTACTTTTTCTAAAAATTACTTTATGTATAAACATACTTTGGTAAAAAATCTTTTGTAAAAATATGTTCTTTTGTAAAAAAAAAAAAAACTTTTCTAAAAACTAAAATTTTATTTACCATGTTTCATTCGTAAAAAAAGATTAAAAAGTACATTTTGTTAAAAAGTACTTTTATACCATTTGTTGCACCCCAATTATATCCAAGCACCTTCTTGCTCCTGCTGCGAAATTGTATTAAAAAATACCAGAGTCTTTGGTGGGAATCGAACCCACAACCCCGTACTAATAGACTAGCACTCAAACTACTAGCCCAGCATGGCACCCGATTATATTATTAGCAACTAGATCAAAATTAAAATCACACAGATCAACCCTTACAAATTGAAAAAACAAAATTCAAAATAAATCTCTAAATCAGATACAATCTCTCTTTCACTGTATTTTCTTAAAATTGTTGTCATTTCCCTGCATTTGTTGCAACCATTTACGCGATTATAAATAAATAAAATCAACACAAGTTGCAACTTCGTATCGTTGTCGTAAATCTACTTAAAGTGTTTTAGACTTAACTTTATTTGAAATTCAAATCAGTAACAAGTTGACTCTTGCCTTCTTTCTCCAGCTTACTGCAGCAGCACTTTGTAGCTTAACAGATTTAACAACTTTCTCCACCCACCTTGTTTCTGCATTTATGTTACTAGTTTTACTGTGTGCAACCACTATGGCTCAGATTTGTAATGGAATACTCACGCTATGCTGCTGCTGCCAGGTAGAAAGGGAATGGCCTTGAAGTTGGTATAGTCGTATGCATTGCAACAGGAGTGTAATTGAATGTAGAAGTTTTAAGTTTATGTATTTTTTCTTTGGAATAAATAATAAACTGCATTATTGTTATTATTATTATTATTGTTGCTCATATCAGCATTAATAAGCATATTTCATTTTTCACATTTTTTTATGTTTCTTATTTGCTGCTATTTACTCTTTGTGCCTCAGGAGAATCCTACTTACACAATATTAGCACTGTTCCTTGCAACATGCTATATGCAGTTAAGACAGCAACACAAACACAAACACAAATAAGTAATATTAAATAAACATATACAAGGTTTTAGAGACTTTCTGTGGTTGTTCTTGGAATCTTCTGTTCGTTTCTTTTTCTTGCTTGTCCTTTTTGCTTTAGCATGAACTTTTTAAGTTTATACATTTTTAATAAGTTTTTTTTTTCATTTCATGTTTTTTATTTTATTATTTTTCTTGCTACTTATTAGTTTTTGTTTTATTGACATATGTATGTATGTGTATGAGTGAGTGCATGTGTGAAGTATACCTCGTAGAAAGACAAACCAAACAACTGTTTAAGTTCCAAAATGTAGGCAATGTCCTTGATACACATCAAATTTCACTTAAGGGATTTTGTTTCAAATATTTATCTTAAAGTTTTTTTTTTTGATTTTATCTGAAATATTCTCTCTCCTTCATTTCAAGTAGAAACACAGAGATGATTTATTAAAATTTATTAAAAAAAATAATCACACCTTTGCTAAAGATAAAGATACTTATAGCAATGCCGCTTTCTGCAAAATAAACTTTTAAAAAATACAGCTATAAATATTTTTTTACAAAATGTACTGTTTACTAAAAGTACTATTTACAAAAAGTACTTTATACAAAACACACTTTTATAGCCTTCACCACAGGTGGAAAAGGGTATATACATATAAGTTTGCCATTCCGTGTGTAATTTTTACAATATTCAATATTCCGACTCGATAAAGATATACATACATACATACATACATACATACATACATACATACATACATACATACATACATACATACATACATACATACATACATACATACATACATACATACATACATACATACATACATACATACATACATACATACATACATACATACATACATACATACATACATACATACATACATACATACATACATACATACATACATACATACATACATACATACATACATACATACATACATACATATATGTATATTCTCAATTCTTATATATGAAGAAGTTGATTAAGCGCTGTCCGTCTGTGTTCAACTTTGCCAAGACACCAGAAGAGATACACAAAATTTAATCCCACCTATCTCTCAGGCATAGTTTCGAAAATTTCGCTAGTGCAATTCAGCAACATCCAACCATTCCATTGGAGGGTGTGGGCAAAAAACCACGCCCACAGCGTTGGCGTTGTTTTAATTTTTTTTTTTTTTTTTGTTTCGGTTGTAATGATTCTCTTTTGCTTTTCGTGGGTAAATAAACATTAGACCGCAACTAGAAGATCGCATGGAGTGCATACAGATCTCCGGGGATCAATAAGTCCGAGGGGCGATTTTAGTTTATTTTAAGGTCGTTGGAGTTTTTCTTCTTTGATTTGTATTATAGGCCAATATAGAAAGCAATACACTTAGAGATAGATGATGGACCCACATGGGATCCAGTAGCAGTTATAACGCATATTGAAGCCCCAATGTGCTTGTGCTTGTGTCTGACCATTCTAAAACAATATAGATTGCAGAAACGTCCTACTTTTACAAAAAATAAAATAAAAATATATAAGATAAAATTGTTACAAAAAACTTTCGATAAAGTTTTTGCAAAAAAAATTTTGATACAATTTTTACATAATAATTTCGATATAATTTTTACAAAAAATTATCGATAAAATTTTTTTTATACAGTTTAAAAAAAATCAAAAAAGTTTTGCAAAAAATTTTTAATTAAATATTTAAAAAAAAAATTTGTAAAAAGTTAAAAAAATCGATAAAATTTTTCAAAAAAATTTTCGATTAAATTTTAACAAAAAATTTCCGAAAAAAACGATATCGGTATATTATTTTTGTAACACTGATTTTTTACAAAAAAAATTTTCATTTAATTAAAAAAAAATTTTCGATAAAATTTTTACAATAAAATTTCGATAACATTTTTAAAATAAAATTTCGATAAAAATTTTACAATTAAATTTAAATAAAATTTTTACAATAAAATTTCGATAAAATGTTTACAAAAATTTTTCGATTAAATTTTTTTTCCAAAATTTATCGATAAAATTTTTACAAAAAAATTTCGATAAAATTTTTACAAAAAAATTTCGATAAAATTTTCCATAAAAATTTCGATATAATTTTTACAAAAAATGTTTTTACAAAAAAATTTTTAAAAACAAAATTCGATAAGTTTTTTACAAAAAAATTATCGATTAAATTTTTGCAAAACATTTTCGATAAAATTTTTACCAAATATTTTCTATAAAATTTTTACAAAAACAAATATTGAATTTTTATAAAAAATTTTTGATATAATTTAAAAAAAAAAATCAATAAAATTTTTACAAAAAAATTTCGATAAAATTTTTACAAAAAAATTTTACAAAACATTTGAAAACAGATGGAATTTGAAGCCAAGCTTAAGTTCGTTTTTATTTCCTCTAAGAAAGAATAAATTAAATTAGAAATCAGGTGATAATATTTAAGAAAAATTGGGAAAATTTAAATTTTAGACACCAGCAGAGCGGAATGCGCATTTTCTAGATAGCTACGTCCGTCATCAGGAGGACTCTTAACATTTTCGATAATATTTTTACAAAAACAAAAATTAATATCTTTTTCTCTGCTTTATTTCAGATTAAAGTTATCCAACGCTCTAATTAAAACACCCTTTACTAATATTTTTAATTTTTTATTGCAAAGGAAAATGTTACTTTTAAGATCTTTAGGATGGGTGGGGTTTAAATAATGGTTACGATTATTGTTATTCGTTGTAACTTGCAATATGTTAGGATCTGTTACGATTATGTCAACACATGTGCACAACCGCCTAAGTATTTAGGAACACAAACAACAGGCATATGTTCCACACTAATGTTGACACAGCCTTTTTTTTCTCTTCAATATGAAGCGGAAATTAATTTTTCATCAATATTTCATTTTATCGTGCAGGATAAAATGAAGATGGATGTAGGAAAGAGGATGGTAAAAAATACGGAGGAAGATTTGTATTTATAACATAAAATTGAAAACAGATAACAAATCTGGTGTAAACACACAGTTTACTTATATACACATACGTGCAAACATACACGAATGCTGTTAACTTGAACACAGAAGAATTTTATGTAGAGGAGTTCATTAGTAGATGTTGAAGTAATAAGTACCAGCCGAAAATACTATAAATATTTTATGGAAACCATTTTTTTTATTTTTTATTTTAATAAAAAATAATGCAAGAATTTGTTGTCTTTTATTTTAGACTTACTGGGAAATTGAACAGTTGGATTTATATTTTTTTTCCGTAGTCTGAAGCGCACTGCTTGAGGTAACAGTTAGCGGGAAAAAAATAGAGGAAAAATCACATTACAGTATTTGGTTCTCACATGGAATAGATAAAATCAATCGAAGCAAGTAAGAAAGTTCCGTGACGTAAGAAAGTCTCATGACGCAAGAAAATTTTAAACCAGTAGAAATTAGCTTTCTGAATACTCCGGAAGTGGAAGGATCTAATAGAAAAAGTTTAGAAAAGTCAACTTTCTTGTCTCTAGTATATATTTCAAGCACGAAAGGAATAATTCTTGCTATGCGGATTGACGAAACAAAACAAAATTTTGCTGTATTCAATAATCTGATATAAAGTAAGAAATTGTATAAATAAACTTGCGGCAAAGCTTTAGTAGTACTTAAGAAAATTTTAGGCAGGAAATCAAATATGGCAGTTAGATACATCTCAGTATCCTTAGCTGATACCTGGGCAGGTGGTAGGACATACCTCCAAGATTTTAGTCATTTTCTTTAACAAAAAAAATAATCTTAAAGAATGATATTGCATTTTAGAGTTGCAGACTTTAGCCGGCGCTATATTTGAATGTCCAGCAATTCCTTAATGCGAATAATATGAGAAATGTGTTTATGCCTTGTCTCCTTAACCTGACCGAGGTATTACCACTGGATGAAAACAATTCATCTACCAACCTCCCTGTTGCACATGGCGATACAACAGGTAGCAATTTTAAAATATTTTCGGCAAGACTATGCTCATACCTTCTTAACTCCTGATATGCAATTGGTGCCTATGTTTTAGTACAGTAGCACAACAAACTAAATCGTTCTTCCTGTGATTTAGATCCCAAATATAGCCACAACGTTAGTCCTCAAAGGACAGTAAATATAACCGGTCACAGGGACAGGGAAATCCTGTTGAACTACAGGTGCCTGTAATACCAGCCGTTTGGACACTGATCAGACTCGAGAGTTCTAGAAGATATTTTCAGGAACCAAAAAGCCTAGGGACCCGATCCCCCATACACTTTGGAATAACTGGCTTTAAGAAGTTAACAAGACTTTAACATATGCTCTGGGGGGTATAACATGGGAAATAAAGCCTAGTGTTAATATATTAATAAAACAAATGATTTACATTTACTACTCCAAGGTCACAAATCACCCTGGCCAAAGGAAAACACAAATTTTATGATGTGATAAGTGACGAATTCAATTGGTAATATTCTGAAAGGGTTGAGCTAAGAAAGGACTTAAAACAATAGTTGTCTACTACGGCGACAAGATTATCATAAGACCATATATTGATACTTCTTGAAACAAAAATATTCCCTACCTATTGTAGTTTTCCAGCTACACGATAATATTGTTTCACTTTGTATGGGAGGTACCACGTCCTTCACCGTCCCAATCCTGTTTGCACATAAGTATGAGGGTTACTTGTGAAAAGTTTCAAGTCTCTAACTATTGCATATCTCCAGATAAACGATAATAATTGTTCAATTTGTAATAGAAATACCACTCCCACTATTCCAATCTAGCGTGTGTTTCCCTAAAATAGCTACATATACATTAATAAGGGGGTTATTGGTGCAAAGTTTTAAATCAAGTTTGTTCTCACAGTTTCAAGTTGCTAGTATGCTATCGTGCTGGTTTTTATTATTTATTTACAACTTTTGAAAGATAATCGAGGAGTATAATGAATACGTGTGGGATCAATATATGTATCTTCTTGTTTAACACCTTGAGTTGTATTGAATTCCTCAGAAGATTTATTTCCAGTTTTGATGTAGTTGTGTTAATATCTATAGGGAGCTTTGTATGGACCTAATAAGTCTTTAATCATATTACCCTTCACTGTTATTATAATTGTCTAGTCATCCACACCCAGGCTCATATGCATCCATAAACTAAAAAAAGTGTTCCTTCAGACAATTCAAAACAAATTCACTTTTATTTATTTAAATATTTTTTTACATTTAATTGTGTTTGGTTGCTTTTGCATGGTGGCTTAGTACACTTTTACCTTTCAAACAAATACAATGAAGCATTGAAAAAAAATAGTTTGTCATTGTTGGTCGAAGAGACTAGTATGCCTGCGACACCAGCACCCATGGTTTTACTCCCCAGTTAAACTAACTTACGGAAAACAAAAGTTAAATTTTATTTTTTGTTTATTTTTTTCCTACTGCTCTCGTTTGTCTTTATGGCTGAAATTTTAAATTGTTTTCATCCTTCCTTTCAGTTTTTAGAATTTTTGGTCGAGTATTTATTACACGAATTATTTTGAGGGCAATTACGAACCACAAATATGATTTAGCCCTGAATAGAAAACTAAACTAAAAACAAAACGAACAAAACGAAAAAAAAGCAACTAAAAAATAAATACTTTGCAGCGACCCACATTTTTTATGTAAAAGGAAGATATAATTTAAATTGTTTATTAGTTTTTCAATATGAAGGAAAAAGTTAAGTTAAAAAAATAATTTCAGAAGGGATTTTTAAAAAAAAATATTTTAGAATTCTATTTTATTAATAAGCACTAGGTCTTTTTATAAAAATGTTATAATAATTTTTATTTTCTCAATATTTCGCTACACCATTGGGTAGCATCTTCAGGAAATAAAAATAATAATAGTTTTTTTAAAAAATTTAAATGATTGAATAAAATTCAAATGAATGAAAAAATTTGTCAATCAATTTAAAAAATTCTAACATTTCAATACATTCAAATAACAACATTTCAAAAGCAAATAAAAATTAAAATAGAAAAAAAAAAAAAAAAACTATTATTATTTTTATTTCCTGAAGATGCTACCCAATGGTGTAGCGAAATATTGAGAAAATAAAAATTATTATAACATTTTTATAAAAAGACCTAGTGCTTATTAATAAAATAGAATTCAAAAATATAAAAAGGTCAAAAACTACAATAATTATTTAAAAAATATTTTAAATGAAAATTTGTTGGAAAAAGAACAATTCTATTTCCAAAATTTCTTGAAATATATTTTTGATAAATAACCTATATATTTGAAGAAAATTTATTGTATTATTTAAAAAGTACCAATATAAAAAAGTACTTTTTGTTATTAAAAACATAACTTTTCGTAGAAGTGCCTTAAAAAATATTTTCTGAAAATAGTGTCATATAAACACTTCACCTATTCAGACTTAACTTCATTATCATTCTCTAAATTCAATCTACCTTGATAGGTGTTTCTATCGAAAATGCTCTTTTTTTAAAAGTACATTAAAAACTAGTTTTCTAAATAAGGAATTCCTTTAAAAAATCACTTTTGTAGAGAAAAGTAGCCTTTTGAGAAAAGAGCTTTTTAAAAATTATTTTAATATAATTTTTATATAATTTTTATTTAATAAATTTTAAAAAATTTTTAAAAGTACTAAATTAAAAAAAAAATTTTTTCGAAATAGTACCTTATTATTAAAGTTAACTCTTTTCCCTGCTTAAAATAAAATATATTTTGAAAAAAGTACCAATTTGTAAAAAGTACTTTTTGAAAACAGTGCCTATTTGAAAGAATACTTATTCAAATAAAAGTGACTTTTTGAAAAAAAGTGTTAGAGCCTGTTTCACAATGTCGACAGAGTTCGTTCTTTCTTAGAATTATATTTAAAACTAAAACAAATTAGTTTTTGAAAAAAGTTTTTTTGTAAATGCCTTATTGGCACTAAAAGTACCTTTACAAAATCTAAAAAAAATTTTATCGTGTCGAAGATCCATGTTTGCTTGCACCTGGAAATATTGCTACAATACAAAAAAACCATCATGTTTTTAAAAAAGTACCTTTTTTAAAAAAATTTCCTCTTTATAAAAAGTATTTTTTTGAAAATATTTTTCTAATATATTTTTTAATATATATATAGTACCTTTTTAATTACTATACAATACATATTGGAAAAATTTCTGAAAAAAGTACTTTAAAAACACGACCCTTTTAAAAAAATAGTTATGAAAATCCTTTTTCTCGACAAATAAATATTCCAAAAAATTTACTTTTTTTAAATGTTTTGATTTTTATAAATTGGTACCCTGTATAAACACTTAATACTTTTTAAAAAGTAAAATTTTTATTAAACTGCCTTTTTGTTAATGTGTTTTCTGGGTCAATATTCTATTTAAGAAAGTACTTTTTTGAAAAAGTATCATTCAAATAAAAGAGCATTTATTAAAACAACACATTTTGAATAAAATCGCCACTTAAAATCCTTCTTTGGAACAATAGCAAGAACAGAAATTTTAAAAGGTACTAATTTTAAAAAATACCTTTTTGATTAAAAAAAAAGCTTTTCTGAAAAAAACGGGTTTCGCTTTTTAAAAAGAGTGATAGACTTTTTTATAAAACTTACTTGTCTGAGAACAATACCCATAAAAGTACTGTTGAAAGAAAATACATTTTGAAAAATACTCTCCCTACCATTTTTTGCAAGGTACTATATTTAAAACTAAATATGTTGTTATGCATTTTTTTAATAAATTTTATTTTAAATGGTACCTGGTAATGGTAAACTGAAAAAGTTCTTTTCTAATGTGTTTTCTATGTAAATATACTATTTAAAAAATCCCTTATTGAAAAAGTACCTTCATTATAAAAGCCCAAAATAACTATAGCACCAATTTTAAAAGGTACAAATTTGAAAAAAAAATATATTTTTCATAAAATAGCCTTTCTTTGCTTTTTACAGAAAAGTGATAGATTTTATAAAAATTACTTGTCTCAAAACAATTTCTATGAAAAAGTACTTCTTTTAGACAGGGTACTTTCCTTTAGAATACTGTTGAAAGAAAATACATTTTTAAAAACACTAGTCGTTCCATTTCTACAAAGTACCAAGTTTTAAAAATAATTAACTTAAAACACGCATTTTTTGATAAAGTACCTTCTTCAAATTTGTACCTGTTTGAAAAAGTACCATTTTCAAAATTGTACCTGTTCGAAAAAAGGAACTACAAAAAATTTTTAAAAAATTCCTCCTTGAAAAAAATAAGTTTTTTTTTTCTTGAGAAATGTCCTCTTAATAAATCCTTTTTGTAAAAATACTTATAAATATAAAACCCTTAAAAGCCTTTATTTTACCCTAAACAGCTGCCCTCTTCTTCTAGCATCTCAGTCCTTGCAGTTGTAATTAATGATTGTTGATGTTACTGCTGCGGCTGCAACAGTCACTGTTATTTAAACTGATACCAAGCAAAGAGCATTTTTGCAACAGTGTGTGTGTATGCATAAGAGCATAAGTAAGTATTAGTTCTAGAAGCTAGCAAAGCAAATGTCACTCCCCACTGCGTTGCTATGGATTAAAATATAAATTTCGTAACGCTTTTCAACAAGTACGAGTATGTATGTGTATGTGTGTGTGTGTTTAAGTTTTGCTTTTTCATTTTCTGCACAAGGACTCTCGACAAAAGTTACTGTGTGGCTAATGCCACAGCATTAACAATAGGGCATAGTTCATATTGCTGTGAAGGGCTTTTGGGAAGTTCAAAGTAAGGCAAAATAACTATTTTGGTCTGCAAGAAAAAACACTCATACACCCAAACACATAAAATGTGTTCATAAATTCATTATGAAATCCATTGGAAAACATTTTAAAAAAGTTTCGTTTTTTTCCTTTACATACAAAAAACAACCCATAATTTCTGTAGGTTCATGTGTACTTAAATTGTATACTCAAATCTGTCTAAGAAAAGTTACTTTTCTAAAAGTTTTTCTTCTGTTATTGTTGTTGCGTTTATCATGAAACAAACAAACTTGCAGAAGAGTGTTGTTCAAAATCAAATTTTTAAAATATGAGAAATTATTGTTGTATCATAAGTGAAAGTTTGTGTTGAGTACAAGTTGGTGTTTAGATTGCAATGAAAGTTTTTAAAAGGAATTTTACTGGAATAATGGGCAAAAGTTGTGGCAGAGGAAATTCCTAAGAGATAAAACTTAAATAGAAATACAATGTTGCTACAGCGATGTTTTATTCGGAAGAAAAATTAAATATACAATTTAAAAAGGAAACTGGGACAAACACTGACTTGTAATTCAATTATTATAAAGAATTTTTTTGAGTTTGAGGAATATTTCTCATACTGGAAAGGCCCCTAATTTTATTAATTTATTTTTTATATATTATATCAAAAACTAGATTGTTTGTTTTTAGATTGGCAATATTTTTCTGCTTAGATTTGTATTAGAGGTCTTTATAGAAAGCAATATACATAGAGGTAGCCGATAGACCCACAGGGTATCCACTGGAAAGCAGGAGCACTCAATAGGCACATTGGTGAAGTCAATATGACCCCCAATGAGCTCTCGACTGACCATTCTAACGCAATATAGATTGCTGGAAGGTCCTAACTTTAATAATCAATTTTCAGTAAAATTTTTCTCAAAAATTTTCGATTAAAATTTTCTATAAAATTAAAAAAAAAGAAAAATTTTGATAAAACTTTTACAAAAAATTTTGTATAATATTTTTATAAATAATTTTCTATAAAGTTTTTATAAAAAAATTTCTATAAAATTTTTATAAAAAATTTTCAACAAAAATTTTCAATAAATTTAAAAAAAAAATTTCTTTAAAAATTTTCTATAAAATTTTACAAAAAAATTTTTCTATAAAATTTTACAAAAAAATTTTCTATAAAATTTTACAAAAAAATTTTCTATAAAATTTTACAAAAAAATTTTCTATAAAATTTTACAAAAAAATTTTCTATAAAATTTTACAAAAAAATTTTCTATAAAATTTTACAAATTTTCTATAAAATTTTTATAAAAAAATTTCTATAAAATTTTCCATAAAATTTTACAAAAAAAAATTTCTATAAAATTTTTATAAAAAATTTTCTATAAATTTCTATAAAAAATTTACTATAAATTTTTTCATAAAATTTTTCAAAAAATTTTCCAAAAAATGTTCTTTAAATTTAAAAAAAAAATCTATAAAATTTTAACAAAAATATAAAATTTTTACATTCCACCACTTACGCCCCACGTCGTTTTAAGCAGAGTACCAAAATACTCACTTTTTTTTATAACAATTTTATTTCGGTCATGTGTGAGTATGTACAATTTAGTTTTTTTCTGCTTCTTTTCAAGCATGTGTGAGAGACTAGAAAATATTTTCTGTTTGTTCATTTATGACTGAGATGATTTTTTTCCTTTCCATTAAAAAGTGAATAAATGAGAAAATATTTTATTTTTCACTCAAGTGCTCATATATGAGAATAAGTATGAGCATAAATGTTTGTATGTATCAAAAAAAGCAAACAGTTACAGTCATTCATGTGTGATCGCAGACAGAGCATTTTTAGGGTTCCGTACCTAAAGGGTAAAAACTTAACCATATTGTTTTCCCTACAATGTCTGTCCGTCTGTCAGCGCCTTTTATCTCTGGAACCGCAATAGGTAGACTCTTGAAATTTTTACAGATGATGTATAGCTATTACCGCTACTACTAGAACTTATAGGATGAATTTAAAGTTATTATAAACACGTGTACTCGCACTTGACTGATTTATTTGTAGTTCATTCCACTTAGGACAGATAAAGAAAGACTTGTAATGCTAAACGATAACTTTTCTAGAAATATTTTTATGTTTGCTTTATAGAAATAAAATACAAAGCAAATATAAAACTAGTAGATTTTTTACTTTCTTCATAACATTGGCAAAGTTTTGCGTAGCAAGCTGACAGAAGAGACCTTATCTTTCCAGGGGTCGAAAATGATTTTCCATTAAGTACAAAATTCTTGACAGAATGCAAAGAAAATCACACAAAAATCTTAGAAATTAAACAAAGTTATGGCGCTTAGAATATTTAAATTCAAAATTATAGTTTTAAGATAATCAAGGTTAAAGATGGACAACTAATTTGTGCAAGTTTTCAGCTGTTCAGAGTGCCTAATTAAATATGAAATAAAATATATTTTGTAGCTGCACTCAATCTATCGTTTGGTTCAACAAAACAAAATTTTTTTGCTTCGTACTGAAATTTTACTCTGACAAGATAAGGTCCCTTTCGTCAGCTGACTAAAATAAATAAAATGTAGACTTGTCAAGTTTTCAATTGCCTTATCATCATTACCATAGATTATGGAAACAATCTTTTACTTTATAGCTTCTTTTATAGCAATTTTCCCCATCCAGCACACACACAAACACATGAACATTTCAACAGACGAACCATGAATTGTTACAAAACATAAAGATGAATGCTGCCAATCCATATCAATACGAATAACATAATTCAATAAATCCGTCATTTAACAATATTTTAAGTCAAAGGAGCTCACATTCACTCATGTATGTATAATTGTGCATATGTACGTTTGTATGTTTCCATTTCATTTCAATCTAAAAGTCATACTTACGCACTTGCACGTACCTGTGTACTTCTCAATGTGTTTTAATGAAGATGTATAGGTAGGCATGAATAAGCAAACGACATAAATTATTTAATTGAATACATTACGTGTTAACGCTTTAAAGTACTTAAGAAGAACAAAGTTTCATACAAAGATTCTATCATTCATTCATTCATTCATTCATTTATCTATTCATTCGTTATTTTGTTTTATTCTGTATGAAATGTCTGCCTGCTGCATGTGTATGAGTATTTTTCAAAGAAATCAACTCTACACAAACATGTATGTTGATAAGTGTGTGAGTGCTATTTAGCGAAATCTATTAAATTTTAATATCGAAGAACCTTTTGTATCTGAGTATTGGAATAAATATGGTTTAACTTGTCTTTTTAGCGGTATGCTTAAGTATTTGCTTTCATTTAGCATTTATACTCGTAGGTATTTCAAGGTTAAGTCAACAATTTTTCAGTTAACTTTTTTTGTATCTTAATATTAAACTTTTTATACTTTATTATATAGAAACCTGGTTAATTTAATACTTTAAAACAAATAAATTCGTGGAACTCATTACAATTCTTTTGTAGAATCTCAACAGATTAAATAAATTTTAGAGGGAACTGATCAGAGATTAAGTTTTATAAGAAAGTTTTTTTTTTTTCTAAGATATTTATAGTTTTTAAACTATTAATTAAAATACGTTAACAACCTGACGTTCCCGACAAGTACTTTTCAAAAAAGACAAATTGTAAAAGGTACTTTTACAATTTTTCTGCTTATGCCCTTCACTACAGGTCACTCCGAGTGTAATTTCTACAATATTCATTTATAAGTATATAAATATATTCTGAATCCTTATACATAGAAAAGTTGATTTTTAAAAATATGATTACCAAAAATAAATATAACAAATAATAAATTTTCTAAAAATTTTCCAAAAAAAAATTTCTTAAAAAAAAAGTTTAAAAATAATTTTTAAAAAAATATTATAAAAAATTTTCCACAAAATATTTTCTATAAAATTTTTACAAAAAATGTTCAATAATATTCTTACAAAGATTTTCTATAAAATTTGTCAAAGGATTTTCAACAAAATTTTTACAAAAATATTTTCTATTTAGATATAGTTTATTTATTTGACCTTTTTAATAATTTGTATTTAATTATTTTTATTTTCAAGCTTTACATCGTTAATTATTTTTATTTTTATTCTTATTCTCTTTAATAATTTGTCTTTAATTATTTTTATTTTTATTCACTTTTCTATAAAATTTTTCCAGAAAAATTTTCTATAAAATTTTTACAGAAAAATTTTCTTTAAAATTTTTACAGAAAAATTTTCTTTAAAATTTTTACAGAAAAATTTTCTTTAAAATTTTTACAGAAAAATTTTCTTTAAAATTTTTACAGAAAAATTTTCTTTAAAATTTTTACAGAAAAATTTTCTTTAAAATTTTTACAGAAAAATTTTCTTTAAAATTTTTACAGAAAAATTTTCTTTAAAATTTTTACAGAAAAATTTTCTTTAAAATTTTTACAGAAAAATTTTCTTTAAAATTTTTACAGAAAAATTTTCTTTAAAATTTTTACAGAAAAATTTTCTTTAAAATTTTTACAGAAAAATTTTCTTTAAAATTTTTACAGAAAAATTTTCTATAAAATTTTTGCAGAAAAATTTTCTATAAAATTTTTGCAGAAAAATTTTCTATAAAATTTTTGCAGAAAAATTTTCTATAAAATTTTTGCAGAAAAATTTTCTATAAAATTTTTGCAGAAAAATTTTCTATAAAATTTTTGCAGAAAAATTTTCTATAAAATTTTTGCAGAAAAATTTCTATAAAATTTTTGCAGAAAAATTTTCTATAAAATTTTTGCAGAAAAATTTTCTATAAAATTTTTGCAGAAAAATTTTCTATAAAATTTTTGCAGAAAAATTTTCTATAAAATTTTTGCAGAAAAATTTTCTATAAAATTTTTGCAGAAAAATTTTCTATAAAATTTTTGCAGAAAAATTTTCTATAAAATTTTTGCAGAAAAATTTTCTATAAAATTTTTGCAGAAAAATTTTCTATAAAATTTTTGCAGAAAAATTTTCTATAAAATTTTTGCAGAAAAATTTTCTATAAAATTTTTGCAGAAAAATTTTCTATAAAATTTTTGCAGAAAAATTTTCTATAAAATTTTTGCAGAAAAATTTTCTATAAAATTTTTGCAGAAAAATTTTCTATAAAATTTTTGCAGAAAAATTTTCTATAAAATTTTTGCAGAAAAATTTTCTATAAAATTTTTGCAGAAAAATTTTCTATAAAATTTTTGCAGAAAAATTTTCTATAAAATTTTTGCAGAAAAATTTTCTATAAAATTTTTGCAGAAAAATTTTCTATAAAATTTTTGCAGAAAAATTTTCTATAAAATTTTTGCAGAAAAATTTTCTATAAAATTTTTGCAGAAAAATTTTCTATAAAATTTTTGCAGAAAAATTTTCTATAAAATTTTTGCAGAAAAATTTTCTATAAAATTTTTGCAGAAAAATTTTCTATAAAATTTTTGCAGAAAAATTTTCTATAAAATTTTTACAGAAAAATTTTCTATAATTTTTTTACAGAAAAATTTTCTATAAAATTTTTGCAGAAAAATTTTCTATAAAATTTTTGCAGAAAAATTTTCTATAAAATTTTTGCAGAAAAATTTTCTATAAAATTTTTACAGAAAAATTTTCTATAAAATTTTTGCAGAAAAATTTTCTATAAAATTTTTGCAGAAAAATTTTCTTTAAAATTTTTACAGAAAAATTTTCTTTAAAATTTTTACAGAAAAATTTTCTTTAAAATTTTTACAGAAAAATTTTCTTTAAAATTTTTACAGAAAAATTTTCTTTAAAATTTTTACAGAAAAATTTTCTTTAAAATTTTTACAGAAAAATTTTCTTTAAAATTTTTACAGAAAAATTTTCTTTAAAATTTTTACAGAAAAATTTTCTTTAAAATTTTTATTAAAATTTTTACAGAAAAATTTTCTATAAAATTTTTACAGAAAAATTTTCTATAAAATTTTTACAGAAAAATTTTCTATAAAATTTTTACAGAAAAATTTTCTATAAAATTTTTACAGAAAAATTTTCTATAAAATTTTTACAGAAAAATTTTCTATAAAATTTTTACAGAAAAATTTTCTATAAAATTTTTACAGAAAAATTTTCTATAAAATTTTTACAGAAAAATTTTCTATAAAATTTTTACAGAAAAATTTTCTATAAAATTTTTACAGAAAAATTTTCTATAAAATTTTTACAGAAAAATTTTCTATAAAATTTTTACAGAAAAATTTTCTATAAAATTTTTACAGAAAAATTTTCTATAAAATTTTTACAGAAAAATTTTCTATAAAATTTTTACAGAAAAATTTTCTATAAAATTTTTACAGAAAAATTTTCTATAAAATTTTTACAGAAAAATTTTCTATAAAATTTTTACAGAAAAATTTTCTATAAAATTTTTACAGAAAAATTTTCTATAAAATTTTTACAGAAAAATTTTCTATAAAATTTTTACAGAAAAATTTTCTATAAAATTTTTACAGAAAAATTTTCTATAAAATTTTTACAGAAAAATTTTCTATAAAATTTTTACAGAAAAATTTTCTATAAAATTTTTACAGAAAAATTTTCTATAAAATTTTTACAGAAAAATTTTCTATAAAATTTTTACAGAAAAATTTTCTATAAAATTTTTACAGAAAAATTTTCTATAAAATTTTTACAGAAAAATTTTCTATAAAATTTTTACAGAAAAATTTTCTATAAAATTTTTACAGAAAAATTTTCTATAAAATTTTTACAGAAAAATTTTCTATAAAATTTTTACAGAAAAATTTTCTATAAAATTTTTACAGAAAAATTTTCTATAAAATTTTTACAGAAAAATTTTCTATAAAATTTTTACAGAAAAATTTTCTATAAAATTTTTACAGAAAAATTTTCTATAAAATTTTTACAGAAAAATTTTCTATAAAATTTTTACAGAAAAATTTTCTATAAAATTTTTACAGAAAAATTTTCTATAAAATTTTTACAGAAAAATTTTCTATAAAATTTTTACAGAAAAATTTTCTATAAAATTTTTACAGAAAAATTTTCTATAAAATTTTTACAGAAAAATTTTCTATAAAATTTTTACAGAAAAATTTTCTATAAAATTTTTACAGAAAAATTTTCTATAAAATTTTTACAGAAAAATTTTCTATAAAATTTTTACAGAAAAATTTTCTATAAAATTTTTACAGAAAAATTTTCTATAAAATTTTTACAGAAAAATTTTCTATAAAATTTTTACAGAAAAATTTTCTATAAAATTTTTACAGAAAAATTTTCTATAAAATTTTTACAGAAAAATTTTCTATAAAATTTTTACAGAAAAATTTTCTATAAAATTTTTACAGAAAAATTTTCTATAAAATTTTTACAGAAAAATTTTCTATAAAATTTTTACAGAAAAATTTTCTATAAAATTTTTACAGAAAAATTTTCTATAAAATTTTTGCAGAAAAATTTTCTATAAAATTTTTGCAGAAAAATTTTCTATAAAATTTTTACAGAAAAATTTTCTATAAAATTTTTACAGAAAAATTTTCTATAAAATTTTTACAGAAAAATTTTCTATAAAATTTTTGCAGAAAAATTTTCTATAAAATTTTTGCAGAAAAATTTTCTATAAAATTTTTGCAGAAAAATTTTCTATAAAATTTTTACAGAAAAATTTTATAGAAAATTTTCTATAAAATTTTTACAGAAAAATTTTCTATAAAATTTTTACAGAAAAATTTTCTATAAAATTTTTACAGAAAAATTTTCTATAAAATTTTTACAGAAAAATTTTCTATAAAATTTTTACAGAAAAATTTTCTATAAAATTTTTACAGAAAAATTTTCTATAAAATTTTTACAGAAAAATTTTCTATAAAATTTTTACAGAAAAATTTTCTATAAAATTTTTACAGAAAAATTTTCTATAAAATTTTTACAGAAAAATTTTCTATAAAATTTTTACAGAAAAATTTTCTATAAAATTTTTACAGAAAAATTTTCTATAAAATTTTTACAGAAAAATTTTCTATAAAATTTTTACAGAAAAATTTTCTATAAAATTTTTACAGAAAAATGTTCTATAAAATTTTTACAGAAAAATGTTCTATAAAATTTTTACAGAAAAATGTTCTATAAAATTTTTACAGAGAAATGTTCTATAAAATTTTTACAGAAAAATGTTCTATAAAATTTTTACAGAAAAATGTTCTATAAAATTTTTACAGAGAAATGTTCTATAAAATTTTTACAGAAAAATGTTCTATAAAATTTTTACAGAAAAATGTTCTATAAAATTTTTACAGAAAAATGTTCTATAAAATTTTTACAGAAAAATTTTCTGTAAAATGTTTACAGAAAAATTTTCTATAAAATGTTTACAGAAAAATTTTCTATAAAATGTTTACAGAAAAATTTTCTATAAAATGCTTACAGAAAAATTTTCTAAAAAATTTCTATAAAATTTTTGCAAAAAAAATTTCTATAAAATTTTTGCAAAAAAAAATTTCTATAAAATTTTTGCAAAAAAAAAATTTCTATAAAATTTTTGCAAAAAAAAATTTCTATAAAATTTTTGCAAAAAAAAATTTCTATAAAATTTTTGCAAAAAAAAATTTCTATAAAATTTTTGCAAACAAAATTTCTATAAAATTATATAAAATTTGTACAAAAAAATTTTCTATAAAATTTTTACAAAAAAAAAAATTCTATAAAATTTTTGCAAAAAAAATTTTCTATAAAATTTTTACAAAAAAAAAATGTCTATAAAATTTGTACAAAAAAATTTTCTTTAAAATTAAAAAAAAAATTTCTATAAAATTTTTACAAAAAGGGAACATTTGACATTACTATGGTGGGTAGCATAGTTGGGGGTAGTGCACTAATTCTGCAATCTTCACTCACACTAAGTGATATTGCAAAATTATTGCATTCATTTTTTTGATTTCTAATGGTGATTGCAAAATTTGCAGCCTCAATCAACATTAGTGATAGTGAGTTAAAAACTCTTTGCACTAAAATTCAAGTTGATTGCAAGAAGAAATTTTGCATTCAATTTGAGGCTCAATTTGATTTATTGTTATTTTTGGCCACTAATTCAAAAGTGAAGACTAATAATTCATTAAAAAAATAATTCAATTTATTTTATATTTATTAATGATTATATAAAACAATAAATTAATTTATATATGTAACATAAATTAATATTAATACATTAATTTAATTAATTTTTAGTTTAACAAACTTGTTTTTTTTTCATAAACAAAATGGATACATAAAAAAGTAAAATTCAAAAAATTATTTGCAACAAACTTTTCAATACTGTTACCACCAAATGTTTTATCTTCTATGAGTGTCTACCATTCCACTAAAGAAAAATAAAGGCTTCACAGGTGGGTGCAAAAGATGGCAAATGCGTGTTGAATTTTAAAAACATTTGCCTATTTACTGGATATTTGTTAAGACAACCCAATTCAGTCTCAAAATCCAGTAGAGAAGTATTTAATTCTATTCATATGCTATAATTTTGTTCTAAAATTATAAACATATTATAATATTTAAACAATCGTTTTATTTACTTTGTCAATTGCACTAAAATCTAGGAATCTAACTTACCTAGTAATGTTCGAACTGACTTTTAAAATTTTTATGTAACTGTTATATAGTATTAATAATTAATTTGTTACCATTATGTACCTTGTTTCAATACTGAATATAAAAAATTCATTACGTTACATCACTTTTTTTATTTTGGTGTAAAATATTCAAAAAAAACGAATTTATTTCAAAATTCTCATGACCAATAATTTTTGAAAGTTGATTGAGAGTATGAATAAATGCAGCTTTTTATTGATTGCAAGTTAAAATTTTGCAATCAATTGATTTTTTTTTTTTTTGATTGCAAGTAAAAATTTTGCAATCAATTGAGTGAGTGAAGAATTCTTGCACTAAATCTGCGTTGAGTGGTGTGCAAACATTTGCACTACCACTAAATTCTTTTGATTGCTAGTGCAGCTTTGCAGTTTATCACTAAGCTGCAAAAATATTGCAATAATTTATTTTGCAATGTGATTTAGTGGTAGTGCAATGCTGATTTCAATCAAAATTTAGTGCACTACCCCCATCTATGGTGGGTAGTAAGATTTGGCATGGCCGAATAAAGCACTTTAACTTGTTATTAAGCTGCTTATTTTGAAAGGTTACGTTTTGAAAACAAAAATAATGTCTTAATTTGGAAAAAGTGATTTTTCGACAACAGGTTTTGTTTTTAGTTTTGTTTCATAAAAGTACTTTTTAAAAGTACTCTTTTTATCTGTTTTTAATATATTTTGAATTTTTTATGACCATTTTTGTTTAAATATTCGAATAGTTAAAATAGTGGAATGGCAGCTTCTAAAAATTCAAAAAATATGCCATGAATCTGATTTGTTCACAATAGGAAAAAAATAAATAAATTTCGTTTTTACGTAAACAGCGCATACAATGAATTAATGGGTTGCATATAAAAACATTATTCTCTTTGGTTTTTCTTTTACCCATTTAAAATTTACAATCCAGATAAAAATGCCCATTAAAACTGTTCTGCTACTTATTAAACTTTGGATGTAGTTTTTCATGTATCTTGTTGTTGCAGACATTATTTTCCATCATTAAAATATGCTAAAATGTTTAAGCAAAGCGCAGTGGCTTTTTGTATTTTTATATTTTTTTTTTTCTCTTTATTTTCTGCAAAATATTTATACAATAGAATATTTTGTGGGAAAATAGAAATGATTGTAATAAAATTCAAACAGTAACATTAACAGCTTTTGTAACTACAAATACAATAAAGAAATGGCCAGAACATAAAAAAAGTATCTGTATAAACAGAGATTAGATACAATTGTTGTTACCATTGTAATGGAAAATCGATATTATTTCATCAAAGCATTTATTTCACATCATTGCCACTGTTTGTTTTTTTTTTTTCTATCTAGTCTTTTTGTAGGTTTTTTTTCTTGCTTATCATCCACCACTACGAACTAATTCAACTAAGTATAAAACGGATTACAGTTGTGGAAAAAATAATAGTTTAAAACAAATCGGATGTAAAGAGGCTCTTTTACTTTTACAAAATCCTTAATCCTTAGTTGAATTTATAAAAATAGTGTAATATGAGGTTTTTTTTGCTCCCAACTGTAAAAAGTCTTAAATGCATAGAATTCTTATCTACGTAATAATTAATTTTTTTAAATTTTTATACATTTAGTTTTGTATTTGACTAAATTGCATACTATTTGCAGTTGTATTGTTGCACAGTGGTTTGAAAACTTTTTATTTTGTAAACAATTCGGTAGCTCATGTACTACTATAGATGTATGTGCCTATATGGGATTTCACAAATACAAAGCAGAGATGCCTTGACTAGAGCTTTGGACGATCGGATTGCTAGGGTAAAGGGTAAACCCCCAAGGTTGGGTACCGCGGCTATAAAAATCTTTTAAATGCCTCAAATGGTTTATTTATAATTAAAATCTTAAGACTCTTTAAATTTAGATAATCCTTGCAAATTGATTTAGATTTTTTTTTTTCTAGTTTTGACAGACCTTTACTTAGTATTTTTGACGTGGTGGACTTTAAATATAAAATAGAATAAAATAGAACCAATATTTATCCTAGTTGCTCGTTTCATTAAAAACTACTCGCATTTGAATTGGGAAAATATAAAAACTGTTGTTTTTTCAGGGCCTTACCTATAAAGGTGGCATAGCTTTTTTATACCCTTCACCACAGGTGAAAAAAAGGTATTTGTCATCCCGTGTATAATTTTTACGATATTCATTTCCGACCCCATAAAGTAAAGGGTGCTTTTTATAGAGGTATAGAACTTTAAGTTGCAATAAAACAACGATGGATTATTCAATTGACATGAATTTTATTTATCCGAAAGATAATCTTGTGGCATTACATTTTAAATATGCTCTCTGGCATATGACCGCCACGGCTGGCGCGACCGTAGTCCAATCTGGACGTCCAATTTTTGATGACTTTTACCAACATTTGTGGCCGTATATCGGCAATAACACGGCGAATGTTTTCTTCCAAATAGTCAAGCGTTTGTGGCTTATCCGCATAGACCAATGACTTTACATAGATAGCCCCACAGAAAGTAGTCTAGCGATGTTAAATCACAAGATCTTGTAGGCCAATTCACAGGTCCAAAACGCGAAATTAGGCGGTCACCAAACGTGTCTTTCAATAAATCTATTTTGGCACGAGCTGTGTGACATGTTACGCCGTCTTGTTGAAACTACATCTCCTGCACATCATGGCTATTCAATTCAGGAATGAAAAAGTTAGTAATCATGGCTCTATATCGATCACCATTGACTGTAACGTTCTGGCCACCATCGTTTTTGAAAAAGTACGGACCAATGATTCCACCAGCCCATAAAGCGCACCAAACAGTCAGTTTTTCTAGATATAACGGTGTTTCGACATACACTTGAGGATTACCTTCACTCCAAATGCCGCAGTTTTGTTTGTTGACGTAGCCATTCAACTAGAAGTGCGCTTCATCGCTAAACAAAATTCGCTTATGAAAATCGGTAACAACGGTGATCTCGTTTTGGGTACTATTTGCAAGCGTTGTTTAAGCTTGAGTCTATTTAAGATGAATTGCCAAACCAAACTGAGAATAAATCACTTGACAGCTATTAAATCGGTTGCCATCTTGAAAAGTAATACCAACATAAAGTTCTATACCTCTATAAAAAACACCCTTTATATAAATATATTCTGGATCATTATACATAGAAAAGTTGATTAAGCGATGTCCTTCTGTTCGTCTGTCCGTATTCGGGTAGTAATATCGTTTGCCAAGGTATCAGACGAGATACAGACGATCTAAGACCACCAATCTGCATAGTTTCGAAAATTTTGGGATTATAATTCAGCAACATAAGATGAAAAACACGGTCACCTATATATTTTCACGCTTTTTTATTGGCATTTTTTTGCTAAGTAAATATTAGACCGCGACAGGTAGATCGCAAGGAGTACATACAGATCTCGGGGGAACAATATCCTCCAGTGAGGGCCGATTTTGTGTTTATTTTAGGCTGGTAAGGTTTTTCTGTTTTGATGAGGGGGTGAGGGTCAATATGCGGAAATTTGTTTAAGGATTTTTTTGCCTTAGAATGACCATTGCAGGAAGTTCCTTATTTTAACAAAATATTTTCCAAAATTTTTTTTTATTTTTTTCAACAAAATTTTTACAAAAAATTTTACAAAAAATTAAAAAAAAATACAAAAAAATTTCAAACAAATTTCTAATATAATTTTTACCAAAAGTTTTCAAAAAAATTTTTCAAAAAATTTTCTAAAAAAAATTTTTCAAAAAATTTTCCAAACAAATTTTTTCAAAAAATTTAAAAAAAAAATTACAAAACTATTTTCTAACAAATATTAAAAAAAAAATTCTTCGGTTCTTTATTAAATTGATATTTTAGTGCTGTATCACAGATATGGAAATTTGTTTAAGGATTTTTTTACCTTAGTCTGACCATTCTAACGCAATATAGATTGCAGGAAGTTCCTTATTTTAACAAAATATTTTCCAAAATTTTTTTTTATTTTTTTGAACAAAATTTTTACAAAAAATTTTACAAAAAATTAAAAAAAAATCCAAAAAAATTTCAAACAAATTTCTAATATAATTTTTACCAAAAGTTTTCCAAAAAATTTTTCAAAAAATTTTCCAAAAAAATTTTCAAAAAAAAATTTACAAAACTATTTTCTAAAAAATATTAAAAAAAAAAATTCTTCGTTTCTTTATTTAATTGATATTTTGGTGCTGTATCACAGATATGGAGGTTGTGGGGCCCTCAATTATTGGGGCTTACTCATGCTCATAGTGCTAGCTCTCTTAAGTATAACAATTCTTCAAATGTTTGGTGAGTCGCACGGTATGTGGCGAAAGAGATCTGGATTTTTTCGCTGGTCTTACAATTTTCTTAAAAATGGACAAATTTGCCGCAGTTCACTAGAAGTGTTCGAAGATTATACAGATCATACTGAGGATAAGCTACAGCGAAAACAGCATCGACAGTCAGGTCGATGGGTCCCATAAATAATAACAGTAACTCAATTCCTGTCTGTCTGCTGTCTATCTGTCTGTCTCTCTGCTTTCTGTCTGTGTTTGCATCACGTAAAAACTACTGGATGGATTTTAACAAAACTTTGTATATATAGCAAAGTAAGGGTCTATGCTGTGGATTGCATTCAAAGCAATATCGAACAAAATATTGCAAGGAAGCTGAAGCTAGCAAGCACAGCTAGTATCTAATAAAGGAAATAACTTTTAAAACAATACTAGTACTAGGACCACCCGTTCGTTATATGCAAAGTATCTGTAAAACATAAAAGAAATACAATTTTGCTAAAATGTTCGCAGTTTTTTTTTTATTATCCTTTTGCGTTAAACTATTTGCTTTAGATGCAAAGCAATTGGCAGCTGATAGTATTCAAGGGTGTAAAAGACTGATAGCTAACAATGGCCAAGGTGTTTTAAATTAATTGCCAAAAATAAGGGGAAAAATCAATTAAAAAATATTTAATTAATGATGCACTCTGAAGTTTGAGAAGCGAACTTTTTAATTAAAATTAAATTGGTTGCAACGGAAAATATTTCAAAAATGTTTATTTACGTTTTAAATTTTCGTTTTTTTTTTAATGAATTAAAAGCAAGCATATGGTTAAATCTGTGTATACAGGGTAAAATAGAAATTGTAAATAGCACAACAAATATTTTTTTAATTTTTTTTTTTTTTTTTTGCTACTCTTGTTCCTTAACAATCGAATACAACGGCAGCCCTAAAACAAAAGTATTTCCAACAACAATGATATTCACATGCCACTTGAAATTATTTGAATATCAAACCTGTAAATGAGCAACAATAGCAGATTAGTCTGTCTATAAATTCTGTAAATGATAACAGCAAGCACACAGATATACCTTTACACACACACACACTCACAAGGCTTATGTTTACAAATGTTTTGGAATTTATGCAAACAGTCAAATACACGAATACATTTAAATGCTTAAACACTTAGCAACATGCAAATTAACCCAGCAATCAAAATTTCGAACGTTTGAGAGAATGTGTTTTTTTCATGTTATATAAAGAGTAATTCTCAAACCTTCTTCAAATCCAGACAAAGACTTGAATTTTATATTTGTTTATTTGAGAAAAGTATATAAAATCTAGCTGCACCCACAAACGTTGTGTGCGTCCTGACAATATTGTTTTCAATTTTGTTTCGCGCTTTCAATTCATTTTGCCATTATATTAAAACAGCACCATCTGTGTTGCAACCGTGTTTAAAATATCCCGCTTTCAATTCATATTTTGTCATTATTTTAAAACAGCGCCATCTATTGCGCAACCGTGTTTAAAATATTCCGCTTTCAAAAATAAAAGATGCCCTAAAGTATGCAGTACTTTTAAATCGGTAAAAAAAACCGGCATACTTTTACTCCTTTTTCTCTCTACTTTCTCTTAAAAATAAGATATTTTTGCAGAAAAAGAGTCTGCTATATTGGAACTAAGATACTAAGGTACCTCCTCACAAAATTTTGTTACAACCCATCCAGTAGTTTTTAAGTGATGCGAACACAAATAAGAAAGACAGACGCACAGAAAATGAGGTACTTTTTTATTATATGTATAGATGTTTTTTTCGTTTCGATATCAAATACCATTTCAAGGTTAAGTTTAACACCCAAAATTCTGCACTAGAGAAACACGGTGATGGTGAGACAAATCATCCCCTATGAAGCGGTGGCTCGGCTTGCGTAGCTCTGAAGAAGCAATTAACACAAAACCGCTCGTATATACCACCATATGTAGACAGGCTCGAATGATGCTCAAAGAGCCCCTTGACAAAAAGGTCAATAAGGTGCTCAAATATCATAGAATTACCTTAAGCTGGATAACTGAAATCAATAGGGGATATAAGCTTTCGACAAATGCTAGCAATTACTATAGCCAATGTGATGAGAATGAAGGCCGAAAGTTACCATTCGACAGTCTGGAGTCACTAAAGTCAAAAGTAAAGGCTGGTGGCAGCATGTGACTCAATGAAAGTAAGGTTGCCGTAATTAACAAATCGGTTGCTTTTAATCATTAAGGGGAGAAGGGGTTCGAAATGGGAACCAACAAGTAAGTGACCACCAACACTTTTACTATAGCTTTCCGTTATGACAATGCCCAGGCTCATGTTGTGCGATTGATAAATAAGGGAAAAATAGAGGATTGACGGTTTTACACCATCGGGAGTATAGACTATACAGTGACACTTTTTCTATATAATTAGATCGTTATGTCCGATAAATTTGGAAATTCAATCATGATTTTCAAAATAAATTTAAACAATTTCCGGTATTACCACATAGCACTAAATCGCCACGAAGTAAAATAAATATAAATTGGCTATGCTTGCTTCAAAATTAATACGCGTACATAACACCAGAGGCGCTGCAGCACTGTTCTAAAAATAATCATAACGTTCAATTGCAGTGTTGCCATAAGTGCAGCTTTACTATCACACTAACCATCTTATCTACTTCTATCCCTTTCCAAAAGAAGTAACCCGGTTAACATAGGCATTAATTACCTTGCTGTGCTACTTTCTTTCCAAAAAAAACGTTCTTCTGGCTTTAGTCTATTCGTGGTACCTCGGTGGGCTAGTGGGCTAGTATGTGCTTGGCCATCAATCCGGGATTGTGGGTTCGACTCTGGAATTTTTCACTGCCAGTTGGCAGGAAGACCAAGAAGGAGCTTGGATATAATCTGGTTGCCTACAAATGGTTAACTGCGTTAGTGACAGGTCACGGACTATCAAGTATTTATCTGGCCAAGTTAAAAATCGAGGTAAGACGATACTTGCAGACTGTGTCTGGAAAAAGGCTAAAAGGCTTTGGTCCACATATTATATGAAAATGCTTAAGCCTTAATCAAATGTTAGCAATTACTATTGCTAATTAGACTCTGTGATGAGGAAGAATGACTACATGTATCAGTCGGCAGTCTGTAATCACTACAGTCGAAAGTAAAAGGCTAGTGACAGCACGAGACTCAATGAAATTAAATTAGTCCTAAATTTCCAATTCAGATACCAGAAATCATTGAGCAATGAAGGGGGTCAAAAAAGGGACTCTTCAAGTTAGTGGTCTGCTTCAGTATCCCCTTACAAAATAAAAAAAAATTGCCGATTCATGATAAATTGTCAAACCAAATTAACCTCAAAACAAACGAGTCACAAAAAAACACAGGCGATAAAAATTTATATTTAATCCTATATTTAGTTCCTATATTTATATTTAGTTTCTATATTATGTGTGTGTTTGTTGGTATCTGTGAAGGTATATTTTGCAAGTATTCGTGTGTTTTGGTATTTATTTTTTAATTATTCATTTGGGTCCATTTATGTTGTAATGTCTCTCTCGCGTGTTTAGAGAATATGAAAAGACAGCTGCTGTGTTTAGCCATTTTGTGTTGTTTTTGTTATTGTGTTAGTAAATAATGTCATAAATGAATGAATGAAAATATATATATTTATATACTTACATCTATGTGTAGGCAGATAATTTAAAATCAGCAACTTTTAAATGAGAAAATTTACATATTCTGCGAAATAAAAGCAAGAAATTTATCCAAGTTATTATTCGAATTTTAGCAGCAAACGATTATTGTAGAATATTTCAAAATGTTTAAAAGCGAATAAGACGGTTCATTTGATGTTGGCAAAATAGTTTTTAAAATAAAATATGAGGTGAGAGCATAACACTTAACACATACAGGTTTAATTTTAATTTAAAATTATATATATATATATTTTCTATCTTATATCTTCTATATATGTATATCATATATAGAAGATATATGTATATCATATATAGAAGATATATATATTTTGACCTTGAAGATGAAGTTTTTTTGATTTTATATGTTCACAATTTTTGTTCTTTATGACAAGAGCTACAACTTTGCCTCAGAGGGTATATCAAAATTTCAAACGGTTTGCAAAATATGAGCTTGAGTATATGATAATTTTTTGCAAAAATGACATCGAGGCCCCACATCTTTGAGGGCCCATAAAAAACCTAGAGGACTTTGGGCAAAACTGGGAGACAGGGATCTTTTTTTCTTGGTCTTTTATGACGTAGTGGTGTCCGTATATGGTTATTTTGCCATGATTTAAAAAATTACACAGTAAGTTATTTAATAACAGTTCATTATATTAAAAATTAAAGGGTGTCCACATATAACATACATGTTTTTTATGCGTATTAAGAACCGCAAAGGGCACCAATTTAAAAAATTGCGTGTCACTATAGCTCCCAACAGCAGAAAGTAATAGAAAAATAAATATAATATTTAAAGGGTGTCCCCATATGAGTCGTAGTTTGACCTATATGGGCCTATCTCTTGAACCGTTATAGACAAAACCTTGAAAATTTGACAGAATGTCGATTACTATGACCGTTATAATAAAATGTATAAATATTTAAAATTTTAAGTTAAAGGGTGCTCCAATCATTTAATTTGATGCATATGACCGTACTTTTGAACAGTTGTACACCGACGGATGAAATTTACAAAAAAACTCTATTGCTAAGTCCGCTATAACAAAAAGTATAAAATAAATGGAAATAAAAGGGTGTCCAAATAGTTAATGTAAAACTTTTGAACTGTTATAGACAGACAGCTGAAATTTCCAAGGAATCTGTATTGCAAAGTCCACTATAGCAAGTATACAATTTGAATTTAGAAATTAAAGGGTGTCCCCATAAGGTATTTAATTTGATCTATATGGCCCTATCTTCTGAACAGTTAAGCACAAGCACTTGAAAATTAGGCAGAATGTCCATTACTTTCTCTTGTATAATAAGTATAAGTATTTGAAATTATAATGTAAAGGGTGTCCCATGTAGTTTGATATATATGGCCAACCTTTTGAACCGTTACAAATGGACGGTTGAAATTTACAAAGAATCTTTGTGGCCAAGTCCTCTATAACAACATGTCTTTTATTTAAAATTGTAAATTAAAGGGTGTGATGTTATTTGATCTTTGAGACCATGTCTTTGAAACCGTTATATACAGAGGCTTTAATGGTGTCCCTATAAAAAACGGATGCTGGTGAAAAGAGCTTAACTTTTGAACAGTAATAGGCAGTAGCTTGACATTCACATAGTCTTTACTTTTTTCTTTTATTCTTTAATATTATCACCTAATTTGTAATTATTCATTCTAAGAGAGAATAAAACGAACTTAGGCTTGACTTCAAATTTCATCTGTATGTAAATTAAATAGTTCGACTAATAGTAAATTCAAATTTTCAGAACTAAAATCTTCTACTTTAGATAATGATACAAATTTAAAAAAAAAACCATGGCTGTAAAATACACAATTCAATATCGATTGAAATTTTCAATTAAATTCTCTGGAAATTTCAATTGATATTAAAGGCCGCAGTGTCCCCCTTGTAAATAAAATAAACCAGTCGTTGCCGTATATGCAGATACTGCTATGAATACTATTCATTAAATAAAATTTTATTATAATTAGATTAAATTAGTTACAAAAACGCATTAAAAACAACAGACTAGCCCTTACTCTGCCATATTCTTTTAAATAAATATACATATTTTAAATATACAAATATGTATCAGGGATGGGAAGAGTGGTACAATTAAGCAATTTAATTTAGTATTCACACATGCTAAATTAAGCATACTCAATTAGTATTTGATAGCTGAAAAAACATCGTTTTTATTATAATCGTTAAAATTTTTTGTTTTGTAAAAAAGGGATTTAAAAAAGAAGGATACACTAAAAGACAAAAATGTATGTATTAGTTCAATTGAACTAAGCAACTGGACAAAAAGAGCTCAGTACAAAGAGCTTTTCATCTAGTTCAATTGAACTAGTTCGTTTGCGAACTACACAACCCTAATCAACACTATGACAAATGTCTTCGTTGTTGACCGACTCCGTGCCACTTGTCATCCTTTTGATGTTAATCTTTACATCTGTCGTACATCAATGGTAATGTGATCATTAATATAATGCTGTAATAAATTTAATGATACACAGACATTAAATAAATGACAAATAGAAATCAATTTAATGACAAGTTGTCATCAATGTAATTTAAATATAATTTTTGCAAAAAAAAACCGACTTCAAAACAGATAGAAGGGCACAAGTTATAAACTAAAAATAAAAAAATAAATAAGAATAAAAAAAAATAACATAGATCAAATAACATCAGCTATTGGGACACCCTTTACCTTCGAATTTTAAATTAAAGACCTGTTGTTATAGAGGACTTGGCCACAAAGATTCTGTTTAAATTTCAACTATCTGTCTATAACGGCTAAAAAGTTTAACCATATATATCAAATTACATGAACTATTGGGACACCCTTTACATTATATTCCAAATATTTATACTTGTTATTATAACAGAGAAAGTAGTGGAAATTCTGCCTAATTTTTAAGTGTTTGTGTTTAACGGTTCAAAAGTTAGGGCCATATAGATCAAATTACATAATTTATGGGGACACCCTTTAGTTTCTAAATTGAAATTGTATACTTGCTAAAGTGGACTTTGCAATATAGGTTCCTTGTAAATTTCAGCTGTCTGTCTATAACAGTTCAAAAGTTTGTCCACATACATAGAATTACATTAACTATTGGGACACCCTTTTATTTCCAAATTCAAATATACTTTTTGTTATAGTGGAGTTAGCAATACAGGTTCTCAGCGGTCTGTTTAAAAGTATGGCCATATACATCAAATTAAATGAACTATTGGAGCACCCTTTAAAATTTTTAATATTTATACATTTTATTATAACGGTCATAGTAATCGACATTCTGTAAAATTTTCAAGGTTTTGCCTATAACGGTTCAAGAGATAGGCTCAAATAGGTCAAATTACCACCTATGGGGACACCCTTTAAATTTTAAATTTATTTTTTTATTAATTTCTGCTGTTACGCAATTTTTTAAAATTTTAATTTGGTGCCCTTTACGGTTCTTAATACACGTAAAAAACATGTATGTTGTATGGGGACACCCTTTAATTTTTAATATAATGAACTGTTTTTGAAATGGGACCAACCTGAAAGCATAACCTTTCAAATAAAGAAAAAAAATTTAAAATCGGTTCAGAAATGGCTGAGTTCTGCGGTTGCATACATAAAAAAAAGAAACATTCAGACGAATAGATATAAACTCCTTATTTTTTGAAGTCGGTTAAAAATGAAATAATTTAATTGTTGCTTTAAAAGAAGTATCACCCAGTCAATTTCTGCCTACTAATCAGTTGTGTTACCTTGTTTGGAAAGATATAGAGTAGAGAAGGCACCTTTTATATATACTCTGTTAATTGAAAGTTATTTATCATAACTTGTTGCAGCACTCGTTTTATCAAGTTTTTTAAAGTAATCGACACCAATGCTAAGCCTCTTACATATTTACTTTATATAAAACTAACCATCCCTGGATAAAATTCTAAAATTTATATAAAATTCTAAAATTCTAAAAAATATTGAAAACCTCTGTTAAATACAGAGAGGAAATGAGTTACTCATTATTTTAAAACAGCGTAAGCATCTGTTGCGCAATATTGCTTAAAAAATACTGCTTTCAACAATAAAAGATGCCTTAAAGTATGCAGTACCTTTAAATCGGTAAAAAAAAAATCGATGTACTTTCACTGCTTTTGTTCACTTTCTCTTGGAAATAAGATATTTTTAAGGAAAAAATATGCCATATTTTAATCAAGATACTTAGGAATCTCCTCACAAAATTTTGTTAAAATCCATGCAGTAGTTTTTACGTAATGCGAACACAAGAAATGAAGGACAGATAGGCAGACAGACAGAAAACGAGCTACTATTTTATTATAGGTATAGATTTTATTTCACTGGCGATTTATTGCTACTGATAGATGCGAAGGGGCTGTGGTAAAGGCTGAAATAAGTACCCACGACTGTAAAATCCACTATCTGCTTAGTAGCCAACGTGCTAATTAACTAAGCCGTAGTACATTTTTTTAATTTGTACTTTACTCTTATATTTTTTTTACGTGGACGCCACATATATATAATGACTAAGTGTCATTAATAAGATGACAAGGACAGTAAGGAAAAATAAGAGCGTATTTTGTTTTTTGGTATTTTGTGGAAGCTTTAATATTCTGTAATATTATACAAGTCTCATTGTGTTTTGTAAAAGAGTATTTTTGGCTTCTCTAAAATTAGCAAAAAGGTTGCCTAATGCTATGGTCTGAGCGACCATTCAAAAACGTATAGGAACTATCTCTTTTCCCCAACAAAAAAATTGAATTTTTATTATAAAACTAGCTGTCGCCACGTAGTGGGCATCCTGACAATATTTTGCTCGGTTTTGCTTTGAAATTATTCCACACCAATTGAAAGACTCTTACTTTTATTAGTGGTTCAGTTATGGTTTATGTATTTAATTTATATAAAGGTACATATCCCTCGATAAAATTCTAAAATTTATAAAAAAAATTCTAAAATTCTAAAAATTATTGTAAACCTCTGTATGTGGCGTTTAAAATGTTTTAATAACAATGTAATTCCACAAAGTAAAAATACAAATTTTAATCAACTGGCGCCATCTGTTGCGTAATTTTTCAAATATCCCACCTTCAAAATATAACCGTGAAAATATAACCGTGTTGAAAATATCCCAGTTTTAAACCGAAAATTTTAGCACCTTTAATCCGGAAATTGCGTTTTTCACGGCTTTTTCTCCATTTTCTCTTAGAAATAAGACAGTTTTGAAAAAAAACACGTATCCTATATTGGGACCAGGATACTAAGGTACCTCCTCACAAAATTTTATTAAAATCCATCGAGTAGTTTTTACGTGATGCGAACACAAACATACAGACGGAAAAGAGTTACTATTTTATTATATGTATAGATGTTATATTATATATATGTAATTAGCATAGTTAAATAATTCATATTTAAATTCCCCAAAAATTTTATAAATGACAAGGTGTCATGATCTAGCTTGCTCTTCACGAATTTTTCTACAAAAGACTAAATTAAATATTAAATTAAATATCAGTTTTGTCATAGCAATGATGACAAGTTTACATTAGTGCGATTACATTTTTTGTAATTTTATAAAAATGTTTTTAAAAACAAAAACTATAAATAAAGCAATTTAATTTAAATTAAACTACTAATGGAAATATTCAAACACTTTTATTTTATTTATTTGTAATATACAATATATGGCATCAAGTAGATGACATGTTAGTCATAACAAAGATGACACCTAAAATACACCAACATTCTGTGATGACTTTTGCCTTTACATTGATGCAAGTTTTCACCTTTACTTGATGAAATTTGTCATCACATTGATGTCATTACTCCCAAAATAGGAAGTCATAAAACTGACAAAGTTTTTTGTTATGAGAGTAGGACGAGAGTGTTACTACAAAGAAATCATCAATATCCAAGACTATTCAAAATGTGCTCACCTGGGTAAATGTATTAGATGAGCGGCAAGTAGTATTGGTAGGCTGTCATTACATAGATGTGAATATAATTGTAGAATGTTGTGCCATTTGGTTTAAGAATGTGAAACAATTGTGGCTTAGGATTACTATTGCATAAACAGTTTTGCATATTGGTATTTTCAAATTACGCTTACCATCTCTGATATGTGTTTAATTGTGTAATGAAAAATATTTTAATTTAACGGTATTTGCTTCGCTGCGTTGCCATGATTGTAATCCGCTATGAGGTGTTAAAAAAATATTTGACTTTCTAGCCTAATTTGTGTCTGGCTGCTTGTGTCATTTTGTTTGTCATTTTGTTATTGTTGCTGTTATATCTGCAGCCAAATTATTAACCGCATTCCAATCTCTGTAACCGCAACAAAAAATAATAATATTTATTTTTGTTGCTTTTGTTGAGTGGCATGAAAAGCCGTGTTATTATTGCCTCTTTAAATATATATTGTTTTCCCCCCTTCGTGTTCAATTTTTCCCCATTGTTTTGGGATTGGTTTTTGTTGGTTTTATTGTTTTTTTTTTGTTCATCTACTTTGTTGTCTGGTTTAAGAGAATTGTTTGGTTTTAATATTAAATATAACAAGTGGATGGTTATGTGACGAGGCAATGTTTGTGGCTGTTATTGACTATTGAAAAGCAGAAGAAAAATTTTGAATTTGTTGATACCTTGTTAGTGTTTGGGTGTTAGTTTTTGTTTCAATATTAACAATTGTCTTCTATTGAGGATAAACGTTTTATATTGCAAATCTCGAGGATTATAGAGGCTGAAAAAAAAAATATCAAAAAAAATAAAGCGGCTAATAAATGTTTTGTATTAAATTTATTTAGTTCAATAATGGGGTGAATTTATTTTTTGCTTGATATTGTTAAAGTGAAAATTAAAAAAAATTTTATAAGAAATATTGAAGATAATTTATACAGGGTGGCGCAAAAATAACCTTCCGATGTTTTTCGGCTGTAATTAAAAAAAAAAATGAAAAACTTTGATTCTTCTTATGGATTATTTTTATTTGGTCTTTTAATTTTTTTACATCAAGTCGAGAATATGATGTCATGTAAATGGCCGCCGCCACTGTTGATTGTCATTTGAGCCCTTTTCACATTCTTGACGGATATTGTCTTTAAGAGCTGCAAGAGTCTGAGGCTTGTTGACATAAACCCGCGACTTCAAAAAGCCCCACAAACAGAAGTCTGCAGCGGCCAAATCAGGCGATCTTGCTGGCCAGTGCAAATCGCCAAAACGGGAGATTAGGCGCCCGGGAAATGCATCCTTCAGCATATCGGTTGTGGCACGTGCAGTGTGTGCCGTTGCACCGTCCTGTTGGAACCACACGTCTTCCAATCCCAATTCATCAAAGTGCGGCAAAAAGAACTCGTTAATCATTTCTCTGTAGCGCTCACCATTCACAGTAACCGCTTGGCCCGCGACGTCTTCGAAGAAAAAAGGTCCGATGACTCCTCCAGCGAAAACAGCACACCATACAGTGACTTTGAGCGGGTGTAATGGCTCTTCGTGGGTTACACGCGGATTTACAGTGCCCCAGAAGCGTAAATTTTGCTTATTTACGTACCCGCTAAGATGGAAATGGGCCTCATCACTCATGATTATTTTTGATGAAAAATCACCGACCGATTATTGGTCAAATAAATAGTCACCAATATTCCGCGTTCTGGAGCAGTGTAGTGTAACATTGTTTATTAACGTGTATTTCGCAAGTGTTTACTACACAAATGTCAAAACAGAATTGACATTAGGGGCCAATCGCAAAATTTATAGCATTTTCTGATAGGAGGATTACTTTTGCGTCACCCAGTACAATAATTTAATATATTTACTGTATGACTGCTGTCATGTTGATATACAAATATCTTAAATCTCTAATGCCTGTTTGTCTATCTGTTTGTGTTCGCATCACGTAAAAACTACTGCATGGATTTTAATAAATTTTTGTAAGGAGGTACCTTAATATCTCGAGTCAAATATAGGGTACTTGTTTTCTGCAAAACTAAATTAAAATTAAAAAAAAAAAGAAAATGGAGAGAAAATAATGAAAGTACGCCGATTTTACCGATATGCATACTTTAAGGCGAGATGTTTCAAAAACACCTTTTACAGAGCTTTACAATCATTTTTAGAATTTTACAATTTTATATAAATTTTAGAATTTAATACAGCGATGGGTATCTTTATATAAAGAAAATACATATACGTCTTAAAATTTGGTGTGGATTACTTTTAAAGCAAAATCGAACAAAATGTTATCAGGACGCACACAACGTGTGGACACCAGAGACTGACAAAAAGTACATATAAAATAAATGTAGTCAAGTATTTACACATATTTTTGGGTATTAGTTATACCTATACTTATAACACAAAAAATACCTACACATACATATTTGCAGTGAAATAAGTATGGGTGTACTCAATACTTATAGCAAACATTATTTATACACAAGAAACTTAAAAATGTATAAGTAATGCATGTATGAGTACAACTGGTTGTAGGTAGATAATGTGATGGGTATCTGTCATACCCATACTTATAACTACCTAATATCTAATACAAGTATGAAAAAGTACTTATAATACTCTAAGTATACTTATAAGTAAAATAACTACTTTTAGGAATTGTGTGTATAAAAAGTTGTATGATGTTTGGCAATATTTTCTTTATAACCGAACATTAGTTAAGTATGGAAAACCAAAATAATTTGTATATTAGGATGAAGGAATGAATGAAATAATTAATACGTATAGTTACATATATTTATAAAATACTCTAAGTATACTTAGAGTATTTACATACTTGTACTTATTCCTACTCTGTATTTACAAGTATGGGTATAGCCAATACTTTATCCAACTTTTACTTATACTTAGTTGTATTGCGAAAAATAATGAACAAATATACGAACACTTATTCTCTGCATATACTTGTAGTTATTTAAGTTAAAATTGATATGAGTATGTGTGTATGATGTGTTGTTTGAGCTGTAGTTATACACATTTATACATGTTTCGACTTAAATACTTAATAAGTACTGAAAATGATACTTTCGTCATTCGCTGGTGGGCACAACTTGTACTTAATAACTTTTGTATAATTGGATGATTTCAAAATATGCGCGATTAATTCGAGTTGTTCGAGTAAACTAAAAACCTTAATCGTTTAATCGACAAAAGTTTACTGTTAGCTCGAATAAAATTAATAACCGATTAAATGAATACTCTACTGAGTTCTATCAAAGACGACGTTACTGAGATTCTCACTCCAAAAGCCCTCGCCAACTGAACTCTTCACCGAAAGGTATGTCAACGATTTAAATTTTTTTTTTGTTAAGGCTTAAGTTCGTTATATTCTCTCTAAGATGAAATAATACTAATTACAATTTAAGTGATTAATTTTTAAAGAAAAAAATTAGAAAATTTTAATTTTAGACTCTAGCAGAATTAAATGCATTTTCGAACTTAAGCCTGATTTCAAAAATTAATTTATTTGTTAATAATTATAGTTCGACTAATTAAAAATAAAATTAAAAATTTTAATATTCAATATTGAGAATTTTTATTATAACATATAACTCCTGCAAATGATATTATTAAACTCTTATTCTTTTATTACATTTTCGATTGGGGCTTAATTACCAAAGCCCCATTCTAAAACTATTGAAAATAACCCATTTCGCTACGAAATTTAAATAAACCTATAAATAAAATACCATTTAATAGTTAATAAAAATTTAAGCCTGCAGAATATTTTTATATTCCTTTTTTTATTACTTTCAATAAAAATTATTACAATAAATTTTGTTGTTATTACAATGAAAAGAGGATTCACAAAAAAAAATCGTCCAAACAAATCATAGCAAAAATTTAATTAAAAAAAGTTGCCTAACACTTGCAATATTAATTATTAATTCATCTGCTTGCATTAACTTCTTTAATTCAGTTCCATTAAATGTAAATGATATTAGCAAGTCGAATACACTCTGTCAAATAACTATAGCACTTTAGTTTGTATATTTTTTATTTATTAAATGTTACAATACAATTTCAAATTATATTGTAAGTTGATTTACCCAGCATTGTAAAGAAGTGAAACATCTAGCATTTTTGGTGAAAATCGAACCCACTTGGGCACTCTATGTAATTTATATCTTCTAATGTTGCCACATAAGTTTTACCGGTTGTGTGTTGATTAGTATTTAGAATTTTCGAAATAAACCACTAAAACAGTTTTAAATATCACACAATTTTTTAAAATGCCTCATCTCTCTGATGTTTCAACTAAATGAGCCATATCCCTTCTTCTTAGTTGAATGTAGCTAAGATCATTTAGGATGGGACGAGCCATTGTATTTAAATGTGCATTAAGCTTTAAACACATTTTTTCATGTTTCGCTCTTTCTGATACTGTAATCATTCTTAAAATCTTATTTTGGCGTTCACATCAGTTTAGCACCGTATCTGTTTAGGGCTCTGAGTATAAAGTAAAAACTTGGAACCTAGGCTTAGGGTTGGGATTCTTCCAATCACACAATTTATTTTCACTGCTTTCATCTTCATTTCTGACAATTTTGCTTCTATGTGACTCTTCTTGAACCTCCCAGCTTTAAAGCCTTTCCATATGAGTTTCGACAAGACGAGATAAATCCTTTAGAAGAGCTGAGAGCAGTTGTGATGCAATACGAGCAAATTCATGATAATTTAATAAAATCTTTAATGGCCAAAAAAATAGTTTTTGATGGCATACACAATTTTGGAAGGCCAAACCATGAAAATAAAATATTTTTTGTAAAAAAAATATAGAAAATTTTATAGAAAATTATATAAAAAATTTATATTTTTGTACAACTTTTTTAAAAAAATTTTTTTTTTAATTTTATAAAAATTTTCTATAAAATTTTACAAAAAAATTTTCTATAAAATTTGTACAAAAAAATTTTTAATAAAATTTTACAAAAAAAACTTTCTATAAAATTTTACAAAAAAAATTTCTATAAAATTTTACAAAAAAATTTTCTACAAAATTTTACCAAAAAGTTTTTTATAAAATTTTTACAAAAAATTTTTTATAAAATTTGTACAAAAAAAAATTTCTACAAAATTTGTACAAAAAAAATTTCTATATAATTTTACAAAAAAAATTTTCTATAAAATTTTACAAAAAAATTTTCTATAAAATTTGTACAAAAAAAAATTCTACAAAATTTGTACAAAAAAAATTTCTATATAATTTTACAAAAAAATTTTCTATAAAATTTGTACAAAAAAATTTTCTATAAAATTTGTACAAAAAATTTTTCTATAAACTTTTAACAAAAAATTTCTATATAATTTTACAAAAAAATTTTCTATAAAATTTTACAAAAAAATTTCCTATAAAATTTTACAAAAAAATTTCCTATAAGATTTGTAAAAAAAAATTTTCTATAAAATTTTACAAAAAAATTTTCTATAAAATTTTACAAAAAATTTTTCTATAAAATTTTACAAAAAATTTTCTGTAAATTTTAATTATTATTAGTCGAACTGTTTATTTATTACATACAATGAAATTTATAATAAAGCTTAAGTTCGGTTTTATTTTCTCTAAGAAAGAATTAATTAAATTACAAATTAGGTGATAATATTAAAGAAAAATTGGGAAAATTTAATTTTTAGACATCAGCAGGAGCTGAATGCACATTTTCTAGACAGCCACGTCCGTCATCAGCACTCTTGTATCTAATCTACTTAGGGTAGTGTTTAGTTGTAAGCATCATCTATTTAACCAACCAAACCCAGATAAAGGAATACGAGAAAACTTGCATTCAATTACACAGGGCAACAGCAAAAATGTGTTCGAGTAACTACTATATACATTTGATGTATCATGGCTACCTTAGTACAAAAATGGTAAAATTTTTAAATTCTATGGATAGATTTTTTTTTAAAAAATTTTTTTTTAAATTGCAATTTTTTTGAGACGTTTCTTCAAATAATTAATGATAACTCAAAAACTACTAGTCCGATATTATTAAAATAAATTCAGAAAAATTAAGATTTGCATAGCCTTTAATTCGTCTATATATCGCGTTTCAATCGGATCAATAGTATCGGAGTTATAATAAAAAACTTAAGAAAAAAATATATTTTTTACGTTAAAATGGCAAAAATTTTCGTTTTAAAAAATCATAAAAAATCGAAAACGGCAAAAAACTTCCAGATTCATTTTTTTTATCGCATAGCGACATATAATAGCAACAAAATGAGATATCGACCATAAAAATCGATTGATTTTTTTCGAATTTATTCACATTTTAGTGAATTCGCTCATTTTCACAAAATTTTAGTTTTTTGCTTGATATACGCATTATAGCGGGTTTTCAAATGTGTGAAAAACATAAATTTTCCAATTTCAAGGGGTGCATGTCGGATTAATGTTAGATTTGATGAGAAACTTCCACCCACAAAATTTTAGTCGAATTCGACAACGTTAACACGTAGCGCATAGGCCCCAAATCTGAAAAAAAAGCGTTTTAAAATCGAAAATAATTGACAAATTTTCAGTTTTTTGCAAAATTAACGCTATTTATTTCCCCTTTTGCAAAAAAGTGGATCCTGGTCCTTAGGGCAAACACAATGAGATTTACAATAAGCTACATGTCTTTAAGTTTTCGAGTTATTACAATTTTCACTGGCCATTATATGTCCTTGAGAACTTGCCGAAGACAATTTACAAAAACATTTTACTTTTAAAATTTTTTATTTTTTTTCTTTTTTCTTTTTCTCTTCCAGTGTTGTGACTTAGCTCTGCTGTCCCATAAACATAAAAAACAAGAGTAGTTGGTATAGCCACTTTGTTGACCTAATAGGAAATTTACCATCTTAATATCAACACAAATTACCCAGTTATGTTCATTATACTTTATCTTCTTCATGACCAATGCAATTACAGAGTATTCTTCTTTTACCTTGGTTGAATGTGCGATTGGCAAGGAGTGAAATTTATTTCCATTGTGCAAAAGGACACACTTCAAGCTGCGTTTTGATGAGTCAATAAATAAACGCCATTCGCTTGAATCATATCTATGTAAGCCCATGGCAGTCATCAAACCAGGAATATCCGTGCAGCAGACAAAATCGTCCTCTTCTGCAAAATAGTGAAGTAAGCCTTTTTCTCGGGTACGGTAATACGAAACTTTAGTTTCCTCCGTTATGAGATTTGATTCCTTCATCCGGGATGCAAGTAATTCCGAAGATGCTTTTGACAATCCAAGTTCTCTTATTACATCATTTAGCTGGTCTTGATTCCATGGTCTCGGTGAGATATTTTTGTGTGGGATGAACTCGTCATTTTCAGATATAGGTAGTTCTGGATCTGAACTTCCTGATTGAGAACACATGCTTGAGGTTGAGTGTCCTTGTGAAGATGAAAGCACTTGACTACAGCTTGGTCCCTGATCTTGTGCATCCATAATTTCCTGTGAATGTAGAACTGCAAGTTGAAACCCATCAGCAGACCTCGTAGGGTAAGACCATCGCAAATGTTTTCCAAAGCCGGTTTTTGTAGTTAAACAAAAATAGCAATCAGATTCATACATTTCTCATTCATCCAAAACACTTTGGCAGTACCTGGATATTGTATAGTGGTTTCAAAAGCATCTAATTTTTTTATTTTGTTGCGTTGTGTAATAGGAAGATATCAGTCAATTTTAGCGAAATTTTATATTTTATTGTTAAAAAAGAAAAAAATAAAAAATTTTAAAAGTAAAATGTTTTTGTAAATTGTCTTCGGCAAGTTCTCAAGGACATATAATGGCCAGTGAAAATTGTAATAACTCGAAAACTTAAAGACATCTAGCTTATTGTAAATCTCATTGTGTTTGCCCTAAGGACCAGGATCCACTTTTTTGCAAAAGGGGAAATAAATAGCGTTAATTTTGCAAAAACTGAAAATTTGTCAATTATTTTCGATTTAAACGCTTTTTTTCAGATTTGGGGCCTATGCGCTACGTGTTAACGTTGTCGAATTCGACTAAAATTTTGTGGGTGGAAGTTTCTCATCAAATCTAACAATAATCCGACATGCACCCCTTGAAATTGGAAAATTTATGTTTTTCACACATTTGAAAACCCGCTATAATGCGTATATCAAGCAAAAAACTAAAATTTTGTGAAAATGAGCGAATTCACTAAATTGTGAATAAATTCGAAAAAAATCAATCGATTTTTATGGTCGATATCTCATTTTGTTGCTATTATATGTCGCTATGCGATAAAAAAATGAATCTGGAAGTTTTTTGCCGTTTTCGATTTTTTATGATTTTTTTAAAACAAAAATTTTTGCCATTTTTACGTAAAAAATATATTTTTTTCTTAAGTTTTTTATTATAACTCCGATACTATTGATCCGATTGAAACGCGATATATAGACGAATTAAAGGCTATGCAAATCTTAATTTTTCTGAATTTATTTTAATAATATCGGACTAGTAGTTTTTGAGTTATCATTAATTATTTGAAGAAACGTCTCAAAAAAATTGCAATTTTAAAAAAAATTTTTTAAAAAAAAATCTATCCATAGAATTTAAAAATTTTACCATTTTTGTACAAAGGTAGTCATGATACATCAAAATTATATAGTGGTTTTAAGAGCACATGAAATTTTTTTTATTTTGTTGTGCTGTGTTATCAATCGTCAGTTAGTGAGAACGAAGTCTACCACTACCTTAAGCTTCCCTCTTGTTGAATTTTTTTACTTTTAATATTTACCACCTTATATTTTGTTGTTCCTTAAGCCATTCTTCGGCTAGCAATGAAAGTTTTTTTTCTACAAAATTTTACAAAAACATTTTCAATAAAATTTTACAAAAAAATTTTCTATAAAATTTTACAAAAAAATTTTCTATAAAATTTTACAAAAAAATTTTCTATAAAATTTTACAAAAAAATTTTCTATAAAATTTTACAAAAAAATTTTCTATAAAATTTTACAAAAATATTTTCTATAAAATTTTACAAAAAAAATTTACAAAAAAAATTTCTATAAAATTTTACAAAAATATTTTCTATAAAATTTTACAAAAAAATTTTCTATAAAATTTTACAAAAAAATTTTCTATAAAATTTTACCAAAAAATTTTTTATAAAATTTTTACAAAAAATTTTTTATGCTGATGTCTAAGCACTGACCCGATCCGATCCGATGCCTATGTATGTCGAAAATGCACCTACGCCCTAGAGACATCGCCTGTTTGGAATCTATGCGAGAAGTCATTCTACGATGACTTCTGCAAAAGCTGCCCAGATTCGGAAAAGAAGGAAACGATTAAACATCTCTTCTGTTTACGCCCTGCATTTTAATTACCACGTCTTCAGCACTTTGGGCGATGGTATTTTGTGTACTTATCTGATGTCTCTTCACTGGAACTAAGTACAATCAATTCCTTTTTAAGATGTTGCGGTTGGTTATCTAGCTCAATTGGCATTTAATAATTTGCTAATTGATGGAAAGTCCCGGTCATTCAGACTTTTATTGCAGGGGAAATATCCCCCTTTCAATATCTCCTCCTCGTTTCTATTTTCTTTCATTTGAACTTTGTCTCTTTATTTATGGCTTTTTTCTCTATCTCTATCATCTTTCCTTTGCTTTGCAAGTAACACAAGGGCCCAGCATATAGGACCCACATGAACAGTTGCATGTCTAACCTGATCTAACCTTACCTCCAATATAATGAAGGTATCACTCCGCATAACTCGAATTCAAAAGTACTAAAGTTATTTAACAGAGTGTATATGTGTGTTGATTTCCATGTATGTATGTGTAAATATGTTTCTCATTTGAAATACGATTGCTTACACATGCAGACCATGCAGACGTAATAATTTCGAATTATTTTGTTCATTCACTCGTTCACTTTTGATTTAAATTAATATTTAAACACATACAATCCAAAAGCCAATTTTATTACATTTGTTTTCTTTTAGTTCCTTGTTGTTGTTTTTCTGTTTTTCTGTTTTCTTTTTTATTTTTTAACTCGTGTTTGGAATTATTTATGCTGTTTTCGCAATGAATATTGAGCATTCCATTATTAACACTTAATATTAATTCAGAAAAAAAAAATAAATAAATAAAAATAAAAATAAAACAAAACAAAATATGGAATAAAATGAGTATAAAAATAATAATAATGGGAAATAAAATAACCATATTTATAGTAAATGTAATTACAGTTTTCCATTTAACAAAAAAAAAAGAAAAGCAACAGGAAGGATGTTGAGGATAAAACGTTATTGAGTTTTGTTCAAAGAGGGATGGATTTTCTTTTTTTTTTCAAGAAAATCAAGAGTATCTATTCTTAATGGTTAAATAAATACAAGAAAGAAGGATACATTAGTCTGCGTGGATTTTTTAAATGGTTTTATATAAGAGACAGACATCGAAGTAAATAACCGAACAAATAGAAATGAAATTCAAATGAAAAACGTTACTTTGAATAATGACTTTTTCTTTTTAATTTACTTTTGTTGATTGTTTTTGACAATAACTTTCTTAGGCAAAAGAAAACTTTTTCAGGTTTTAACTTTAATTTTTGCATTAAACTTAACTCACCCTGCAAATATTCGCTAACAGCAATATCAGCAGCTACTTATTTTATAACCATTATCTCTGCCACTGCTGCTGATACTGGCTGTTAAAATAAAAAAACAATAAATTTAAAATTGTTTTAATGCAACGAAAACGACAACATCTTTAGCAACGGCTCATCTTGTAGGTGCACACAGTGGGTACCAACACTTGAATAAATGATAAAAAAAAATATTAAGCTAAAAATTATTTGATATTCTAAGGGAAAACGTTGAAGCCTTAAATCTGAAAGTAAGAAAATTTTTATTTTCATTAAATATTTAAATTTTATTTTTCGAGCTATTTATGAACATACAAATGAATTTTTAAAATAAAGCTTAAGCTTGTTTCAATCTCTGTAGGTTAGCTTAAGGTTAGATTAAGCGGGTCGCCTGCAAAAAGCGAGTTCAATCGGATGCCCATTTTGATGATGTTGGATATAGAACTTCAGTAGCTCCCGTTCGTATGAACCACATGGAGCTTCTCGCAAAAGCTATCAGTCTACTCAGTGTCGCATCCCTCAGAATGTCCAGACTGTGAAATAATCTTTGGCACAAATATGTGAGCCTGTATTCCTGCCCAGCCAAATAGTCGCAGAGTAGGTGTTAAACTTATTCCTCCTTCTCTTCCTCATCCAGACACTTTCTGCAGCTCCTAGCAAGATGAATTTCACAATCTCCGACATACATACAATCATATATTGCCCTTTTATGAGGCCGAATATCGAATTTTTCGCCAGAGGCAGAAATTCCTTCGTCCTGTTCCTGTCGATTGAGGGCCAGATGTGGAACAAGATTAACGTGGGCATTTGCCGATTGGCCTAATGCCACGGTGGTCTTACCACCGAGTGAAATGTAAGTGTAGACTAGCGCCCCCATTGTGTAGTACAGCAACACTTCCACGATATGACGTTGCCGCCAGTATCGCAATTTATGTGTGATACAGTCACAATAAGTAACAATTTATATTATATGGCAAGCCTAAAAGGCAAGCCTAGATTCCATACTATCCAAACTCCGTCTGTTGAGAGTGCAACCATACCTACATAAATCGATCTTAAACCACAACTACCACGTGTACCCCGAAGGGGACCTCACCAACAACCGGTCACAGAGAGGATAGGCTCTCTGTGGGGCTACCGATTACCGTGGTACCAGTCCTTTGGGCACTGGTCGGGCCTCGAAGAGGACCCGTGCATCAAAACAACAGACCATTTCTTCCAGATTTAGGTTGTAGGAACCCTAGCGTCTGGTGCCCCGAGTGCAGCGACAATTGGAACCCCCGGGGGTTCGATTGAGGGCCAAAGAAATTTAGACATCCTGCTAGTGGTTAATGCAGACCACCTCCGTGGCATTTCCTCTAGCGACCATTCCTGTACATTTAACACGCCAAAGCTCAAACTGTTCCTACCACATTGATCGACTTTTTCGTTTCAACGCATGACCTAAAACTCAGCCGAATTAGAGTCAGAGATTTATTCTCTCTAAGTTGAAAGAATATTTTTTACAAATTATGGGATTAATTTCTAAAGAAAAAATGGAACCAAATTTTATTTTAGCCACCAAAAGAATGTAATACAGTTTTTGGATCGCTATATCCTTCTTCAGCATTCTTCGCATCTATTTACTTGGGTAATGTTGAGTGCTAAACATTATTACCATTTAAACTATAAATTAAATTAAAATTAAACTCAGATAATAGAATACGAGAAATTTGTATTTAATCATCTATCGAACGTAGACTTCGTTCTCATTAACTGACGATAGCCACCACCAAAAGCTTTCCTCATGTTTTTGATATTTTTTTCCTTAAGGTGTATTTCTTGTTGCTGCAGCCAACCTTCAGTTAGCAATGAGAGCAAGTTTTTTTTTATTTGTTTTACCTTAACATTCGTTTTTAGTTGCTACTAACTAAGCTTTCCTCTTGTTCAATATTTTTCTTGACTTTTTTAATTTTTTGTTGCTTCATTCAACCTTCTGTTAGCAATAGGAGCCACATTTCCATTATTTGTTTTGCCCCAACATTGTTTTTTAGTTGCAATAGGAGCAACTTTTTGTTTATTTGTTTTGTCCCAACATTATTTTAGTTTAGTTTATGCTATATTAAGGTAAGATTTAAGTTCGTTTTATGCTTTCTAAGTTGAAAAAATATTAATAAATATAATAATAATTTTGAAAGAATATTTTTTTTACAAATTAGGTGATTCATTTTTAAAGAAAAATTTTTATTTTAGACACTAACAGAATTTAATGCATTTTATGGATCTCTGGATCTTAACCTTTTTGAGCATTTTTCTTATATTGGGTGATCCATTTTGAGGTTCCCTACTTTTTTAAAGAAAAAAGCACAGAAAATTGAAACTTAATGGAGAATGTTTATTATCATTTGAAAGAACTTTCTTTGGCATTAATTTTTTGAAGATTATGTCTATCAAATGTTGGCCGTTGCTACGTCGCAGATGGTCCATCTGGCTAATGATACGCGTAATGTTTTCCTCTTAGGCCTGAATCGATGCTGGTTTGTCTGCATAAACTTTAGACTTTACATATCCCCACAGGAAAAAGTCTAACGGTGTGATATCACACGATCTTGGTGGCCATTCGACCGGCACAAAACGTGAAATTATGTGCTCACCGAAATGTTCTCTCAATAAATCCATTAATTGATGCGATGTGTGGGAAGTAGCGCCGTCTTGCTGAAACTAAATGTCGCCGAGATCACGTGCTTCAATTTCAAGCATCAAATAGTCGGTTATCATTGCACAATAACGGTCGCCATTGACACGGTTACGTTCGCACCGGCATCATTTTTAAAGAAATATGGACCGATGATTCTACAGGCCCAGAAACCACACCAAAACGTTGTTTTTTCTAAATGAAGTGGCAGCTCTTGAATCTCTTCAGGTCCCAAATGCTGAAATTTTGTTTGTTTTCATACCCATTGAGCCAGAAATGGGCCTAATCGCTAAACAAAATTTGCCTCGAAAACGTCGGATCTTCTTGGAACTTTTCAAGAGCTCATAGAGCGAAGTGATTCAGGCGTAAGTCTTTTCATTAAGAAATGCCAAACAATTCTAAACAAATATAACATGACAGCATGACACGAATCGCACGTGATCTGTTAAAAAAAGGCTTATGAAAAAAGTACCTCGAAATGGATCACCTTTTATATCTACTTTAGATAGTGTTTAGTGGTAAACATCATATATTTAATTAACAAAACTTGGATATTAGAATACGAGAAATTTTATTAAATTGGACATGAATCCATCCATCTATCGTCAGTTGGCTAAGGCGCAGTCTACTTCTATCTTAAGTTTTTCGCTTTATAACCCGGTGGGTGTGTGCTATAAATTAAATTTTTTAAATGCTGCTTTTACTACCACCCCCACTGTACTTTATTTTATGACACAAACAGAAACTTAAGTAACGACTGGTAGGAAAATAGTTTAGCAAAATCAGCACAAGTTTATTGTTCGGTTTATTTTCTTTAGCTTTTTTTCTGTCTTATCACATTTCAAGTAAAGAAATCCTTTTTATGATTGAAAATAAGTACCATAATGACGAAGGTATTTGACCATTATTTAGTTTGGTGGTCAAAACATTACACATACTTAACACTTATACGCTGATGTCTGGTACGTGAGTAAAGAAGGCAAAAAGTCGTTAAATCATATTTTTTTAGTGTAATACACTGAACAAAATTTCGTAGGTAATATTAACGAACAACAGACGCAGTAAACTCAATTTAGTTTTTATTTAAATCTATAAGCGATTTATTTATTTTATTCACATCAACAGTATTTCTTTTATTAAAAACATTATTTAGGTAAAATTTTTTTTTTTCAGTGTAATCTTTGGAAATCATTTATTTAACGCTTAAAAGCTTTTAAAAGTTTTTTTTTCTTTTTTTTCTTTCTGTTTTCAGCATAAATTTTATCCAAACGATGTGATGGTGAAGAAAAAAAAATAAAAATATATTTTTATGGTTATTTTCGAATTCATTTTCAAGATTTCTTGAAATTTCTTTATTTTATTTTTGTAAATAAATTAAAAAAACACAGCAAAATAGTGAAAGGTTAATTACAATAATTGCAAAAGTTGTTCTGCTTTTAGTTTTCTGCCCAACAAATAATGTTGTTTATTGGCCTGACCTCTGCGGAAATGATTTTTTGTTTTTTTTTTCTTCATTTATCGAATTACAATTACAGCAATACTTGGACAGAAGTTGAATTAAAACTTTTGCATTTCTGCGTATAATTTTAATTATGTTTTAGTTTTACTTAGTTTGTAATAAGTTAATTAAGCATATGATGATTATTAACTTTATGAATGGAGTGAATTTGACAGAAGCGGTTAGGAGAAGGGGTAATGCTAAATTCTTGTAAGGCAAGAGCCCCCACGCAAACCCCTAAGGTTCTGTGAGCACATACACAATTTCAACCAGAATCTCACAAAGAGAACAAAACATGTAAAAATTTTTAATCTGTAGCATACCAGCTTTCAACAATGTAGATTTGTGTCACTTTGCTAAATATTTCGCAAACCAATGCATTTTCATTTTAACCCCTTTTTTTGGTTGGGGGCCTTTGTTGTAAGGTATAGGATGAGATTTTATTTTTACTATTATATTAAAATAAATGAGAGAGATTTATATTCATTACAAAAAATCTTCTTCATAATAACATTTAACAAATAACAATTTTTCATTTCCAAGTGTAGTGTTGCCAAAACTTTTTGGGAAAAAAGAAAATTCGCCTTTAAAAAAAAGCTAAGAAGACTTAATAATTTTTCGTATTAAAAAAAAAACGGCTTCATTTAAATTTTAGAATTTAACAACTTTTGTTTACTTATAAAATCTTATAAGTCGCGTTATGGCCACACATTGGGTCAACTGATTACTGATATAATTTTGCTGATCCGCTTTTAAGCTGATTATATTTCTAAAAAAAATTTTCGTAGTGTACTGAGAATTAATAAATTATTATTATTATTATTATTATTATTTATTTATTATTAAAGGCCCCAACACTATAAGGTTATATACGAATAAAAATTTTTTAAAATCTAATTAAATTATAATAAATTATAATTATAATAAATTATTAGGTTAACTAATCAATCAAGATGTGCAGTTAATCAAAACTGGAAAAAGAACATGCAAAAAAAACAATGGTTGTGGTATTGTCACAGCAAGCACACTATGTTCTCTGTAACAATATATTGCATACATTTTAGCTGCTTGTAACTATACGATAAACAAGTTTTCATCACTAAATAGTTAGTACGTATATAAGGGGTGATCCATTTCGAGGTTGCCTACATTTTTAAAGAAAAAAAAAAAACAGAAAATTCAAATTTATTGGAAAATGTTTATTATCATTTGAAAGTACATTCTTTGACATTTATTTTTCAAAGATTATGTCTATCAAATGTTGGCCGTTGCTACGTAGCAATTGGTCCATCCGTTGAGTCCAATTTTCGATGACTCGTTCGAGTATTTCGACTGGTAACTGGAGAATGATACGCGTGATATTTACCTCCAAGGCCTGAATCGAAGCGGGTTTGTCCGCATAAACTTTAGACTTTACATATCCCCACAGGAAAAAGTCTAACGGTGTGATATCACACGATCTTGGTGGCCAACTGACCGGCCCAAAACGTGAAATTAAGTGCTCACCGAAATGTTCTCTCAATAAATCCATTGATTGATGCGATGTGTAGGAAGTGGCGGCGTCTTGCTGAAACCAAATGGCACCGAGATCACGAGCTTCAATTTCAGGCATCCAACAGTCGGTTATCATGGCACGATAACGGTCGCCATTGACGGTTACGTTCGCACCGGCATAATTTTTAAAGAAATATGGACCGATGACCCCACCGGCCCACAAACCACACCAAACCGTTGTTTTTTCTGTATGAAGTGGCAGCTCTTGAATCTCTTCAGGTTGCTCTTCGTCCCAAATGCGACAATTTTGTTTGTTTACATACCCATTGAGCCAGAAATGGGCCTCATCGCTAAACAAAATTTACCTCGAATATGACGGATCTTCTTGGAACTTTTCCAGAGCCCATAGAGCGAAGCAATTCAGGCGTAAGTCTTTCCATTATGAAATGCCAAAAAATACTAAACAAAAATAACATGACAGCATGACACGACTCACACCTGATCTGTCAATAAAGGCTATTGAAAAAAGTACCTCGAAATGAATCACCCTTTACAATTGAAACATGCAATTTTTGCTACACTTGAAACCACAACCATTGTTTTAAAAGTATTCCAAAATAATATATTGTGTATAACCATAATATATCAATAATAAACAGAGTATGTTAAAAATAGAATAACTGCAAGTTTTAAGATTCCTGTAGTGCTTCAGTTATGGTATTTACTTTACATTGATTGATGCGATGTGTAGGAAGTGGCGGCGTCTTGCTGAAACCAAATGGCACCGAGATCACGAGCTTCAATTTCAGGCATCCAACAGTCGGTTATCATGGCACGATAACGGTCGCCATTGACGGTTACGTTCGCACCGGCATAATTTTTAAAGAAATATGGACCGATGACCCCACCGGCCCACAAACCACACCAAACCGTTGTTTTTTCTGTATGAAGTGGCAGCTCTTGAATCTCTTCAGGTTGCTCTTCGTCCCAAATGCGACAATTTTGTTTGTTTACATACCCATTGAGCCAGAAATGGGCCTCATCGCTAAACAAAATTTACCTCGAATATGACGGATCTTCTTGGAACTTTTCCAGAGCCCATAGAGCGAAGCAATTCAGGCGTAAGTCTTTCCATTATGAAATGCCAAAAAATACTAAACAAAAATAACATGACAGCATGACACGACTCACACCTGATCTGTCAATAAAGGCTATTGAAAAAAGTACCTCGAAATGAATCACCCTTTACAATTGAAACATGCAATTTTTGCTACACTTGAAACCACAACCATTGTTTTAAAAGTATTCCAAAATAATATATTGTCTATAACCATAATATATCAATAATAAACAGAGTATGTTAAAAATAGAATAACTGCAAGTTTTAAGATTCCTGTAGTGCTTCAGTTATGGTATTTACTTTACATAGAGGTACCCATCCCCGGTTAATTACTTAGGAACAACAGGTTAGTATAAAATTCGTAAATATTTATAAAATTCTAAAAATATTGTAGAGTTCTGTAAATGTGATATTTTTATGGGAAAAAAGTATCCGAGTTACTAGGGTACCTCCTAGCAAAATTTTATTAAAATTCACCCCCGTGAATACATGGACAGATAAAAAAATTCAAAATATGTTTTGTATACTATTTCGATTACTATCTGCATTATAAACATTTAAATTTAACCATATATTGTTTATATTTGAATATAATAAATTTGAATATAATAAATTTGTATTATATTATGATTATGTGTTTTTATAAAAAATTTATACTTAAGCAAATTTTGATTATTTTTACCAGGGTTGACTAATAATATGTTGCTAACCTAACAATAAAACAAGGCAGCTACTAAGCAGACATGTTGGCTTGAGTCGAGCGGCATCAAACATCAACTTGAATTTTTTCTAATATGCAATAGTATTTCTCTTCTTTTGTTTCTCTTCTTACTAATATATGTATATCACAGCGCCGCCTTCTTCTCTGGAATTATTCTATAGCACTAAAACGTCACACAGAGGAGTATTTGGCCTGAAAAGCTGGCCTAAATTATTAAACGTGTTTTTGGAATTAAAAGTTTTAGTTTTTTGACAGTTTTAGGTGTAGGTGTATGATATAAAAAGTCTAGTGGCAGATTTTGAAAAAATTACACTGCGCAACAAAAGTACACTGTGCAACAAAAAAATTGTTCTCTACCCTAGAAATAAAAGTATGTGGACTATGTGGATTTTGATGCCCTTACTTCAAATCTGTTTTCCATTTTTCTCTAGTACGTAAGGATTTTCTTTTAAAGGCGTGGCATACTTCACCCCCTAAATCGTTGGGTTGCCTTATATATTTTGCCATAACTTGAAAATGTGTTCTCCGATTTTAATAGCAGGATGATCAGAAGATGCTCCGGAAAATTGTGCTTAAACTAACCATACACATTTATTTTATATCTCTTACTATTTTGGAGTTATTAAAAATTTAATGGCGAAAAAAAATTTTACATGCAAAATGCGTCATAATTCTTTGTTTTCAAAATGCAATAAAAAAATTTAAAAGATTTTTCTAAAAGCCACATTCCTAAGGAATAAAAGACGGTATAAATCGCAAAACTCAATTAACAAATTTTGATTTTAAAGGTTTAAACTCATTCTTGACAGACTGTATGTACACACACATATGATTTACAGTCTAATTAAAAAATTTTTAAAATTTTAAAATTTTTAAAAAATTTTTGAAAATTGTAAGGCTCTTATAAAACATTATTTTTTTTATTTCATAATTCTTGCAAAGAAAACCGACTTCAAAACAGATAGTTGGGTACCAGTTCTAAACTGAAAATGTAAGAAGTAATCTGTAAGAACTATATATAAACCAAATAAAAGATAAACAAAATGCGCAAAAATTAGCAGGAAAAGAAGTAAAGACTATGTAAAATTCAAGCATCTCCTTATTGCTGTTCAAAAGTTAAGCTATTTTCACTAACATCCTTCTTTTATGGGGACACCATTTAATTATAAATTTTTATAATTATGTAATAGCGACCATAGTAACACACATTTTGTATAAATTTGAGTTGTCTATATAAAACGGCTCAAAATATAAGGCATACATCAAATTTCATTAACTATAGGGACATCCTTTTATTTTCAATTTTATAATTCTTATAGCGGACATAACAATACATAGAGTGTCACTATGTAAATATCAAGTCTCAATCTATAACGTTTAAAAAGACTAGTACATATAAGTCAAATTACGTCAGCTATGAGGACACCCTTTAAGTACTTTTTATTGTAGACGTAGTGATATTTGCTTTGTTAAAATTTCAAATGTTTATCTATAAGCGTTCAAAAGATAAGGTCATATAGATCAAATATCATTAACTTTAGGTACACCCTTTGATTTCCAATTTTATACTTTTTACTATAGCGGACATAGTAATATACGTTCTGCGTAAATATCAAATGTCTGTCTATAACGGTTTCAAAGATAGGGCAACATAAATCAAATAACTTTACCTATTGGGACACCCTTTAGTTTACAATTTTAAATTAAAGAACTATTGTTATAGAGGACTTGGCCACGAAGATTTTTTGTAAATTGCAACTGTGTGTCTATAACGGCTCAAAGGTTTAGTCATATACAACAAATTACAGAACTTTTGGGACACCCTTTAATTCATAATTCTAAATATTTATACTTGCTAGAATACCAGAGAAAGTAGTAGAAATTCTGCATAATTTTCAAGTGTTGGTCTATAACGATTCAAAAGATATGGCCCTATCTTTTATAGGTCAAATTACATCAATTATGGCGCCACCCTTTAATTTCTAAATTCAAATTATATACTTGTTATACCTGACTTAGCAATACAAGTTCCTTGTAAATTTCAGCTGTCTGTCTATAACAGTTCAAAAGTTTGGCCACATACATTAAATTACATTAACTATTGGGACACCGTTTTATTTCCAAATTCATATTTTATACTTTTTGTTATAGCGGACTTAGTAATACAGGTTCTTTGTAAATTTAACGGTCGGTGTACAACTGTTCAAAAGTATGGGCATACACATCAAATTTAATGAACTATTGGAGCACCCTTTAATTTATAATTTTGAATATTAATCCGTTTTATTATAAAGGTCATCGTAATCGACATTCTGTCAAACTTTCAAGACTTTGTCTTTAACGGTTCAAAAGATAGCCCCATAAATGTCAAATTACTATGGGGACACCCTTTAAATTCTAAGTTTATTTTTTTATTCCTTTTAGTTGGTGGGAGTTTTACTGATACACAATTTTTTAAAATTTTAAATTAGTGCCCTTTAGGAGTCTTAATGCACCAAAAAAAAACATGTATGTTGTATGGGGACACCCTTTAATTTTTGAAATAATGAATATTTAAATTTTTTTTTTCTTTTTTAAATAACTTTTGATCAAACCTTTCAGCGAAAAAAATAATCTTTGTTAAACCTTTATACGTTAAGCCGCAAAAAAAATATTATATAAACATCCAGAAACCAAAAAAAAAAACATTTAAATCTCATATAATTTTCTTCACTTTCCTCACTTTAGCAGGGTCTCAGAGCTACAAATCGCAACTAAAAGTCTTCAAAATTTACAATATAATGTAAAATATTGTTGTCTGTCGAGCTGCGTACTTAGTTCTTTAGATTTCTTAAAATTCAGATTTGACTTTTTGGCCAGCTTTTTGGGTGAAATACTCCTCTGTGCGTCAGCGAAGTAGAATATTAATAAATTTGAAACTAATGCGCCTACTTGACGCCAGAGTCGTTGCAACACCGCTTTAAAAACACTTATGGCAATATTCATTAATTTCAATAATTTCAATCTGTTTCTCATTTCTACTATCTCCCTGTTACTTTCTTTGGGAAACAGAAATAGTGTTGTCAGAGTTCTGTGAAAAAAAAAAATGAAAAACTCACAATTAAGTGCTCAGCTCGTTATAGATAAATTTGAAACTTCTTTAACACTTTCAGTTACAGCACAAATGCTTTTGATCGAATATGAGTGTGTCTCCATTCAATAATCTTTAAAATTTTCTCAAGATTGATTGACACTTCAGCCTTTAGCGTGCGTAGATAACGACCATACATACAGAATTAGCATTTCGGTAGAAAGTTTTTAGGATTCAAACTTGTTTTGCGGTTGTTATTCGATTCATATTATAAAGTGGCAAATATTAAATGGTAACTTATAAAAAGTTTTGTTATTGAAATGTTTTGTTGAAACTGCGTCACTATTTACATTAGTATCGTTAAAAGCAAGAAAAAGGGATGATAAAGTTATCCAGCCACTGTATAGGGTATAAAACTTGCCACTTCTTAAAAGTTTAAATTACGAAACTTAAGTTCTTCAACAAATATTACACCTTTTAGTTTTAAGGTCCCGCATAAATTTTTTAGAGGTAAATTTATGAAAGTCATAAAAACTTAACCACAAAGTGTATTAATGACACCTTCCAGAAGCATTTTACACTTTATTATTTTATCCCATTATAAAGTCATAATGCAAGAAAAATTTTGTTAATCATTTCTAGTTTGTTTTTAAGACACTTTAAAACATTCGAATCTACTAAAAACATACAGAAAATGTGAGATGTAAGATATTCTAAAACATTAAAGTATGCCTCACTAATAATAAATTAAGTTTTTACTTCAGTAACCTTTAAAACTTTAGTCATTTAACAATTTTTTACCAATTAAATTGTTCAAATTATCCAAGTTTATAATAAATGGTGTCTAAAAATTAAATTTTCCCAATTTTTCTTTAATATTATCACTTAATTTGTAATTTGTTCTTGGCATGAAAATCCAGTGTGACGTTCGATGGACTAAGCACATTTTTCAAGTCTCAAAAGAAGCTTTCAAGTGCCTCGGTTTTCTCAAACGGTGTAAAACATATTTCACCTCATCTGATCTCCTTACTATCTATAGCACTTACATCCGGCCAAAAATGGAATACAACTCTCATGTATGGGCCGGTGCTCCAAAGTCTGTTTTGGAACTACTCGACCGCGTGCAGGAGAGGGCGAAGAAGCTCATAGGTCACAGTAGGGTATCCAACTCTATTGACTCCCTTGAACATCGACGCAATGTGGGTTGTGTTTCGCTGTTTTATCGCTACTACAATGGAATGTGCTCTGATGAGATTAGGTAACTAGTTCCCGATATCCGCACGTATTCGCGCACAACACGCTTTTCATTAAGAGCTCATCCATTTGTGGTCGATTGGCCAGTGAATCGCACAATGCATTACAGAGAAAATTCGTTTTTTAGCAGTACAGTTCGCTTGTGGAATCATCTTCCTACAGAGGTCAGCTACAATGTTGGAAAATTCAAATCGAATGTCCACAAACATTACTCCCTCTATCCTCCTTCCCATAACCTAATTTCCTAGTTCTGGCACAATGCTTTGCATGAGTATGGGTCATCCCCTGAGTGCTGGTCCGAAATAAAAAAAAATTAAATTTATTCTTTCTTAGAGAGAATAAAACGAACTCAAGCTTCACTATAAATTTCATTGTAAAGGGTAATTTTTATAGAGGTATAGAACTTTAAGTTGGCATTACTTTTCAAGATGGTAACCGATTTAACAGCTGTCAAGTGATTTATTCTCAGTTTGGTTTGGCAATTCATCATGAAGAGACTCACGTCTGAACAACGCTTGCAAATAGTGCAATTTTATTTCAAAAACTATGGTTTTGTACGGAAAACGTATTGCGCACTACGTCCATTTTATCGTCGACAAAATCGTCCATCAGAGCAGTTAATTCGATTAACCATGGAACGTTTTCGCACCACGTTTACTCTTATTGATAACTTGCATCACCAGAGACGCCGTACGGTGCGTACAGAAGTAGCTATTGCTGCTATAGAGCGTAGCATTGAGGAAGACCCGCCATCGAGCACAGGAATTGGATCTGTGTCCATCCACTTTATGGAAGATTTTGCGGAAGGATCTTGGTTTCACGTTTTGGACCTGTGAATTGGCCTCCAAGATCTTGTGATTTAACACCGCTAGACTATTTTCTGTGGGGCTATGTAAAGTCTTTGGTCTATGCGAATAAGCCACAAACGCTTGACCATTTGGAAGACAACATTCGCCGTGTTATTGCCGATATACGGCCACAAATGTTGGAAAAAGTCATCGAAAATTGGACGTCCAGCTTGGACTACATCCGCGCCAGCCGTGGCGGTCATATGCCAGAAATCATATTTAAAATGTAATGCCACAAGATTATCTTTCGGATAAATAAAATTCATGTCAATCGAATAATCCATCGTTGTTTTATTGCAACTTAAAGTTCTATGCCTCTATAAAAAACACCCTTTATTTATATACATTATTTTTTTAATTCCATTCTTTTTTATTCTTTGTTTTTAACAACCTTACCTTTCCATGGCTTCAGCCCAATTTGAAAATTAGATTTGTACTTTGAACATTGAATTCCAAAGAACTAAAATATCACGTAGCTCATTTCCAACATATTTTTGATAACTTTTTTATAGTAAATCTTCTAACTTTGGTCTAATAGAATTACGCGTATGCGAGTATATCTTTCCACAAGAATACAATCGCAAAGCAAAAATACTTATTTTCCTGCACGCACAGTCCACATAACATCACGTTGCCTTCTAACTAATAGACTTAGCAGTTTCCAGCACGTTTCAATAATACCTCTCTATCTCTCTCTCTCTCTCTCGCATCCTTCAGCACTCTGCACTTTAGTTAGTTTTGCAAGCTTATTTGGAACAAGTAAAGTTTTTTCAAGAGAAATCATCATAAAAAAATAAAAAACTAAATCAGCAGCATGAAATGTTCAAGGTAAAAGTGTGGCAGCCAGGCATACAAAAAGTTAAGTGTTGTGTTATTTGACCAATGAATTGGGTTCGTGTGTGTGTGTGTGTGTTTTTGTGGCTAAAAAGCCAAAAGCAGCATGAAAAAAAAATTTGTTTTGTTTTGATTTGTTCCATGAACCAAATAGCTTCATTTGTCTATACATCAATCACATAGCAAATAAAACAAAAACAAATAAAAAGAATTTGAGAAAATTTTAATTTGAAAATAGATCAAACTAAACAATAATACTCATATTCATCTTTACATACGTATAATAAAACAGTAACTCATTTCCTGTCTATCTGCCTTTTTCGTTTGTGGTCGCATCACGTATAAACTACCGGATGGATTTTCACAAAATTTTGTGAGGACGTACCTTAGTATCCTGACTCAAATATAGGATACTTCTTTCCCCAAAAATACCCAAAATTTCCAAGAGAAAGTGGAGAGAAAAAGCAATGATTTAAAGACATACTTTAAAGCATACTTTAAGGAATCTTTTATTTTTGAAAGCGGGATATTTTAAACACAGTTGCACAATAGATGGCGCTGATTTAAATTAAAGACAAAATATGATTTGAAAGTGGGATATTTTAAATACAGTTGCACAATAGATGGCGCTGTTTTAAATTAAAGACAAAATATGATTTGAAAGCGTGATATTTTAAACACGGTTGCGCAATAGATGGCGCTGTTTTAAAATAATGACAAAATATGAATTGAAAGCGGGATATTTTAAACACGGTTGCACAATAGATGGCCCTGTTTTAAATTAAAGACAAAATATGATTTGAAAGCGTGATATTTTAAATACGGTTGCGCAACAGATGGCGCTGTTTTAAAATACATAATGACAAAACATGAATTACTTACTTCCAAATAGCCATTTGAATAAAATTTGTATTTGATTTGTATTTTTATTTTCTGGAATTATAATGGGTGATTCCAATAGAGATATTTTTTTGCAATAGCCTTTTTTTCGCAGGTCACGTGTGAGCGGTGTCATGCTGTCATGTTATTTTTGTATAGTATTGTTTGGCATTTCATAATGGAAAGACTAAAGCCTGAACAACGTTTACAAATCGTTCAACTTTCAACAACGAAAATTCACGTTCGCTGAGGAATGTGTTTCGTACACTTCGCTCAATTTATGGTCAATATAATCGGCCTACTGAGCTTACTATACGCAACATCATCAGCCATTTTCAGATCCAGCATTCTTTACTGGATAATATTCGACCGAATAGACCACGTCCAGCACGCTGTGAAGAAAATATAGCGGCCGTAGCTGAGAGTGTACACGCAGACGGTGGAGAGTCGATTCGGCGCCGTTCGCAGCAACTCGGACTGACTAATGGAACACCTTGGCGAATTTTACGTCGATATCTTAAATTGAAAGCATGCGAAATACAGCTTGTGGAACATCTGAAGCCGCTCGACCTGCCCAAGCGACATCGCTACGCTCTATGGGATCTTGAAAAGTTCCAAGAAGATCCGACGTTTTAGAGGCAAATTTTGTTCAGCGATGTGGCCCATTTCTGACTCAATGGGCATGTAAACAAACACAATTGCCGCATTTATGGCGAAGAGCAATCTGAAGAGCTTCAAGAGCTGCCACTTTATCCAGAAAAAAAAACGATTGGGTGTGGTTTGTGGGCCGGTCCATATTTCTTTAAAAATGATGCCGGTGCGAACGTAACCGTCAATGGCGACCATTATCGTGCCATGATAACCGACTGTTGGATGCCTAAAGTTGAAGCTCATGATCTCGGCGACATTTGGTTTCTGCAACACGGCGCCATTTCCCACACATCAATGGATTTATTGAGAGCACATTTCGGTGAGCACATAATTTCACGTTTTGGGCCGGTCTATTGGCCACCAATATTGTGTGATATCACACCGTTAGATTTTTTCCTGTGGGACTCTGTAAAGTCTAAAGTTTATGCGGTCAAACCCGCTGCGATTCAGGCCTTGGAGGAAAACATCACGCGTATCAATCGCCAGTTACCAGTCGAAATGCTTGAACGAGTCATCGAAAATTGAATTCAACGGATGGACCATCTGCGACGTAGCAACGGCCAACATTTGATAGACATATTCTTCTAAAAATAAATGGCAAGGAATATTCTTTCAAATGATAATAAACATTCTCCATTAAGTTTGAATTATCTGTGTTTTTTTTTTTTCTTAAAAAAAAGTAGGGAACCTCGAAATGGATCATGCGTTGTTGTTATTAAAATATTTTAAACACCTTTTACAGAGCTTTACAATATTTTTTTTAAATTTTAGAATTTTATATAAATTTCAGAATTTTATCCAGGGATGGGTACCTTTATATAAATTAAATACTTAAGAGTCTTAAAATTTTGTGCGGATTATTTTCAAAGCAAAATCGAACAAAATATTGTCAGGACACACGCAACGTGTGTGCGCGCACGTTCAGTTCACTAATAAATCCCGCGATGCAAACTTTCTGTTGCCCTGTGTTGCTATTACAGGAATTTAAGTTTAAAGAAAACATTTTGCAATAAAGAAAATTAAAAATTATTCATAAAAACTTTATTACAACCTTTAAAAATGTTTCATAAATTTTATCACATTTTTTTTTAATAAAAATGTTTTTGGAATTAAAATTGTTTATGACTTTTGAATTTAAATATTTTATAGTTGAGTTTATTTCTCTTAAAAAACTTAATAGTTTATGTAGGAGTTTAATACTTGATGAATTTTACTACAGCCAATAAACAAACAAAAATTGAAAACGAAAATGAAAATGAAATGCTGCAGCAGTGTGTAGCGGGCTAGAAAATACATTCCATTCTTTAAGCTTTTAATTTAATTAAATTAATTTTTTTTTGTTTATAGTCAATATGCAACTGACACTGCTAATTACATTGAAAATCTAACTCTTAAAAAAATATTTTTTTAAATTAAATAAATTCCCAACAAAGCCAACAAATCTTCATTTTGGTGGCTATAAAATCAAAAATGATGTTTCAAAAATTTTTTTCTCTTCTCTTCTCTAGTTTCTCTATTTTAATTTTGTAATGACTATAAACTATTCCCCCATCAAAGGCATCTTGCTAAACAAAATTTTCCAACATTAAATCCTTAAGAATTTATCAATTATGAAATAATGAAAATCCTCGAAATATTTACCACATGACACCAAAAGCTCTATTACTGTTTGCAGTAATATTTTATGTAGAGCACATATGACAGTTTTGGAAGTTAAGTTGATAGCTTGCTTCATTTTTATTATGGGGTTGCACTCGTTGTCATTTTGATCCTTCAGAATATAAGTTCATACTAACTACGTTTTTTTTTTTTTTCTCCATAAACAATTATATGTTTGAGCTGAGTAGTGTGTGGTTTTGTCAGGGTTTAAATGAAAACAAGTTTTATTATTATGCTTCCTTTTTTCTTTCATAAAATATTGTCATTTTTACTGGTACCCTTGTTGCCCTTAACCCCACTACCCCATGCAAGCTTAGGCCATCTTTTGTTCAACTGTTCATTTCAATTTCAATTTGAATGCTGAAAACGAAAAATACCACAGCATTTAAATTTAAATGTTACAAAGGATTAAAATGACCACAGAGAAAATTGTTGAAAATGAATAATTTTGTGTGTTTGAGTGTGTGTGTGTATTTATTACATCAGCCCAGTGGTGAAAATTAAAGGGCCTTCTCACTGCAGGCCTTCGATAAGTAATGCTTAGAACATTTTTTTTTTCTAAGAAGCTAATTTGTCTGTACCTTCCAAAGATTTCCTTGAAGAAGTCCTTGCCTCTCCTTTTTAAAATATCTAGTAAACATTCCTACTTCCCTTCTCTTAGAAGGGAAGCATGATGTTCTTTTTAAGCGACTTCAAAAACGAAGGAGGTTATAAATTCGTCTGAATGTAACCGCAGAATTCAGCCTTTTCTGAAGCGATTTTAAAATTTTCCTCCTTATTTAAAAGGTTATACTTACAGTTTGGCGCCGTTTTAAAAACCGTTCATTATTTCAAAAATTAAAGGGTGTCCCCACACAACATAAATGTTTTTTACGTGTATTAAGAACCGTAAAGGGCAGCAATTTAAAATTTAAAAAAATTGCGTGTCACTATAGCTCCCAAAGAAAGAAAGTAATAAAAAAAAATGTAAAGGGTGTCCCCATAAGTGAGGTAATTTCAACTAAACGCGGCTATCTTTTGAACCGTTAAAGACAAAACCTTGAAAATTTGACAGAATGTCGATTACTATGAATATAAATATTTAAAATTGTAAATTAAAGGGTGCCCCAATAGTACATTTAATTTGATGTATATGGCCATATTTTTGAACAGCTGTTTACAGACCGCTAAAATTTACAAAGAACCTGTATTCTATATCCGCTATAACAAAAAGTATAAAATTTGAATTTGTAAATAAAAGGGTGGCCCAATAGTTAATGTAATTCTATGTTTGTGACCAAACTTTTGAACTGTTATAGACAGACAGCTAAAATTTACAAGGAACCTGCATTGCAAAGTCCGCTATAACAATTATATAATTTGAATTTAGAAATTAAAGGGTGTCCCCATAAATAACGTACTTTGACCTATATGGCCCACGAAGCCTTATAGAAAAACATTTGAAAATTAGGCAGAATGTCCACTACTTTGTCTGGTATAAAGTATAGATATTTGGAATTATATATTAAAGAGTGTCCCAAGAGTTCATGTAATTTGATGTATATGGCCAAACTTTTGAATTTATAGACAGACAGTTGAAGTTTACAAAGAATTCTTGTGCACAATTCCTTTATAACAACAGGTCTTTTATTTAAAATTGTAAATTAAAGGGTGTCCCAATAGGTAATGTTATTTGAAACCCTTATAGACAGAGGCTTGAATGGTGTCTCCATAAAAGACGAATACATCACTTTTGAACAGTAATAGGGAGAGGGAGAGGCTTGACATTCACATAGTCATTACTTTATTTTCCCGCTATTTTTGGCGCATCTTTCATTTGATTTAAATCTAATTCTTTCAGATTACTTCTTATATTTTTAGTTTAGAATCGATGCCCATTTATCTGTTTGGAAGTCGGTTTTTATTATTTTGTATGGCAAAAACATAATATTCTATTTCTAGATTTCTTACTAGCTGTGCCCACACACGTTGTGAGCGTTCTGACAATATTTTGTTTGATTTTGCTTTGAAAGTAATCCACACCAAATTTAAGGCTCTTACGTATTTACTTTATATAAAGGTACCCATCCCTGGATAAAATTCTAAAAATTATTCTAAAGCTCTGTAAAAGACAGACAGTTAATGAGTTACTTATTACTTTAAAATAGCGCTATCTATTGCGCAACATTACTTAAAATATACCGCTTTCAAAAAAAAAAAGATGCCTTAAAGTATGCAGCACCTTTAAATCAGTAAAAATAAGTCGGCGTACTGTGACTGCTTTTTCCTCACTTTTTCTTGAAAATAAAACATTTTTCCGGCTAAAAAGTATCCTACATATATTGAATTCCGGATACTAAGGTAACTCCTAACAAAATTTTGTTAAAATCCATCCAGTAGTTTTAACGTGATGCGAACACAAAAAAGAAAGACAGACAGACAAGAAATGAGTTACTATTTTATTTTATGTATAGATTTATAAAAAACAAAATATATTTAATTGAATATTGCTTGTCAACTATATTCATCCATAGACTTATGGATAAAGCTCTTATGGTTTGAGGCCGTAAGTTCGATTCCCCAAAAAAATTAAGAAATAATTCTTGCAAAAAAAAACCGACTACAAAACAAATATATGTGCATCAATTCTTAACTAATCTGTAAGATATAGAACTCAAATCAAATACTTGTATACTTGTTGCTCTAACGGACATAGTAATATACGTTTTGTACATTCAAATGTCTATCCATAACGGCTCAGCAGATAAAGCAATATACGACAAATTACCTCAGATATGAGGACACCCTTTATTTTTTACACTTATTATTACTGACACAGCAATAAAAAGTAACGGTTCCAAAGATATGGCCATATAGGTTAAACAATATCACCTAGGGGACACCCTTTAATGTACAATTTTAAATTAAACACTTATTTTAAAGGACAGATTCTTTGTCAATTTCAAATGTCTGTCTAAAATGGTTCAAAAGTTTGGCCATGTGCATCAATTTACATCAACTATTGAGACACCCTTTATAACTTTAAATATTTATAAATGTTATTATACGGGACATAGTAGTGGAGATTCTGTCTAATTTTCAAGTGTTTGTCTATAACGGTTCAAAAGATAGGGCTAGATAGGTAAAATTTTATCAATTAAGGAGACACCCTTTAGTTTCCAAATTTAAATTATATACTTGATATTATAAAGGACTTAGATATACAGATTCTTTGTAAATTTCAACCGTCTCGCTGTTGCGGTTCAAAAGTTTTGCAATATACATCAATTTACATCAACTATTGGGACACCCGTTAACTTCTAATAATAAATATTTAATGCCTGATTATAAATATTGGACATTCTGTCCAATTTGCAAGTGATTGTCTACAATGGTTCAAATGGTTCATATATTAAAATTGACGTCACATATGGGGACACCCTTTAATTTTTAAGTTTATTTTTTATTAATTTCGGTTACTGCCAGCTATAGTGATATGCAGTTTTTTTAAATTTTAAACGGGTGCTCTTTACGGTTCATAATACACGTTAAAAACACGTATGTTGTATGGGGACACCCTTTAATTTCCAAAATTCTGAACTTATTTTAAAATGGGACCAATCTGTAAGCATTTCCTTTCTAATAAAGGAAAAATTTTTAAAATGGGTTCAGAAATGATTGAGTTCTGCGGGCACAAACATAAAAAAAGCAACATTCGTCTGTTGCTTTTTTTTATAACCTTTTTTTTGATAACCTCCTTCTTTTTTTGAAGTCGGTTAAAAATTAAAATTTGTTAAATGCTTTAAAAAATTAGAAAAACAATCAATAATGAGTAAAAAAATATTGGTTTTTGCTATGAACTGCCTTCTAAAAGGCATTTTCTCTCTGAACACCTTCTAACAGACAATTTTCAGACCTTCTGAAACACTTGCCGGAATTAGCGAGAATTGAAAGACTGCTCCGCTATGACAACCTGTGTAAAAAATATATGAGAAGGAATAGAGAGGCCTTGTAAAAGGCCATCATACTCCTTCTTTTTACTACTGTATGAAACCTGCAGCAGGATGTGTGTGCGTATGTGTGTGCGTGAATAAGTAAATTTTATTTTATTTTATTACGACTTTCTGCCAGGATTGAAAATTAAAGTATTTGTTGCAGGCATTCATGCAATCGTCCGTCCGTCCGTTAGTCAGTCATTCATTCAGTGTAGGAGGCATTTTTTTGTAGGGTAAATAAATTTCAGTAAAATAAATAAATAAATATATAAGTTGATGCGCTCTAATATTCACGGTTGGACGAAGGTGATAGTAGTGACTGACACTGTGGTGATGTTAAGTGAAGTGAAGTGGCGGAAGTAATGGTTTGTATTTATTACACCCAGCCAGCATTTTATGAAATTCTCAATCATATGCGAGACTTAAGACTCTTCTGCACAATGGAACACAATCATAAATATGGATGGGTAATAAATGTGGGGAGTAGAAGTAGGATACCATTTTCTCTCTCCTTCTTGAAGAGTCGTTTACAGCTTGCTATTCGATTAATTTTGAGTCTTCTTCGAGTCATATTTTAGCCTTTTTTATAAACATTTTATTTACTCACATTTGAAGCCCAAGTGGTCGCGCAAGTGATTAAAGATTTAGTCAGATAATTTTTAAAGTTATATCCGTATTAGTAAATTCTGCAAATATTTGATCTTATGGTCTTCTAACTTTTCCAAACTATTGTGGTTTTTTTTTTTCTTAAAAAGTATTTAATGTCTAGTAAAACATCTTTCAAATATTTAACAGGCAGATGGTTTAAAGTTATTTTGCTGCAGAAGTAATGATGGACTTGATGGACCGTATATTTTTACCATGAAATTAAAAGCATAAACTTAAATTAACTTAAGTTTTCAATGAGCGTTATTTGTTTCTAAGCTTATTTTGAAGCATTAAATATTTAAAAAATTTAAATAAAACTTATGTCAAAAATTTTTTGTCAAAATTATTAGAAAAAAATTAATCGAAAATCTTTTGTAAAAATTTTCTGGATAATTTTTTGTAAAAATTTTATTTAAAAATTTTATCCAAAATTTTTTGTTAAAAATTTTAAAAAATTTTTTTATAAAAATTTTACAAAAATTTTTTGTAAAATTTTATAGAAAGTTTTTTGTAAAATTTTTATCGAAAATTTTTTGTAAAATTTTTATCTAAAATTTTTGTAAAATTTTTATCGAAAATTTTTGTAAAATTTTTATCGAAAATTTTTGTAAAATTTTTATCGAAAATTTTTTGTAAAATTTTTATAGAAATTTTTTTGTAAAATTTTTATCGAATATTTTTTTTGGAAAAAATTTTATCGAATATTTTTTTTGGAAAAATTTTTATCGAATATATTTTTGTAAAAATTTTTATCGAATATTTTTTTTGAAAAATTTTATGGAAATATTTTTTGGAAAAACTTCATCGGAAATCTTATTGTAAAAATTTAATCGAAAGTTTTTTGTAAAGATTTTACAGAAAATTTTTCGTAAAATGGTCAGACAAAACTACACTACCTATTGACTGCTCCAGGTTCCCAGTGGGACCCCTGTGGGTCTATCTACCTCTATGTGTATTGCTTTCTGTAAAGGTCTTTAATACAAATCAAAGCAAAAAGCAAAAGAGAATCATTACAACGGAAGAAAATAAAAACAATGTGAAAAAATATAAGTGGGCGTGGTTTTTTTATTTAGAAAGTTTTTGGGAATTCAAATTTAATTATTTAATATTATGCTAATTACCCCTAACATTTTATAATAAAAATGCGATTTATTTGTTGGGAGAAAAATAGCTATTTCCTATACCTATTTCACTGGTTGCTCAGGTCAGATCATGTTTCCTAATTTTAGAGAAGCCAAAAATAATTATAAGTAATAAAATTCGACAAAACACAATGATAAATGTAATTTCACTAAAGCGGAATTCAGCAATATCAGACCCTTACATTCGAGGCTGCGGGCAAAAAACCAAGCCTACCTATATTTTTTAAATTTTTTTATTTTTTTTCGGTTGTAAGCAAAAAAAAGCAAAAGAGAATGCTTTTTTTGTTAAATAAATATATGAGTACGATTAGTAGATCCCATGGAGTTGAAAAAATTTTACAAAAACTTTTAAAAAGTTTTTACAAAATATTTTCAAAAAATTTTAAAAACATTTTCTAACAAAATTTTTAAAAAGATTTTCTATAAATTTTTTTAGATGATTGTTAATCAAATCTTTGCAAAATAGTTTCAATAAAAGTTTTACAAAAATATTTTCTATAAAATTTTTACAAAAAAATTTCTATTAAATTAAAAAAAAATACAAAAAATTTTTAAAAAAGTTTTAAAAAAATTATTTAAAAAAATCTATAAACTTACAAAAAAATTTTTATAAAACTTTTGCAAGAAAAATTCTATAAAATTTTTACAAAAAAAAATTCTATAAAATTTTTACAAAAAAAAATCTATAAAATTTTTACAAAAAAAAATTCTATAAAATTTTTACAAAAAAAATTCTATAAAATAATTTTTACAAAAAAAAATTTCTATAAAATTTTTACAAAAATAAAATTCTATAAAATTTTTACAAAAATAAAATTCTATAAAATTTATACAAAAAAAAATTTCTATAAAATAATTTTTCCAAAAAAAATGTCTATAAAATTTTTACAAAAAAAAAATTTTCTATAAAATAATTTTTACAAAAAAAAATGTCTATAAAATTTTTCCAAAAAAAATTTTTCTATAAAATGTTTACAAAACAAAATTTCTATAAAATGTTTACAAAACAAAATTTCTATAAAATTTTTACAAAAAATATTATCTATTAAATTTTTACAAAAAAAAATTTCTTATAACATTTTTACAAAATAAAATTTTCTATAAAATTTTTACAAAAACAATTTTCTATAAAATTTTTACAAAAAAAAATTTTTCTTTAAAATTTTTACAAAAAAAAATTCTATAAAATAATTTTACAAAAAAAAAATTTCTATAAAATTTTTACAAAAAAAAATTCTATAAAATTTTTACAAAAAAAAATTTCTATAATATTTTTACAAAAAAAATTTTCTATAAAATGTTTACAAAAAAAATTTCTTAAAATGTTTACAAAAAAAAATTGTATAAAATGTGTACAAAAAAAATTTTCTATAAAATTTTTACAAAACAAAATTTCTATAAAATTTTTACAAAACAAAATTTCTATAAAATTTTTGCAAAAAAATATTTTCTATTACATTTTTACAAAAAAAAATTTTCTATAAAATTTTTACAAAAAAAAATTTTCTATAAAATTTTTACAAAAAAAAATTTTCTATAAAATTTTTACAAAATAAAATTTTCTATAAAATTTTTACAAAAAAAAAATTTCTATAAAATTTTTACAAAACAAAATTTCTGTAAAATTTTTACAAAACAAAATTTCTATAAAATTTTTACAAAAAAATATTTTCTATTAAAATTTTACAAAAAAAAATTTCTATAAAATTTTTACAAAATTAAATTTTCTATAAGATTTTTACAAAAAAATTCTTATAAAATTTAAACAAAAAAATTATAAAATTTTATAAATTTTTTTTTTTAATTTTGTAAAATTTTCTATAAATTTTAACCAAAAAATTATAAAGATTTATAGAAAATTTTTACAAAAATTTTATAGAAAATTTTAACATGGTTAGGCATTTCAGGTGACGACATATACCCTAAACGAAATATTGCTGATTAGTGGAAGCGCAGTTCCTTTTTAATGCGTTTGGCTCTTAAATTAAAACAATTTTGTACTTATGTCTGTAAAAATGAAATCACTGTGGTGAAGGCTATAGAAGATTCGACACGGCCGAATACAGCACTCCTACTTGTTTTTTGTTAATATCATTTTGTTTTTTATGTTTAGGTTTTTTATAAACGACTATTTTTGATGATTTTTTTTTAGTTTTTTGTTTGTGAAATTCCATTTTTTTTTTTTTATTTTTTTGTAGATGTCAATTTTACATTTTTTCCACTTTAATGTGAAACTTCGAAATGTTTCGACTAGCCTTTAAATTTTTATTTTAAATTCGACATCCTTCCCATCTGTGTGTCTTTTTCAATGAGGGATTTTTTAGCAAGAATTTTTTAATTTCATCTCCACACTATATGTTATGAGCGGCGTATTGCGTATATGCAGTATCGGACTACCTGGCAAGTCTAAAATATTTAAGAACTTGTCAATTAAAACAAAACAATTCAAGCCGATGCTGGCACTTTATTTTCCAATCTCTTCTAATTAATTCAACACTATTGTATTAAAAAAAAACAGCAGAAAGAGCAAACAAATGTAATGAGAAAAAGAAAAAATTACATAAAACCACATGATTATTATTATTAATTTTTTGCGGTTTTTTGTTGGTTTTGTTTTTGTTCTTGCCTTAACGCCTGAATTTTAAATGATTTTTTTTTTTAAGTAGACAGAATGTAAATCACACACATATACACTTAAATACGCAAACACAAATAAAAAATTACCGAAAACGCAAAGTTAAACAAACCAAGCCTAAAGGATAAAAATATATGCAAATCTCGCTTTTATCAGCAACATTATCAACACTAAATATATTCACAACAACAAATAAATTAAAAAATAAAACAAAAGTTATACATTCAACACCAACGCTAACAACCACCAACGCCATTATTAAAATCACCGTCACCGTTACCGTCATCGCCATCATCATTTCCGGTGGATATCTCGTAGATATTTATTTGTTCATAGAATATCCGCAATGGACAAACTGTAGACAGCGTAAATGTATTAAACAACTGAATACTAAACAAACAGACAGACAAACAAACAAACTTTCACGGCAAATTGATATACGAGAAAAAAAACCAAAAAAATTGTTTAAAACTTTATTGATAAAAAAAATGAAAAATTAAAGATTTTGACCATGTTTATGATATTAAACAAACTGGGGAATAAAACGAGGGCAATCCCACAATTATGACAATCATTTCATTAATCTAGAGGCACTAAGTAAATTTTCAGAGCCAATATAAACTAAAAAAAAAAATAAATGTCCGGCTACATTGGCAAAATACCCCCATGTGAGACGTAAACGAATCACCATTACATCCATTAAAATTTACTGATTGGTGCGGTTTACACTCTGGAGGCTTTATCGGCCTTTATTTTTTTCGAAATCAACAAGAAGCTGCCTTTACGGTGAATGGCGATCATTATAGAGCCATGCTGACTGAATTTTTGTTTTCAAAAATTAATCAGCTAAACATCAACGACATTTGGTTCTAACAAGATGGCGCTAATTGTCCTACAGCCTGGTTAACAACCGATTTATTGCAAAATCAATTTAGTAACAATTTTATTTCCGGAAGTAGTTCCGTTCAGTGGCCCCCTCGACTTAATACCTCTGGATTACTTTTTAGGAGGCTTTGGTATTATGACAATAAATCAACAACAACAACAATCAAATGAAGCATTGGAAGCCGATATTTAAGCCATTGAAACCAAACGGCTAGAATTATTGGATAAAATGGTCAAAAATTGGACTGATTCAATAGACGAAGCAACTCGTAGCCCTGAAATTATCTGCCAGATTATAATAAAAAAAAATAATTCCTACAGTATTTTTGTATTAAAATTTTAATTTCTCATGCATGGAAAAAACACCAGATAGTTTTAATTTTGTCTTTGTTCTTCGAAGTTTCCAAAATTATTTGCCCACCTACGCAGTCGCCTTATTGCTCATCTAAATCTTGATGTTGAAGGAACATCTTTGACATCTTTGCAGCTACTGAAACAGATAGAGCATGCATTAATCCGCTTAACACAATCTCAGATATTACTCTCTCCGGCACTTGCGAGATAGCAGATAAGAAATGTAGTCCATCTACGCAGAGCTCTGCACTAGCACTAGAGCACTATCACGCTATGTATAAAAGGGTTGTATGTATGTAATGTAAGGAAAATATTGATCATAATAGGTCCCTTTTCGACTCCCTTCTGTCCACTATGATTACAGGTAACCGAAATGTAATTTACGGCAACCTACTTACATTTAGTCTTGTGCTACAACCAGCCCTTAATCTTGACTTTAGTGATTTCAGACTGTCGACTGGTAACTGTCGGCCTTGTTTCTCATCACGTAGTCTCTAGTAATAGCTAGCATTTGTTCAAGGCTCAGGTCCCCTGCGGCATCCACCACTGGTCCCGAGTCTTATGCTAGCCAGTGCTAGACATTCACACACAATGTGCGCTGCTGTCTCAGCCTCTCTCCTTTCCCCGTCTCCTCTTCTGCTTCTGCCTCTCACTGTTAGGCATGAGCTGTAGAGACTCCGACTCGAAGTTGAAGGAACGTTTTGAGGTGCCTGCTTCCGAAAAGGATTTGCCTAAGCCCACAGAGCCAGGTGCGTCCAATTCATCTACATTTACCTCCATAGCGGCAGGAGTATCTTCATAGACTGACCAGTCTACCCCTTGCGAGGTTTCTTTGTCATTCTATTTCGATGTCCTTCCCTGGCCAGTGGCAACCGGAGTTCCTAAAAGGATTAACCTCTCCACCTCTAACAAGGCTTCCTTGTCCATCCCTATCGAAATATCCCTTTTCAACGCCATAGGAGAACCTTTAGAGATTAACCTGTTCACCCTTTGCAAGGCGTTCCTGTTAATCCCTTCTGAATTCTTCCCTAGGCCATTATTGGAGAAAACGTTGGCCGCCCACACAGAGCTCATTATGCATGGGTAAGTCTACTTTGAAACTGGAGCTCGACTGGTATCCAGAGTTCGCATACTAACGGCCAAGCAATCTCCTGACCACGCATCCTGTCGTATGCTGTTCCTCCGTGGATTAGGGGTAGTGTTCTTACAGATTAAGGTTCAAGGAATCCTGGCGTTTGGTGCCCCCATTTTCCCCAAAGCTTCGAGAATGAACCGCAATGACAATTAGTGCCCCCGGGGAGGGTTAGAATTATATTTTTAAAAATTTACTTCTCTTCCCCAACTATCTTATTTAGCCTCCCCACTAGACGCCTGCTTGTGGCCGTTAAAATGAAGAGCTATAATTCGCCTTATAAGGCGAATTTAAGTCCCATGCTGAATTCTGATTTTACAAGAGTTTGTTGCCACCATTGCGGCATTTAAAGACTTCAGTATAAAAGTTTATAAATCAACTTGAGCCGACTTTGCGTTTCTTTCATTATAACGTCGCATGGAAACATTCGTAATTAACAGCCGACCAGCTGAAACCTAAAAATGTTGTCACTTTTCAAAAGTTTCACTTTTTTTTTTAAATTGGCTTTCAATTTATCAAGTTGTTTGTTTAAAACCAAAATACAAAATTAATAAATTGCTAAACTAAATTGCGATTTTTTTGCCACAAAGTTTTTTTGTTGTTGTTTTTTCTTTCTATTATTTATCTTTACTTTTTTTTATTATTTTTGAACTCTACGCTGAAGTGATTTCAAATGACTTTAAAACAACCTTCACCTGGTAACGCCTTTGAACAGCAAATACTCACACATTTAAAGCGCAGATACATACATTCATACTCGTACATAAATGAAATAGCATGCAACAACAGCAACAGCAACAGCAACAAGCAACAAAAGCCTAAAAGTTTTTAAACAACAACAACAGCAACTACAAAAGTTATTAAAAAGGCCAAATAACAATTATTATAAAAATTTATAACAACAAACATTTACGAACAAGGTATTTGCTGCCCTCTTTTTTTCATTGGCAAGCGGCACAGTGGGTGAATGGAAGTAGATAGCTACAAACAAAGCAATTTTTATGAAAATGAAAAATACATCCATTAATTATACACTTTTAGTCATATTTTTAATAACACTTTTGCCCGAAAAAGGTTTTTTAAGTAACTTTTTTTCGGGAATTTGTTTAAAAAAATTTTTAATAAACATTTTTTTAGAAATATGGGTGTCAATATAATTCTTAGTAATATACTAGCTGTGCTCACACACGTTGTGAGCGTAATGAAAACATTTTGTTCGATTTTGCTTTGAAAGTAATTCACTACAAATTTTAACTCTCTTACGTAGTTACTTTATATAAAGGTACCCATCCCTGGATAAAATTCTAAAATTCTTAAAAATATTGTAAAGCTCTGTAAAAGATGTTTAAAATATTTGAATAACAATATAATTCCACACAGTAAAAATAAAAATTATATAGAAATTTTATTTAATTAGCCATTTGGCAGTAAGTAATTCACATTTTGTCATTATTTTAAAACAGCGCCATCGGTTGCGCAACCGTATTTAAAATATTCCGCTTTTAATTCATATTTTGTAATTATTTTAAAACAGCGCCATCTGTTGCGTAACGGTGTTTAAAATATTCCGCTTTCAAAAATAAAAGATGCAGCAGCTTTAAATCGATAAAAAAATCGGCCTACCTGCCCTGCTTTTTTTCTCCACTTTCTCTTGGAAATAATATATTTTTTCAGAAAAAAGTATCCTATATTTGAGTTAGCATACTAAGGTATATCCTCGAAAAATGTTGTAAAATTCCAGCCAGTGGTTTTTACGTGATGCGAACACAAACAGAAAGACAGCTAGACAGACAGGAAGTTAGGTACTATTTAGTATTATTAAATTAAAAATTTTTCTAAATAATAGTCGATAAGCCCTCATTCGTTTTTTTTTTAAATTTCGTTGTCGTTTTTACTGTTGAATAAAATTTTCATAAGTGCTGGGGGCTTATCGGCTACTTTTTCGCACAAATTCCTCCTAAGCGATGTCGCAAATTTTTTTCCTGATGTCTTTTTTAACAACATATTACTATCGAAAAATAAATATATACACATCGTGTCACTTGTTTTGAGTTGAGGTATTTTTGCACAGTTCTTCTTTGAATATAATGTTGTTATTAATGTAGAGGGAATATCGAAAGAGAACACTTGCTTCGACCCACTTCCATGTACATTGATTTTAGGCAACCGATTTTTAAATTTCGGCAACCTTACTTTGAGTCACTCTTGACTTTGGTGATTTCAGACTGTCGACTGCGAACTGTCTGCCGTCTTTCTCATCACGGAGTCTTTAGTAATTGCTAGCATTTGTGAAAGGCTTAGTGTCCCTATGGCATCCACATTAACTAAGTTTCTGCCCTTGGTCCTAAGCCCTACCAGTATCATCTTCTTAGATTTTCTTTTTCTTAGAAGATACATGAAGTTTCTATAACCTATCTATCACTAACATATTTATCCAGTTTGAGGTACTTCTATTATAATAATATTATTTATTATCTATTATTATAACTCAGCACCTTACTAGCCTTCCTGCCAAAGGACTCTTTGAGCACAGTTGGAGCCTGTCTAGATGTAGTAGCCTTCCTCCAACTTTTCAGGCTTAGTGAGCCATTGTACGTGAAAATAATAATCGAGCAGTATTTGTCACTGGTTCCCGACATCACGACATAATGACAGAATATTTTATGTCTACATTAAACGAGACATGGGCTTTCAACAGGATTATATCACATTTCAAAAAATTTAAAAACAAATTTTTTAATATTTTCTCAAAATATAAAAGATACACAGTATACATTAAAATCACGTCTTGTATGGGGACACCCTTTAATTTGTATTTTTTTTTTTTTCTTCAGCCTATCCCTATAGCTGAAAAAAGCAAAAACTCTTTGTAAATTTGCAGAATCTTGGTCCTTCAGCACAAAAGATAGGCCTATATATGTTTAAATTACCTCTTTTATGGAATACCCTTTATGTATTAATACTATATTCGTACCAATTTTTATCACGTCTTATATGGGGACAACCCAAAGTAATACAAACTCTTTGTAAATTCCCAGAATCTTATGGTACAAAATATAGGCTCTTATAAGTTAAAATATCCATTTTCTGGGACACCCTTTATGTATTAATACTAATTTCTTAAACTTATCACGTCTTGTATGGGGAAACTCCAAAGTACTAGAAACTCTTTGAAAATTCCCAGAATCTGCCTCTTATGGTACAAAATATAGGATCTTATACGTTAAAATTACCCATTTTCTGGGACACCCTTTATGTAATAATACTAATTTCTTAATTTTATCACGTCTTATATGGGGAAACCCCAAAGTGATAGAAACTCTTTGTAAATTCCCAGAATCTGCTGCTTACGGTACAAAATAGAGGCTCTTATACGTTAAAATTACCTATTTTCTGGGGCACCCTTTAGATACTAATATTTTATTTTTACTACTTATTATTGTAGCGGGTATAGAAATGCAGACTATGTGTAATATTCAAGTGAATGTGTATAACGGTTTAAATTTAAATTTTCCTTATTGTACAGGGTGGGCCAACTTTGATTGACTGTTTATTTTATCATAAATTATTTTTATATTTTATTATTATAATAATTAATGATGTCATCATACTCAACGCAAGAACATGTGTTAATTGTTCAACTTTATATTGTTTCCGGCTCGAACAACTTTTTAAATAAACTCATTATGAGCGATGAAGGGCACTTTCATATAAATGGACAACATGTCAGATCTGCCGAGTTTGTGGTACCCAAAATCCTAGAGCAGTTCATCAGAGACAATTACACCCTCTCAGATGTACGGTTTGGTGTGAAACTATTTCTCGGTCCATATTTTTCGAAAATAATGCTGGAGGACCAGAAACCATCTTCGAAACCCCATATTAAACCATGTTAGAAATTTGTTTAAGTCCGACAACACGGAGCTTCATCTCATACCTCGAGAGGTACAATGGTGATTTCATTTCAAATCAGTTAGTCGAAGTTGGCACACTCTATATTTGTTGATGTTGTTGTTGTAACAACTCTGCTGTTGTCGGAAGTTCTTTCCTGAGGAAAAAACTTTCGGTTTGTACAGCTGTTGCTGAGTTGACAATCTTTGGCCGAGTGATACTCGGGTCATTCCGGAGCGAAGATCCAATTGTCGTGGAAACGTTGTTATTCTTATATACATTGTTGTTATGTATATTATATCGTAATTGCATCCTCTGTGTAAATTTCAACTGTATATCTTTAACGGCTACGAAGTTAAGATTATAAACATCAAATTATATCACTCCTGGGGGACACCCTTTAATTTCTGATTTTCAATTTTATACTTGTTGTTATGGAAATTCATACTTACTATTGCGTACATACATAGTAATATACACGTTGCGTAAGTTTCTTGCATCTTCTTGTAACGGGTTTAAAGATAAGACCATATAAATTATATAAAGGGTGTTTTTTATAGAGGTATAGAACTTTAAGTTGGCATTACTTTTCAAGATGGCGATCGATTTAACAGCTGTCAAGTGATTTATTCTCAGTTTGGTTTGGCAATTCATCATGAATAGACTCGCGCCTAAAGAGTAAGGCGTAGATTCGTCGAATGGGCCCAAAACGAGATTAGCGTTGTTCCCGATTTTCATAAGCGAATTTTGTTTAGCAATAGAGCGCACTTCTGGTTGAATGGCTACGTCAACAAACAAAACTGCGGCATTTGGAGTGAAGGTAATCCTCAAGCGTATGTCGAAACACCGTTACATCCAGAAAAACTGACTGTTTGGTGCGCTTTATGGGCTGGTGGAAACATTGGTCCGTACTTTTTCAAAAACGATGGTGACCAGAATGTTACAGTCAATGGTGATCGGTATAGAGCCATGATTACTAACTTTTTCATTCCTCAATTGAATAACCATGATGTCCAGGAGTTGTGGTTTCAACAAGACGGCGCAACATGTCACACAGCTCGTGCCACAATAGATTTATTGAAAGACACGTTTGGTGACCGCCTAATTTCACGTTTTGGACCTGTGAATTGGCCTCCAAGATCTTGTGATTTGACACCGCTAGACTACTTTCTGTGGGGCTATGTAAAGTCATTGGTCTATGCGGATAAGCCACAAACGCTTGACGATTTGGAAGGCAAGATTCGCCGTGTTGTTGCCGATATACGGCCACAAATGTTAGAAAAATTCATCGAAAATTGGACGTCCAGATTGGACTACATCCGCGCCAGCCGGTGCGGTCATATGTCAGAAATCATAATTAAAATGTAATGCCACAAGATTATCTTTCGGATAAGTAAAATTCATGTCAATCGAATAATCCATCGTTGTTTTATTGCAACTTAAAGTTCTATACCTCTATAAAAAACACCCTTTATTAAGCCATCTATGGAGACACCCTTTAATTTCTGACTTTCTTTATTATACTTGTTGTTATAGTGACCATAGTAACATTTATTCTGTGCTTTTTTCCAAAGTCTGCCTATAGCGGTTCAAAAGGTAACAACATATATATCAAATTACGTCATCTGTGGGGCACCCTTTAATTTTCAGATTTATTTTATATCTAGTAATTTTCTGAAAATTTGAAATACCTTCCCTTAGTAGTTCTAATGATATAATAAAATCGCGTGAGTAGTATGGGACACCCTTTAATTTTTAAATTTTTAAATTTAGCTTTTTAATCGAACGCATTCTGTATTTAAAACCTTTGAAAAGCGGTTCATAAACGACGGAGTTCCCCAGCACTAAACAAATTAAAAATACAGACCTGCTGATACCCTCCCTTCCTTCTTTTTTGAAGTCGTTCTCTAACATAAAAAATTATATTTTATCAATCATTAAATTTTATACTCTTTTAATAGTTTTTATTCGATTTTGATTAACAAACTAAAACTATTGTTAATATACCCCATCTAACAAATACAATACAATATGTGTTAATACACCAATTGTTAAATAAAAGCTGCGTAAGCAAATATTTTATTATTAACAATCATAATCACAATCATCGTCAGTGGAGGGCGACAATTTTATTATGGAAATATTTGTCTTCTCTTAAGACATAATTCCTTCCTACTCTCCACAGACACTAATGTATGCCCATTATTGGTTCTTTTTATGAAAAAAAAAAAATGAATAACAATGTGTTTTATGGCAATTAAATTTAATCATTGGGAAAGATTACTCGGCTAAACAATTACACATTTTCATGTTTATTTTTACACAAAAATATATTTTTGCTTGACTTGATAATGAATAACTTATGACACGATTACAATAAAATAAAATAACACAGTTACACGCAACATACATAGTATCAAAATCACACATAGTGTCAAAATTAAACACAAACAAACATTTCTACTAAAAACATGAGAAATCCCAGCAAACACAGGGGTGTAAATTACACTTATTTGTAAGATGATTTGCTCGTGCTTGCTGTGTTCTTTAAATTTTTTGTGGTTTGCGATGTGTTTTCATTTGCCTAACCAGAAAATATTATATCATAGAGTATATTTCGCCTAAATGGCTTCCTTTGTATTGAAATCTAAACATCCATATAATAAAATAGTAACTCATTTCCTGTCTGTCTGTCTGTCTTTCTTTATTTGTGTTCGCATCACGTAAAAACTACTGAATGGATTTTAACAAAATTTTCTGAGGAGGTACCCTAGTATCCTGACTCCAATATAGGATACTTTTTATTAATTAAAATACCTTATTTGCAAGAGAAAGTGGAGAAAAAGCAGTGAAAGTACAGGGTGGCGCAAAAATAACCTGCCGATGTTTTTTGGCTGTAATTTAAAAAAAAATGAAAAACTTTGTTTCTTCTTGTGGATTATTTTTATTTGGTCTTTTAATTTTTTTACATCAAGTCGAGAATATGATGTCATGTAAATGGCCGCAATGTCAAAACAGAATTGATTTTAGGGGCCAATCGCATTTATAGCATTTTCTGATAGGAGGATTACTTTTGCGCCACCCGTACGTCGATTTTTTACCGATTTAAAGGTACTGCATACTCTTATAAATTTTTTTTTTAAAGCGTGATATTTTAAACACAGATGGCGCTGTTATAAAATAATGAGTAACTCACTCATTTCCTCTCTGTCTTTTACAGAGCTTCACAATAATTTTTAGAATTTTAGAATTATATATAAATTTTAGAATTTTATCCAGGGATGCGTACCTTTATCTAAAGTAAATACGTAAGAGTGTTAAAATTTGGTGGAGATTACTTTCAAAACAAAATCTAACAAAATATTGCCAGGACGCACACAATGTGTATGGGTAAACACGCTTTTAACGTAATTTTGAATTATTCTGCATAAAATGTTGACTGTGCAAAATTGAATAGAGCGTTGCGGATACTGCCTTAGCTTCAAAATTCGAAAAAAATAAAAGGCGTCAAAATAAGATTTTATAAATAATTACAGTCACACCCGGCTATAACAAATACTTGAATATTCACAAAAATCTCAACGTGTCTCATAACATCTTGAATAGTCGTGGTTACGTTCGACTAAGAACATAAACGCATGTTTTTCTTTCAGTGTTCTTTCAATGTTTATCTTGACTATATACAGTAGGGAGCAGAGTACGAGTAAATGTTTGTATTTTTCGCATTTTTAGGCGCGTAGAAATAGTAGTAATAAAGCGATTTAATCTTTAATATTTTTATTTTATTTATTATCCAAATGTTAACAATAATGTTTTTAAAACAATTCAAAATCTCATATATTCAAAGAAAAGTCAAAATAAAAACAAGAGGGCTATATTCGGCCAAGTAGAATCTTAAATACCCTTCACCATAGCAATGCTAAATATTCCGTTTCTCTGTTATGTTTCCCAATTTCACAATAATATACATTCAGTTTTCACTTCTATCATTTTTAACTTCATTATTACAAAACACCCTTTAGGTATTCCATTTCAAGGTTCAATACTTTTTTTAAGAAAAAAACAAAACACAGAAAATTCAAATTTATTGGAGAATGTTTATTATAATTTGAAAAAACATTCTTTGGCATTTATTTTTTGAAGTTTATGTCTATCAAATGTTGGCCGTTGCTACGTCGCAGATGGTCCATCCATTGAGTCCAATTTTCGATGACTCGTTCGAGCATTTCGACTGATAACTAGCGAATGATACACGTGATGTTTTCCTCCAAGGCCTGAATCGAAGCGGGTTTGTCCGCATAAACTTTAGACTTTACATATCTCCACAGGAAAAAGTCTAACGATACGATATTACACGATCTTGGTGGCTAATGGACCGGCTCAAAACGTGAAATTATGTGCTCACCAAAATGTTCTCTCAATAAATCCATTGATTGATGATTGATGGTGTGGGAAGTAGCGCCGTCTTGCTGTCGCCAAGATCACGAACTTAAATTTCAGGCATCAAATAGCCGGTTATCATGGCACGATAACGAAAACGTCGGATCTTCTTGGAACTTTTCAAGAGCCTGTAGAGCGAAGCGATTCAGGCGAAAGTCTTTCCATTGTGAAATGACAAACAATACTCAACAAAAATAACATGACAGCATGACACGACTCACACGTGATCTGTCAAAAAAAGGCTATTGAAAAAAGTACCTCGAAATGGGTCCCCCCGGGGGCACTAATTGTCATTGCAGTTCATTCTCAAAGCTTTGACGTAGTGCTATCGGGGAAAATGCGGGCACCAGACGCCAAGGTTCCTTTAATCTTAATCTAGAAGAACCTCGCCCTAATCCACGGTGGAACAGCATACGCCAGGGATGCGTGGACAGGAGGGTGCTTGGCCGTTAGTATGCGAACTCTGGATACCAGTCGACCTCCAGTTTCAATGTAGACTTACCCATGCATAAGGAGCTCTGTGTGGGTGGACAAAGTTTTCTCCAATAATAGCCTAGGGAAGATTTCAGAAGGTATGGACAGGCAAGGGGTGAACGGGTTAATATCTAAAGGTTCTCCTATGGCGTTAAACCGGGATATTTCGATAGAGATGGACAAGGAAGCCTCGTTAGAGGTGGAAAGGTTAATCCCTTTAGGAACTCCGGGTGCCACTGGCCAGGGGAGGATATCGAAATAGAATGATAAAGAAACCTCGAAAGGGGTGGACTGGTCAGTCTATGAAGATACTCCTGCGGCTATCGAGGCAAATGTGGATGAAGTGGACGCACCTGGCCCTGTGGGCTTAAGCAATTCCTTTTCGGAAGCAGGCACCCCAAAACGTTCCTTCAACTTCGAGTCGGAGTCTCTACAGCTCATGCCTAAAAATGAGAGGCAGAGGCAGAAGAGGAGACGCGGAAAGGAGAGAGGCTGAGACGGCAGTGCACAGTGTGTTTGAATGTCCAGCACTGGCTAGCATAAAACTCAGGACCACTGGTGGATGCCATGGGGCACCTGAACCTTGAACAAATGCTAGCAATTAATACAGACGGCATGATGAGAAAGAAGGCCGACAGCCTGAAATCACTAAAGTCAAGTTTAAGGGCTGGTTGTAGAACATGACTCAATGTAAGTAGGTTGCCGTAAATTACATTTCGGTTGCCTGTAATCATATAGGATGGAACGGGGTTAGAAAAGGGACCCATTATGGAAGTGGTCTACTTACATACATACCTCGAAATGGGTCACCCTTTATAATATAAAGACAGACAATTTTTTGTTAAAATTTATTAAAATTTTATTGAAAATTTTTTGTAATAATTTTATCAAAAGTTTTTTAAAAATAATATCGAAAATAATTTTTGTAAAATTTTATTGAATTTTTTTTTTTTTTTTGTAAAAAATTTTTATTGAAAATTTTTGTAAAAATTTTAAACCAAAGCATAATAGGTCCATTCGTTCCTCAATGATTTTTGGTATCCGACTGGACATTTACGAATACCTTACTTTTATTAAGTCTCGTGCTGTCATACTAGTCGTTTACTCTCGAGTGCAAGGATTTCAGACTGCCGACTGATACATGCCGACATTCTTCCTCATCACAGAGTCTATGGTAACAGGGCTAAGGTCTCCACAGCATCTCCATATAATATGTGTCTGCCCGTGGTCCACAGACTTTTTATGTTAGCCTTTTTCCAGACACAATCTGTAAGTATCTTCTTACCGCGATTTTTAACTTGGACAGATAATACTTGAGAGTCCATGCCCTATTTAAACATTTCTAGGCATTATATGTAGGGTTATATCCAAGCTCCTTCTTGGCCTTCCTGCCATTTTGTAGTCAAAAATTCAGAGACTTTGGAAGGAATCGAACCCACAACCCCGCACTAAGAGACTAACACACTACCTAATAGCCCACCAAGGCACCCTTGATATACTTTTCTGAATATTATTTAGCTGTAAGGACACAATTTTAAAGATGACACAAATATAACAGCCGTTAAATTAAATCTTTACAACTTTATAAATTTTTTATGTCTCCTTTTCTGTTTTCATCATTGTTCACATTATTTCACTCAACCAATAAAAAGCAAAAGACATCAAGGAACAGCAATAAACAGCAAAAAAAAGCTTTACTCTGTGTAAAACAATAAAATCTTTTAACACGTTAATAAACATAAAAACTCTTTTTTATTAGATTTTCTTTTGTGAAAATTTTTATTTTGTTTTTTTATTTTCATCATTTTACTTGCAAGCAATTTTTTTATGAAAAATTTTTATGATTTTCTGTTTTTTTTCTTTTTGTTTTCTTTTTAGGCAGCACATCGAATCCCGATGCTAAACGTTTATACGATGATCTTCTCAGTAATTACAACAAATTAGTGCGACCCGTTGTCAATGTAACCGACGCTTTAACTGTGCGCATCAAATTGAAATTATCGCAATTGATTGATGTCAATCTGAAAAATCAAATAATGACAACAAATTTGTGGGTGGAACAATCGTGGTATGATTATAAACTACAGTGGGAGCCCAAAGAGTATGGTGGTGTCGAAATGTTGCATGTACCCAGCGATCATATATGGCGACCGGATATTGTTTTGTACAATAAGTGAGTGAAATGTTTTTAATATTTTTTTTCATAATTTATTTGATAAACTTAGCAAATGACATAAGCATTCAGCATTTTTAGGTTAGTGATAAAGGAATGTTTCTTTAAAATCTGGAGGCTCTGCACTTTGTAACCTTAATAACCTTAGGCTTAAGTGAACAACACAAAAAGCTTCTAAAATATGCAGCATTATATGGCAATCAAGTAGTATTAAACGTATTTATGTAAACACGGAGAACATTAAATTGGCAGCACTGTTTTCTATAACAGCTGATTTGACAGTTTTTGAGGATATTATGGCAATTTGTCATGAAGAGACTCATGCCGTCTTAAAGTAGCTCTGGCTTGAGGAACAAAGTGCGCACGTCATTGTCGTTATAGCTTAAAATCAATCAGGCCGTCCTTATTGCTCGGCTGATTGGCTTCTTCGAATAACGGAACTGCGGTACTGTTATTGGTGGTTGTTTTAATGAGCCATGTGTAATCATTTTGATTATCGTGTATAACCTAGAATTATTTTTATCCAATAAGTCCTACATTGATGGAGCGCCATTTCTAAATATTTTTTCACTGGAGAAACACCATTAAGCTCAACTGTTTAACTGTTTAAGACTTTAACAGTCTTAAAGTACCTCTGGATTAAGGATCAACGTCCTACAGTGGTGAAGCGCGATTTCTAAATAATTTTTTTACTGGAGATGCGCCATTAAACTCAAATTTTTCAAAGGAGATGAACCATTAAACTCAAATTTTCACTGGAGGAGTACCATTAAACTCATTTTAATTTACCCTGGCAGAATTTTGAGTCTCACTTCCTTTATGAAGGTATAGGTCGCGATGGAAATTTTTGGGGAAGCTAAGGCTATCATACCCTGGCGCTTTGATGTTGCACCTCTGCCATTGCCTAATTTCTGTTAGAATACAAAAAAAAAGATGAATAGCCTTATGCCAAAGCCACGTTACAAAATATTCAAATTAATTTTGAGAATCATAGTTAAATTTGACGGGCATTACATATATTTTACAAAAAACTATGGACCGTTTTCGCAATACGTTTAGTCTTAACGATTGTCGAAAGACCATTATATCCAGAAAGACCTACTGTTTGTTGCGCTTTATGAACCGGTAAATTAATTGAAACATATGTCTTCACAAATATATATGGTCGGAACGTTACAGCCAATGACGAGAGGTATAGAGACTAAAGGGTTACTAAATTTTTCATGTCTTAATTAGAAGCATGTGGTTAATGCCATAAAATTATCTAATTAGTAAAGCCAATTGAATGGATATTTAAAACAATTAACTCTGTTTTAAGCTAATGTTCCTCTCAAGGCCTCAATGAAAAAACATCCCTTAAATTTTCGGGAAAAATAAGAATTAGGAAAAAGGCCATTTTTGGAGCGGACTTATGGAGGTTATACTTGAAAAGACATGAAGAAAAAAATATAGCCACCCTAATTTTCTTTGGACAAAATATTTCGCAATAATTTAATAAAAACTCGGTAAGATCAGAATTTTTGCAAGGAATTTAGTTTCTTCGGTCACAAGATTCAATTAGGTTTATTATGTCTTGGCAGCAACGTAAACAAAACTCCAGCAACTGAAGATTAAAACACATTGAATCGATATTAAATCTTGTTTAAGGCTTTAAAATTAAATTAGCAATAATTTTGGGAGGGAATATTGAATCATACGGCAAAACCCCCTTTCTTTACACATTAATTTCCGGTTAATTACTGTACATATTTTGCTTTAATGCTTTCTGGAAGCCTAGCGACAGTCGTTGACCTCTTTTCTCATCACTGAGTCCGCATAATTGCTAACCTTACAGTCCATGGTCCCCCTAGCGACCACATTAAATATATGCTTGACAGTCATTGCTTCATATTCGCATACAAAATATAATACCGGTTAAGGTTAAAATATATCTTGTTATTTTGTTGTTATTTTCATCAAGGCACTTATTAACCCTAGAATACTGCTACTCTTTTGATGCTTATCAGGGACTTTTCTCCTCCACGATTATGGTGGAGTAACCAGAGTTGTCTTTCTTAAACCAGTTTTGCGCTTCCCACATTGCTTTTGACTCAATTTTTTATTGACCTGTGTTTAGGCAATGACCTAAAGCACTGGATTATGTCTAACAAGAAGAGTTGATTGTAGAGGGAGTACTGCTTGTGGATAACTTTCCAAATTCTCCCAGTAATGCATGGTACGATTCATTGGCCAAGTTGCCTCAAATGAATGGGCTCTTAACGAAAACGTGTCAAACGTAAAAATATGCGGGTATTGGTAACAAGTTTCGTGATTTCATTAGACCACATACCAGATTAGTCAATAGCTTATCGATGATAAATCACTTTTAATAGATTAAGAGACACTCCACTGTAGTCGTTACATCTCATATTGCTTCGCCCTTCTAATGAATCAATAAAGTTGAATACGTTTAGAGCACCGCTAAGCTTCTTCTCCCTTCTCATCAATCCTTCGAGTAGTTCTAATATACATTTTGGATTCCATTTTATCTACGGATTTCCTAGAAGGTTAAGAGATCAACTGGAGTCTAAATTTGATTGTTTAACCCCCCTTTAATCATGCATCTTTCGGTGTGTGCTGTTATTTCGTAGACTAGAATATATTTAAAAAAAAAGAATCTCTCTCTCAATTACACTCTCCAAATATTTTATTCTACACCGCTAACAAAAGCCAACTTTCATCGCCTCCAAGAGGAGATAAGTTGACGTTCAGTCGCTTAATTTAGAGACGAATTTGATTAGCGAAATCTTAATTTGGACTGATGAAAACATGAAGATGATCTAATAATGTGTGTCTCAAAATTAGACCAGATTTTAATATGCCACCATTTACGCTAATAAATTGCTGGCAACCCTAAAAAAAAGAACAATTTCACAGCTGCGAGTTTAGGGTTAGAAAAATAGCCTCAAAAAAGTATGATCCAACAATGTCTCCAACTCAAAATCCGCATCAAATAGGGGAAACCGTGCTTCATTGCTTATGGTGATTTTAATCAGCATCCGCTTGTTGCTTATTAATAATCCATTCCACGAACTCTCTTCGCACCCACATGTCACTGTTTGGTGCGGAGTTTTGGCTGGATGCCATCATTGGACCATACTTTTTTGAAAATGATGCTAGCTCAGCTGTTGTAGAGTTGCCAACACATTACTGCTAAAAACAGGGGCGAATTCAAATCTTGTGTTAATTTTGGCATACCCTTTATGCTAAAATACCTCAATTTTGCATTAAAAATTCAGTGATGGTTTTATCGTTTCACTTCATCATTCTAAAGCCGTGAATTAATTTCTGTAAAAAAACTGGTCCTGGGATTTAAAACAAGAAACTAAACTTGGCAATAACTTTAAGTATTTTCAACACTATTTTCATATGATCTTTATATTTATTTTTTCTTTATTTTAACTACATGATCACTCTTATCAGTCAAGTTTTAGCAAAATATTGACAACCCATTGCTTTGTGACTTCCTCTCCAGTTATAAATACTCTATGGTTTAAGGCTTTGGATAAAAAAGTTTAGTTTAATTTAAGGCCTCCATCTTTTAGCTGCTGTTGCCACGTTTTAATTTCCTCTTTTTGTTCAAAGTACACAAAAACAAATGAAATAGAGAACTGAAGTCAGGAAAACTAGAAGTGAAAATGTGGACAAACAAACGTTTAACAACTTGCCTTTTTTACCTTTTAATGCCACACATATGGGTGTTTCCTTAAATACGTGTTTTACACACACACACACACACACACACACTCACGTACAACACTCTCATATCCTGAATTAGTTTTTATTTGATTTTATTTTCCTTTTCACCGTCTTTCTACTTCCAGTGCTGATGGTAATTTCGAAGTAACTTTAGCTACCAAGGCAACACTCAACTATACAGGACGTGTTGAATGGCGACCACCTGCAATTTATAAAAGTTCGTGTGAAATTGATGTCGAATATTTTCCTTTCGATGAACAGACGTGTGTTATGAAATTTGGCAGTTGGACATATGATGGGTTTCAGGTGAGTTTTCTTATTAATGTTTTTTTTTTTTCAAAACAGAAAAGAAGACGAATTTAATAAAGTTGAGCACGTGTTGGAAAAGGTATTTTCAGTATAAAACATAATTTACTTGCTAGCATTTTTGTTGTTTATTTACCTTTGTTAAATTTCAATAAAAAATTAATGAGCCTTTCAAAAGGTTTTTCCAAAAGTGGATAATTTTATTTTTCTCCAACACCCTTTTTCTTAACATATGTTCCCGGCATAATAAAATGTATTCATAAAATTTATTTACTATTAATATAAGTAAGCTTTTTAGCAAAAGTATAAATACTTGCTATATACGAGGTGTGTTCAAAATAAATCAGCCAAGTGTGAGTTAAACTCACACACTCGCCATTTGAACAACGGTTTTCGAAATAAATTCTCCACCTTATGACAGTGACCCCCGTTTGAATAAAAAGCCTTTAAACACACAATTCATTTTACTTGCATTTGATGTTAATAAGAATAAACTTAAATTAAATTGAAACTTCTATTAGATTTATTTTATAACTACCGGAAATGGCCCTGAAATATTCTTCTTTTCATATTTTAAAGTGGATAATTTGATTTTTCAATACAACTTATATTGAAATTCAAAAGTCTCTATCCGCAGTCCTTTAACGCCATGATTGATTATCATGAACGACTTAGTTCAGTTGAAATAATCACTTGACTGACATAGTGGCTCCTTAGGTCAGTTCAGCTCCTTAGTTCAGTTCCCTATTTTAGTTCAGCTCATTAGTTTACTTCAGCTCATCTGTTCAGGTCAGATCCTTAGTTCAATTCAGCTCATTTGTTCAGTCAGCTGCTTAGTTCAGTTCAGCTCATTATATGACTTTAGCTTATTAGTTCATATTCTTTTTATATACAAGATTCAATTCAATTCCTTACTTCAGTTCAGCTCATTAGTTCAATTCAGCTCAACAGTTCATTACAGCTCATATTTCTTTTATATACAAAATTACTTACTTCAGTTCAGCTAATTAGTTCACTTCAGCTCATAAGTTCACTTCAGCTCATTAGCTCATATTCCTTTTATATACAAGGTTCAGGTGAGATCCTTAGTTCACTTCAGCTTAGGTTCAGTTCAACTCGTTACTTCAGTTCAGCTTATTAGTTCACTTCAGCTCATCAGTTCACTTCAGCTCATTAGCTCATATTCCTTTTATATACAAGGTTCAGTTGAACTCCTTAGTTCAATTCAGCTCATTAGTTCACTTCAGCTCATTAGCTCATATTCCTTTTATATACAAGGTTCAGGTCAGATCTTAGTTCGATTCAGCTCAGGTTCAGTTTAACTCGTTACTTCAGTTCAGCTTATTAGTTCACTTCAGCTCATTAGTTCACTTCAGCTCATTAGTTGACTTTAGCTCATTAGTTCATATTTCTTTTACAAGATTCAGTTCAACTCCTTAATTCAGTTCAGCTCATTACATCACTTCAGCTCATCAGTTCACTTCAGCTCATCAGTTTAGTTCATTAGCTCATATTCCTTCAGCTCACTTGTTCAGTCAGCTCCTTAGTTCAGTTCAGCTCATTAGTTGAATTTAGCTGATTAGTTCATATTCTTTTTATCTACAGAGATTGACAAAATTCCCTAACCAAAGGTTAAACACGTAATTCTATTTTCTCCACAATATCTGACGGTCTGTAAGTACCTTCTATCTCTGGAACCGTAATAGGTAGACTCTTGAAGTTTTCATAGAAGGTAAATGGCTACGGCAGCTATAACAAAAATACTAAAAATTAAAGGGTGTGCCGATAGCGATTTGATTTTAACGTATATGTCCTTATGTTTTAACCGGCCGGTGGCATCATTAACCGTAACAAAGACAACGAAGACAGGTACGTTTTGGCTTTTGGCTGTTATTTGGTTCCAACGGTGCCATATGCCATACAGCACACGAAGCAATGGCCCAATTGCGTGGCGAGTTCGGTAAACAATTTATTTCACATTTGGGCCCCGTCAATTCGCCCTCTGGATCATACGATTTTCCGCATGTCTATAGGGACAAACCTGCCACAGTTGACGCACAGGAAGCCAATATTTAAGAATTTATTCGTGAGATACCAGCCGATATGTGGGAGAGAGAATGCTAAAATTGGGCCCAGCATGTGGAATCATTTGAAGGCCACATGCGGTCAACATTTATTGAATTCATCTTTAAAAATTGAATTATATAGATCGTTCTATTGACTCAAATAAAGATTTTATAAATTTCTCTAAGTTTTATGTACCTTTTTCTTAATCAAATCCGAAAGCTCCTAATATACCACCCTTTATATGGCCTTATTTTCGAACTAGAAGAGGTACTCTTGAAATTTCAAAGAGGGTGTATTACTATGGCAATTACAACACTTACTAAAAATTAAAGCGTGTTCCGAGAGTGACGTGAAATGCAAGTATATGGCCTTGTTTTCGCACCATAATAGTTAGACTCTTTTAATTTTCACAGAAGGAATGAAAATTACAGCTATAAGTGACCTACTGAGCAAATACAGTAAGAGATCAACCTCGATCAGTAAAGTGATCTGAACTAAGAAGATCGCTTACTTTAATGAGCTAACAGCACATCTGTAATTTTTGCGTTACTGAATATTTTTTTAAATATAAACAAATTTATTGCCTAAAAAATAAATTCTATATTTATTTATTTTAAGTATTCAAACTCCTCCTACCCATGCATTTGAATCAATTTTTCAGATTTGAAAATACTTCATAAAAATACCTTTACTTGTCTTGATTTTCAGAGACAAGAACAAGAAGTATTCAAGGAAATAGTTTATTATGCCAACTTCCTTCAATGCTTTCCAGTTACAATTTCCGTTTGTTAAAATATCAACTCAATTCATCTCATTTCATCACTTTTTGTCATGTCGCTTTACAATGTAAAGCTCTGTTTCAATTCTCTAAACCATATAGTTTAACGTTTTATGCGATTTTTTGCAAAATAAGGTAAATGATGCAATGATGTTGGGGAGGAGTAATGAATACCATGATGAGCAGAATGATGACATTTTTATAGTGATTTTTAGTTCTTCTTTCTGTGTGTGGCTTTATGGCGTTCGATTTCAAAAGAACAATTTATTTATGCATTGTTGTTTTTTTTTTTTTTTGTATTCACAAACCAAAAATGTTTTTTTGTGTTTCATTGAAATGGAAAAAGAGATTTATATAAAAGAAATTTTTACAGTTTATTGTTATTATTATTCACCATAATAATGTTAAATATTCCCTTACTCTGTTATGTTTTCCAAATTCACAATAATATACATTTGATTTCTACTTCATTATTACAAATATACTACAAAGCTATAGAAAATATTTTTTTGTAAAAATTTTGTAGAAATTTTTTGTTAAAATTTATGGAAAATTTTTAGTAAAAATTATTTGTAAAAATTTTATCGAAAATTTTTTATAAAAATTTTATCGAAAATTTTTTGTAAAAGTTTTTATCGAAAATTTTTTGTAAAAATTTTATCGAAAATTTTTTGTAAATATTTTATCGAAAAATTTTTGTTAAAATTTTATTGAAAATATATTGCTAAAATTTTATTGAAAATATTTGCTAAAATTTTATTGAAAATATTTTGTAAAATTTAAAGAAAACTTTATCGTAAATTTGTAGAAAACTTTTTGTAAAAATTTACAATTTTTTGTACAAATTTTATTGAAAATTTTTTGTAAAATTTGAAGAATATTTTTTGTAAAAATTTATCAACCATATTTGTAAAACTTTTATCAAAATTATATGTAAAAATTTGACCATTTTTTTATATAAAAAATTTTATCTAAATTATATTGTAAAAATTTACCAAAAATTTTTTATATAAATTTTGTGGTAAAAATTTAATACAAAATTTTTTGTAAAACTTTTGTCGAAAATTTTTTGTAAAATTTTGTCGAAAATTTTTTGTAAAATTTTTGTTGAAAATTTTTTGTAAAATTTATATAAAATTTTTGTAAAAATTTTATCGAAAGTTTTTTGTAAACAATTTATTGAAAATTTGCAGAAAATTTTTTGTACATATTTTATCAAAAATATTTTGTACAAATTTTATTGAATTTTTTTTTTTAATTTGTAGAAAATTTTTTATAAAAACTATCAAAAATTTGTTCTAAAATTTGTTTATATAATTTTTATTGAAAACTTTTTGTAAAAATTTTATCAAACATTTTTTGTAAAAATTTTATCAAACATTTTTTGTAAAAATTTTATCAAAAATTTTTTGTAAAAATATTATCAAAAATTTTTTGCAAAAATTTTATCAAAATTTTTTGCAAAAATTTTATCAAAATTTTTTGCAAAAATTTTATCAAAATTTTTTTTCCAAAAATTTTATCAAAATTTTTTGTACAAATTTTATTGAATTTTTTTTTTAAATTGTAGAAAATTTTTTGTAAAAACTATCAAAAACAATTTTTTTATAATTTTTTAAAATTTTTTGCAAAAATTTTTTTTAAAAATATTTTTTACAAATTTTATTGAATTTTTTTTTCATTTGTAGAAAATTTTTTGTAAAAACTATCAAAAATTTGTTGTATTAATTTTTTTATATTATTGAAAATTTTTTGTAAAAATTTTATCAAAAATTTTTTGTAAAAATTTTATAAAAAATTTTTTGTAAAAATTTTATAAAAAATTTTTTTTAAAAATATTATCAAAAATTTTTGCAAAAATTGTATCCAAATTTTATTGAATTTTTTTTAATTTGTAGAAAATTTTTTGTAAAAATTTTATTAAAATTTTTGTAAAATCTTTATTAAAAATTTATTGTAAAAATTTTGTAATACAATTTTTATTGAAATTTTTTGTAAAAATTTTATCAAAAATTTGTTGTAAAAATTTCATCGAAAGGAAATTTTTTTACAAATTTCCTTAAAAATTTGTTGTAATATTTTATTGAAACTTTTTTTGTAAAATTTGTAGAATTTTTTTTTTTTTTTTGTAAAAATTTATACAAAATTTTTTTTTTTAAATTTTATCGAAAGATTTTTGTGAAAATTAAATAGAAAAATTTTATTAAATGTTATGACCTTCCTGCAATCTATATTGCGTTAAATGGTATGACGCCCAATGTACCTATAGACAGCGTTGCGCTTTGTGCGCTTATTGAGTTTTGTTTGTTATAATTTAAAATACGAGGGCAACTGAATAATTCCGTGACTTTTTGGATAGAAGACAATTCCCTCCACATATTAAGATTTCTCAAGACCCTTCAAAAAGGCGTTTGTTTTAATCATGACTCCTTTCTTAAAATTGAAAACAGAAAATAGTTGCGAGAAGCTAAATGTGCAGAGTATGCCGGATGCGGTAGCGGTTCACAGCCCAATTGCACCATAGCACCTACACGCCTGTTCACCCCTGCATGGTCTTAATTGTAGCACCCATCCCTCGAAAAGATGTTTTATGTCAAATTATTAATGCAAAATCCTCCTGATTTATTTGGTTTTTTATTCAAAAGCACCGCTTGTAACTGCTTAAATAAATTGGGCTGCACCATAACTCCTTTATTGTATTTTCCATTCCTGTTATGTCAATGACTTTTCGGACATGACATATATTTACTACGTGTAAACAAAGATACTGAAAATATGTGTCTGCATATGTTGACTGAACGTTAAATCCTTATTTGAATTTGTATTTTTATTTCTTTTTTGTCTCCGTATTTCTTATCGTTTTATGTGTTTTCTCAAATGTTTTTCTTTTTCTTTTATTTCAGGTTGATTTACGCCATATTGATGAATTAAATGGTACAAATATTGTTGAAGTTGGCGTTGATTTATCAGAATTTTATACATCCGTAGAATGGGATATTTTAGAAGTACCTGCAGTAAGGTAAGCTTCTATTTAACACTAAACACATTTATCAATAATAACAAATACATATAATTTTTGTATTTTGAGTACTTTTTGGCAAAATTTTTTTGATCTAAGTGTAAAAAAAATATAAAAATTTGCTAAAATGTCAGCGAGAATTTTTGGCTGTATTATATAAAATTTTTTTAAGTACTTTTTAAGGTACTGAAAAAGTACTTTTTAATGTACTTTTCTTAATTTTTTTTTTTTTTGTTTTCTCAAAAATATTGTTTTAGGTCGCAAATTTTACTGGGTTGTTAAGAAGTATCCCCTTTTTAGGAGATTTTTTTTTCAACGTATAATACGTTGTTGCTGTTTTTATCAATTTTATATAATATACGTTTTTTATTTAAGTACCTTTTAAGGTTCTTTTTCAAAATATTATTTAATTTTGGTCACTCTGAAAAGGGTACTTTTGAACAAGTTCTTGTAAGTTCGTAAAAAATACTCTGCAAAATAGTAGATTTTAAGAGGTAAATTCTAAAAATTTTATTTTTTTTTTTTTGGTACTTTTTATAAAGACAATTTTACAATACAATACCGTATTTTTTGGACAGTTAAATTTCTAAAAGTTTTTTATTTAAAATATCTCTAGAATGCTTTTAATAATGACTTTTTTATAAAAAGGGAAATTTTTGTCAGTTATTTTTTTATAAGGTACTTTTTACAAAGTACATTTAAAAATGTAAACTTCCTTTTTAGAGGTACTATTTTAAAGCTATTTTTAATAGCCTTTTTTTAAAGGGTATTTTTTGTTACTTACATTTTTATAAGAAACTTTTTAAAAAGTAGATTATAAAAGATTATATTTAAAAAAAAAGTACTTTTTCTGTATTAAGAGGAGCTTTTAAAAGTAAATTTTTTAGATATAATTTTTAAATGACACTAGTTACTTTCTGATAAAAGTGTTTTTTCAAATGGTTTTTTTTTTTTGTAAAGTACTTTTTTAAATGCCAAATAAAGTACTTTTCTATAGATCTGTATTAAGAGCTGCTTTTAAAAATAATTTTTTAAATGAAATTTTTAAACGCCACATTTTTAGAGACTTCATTTTGAAAGATTTTTTTAAAGGTACTTTTTTACAATATTCTGTTTAATTGATACTTTTCAAAGATACTTTATAAAAGATACTTTTTAAAAAAGTACTTTTTTAAATAATTATTTTTTTAAAAAAGTAACAATTTTAAATATACTTTTTAAATAAGTACTTTCTAAAGAGTTACAATTTTACAGGTACTTTTTAAAAGGTACTTTTTTAAATTATTATTTTAGAAAATAAGTTGTTCTTTTTCAAAAATTGCTTTTTTTAAATATATTCTAAAAGGTACTTTTTTAAAAATTAGATTTGTGTTAAATGTATCTCCTAAAAGGTATCTCTTTTAAATGGTACTTTTTTGAATTTCCTTTTTAACAAGATATTTCGCAAAGGTGCTATCAGAAAAAAGGTTTTTTTTAATGTTTCTTTTGCAAAATACATACATAGTTGTAAATTTTGTTCACACTGTGATTATCCTGTCTGTTATTTAAATCTATCTACAGGATTTTATTGCAGTCTATTGTTTTGCATCTATATTTAATTAATTATTATATGATACAATTTTTTAGCTCTTTCTTTTCATACTTTTACTAAAAAGTTTTAAAAAATAAATTACGAAAGAAGCGAAAGTATGATTAATTGCAGACTTTTAGTATTGTATATACGAGTATCGTTTCATATAAAATAAAAAACTAAACTTTACTTACTTTTTTATTACTTTTTTTTTTTGCAAAAGTTTCCTAGAGACTCAAACAGACACAAACTTTTTTAATTTATTAAAAGTTTTGGTTTTTGCCACTTTTAAGCAACTTTAATAATTTTACGCTTTAGTGTTTTTTAACTAAATTGACACAAAAATAAGTGTTATAAAAGAATTAGAAATAAATAAGTTAAAAATTACTCGCCTCAATTCATTTGTTCCCATCCAGTAAATTTTGAAACAAAATTGCCAAGAAATGAAAATGATAATTTTTTATTTACAAATTTTTTTGTTTATCTTTTACTTTATTTTTTTGTTGTTTTATTTTATATATTTCTAGTTTTATTTTATTAACGATTTGGCAGCAAAAATCTGTAACTGCCACCACGTAAAAATATTTAAATTGTTATGAAGTCAGTTGTAGTTACAGCTCTTTTGCTTGATGTTGATGTTGATGCCACAAGTAACTAGAACAAACACCTCGTGCTAGTGTTTAAAATAAAATTTGTCTGTCACTACGAACGGGTTGACTGTTTGGCTGACGTTTTACTATTGTTTTTGTTTTACTTTTTGTTGTTCTTTTCACGACAATTAGTTGATGTGTCACGTAGTTGCCATCATTTATGCCCGATGCTCAAGATAATCTAGCTTCCGTTGTGCTCGTATTTACTTTCTTTGATTCCTGTTGTAGTGTTTTTTTTTTTTTGTTATTTTTTAGTTTTTATATAAATTTACCGTTTCAGCGAAGTGTTGACTATTAGGTCTATGAATAAAAAACTACAACAACATAATGTTATGAAAAAAAATTATTAAAATATGAAAAAAGGGGGGGTGTTGTTATCATTTTGGGGAAAACTTAAAAATTAATTTTAACAGATTGAAAAGTGTATAAGTTTCCATTTATTAATTATATTTTTATTTTTTTTATTTTAAAAAATAATTTTACAGATATTTAATTTTTAAATTTTCTCCTAAAATAATAGAGATAACGAGGATATGTGGGCACATTTTTGTAGATATTTTCATAGAATATCGAAATGCAAAAATTTTATTACATTTGAATGATAATAAACTTTATTTTTCGTTTGAAAAAAAATTATGTCCGAGAGGTACCCTGCTTTGGGGGCATACACAGTATCGCCCCATCGCTCGAGGAAACCAGTCATCCTGTGTACAACTCGAACACATTAGCATTACCTCTGTGAAGATATATTTCCTGAATCATGGGAATTATTTCCGATTAAGTACAACTAAAATGCACCTAAGACCAGGATTTAATTTTCTACATAATGTTACGATTCATTATACAAAATAAATCATTCAAGTCCGAGTCAGACTTACAAACGTAGGGTTTTATACTACCTTCTAAAAAAAAGTGTAAGTCTACCTATTGCGGTTCAAGTAGTAAGGAAATTTACGTTAAAATCATGTCACTGTAGGTAGACCCTTTTATTTGTTATAGTGGCCATAGAAATACACCTTCTGTGAAAGTTTTAATAGTTTACCTATTGCGGTTCCAAAAATTAGGACATCTACATGCAAATCACGTCACTGGCGGAACACCCTTTAATTTAAAATTTTTTTTTTATACTTTTTTATACTTATGTTTAAATTTCTCAAGTATGCCTCTTACGATTGAAAAAAAAAATAAATATAGGCGAATAATACTTCACTTTCGGAACACCCTATAAATTTTAGTATTTATTGTTATAGAGGCCATATTATTACAACTTGTGTGGAAATTTTAAGAACCTACATTTTACGGTTTCAGAGATAAAAGGCTCTGAACTACGGACAGATGGACAGACATTGTAGCAAAAGGGTTTCGTTTCTACCCTTTGAGGACGGAACTCTAAAAAATCTGAAAAAATGTCATCCTATTACAAGGAAAAAAATGATATTAAAACTCTAATCGCATTGAAACAAATTTATGTATTTTTTTAAAAATTATTAAATCGTACTTTTACAGTACATATCGTCGTATAAACCCATGTAACTACACTACTACACTACGATTATACAGGAGGGCGGAAAACTTAATGAAATAATTAAGTAAGCAACCTGTTTCTTCAAAACTTGCATAAAATTAACGGGGGTAACTGTATATGAATAATAGATATTTTAATCGCTTTGGGGAGGGCGAGTAATCTTTTTCCCTCCCCCTAGATCCGCGCCTGATATAGTTCAATAATGGAAAAGCAAATACATATATTACCAAAAAAATTTAGTTTTCGCAAGTAATGCTGTCTTCAGAATTATGGCAATCCGCTGGAATTAATGTCTTAATACATTGAAGATTTTTCCACTTTTTTTTGGAAATTTTATTTCCACGTTTATGCAATTGGTAAGGCTGAACAGCTTTAATTTTATAGTTAGTCCTTTGTGGCAGCCTTTTATACTCTTCTGTTATATTTATTTTATAATAAATAATATCACTGGGATCATATGCCAAAGCTCGGATCATCTTAACAGTTGGATCCCCAACTTTTGAGCAAATTTATAAATATTTCACCTGGTCGTATTGAAGAATATCTTTTAGGAATAGATTCGTGATCAAGGAAGTATTGATGATTCAAATGATGAACTTGAAGTGGAACAGGATTTCTTCTGGCGTCTATCTCTATTATAGAGTGGGTTGAATCTAGGGTTTAGCAAAAGGGAATTCCCGGAAAAAGCTATAAACAATTTCCCGAGAAAACTTTTGCTAATTTCCCGGGAAACGGGAAATTTAAAGTCATGAGTACTTTAAAGAAAATTCAGTGATTCTTATTATTAAATAATTCTTGCAAAAAAAACCGACTTTAAAACAGATAGAAGCGCACCAATTCTAAACTAAAAATGTAAGAAGTAATCTGTAAGAATTAGATTTAAACCAAATAAAAGATGCGCCAAAATTAGAGGGAAAAAAATAAAGACTATTGAATATCAAGCCTCTCCCTATTACTGTTCAAAAGTTAAGCTATTTTCACCAGCATCCGTCTTGTATGGGGACACCATTCAAGCCTCTGCCTATAACGGTTTCAAAGATAGGGGCACACAGATCAAATAACATCACCTATTCGGACACCCTTTAATTTACAATGTTAAATTAAAGACCTGTTGTTATAGAGGACTTGGCCACAAAGACTCTTTGTAAATTTTAACTTTCTGTCTATAAAGGTTTAAAAGTTTAACCATATATATCAAATTACATGAACTATTGGGACACCCTTTACATTATAATTCCAAATATTTACACTTGTTATCATACCAGAGAACGTAGTGGACATAATGCTTAATTTTCAAGTGTTTGTGTTTAACGGTTCAAAAGATAGGGCCATATAGATCAAATTACAAAATTTATGGGGACACCCTTTAGTTTCTAAATTCAAATTGTATACTTGCTATAGTGGACTTTGCAATACAGGTTCCTTGTAAATTTCAACTGTCTCCAACAGTTCAAAAGTTTGGCCACATACATAGAATTACATGAACTATTGGGACACCCTTTAATTTAAAATTTTGAATATTTATACATTTTATTATAACGGTCATAGTAATCGACATTCTGTCAAATTTTCAAGGTTTATTCTATAACGGTTCAAAAGATAGACCCAAATAGGTCATATTATGTCACCTATGGGGACACCCTTTAAATTTTAAATTTATTTTTTTTATTAATTTCTGCTGTTGGGAGCTATAGCGGCACGTAATTTTTTAAAATTTTAATTTGCTGCCCTTTACGGTTCTTAATACACGTAAAAACATGTATGTTGTATGGGGACACCCTTTAATTAATATAATTAATATAATGAACTGTTTTTTAAATGGGACCAACCTGCAAACATAACCTTTCAAATAAAGAAAAAAAATTTAAAATCGGTTCAGAAATGGCTGAGTTCTGCGGTTACATACATAAAACAAAGCAACATTCAGACGTATAGATAACCTCCTTCTTTTTTGAGGTTAAAGTTAAATCCCATTAAAGAGGCCTTGAGCCGCAGGGGAAAAAAATTGTTATTAGCAGATGTTATTATTCAGACGCTCTAAGAGCAGCTTTTAGCAATTAAGAGTCGAACTCTGTCAAAAACGATGGTTGAAAAGAATAATAAATGAACGAAGCGATGATAAATATATCATTGAAGTATGGTTATTTTCCTAAAATATGGAAGGATTCTTTTATTATTCCATTATTTAAATCTGGTTGCAGAAATAATGTTGCAAACTACAGAGGTATTGCTAAACTTAGCGCTATACCTAAACTTAAAAAAAAAATGTTACTGATCACCTTTCCCATCAAGTATCATCTGTACTGGATCCTGCTCAGCATGGTTTTCGAAAGGGTTGTTTAACGGTTACTAATCATTTGGAGTTAACAACATTAGTCAATCGAGGATTTGTTCAACGTAAACAAACGGATGCTATTTACACCGACTTTAGTAAAGCGTTCGATAAAGTCAATCATAAACTTTTAATAAAAAAAGCTTGATCTTATGGGATTTACGGACAATTGCCTTATGTGGATTAATTCATACCTGTCAAACAGAACTCAAAACGTTCGTTTTAAAACGCATACTTCCAAAGGAATTTCGGTTACATCCGGCGTGCCGCAAGGGAGCCATCTGGGTCCTTTGTTATTTTCCCTGTTTATTAATGATCTACCGAAAATCATTAAACACTCAAACGTTCTATTGTATGCAGACGACGTAAAGATTTTTCGCACATACGATCGTCATACTGATTATATTCTTCTGCAAAAAGACTTAGATGCATTTAGTTCCTGGTGTAATATTAACCTTATGGAGTTCAACCTTAAAAAGTGCAAACACATGTGTTTCTTCCGAAGATGTCATACAAACTTGCAATATATTTTCAATGGTCATGCACTAGACAAAGTGAATGTAATTTCTGATCTTGGTATTTTACTGGATGCTAAATTAAATTTTATAGAGCATATTTCGTCAACCACTAACAAATCACGAGCTGTTCTTGGATTTATAAAACGCTGGGCGAAGGAGTTTAGTGATCCGTATATCACAAAAAACATCTTTACACCTCTCTGGTCAGGCCTATTCTGGAATATGGCTCAATAATTTGGGATCCAATGTATAAAGTTCATAGAGATAGCATTGCATCGGTACAAAAACAGTTCTTGTTATTTTGTCTTCGAGGGTTACAATGGGATCCCTTAATTCTACCATCGTACCCTAGCGGACTAGCTCTAATGAAGCTGCCAAGCCTAAAAAGCCGCAGAATAATGTTAAATATCACCTTTGTTTTAAATTTTATTGTGGAACAAGATTAACGTGAGTACCGGCCTACTCGGCCTAACCTCACGGTGGTCTTACCACCGAGTGAAACTTAGGCGTAGACTAGCGCCCCCATTGTGTAGTATAACAACACTTTACGATTGCCACCAATCGCTTTTTGTGTGTGATACAGTCACAATCAGTAGCAATTTATATAATATGGCAAGCCAAGGCAACCAAGGCAACCCTAGATCCACATTATAACCTCTTGCTTAGGGGTTTGGAGACTATCCAAACTCCGTCTGTTGAGAGTGCAACAGCACACTTGATCGACCTTGCACCTTACCTACATAAATCGATCTTAAACCACAACCACCACGCGTACGCCCGAAGGGGACCTCACCAATAACCGGTCACAGAGAGGATAGGCTCTCTGTGGGACCACCGATTCCCGTGGTACCAGTCCTTGGGCACTGATCGGGCCTCGAAGAGGACTCGCAATTTAATTTTTCACAGACCTTTTCTTCCAGATTTAGGCTCTAGGAACCCTAGCGTCTGGTGCCCCTATTTTCCCCGAGTGAACCGCGTCAAAGCATTTGCCATTCCTGCAGTGACAATTGGAACCCCCGGGGGAATTTTTTAAATTTAATAAATTTAATAAAACGAAATGTGTGTTCGATTTTTTTGATAAATAATATTTCTTTCAATGTTCCATGTAGTCCGACTCGCCATTTTTATCCACTGGCTGTTAAAGTATTCAGAGAAAATTACTCTAACTCTGACCCGTTTTTAAGAATTTGTACTGAATTTAATAAATTTTATAAATATATTGATTTTTCTTTAAATGTTAATGTTATTAAATGTTATCTTATTTCGTATTTAAATAATTAAAGTTATGTATTTATGAACTTTATGTTACAGTTTTTAATGTCTGTAAGGATCTTGAATCCATAGACTCAAATAAATAAATAAATAAATAAAAAACGTTTGCAATATTTAAGCATTTAGAAAGTGTTAAAATTGCTAATGTGCAAGCCACTCGAATCTGTAGAACCGTCAAATAGTAGTTGTCTTGTTAACTCGATGGAATCAACTTTCCAAGAGAGACTTTCGCAACAAAAACAAGGAAAAGAATGCCCAGTGATTTGTTAAATGCACTAAAAACATATTTTCTAATAATTCTTGCAAAAAAAAACCGACTTCAAAACAGACAAACTTAAAATCATGTTTCTTTAAGACGGTAATTATACAATGATTATATTATATTCGAGGAAGATTGTAGCAGGATTTTTTAAATGTCATTGCACAAACTGTCAATTCAGATAAAAAAAACTAATTTTTGAATTCAATAATCTAAAACAAATATCAGTCGATTATCTACCTGGGGAGCAGTACTTCCGGAGTATATAGGGGCACAAGACCCCAGGTTTCTGTGCTTTTTCAGGTCAAACCAATGCCAAACGACTGTCTGTATACAGCGGATAAAAAGTTTGGCTATATACATAAAGTTACACTAACTATTGCGACACCCTGTAATTTCCGAGTTCAAATTTTATACTTGTTATAGCGGTCGTAGCAATACAGGTTCGTTGTAAATTTCAACCGTCTGTCTGTAACGGCTTAAAAGTTTGGTCATATATATCACTTTTACATTAATTATTGCGACACCCTGTAATTTATAATTTTAAATATTTATACTTATTTTAACACACATAGTAATGGACATTCTGTCTAATTGTTAAGTGTTTGTCAATAACTATTTAAAAGATAGGGTCATATATATCAAATGACGTCACCTATTGGAACACCCTTTAAATTCAAATTTTAATATAAATACTTGTTAAAGAGAACTTTGTCATACAGATTCTTTGTAAAATTTAACTTTGTGTCCATATACATCAAATTACATCAACTATTGGGACACCCTTTAATTTCCAATTTTAAATATTTATACTTGTTATACCAGACATAGTAGTGAACACTCTGTCTATTTTTCAAGTGTTTGTCTATAACGGTTCCAAAGATGAGGACATAATGGTCAAATTACATCAATAATTGGGACACCCTTTAATTTATCAAAATTTTATACTTGTTGTAATAGCGGACTAAGCAATATAGGTTCTTTGTAAATTTCAACTGTCTATCTATAACAGTTGAAAAGTTTGGCCATATATATCACTTTTACATTAACTATTGGGACACCCTTTAATTTCCAAATTCATATTTTATACTTGTTATTTTAGCGGACTTAGCAATACAAGTTCTTTGTAAATTTCAACTGTCTGCTTATAACGGTTCAAAAGTTTGGCCATATATATATCAAAATAAACCAACTAATGGGACACCCTTTAATTTTTAATTTTAAATATTTATACTTATTATAACAGACATAGTAACGAACATTCTGTGCAACTTTCAAGTGTTTGTCTATAACGGTTCAAAAGATAGGACCATAAAGGTGAAATTACGTCACCTATGGGGTCACCCTTTAATTTTTAATTTTATTTTTTAATTACTTTTTGTTATTGGGAGCTATAGTGATACGCACTTTTTTCTAATTTTAAATGGGTGACCTACAAATTTCATAATACACGTAAAAAACGTGTATGTTGTATGGGGACACCCTTTAATTTTTAAACTTTTAAACTGTTTTTAAAATGGGACCAATCTGTAGCCATAACCTTTCTAATGGCGCAAAAATTTTTAAAATCGGTTCAGAAATGACCGAGTTCTGAAGGCACAAACATAAAAAAAAAAAGCAACCTTCAGACGAATTGATAACCTCCTTCTTTTTTTGAAGTCGGTTAAAAACATAATTATTTTAATAATTATAAATATTTATTATTAACCGACTTCAAAAAAGAAGGAGGTTATCTATTCGTCTGAATGTTGCTTTGTTTTATGTATGTAACCGCAGAACTCAGCCATTTCTGAACCGATTTAAAAATTTTTTTCTTTATTTGAAAGGTTATGCTTTCAGGTTGGTCCCATTTTAAAAACAGTTCATTATATTGAAAATTAAAGGGTGTCCCCATACAACATACATGTTTTTTACGTGTATTAAGAACTGTAAAGGGCACCAAATTAAAATTTTAAAAAATTGCGTGTCGCTATAGCTCCCAACAGCAGAAATTAATAAAAAATAAATTTAAAATTTAAAGGGTGTCCCCATATGTGACGTAATTTGTCCTATTTGAGCCTATCTCTTGAACCGTTATAGGCAAATGTTGAAAATTTTACAGAATGTCGATTACTATGACCGTTATAATAAATAGTATAAATATTTAAAATTTTAAATTAAAGGGTGCTCCAATAGTTTATTTAATTTGATGTATATGGCCATACTTTTGAACAGTTGTACACAGACCGCTGAAATTTACAAGAACCTGTATTGCTAAGTCCACTATAACAAAAAGTATAAAATTTAAATTTGGAAATAAAAGGGTGTCCCAATAGTTAATGTAATTCTCTGTATGTGGCCAAACTTTTGAACTGTTATAGACAGACAGCTGAAATTTACAAGGAACCTGTATTGCAAAGTCCACTATAGCAAGTATACAATTTGAATTTACAAACTAAAGGGTGTCCCCATAAATTTTGTAATTTGATCTATATGGCCCTATCTTTTGAACCGTTAAACACAAACACTTAAAAATTAGGCAGAATTTCCACTACTTTCTCTGGTATGATAACAAGTATAAATATTTGGAATTATAATGTAAAAGGTGTCCCAATAGTTCATGTAATTTGATATATATGGTTTAACTTTTTAGCCGTTATAGACAGAGAGTTGAAATTTAAACAGAATCTTTGTGGCCAAATTCTCTATAACAACAGGTCTTTAATTTAAAATTGTAAAATAAAGGGTGTCCCAATAGGTGATGTTATTTGATCTATGTGACCCTATCTTTGAAACCGTTATAGACAGAGTCGTGAATGGTGTCCCCATAAAAGACGGATGCTGGTGAAAATAGCTTAAATTTTGAGCAGTAATAGGTAGATGCTAATTCTTACAGATTACTTCTTAAATTTTTAGTTTATAATTGGTGCCCTTCTATCTGTTTTGAAGTTGGTTGTTTTTTTGCTAAAATTATATTTTATACGAATTTTAATTTTATTTGAACTACTTTTAGATGAATAAATTAATTATTTAGTCTTAAGTTCTTAATTATAAAGAGATAAAGAAAAATTAGACACCAGCAGAGTGGAGTGCATTTTCTAGGCAGCTACGTCCATCATCAGCACTCTTCGTATCGATCTACCCGGTAGTTGCAATTGTTATTAATTTTCCATTTAAAAATACTTATCAAAGAAATAGGATATGAGAAATTTTAATTTTTATATTATATTTCTATCTAGCTTGTAGATAAATTTAAAACAATTTATTCTTTAAAAATTGTTTTAGTATATTTTTTACCTGTGTATCAAAAGAAAGTGTTTTGGTTTTGTTTGCTATAATTTCCTTAATTTGTTTTTTTTTTTTTTTTTTTTGTTTAACAGGAAAATATATGAAAGGCAAAAACTAAAAAAACGTAAACAAATTATTTTAATGTCAAGTGTGTTACAATTTGTATTTTATTTCGACTCTTTTAATTTGTTTGTCTTTTTGTTCTTTTTGCTACAAAAACAAAATATTGTTGGCTTTTGGCACAGTATTTTAGTCCCTACTCTGACTTTGGAAAATCGCTTTTTAAATTCTTTTCCTACAGACACAGCAGCTACAAATGTTCTTTGTTGGTTTGTTTGTTTCATTTGTGTGCTTTTTGCAAATGATTTCTTGGAATTGGAAAATGTAGTTCAAAGATAGATCCCAAATGTTTTTGTTGTTGTTGCTGTTGTTGCTGTTGGCACTGATTTGACTTCCAGCATAATTTGACAAAGGCTTCTTGAACTTTTTTCTTCCGTTTTTATCTATTCCATTTGACTACCGTCACTACAATCTCTGTGTCTTCTATTTTTATTTTTTTTTTTTTAATTTCTGTGTTTAGGGTCATTAAAATGTTCATGATTTATTTATTGTTATATATTTTTGTTTCCCAGAATGAATATTTATGGGTGTGTTTCTGTGTCTTTGATTTTTTTGTGTTTTTGATTTTTATTTATTTTTTACATAAACACTTACAAACCAATAATACACATTGCATTTCTAGCTGTTAGCGCAACTTTGTTGTTTCAACTGGGAACAGTGGGTCATTTTATCAAAATAGTGACTGCGAAAAAAAAAGTATCGAAAATACTTTACAATAAAAAATCAAATGTTCACCAATCTTCATCACAAAAATTCGACATTTCACTAAAAATTCGTATATTTACCAAACAAAACGACATTACACAAAAATGCAATGAAGCACTAAAATTATTAAGTTCCATTAAAAAAATGTAGATTAAAAAAATTTGGCAATAAGCAGAGATTAGACTAACAAATTCTACAAAATCTACAAAAACTTATACTGCACAAAAAAAATCAATTCTCACCAAAAGACGAGAGTTCATCAAATTATTTAGACAGTTACAAAAAAATCAACATCACTTAAAACTTAATATTTCAACTGAGAAATTTTATTTTCAAAATTAGAATCGAAATTAAAACCTCAAATAAGATTTAAATTTTAACAAAAATATCAATATTTCAGCAAAAAGTTACAATTTCACCAAATTCTTTATATTTCCAAGATTTCACTAATTTTATTAAATCAAGATGTTACCAAAAAATTGATACCTTGCAAAATAAAAATTTTAGTTTTACCTCTAATTTCCCCAAATAATTACGACATTAAAAAAAAATCTACATTTCACAAAAAAATCAATAAATCACCAAAAATCCGTAATTTCATCAAAACAAAAATCGTAGTTTCTCTAAACAAAGAAAATTTTAACAAAGAAATTAAGGTCTTACTATAGGCCAAGATTCCCTATTCTACAAAACCGTATGATTTATTTAGGAAAAATCAACAGAATTCTTTCCTACTCATAAAATCATTTCAAAATGGCCTTAAAGGTACCCTACTATTATACAAATAGAAAATTTTAAACCTCGTTCGCAAGGGATATTTTTTATGAATTTTTTCAAAAGGTTATCAAATCCAACAGACTTGTTAAAGACTCTAATCTTACACATACGCTTCTAATCTGCACTATCATACTTTTTGAACACACATTCTATTTTTGACAGATAGAACGACTGAGTGTGATAGTGAATTCTGACCTTAAAATATTAACGTTTCATAAAAAAATTTAAAATTCACCAGAAATTCAAAATTGCACCAATAAAAATAGGTTGCCAAAAAAATCGAATTATCACCAAAAGTCGAAACTTTACAAATAAAATCGAAATGTTGTCAAAACAAATCGAAAATTTATTAAACTAAAATCTCAAAAAAAAAATCAAAACTTTAGAAAAACGATATTTCTCAAAAAAAATTCTTCACAGAAAAATCTAGATTTAAACAAATTAAAAAAAAATTGTCAAAAAATCTAAAAATTTCACAAAAAAAAAATCTTCTAAAAAATTGAAACTTAAAAAACATAACTTTATCCAAAAATTTTAGATATCACCAAAAATTAAAAATTTCACCAAAAAATCTACATTTTATCAACCGTTGAGATTTAGGGTTAGAAAAAAAATACACCGAAAATCGAGATATCACTAAAAAAAACCAAAATTTCATAAAAATAATTCACGTTTAGTGATTTATTAGTGAAATGAAATGGGCTGAAGGTTGACTTAAGGTAAAAATATCAGACACCGCGTCACAAGTTTTCTGTTTCGCACCAAACCAACCTTGATCATTTATTTCTTAGATTAGATTAAGTTTTATATTAATTCATTCATTTACATTCATTCGAATAATCACAGAAATTTTTTCTTAATCGATTATTCGAATAAAAAAATTCAGAGAACTTTAGTTTAAAAATTTTTGATTTTTTTCAAAACACACATCTTTTGAGCCATTTTGCTCGAACCGGTGATTATAATCACCAGGACTTCAGCTCTTCCTAACAGGAAAATAAAATATTTTTTATTATGGCTTTCTTTTTAACCAGTTTTTTGAGTCTTTATCATTTTATTTAAAAATAATTAAGTTTTTTTTTCTTTTGTTGGATAAATTATTTATATTTAGTCTTTTACAAATGGGTAAATTAAAACCATTAAAATATTTTACTATAAAGTACCACAATCCTATGATATTTAGCAAATATGTCTATCTTTGTAAATGTAAACGTTCACTTTTTACTTTTAAGTCATACATAGTAAAAAAAAATTACATCTATGATTAAAAATTTAATGGTAACTAATGTGGTGATTTTAATCATCATTGACGAAAACTTGTGGTGTATTAACTTGTAGTGTATTTTTCTTTAAGAAACAGATTCATGAAAATATTTGTAAACCTAAACGTTTACCAATATTGAATATTTAAATTTTTATTTAGTCGAATTATATTTATTAACATATGAAATGATTATATATAAATAAATAAATTATATTTATTAACATATCAAATCAATTTTTTGAAGTTACGCTTAGAGAAAATAAAACCAACTTAAGCCTAACTTTAAAATTTCATTTGTATCTTAAATGTTTACTTTTAACTTTCAGGTTATATAAAGTAAAAAAAAAATCACCTATAATTGAAATTAAATGATAATTATTGTGGTGATTTTAATCACCATTGACGTAAACTTTATAATCTGGGCGAGCAGTATTCGTTGATGGTTATTAACTTATTTTGGCCTGTGCTGGACTACATAGACACCAATTTCATGTGGTTTTAACAAGACGGGGCTATGTGCCACAGAGCTTATGCCACATTAAAAATTTTGTTCAAGCGTTTTGAGTCTGCATGGTCATCTCACGTAGAGGTTATATCAACTGGCCTCCGTGATCGTAAGACTCAGTTAGCCTTTTTATTATGGAGTTTTCTTAAGTTAAGTTAATATTTATGTGGTAGAGTCATAGGACTTGGGATATTTAGAGTACACACCAACCAGCAAAACCGCGACGGACATTTGTACGATGTCATATTTCATTTATAATGGCATGGATAAGCCTTTCAAAAGAATAAAATATTTCAATAATTTTTCACACACACTAGTTTTATTTAAAATGAAATATAGGAAGCTAACGTAGTTTTAAGAACACAACTATACTCCTTTAAAGAAAAAGTATACCAGTATTAATATTGCGCCTATGATGATTATAATCACCATCAATAATTTTGTAGGTTTCTAGAACAACTACTGAGCGCAAAGTTTGGAATATTCTAAATAAGCACTTACAAACTTACAATAAAGCAATATTATTATTATTTCTGTACATGAAACATTTTTTGAAAAATGTTTTACTGGTACTGGTTAGTAGTCGAAATGGAATACAAACACAAATTTTTTAAATTTTTGTCTCTCTGTTTGCGTTCGCATCACGTTAGAACCACTGAATGAATTTTAACAAAATTATGTGAAGAGGTACCTGATTATCTTGGTTCAAATATAGGATACTTTTTTCCCAAAAAATATCTCCTTTTCAAGAGAAAATAGAGTAAAAGCAGTGAAAGTACTTGAAATCACCTTTTATTTTTGAAAGCGCGATTTACTTAACACTATTTATTGAACTCTAGAGTAATTTTAGAATTTTATAAAAATTTTAGAATTTTATCTAGGGTAGGTAACCTTTATATAGAAGAAAATTTTGTAAACCATAACTCATGCCCTATAAAAATAATGATCTTAAAATTTGGCAAGGAATAATTTCAAATCAAAACCGAATAAAATATTGTTAGGACACCCAAGACGTAACGAACACAGCTAAAAATAAATAATTTTTATTTTACAAAAAAACGAGTTTGCTTTGAAAAATTGTATACTAGTATACATATTAAGCTGATGGTGATTATAATCACCACCCTTAATTTTCTAGGAATCTGGAGAAACGTTTAGAATTTTCTTAACTAAATTAAAATTTTATTCAAAGCGGTCTTAAGAAAACCGGTGCTCGGCGTAAAATCGGCCATGTAACGATTAATATAAAATATGAATATAAAATATTAAAATTGTGCCATCTTTTTAACAGCATTTGAGTTGATTTTATTTGTAACTGAAATTTATTCTCTTACAACCACTGCTTACAACATATTTTTAACGTTTCTTCCGCTTGCACTTTGTCTAAGTGCCAGTATTTATCCATGTATGCGGTTGTAAATAAATTTTCAAGTCTTTAAATGTGTGTGTGTGTGTGTGTGTGTGAAAGTGATTTTACTCCTGAACATATTTATTTGGTTTTTGTTTCTATGAATGTTAGTTTACTTTTATGACTGTGTGTGTGTGTATGTTTAGAGACGTATGTGCCAGTATATTGGTTTATTTTTGGTCCGAATGCGTTGTATTGAAAATATATTGTTGTTCGAAATATTTATTGTTGGTATTTTTTTTTTGTGGTTTCATGTGTGTGTGTGTGTGTGTCTGTTGGTCGCTGTTAGAATCTCTGGGGTCATTTAGAGATATTTTGACTTTGTTTTTGTTTTTTTTTAGTGTTCTTTATATTTTTGCTTCTCTATTACTGCTACAAAAAATGCTTCTTGTTAGCAGCAAAAAAAAAGAAGAAAAGCGAAAATAGAAAAATTATTCTACATTTTTGACCCATATCCAATGTCTTTTAAGATAGAAAAAAAACATCTTTATATCCAATTTCTTATTCCATATGTGTGTGAATAAGCGTGTGTGTGTGCATTTTTATTGTGCTTTTATTGTATTGTTTTCTTATGCGATTGTCTTGATTATTATTGATCCATGAGGTAAAAGTGAGTTTATGTGAAAATACAAATGTGTTTAAATTTCTACTTTTATATTGTGTATTTGAACAAGAAAATGGATGAAAAATTCTTTTAAGAATTTTATTGTGAATAAAAGTGGAAAGTCATAAATCACAAATTGTGTAGAAAAACTCATCGATTTGATTAATGTTTTGCATCATAAGTGTATTGTAAACTTAACTTGCAAAAGAAAAAACAAATAAAAAAAATTTAATCTTCTACTTATTTTTCGTTTTTTTTTTTCGTAGAGTTTAAAACAAATATTAAATCAAAAGTAGAGTGAAGGTTTTAGTTTTCAATTTCATTATTTTCTTTATTTCAGATTATTTCTGATGGACAATGCTGACCTCGTTTTAAAATAAAGAGAGAAAAAATTGGTTTATTTGTTTGGCTTTAGATTTATCTAGACGTATAATTTATTTTATTGCCATACAAAAGTGGGCCAATGTTTGGTAGCATTTTAATGCAATTAAAGCCAATGACTTGAAATATAATGATTTTCATTAAGGTTTCTTAAAGATGCTAATGCACTTTCACCGAATTGCATTATTGTCTCATAAAAGAACAATTACATAAATCTATACATATAAAAAGCACAAAATATATAGATTGGTGTGTTGGTAGAGTGCCTCGGTGCACATTGGGTTGAAATTGCTAAAAAAAAAACGGCTCTTAATTCAGGCGTTATAGATAGCACTTATTTTTTACGTTTAGTAGTATTAAGTCGGTCATTACTACTTAGGTTAGGTTAAGCAGGCAGCTTGTATAGAGGAGGAGAAAGAGAAGTGGACTAAAATAGCTCACTTGGGTCCATTATGTTGGTCCCTTTGTGATACCTGCAGATAAGAGGAGGGATAGACAGAGAAGATAGAAAACAAAGATCATTATAGACTGAGAAATTAGAGAAAGAAGTGGGTAGAAGGTCATAGACGGGGAAGAAGGTCAGAAGGTCATTACTACTTAAAAACAATAATTTTCGAAAAAAAAAAAATTTGATTTGTGGTGTCAATTTCTACTTGAAAGTGAAAAATTATTGTTTTTACACCAATTTTCAAAAAAATATTAAAAATATTTCTACAACAAAAATATTTAACTGAGATACACATTTGAGTTACCAAACACCTGAAGTTAAAGGTTCCATTGCAAAAATATAAATTTTGTGCTAGGAAAATACAAAAATTTAATTTAAAAAAAAAATTCAGTTTTTACCACTGTTTTCAAAAACTTAAAAAAACTTCAACTTTGACAACGCACAACTCAAAAAGTATATAACATAGAAAAATTAAAAGGATAATTAATGATGCACAATTTTGTTTACTATAACCTGAAATAGATTAATTTTTAAAAATATAAAATTTCAATTTTCAATTAAGAGTTATTATTGAGAATTTCAACCCAACGTGCGGAGTGCTAATCTATCAGTCCGGGCATGTCGGTTCGATTCCCAAAAAGACTCTCAGAGAGACCAAGAAGAAACTTGGATATAATCTGGGTGCCTACAAATGGTTAACTGCGTTAGTGACAGGTCAAGGACTCTCAAGTATTATCTTAAGTTAAAAATCGATGTAAGAGGATACTTGCAGACTGTGCCGGCAAAAAGGCTAACATAAAAATAGCCATAGCTGAGGAGACCTTAGCCTCAAGCAAATGTTAGCAATTACCATAGTCTCTGTGATGAGGCAGAATGTCGATATGTTTCAGTCGCCAGTCTGAAATCACTAGAATCGAGAGTAAAATCCTAGTGGCAGGACGACACTCAATGAATGTAAGGTATTCGTAAATTTCCAGTCGGATACCAGGAACGAAGAGGGTCTAAAAGGGACACATTTTTGCTCGGTATTCGACCTACAAAATAAAAAAATAAAAAATAATTGTTTGTTTGTCTGTCTGTCGCTAAGAGCTATTGCTGCCTACACCAGTGGACCGCAGTTTATTATTTTTTTATTTCACATGGGCATGGCACTTCCCAAAATTTTCACAGTTTATGACAAGATAAAATAAAATATTTTTTTTTTATTTCACATGGGCGTGGCTCTTCCCATATAAATTAAATATTTATCATCATGTTACTTAGCAACTTAGTTGAACCTTGAAATTTAGTTGAACCTTGAAATTTTTCAAATAACTCCCTAATTAGTGTGCATAAATGTCGCGAAAAACTGGCTAGATTAGAATAGTGGGCGTGGTAGCGTATAAAAACTAAAAAACTTATTACAATGCAGTTAGAGAACTAAAATAGGTGGAGTCTTAAAACTTTACATAGATAATCCCCATACTAATATACATGCTCTAGCAAAACATAGAATAAAATGGGCGTGGTACCTCCCATAAAAAGTAAAAATGGATTATCGTATAAATTTTTATATATATATAAAATGCAATTAAAAATAAGGCTTACGCATAAAAAATTTTCGATAACATTTTTCAATAAAATGTGAATTCGTGTGCTAATAAAAATTTTTACCAAAATTTGTTTATAAAATTTTTACCAAAATTTTTTTATAAAATTTTTACAAAAACTTTTGATAAAATTTTTACAAAAATGTTTCGATAAAGTTTTTGCAAAAAATTTTGAATAAAATGTTTACAAAGAATTTTCGATAAAATTTTCGAAAAGATTTAAAAAAAAATTTTCGATATAATTTTTACAAAAAATTTTCGGTGAAATTTTTCGATAAAATTTTTACAAATAATTTTCGATAAAATTTTTGCAAAAAATTTTTGATAAAATTTTAACAAAAAATTATCGATAAAATTTTTACAAAAAATTATCGATAAAATTTTTACAAAAAATTATCGATAAAATTTTTACAAAAAATTATCGATAAAATTTTTACAAAAAATTATCGATAAAATTTTTACAAAAAATTATCGATAAAATTTTTACAAAAAAATTCTACATACAATGAAATTTATAATCAAGCTTAAGTTCGTTTTTATTCTCTCTAAGAAAGAATTAATTAAATTACAAATTTGGTGATAATATTAAAGAAAAATTGGGAAAATTAAAAAAAAAAATTCTATAAAATATTAAAATTTTTTTAACAGCTTTCTCTGTTAGACTTTCAGACGTCGTTACAAAAATCAACAAGATCATAAAATTAAATCACATTTGTACATATTTTTGAGAAGGATCAAAGATCATAAAATTGTATCTAAGTAATTTTAAGTATAGACGATCATTTGACCAGTTTTTTAGTTCAATTATGCACATTTATATGGGTGTTTCTCATACAAAATTTCAATGCTTTACTTTTTATTATTGTTTGTTATTGTTTTTTTTTTTTGTGTTTCTTAAGTACAAGATAATAATTTTCCCCTTTGGGCGGGAGATACCAGTTTCTTCTTGACTTATCCCATTAATTTGAATGAAGGTTAGTTGTACTAAATTTCCCGATTAAAGTTCCCTAGATATCCGATAATAGTTTTTCACTTTGTTTGGGAAGACAACGCCCACTTTTTATTTTATTCACAAAATGTTTTCCCCGAATACCCAATTTATTGATTATTCGATATATACAATAATAACTTTTCACTAGGTTTACGATAACAACACTGGATGGCAAAAGATAAAAAAAAAGTCGGGAGCTTGCCTTTTGTGTGCTGAGTCCAAATCTGTTCACAGGTCCAAATCTGTTCACAGATTTTTTCTATCAAGTCTAGTTTTCGAGATATTCTTATTTAAATAAAATAAAAATATGAAAATATTAGATATGTAGTTCTTGTGATAACAATGGTTGGCAAATAAAGTCGAGAGCATGAATCTTGTCATGTTTTTTTAATGGACTTTTATGTGCTGAATCCAAATCTGTTTACAGATTGATTCTATCACTTTCTAGTTCTAGTTCTTCGCCACCAATTTCTGAATAACTCCGAAACAGTTGAAAACGAAAAAATTATGTAAAATTCTCTTTTATCCCGCATCTTTTGATGTTCCAATTATTATAATCGAACAATCCGCTAAAGAATTATTTAAAAATAAGTTAGCGTGGTCGCCTTGTTTAGGGGAAAATACTTGCCATACCTATAAAAAAATTGTACCTGATACGCGAAATAGATCGATCGCGGATTTGAATTTAACGAGTTGAGGTCACTGTATTCCACATATTTAAGTTCAGGGAGTTTTTTTTTACAGACCGGTATAATTTTTCACTTTAAATGGGTACCTCCCACGTTCACTTTTTAAATTGTTAGATGTTGTAGTAATAACATAACGTATGAGTAATATTTAATTTCCTGCTTTAAATCTTTCACACTTATACGCCACAGTACATGAGTATGTGGTTTTTCACGCTCACTTGGTTTATGACAAATAAAAATAAATCAAATCAAATCAATAAATAAATAAAATTGCACATACTTATGTTTAGGAAGCTTTTTTGGAGACCGGTGTGATTTTTCACTTTATATGGGGGGTATCACGTTCACCTTTCATTGTACATGATAGAGGATAGTTGCAGTAGTATAGTTGTTCACTTTATGCTCATTATTTCTATCCAGCCTGTGTTCTTTTTTTTTGGAAAAATATGCAAAATACATCTACACATTTATAAGAATGTTGACGGTTTCATGTTTTTTTTTTTTTTTTTTTTTTTTTTTTTGATTTATAAAAAAGGTTTCAGTTTTGGTCTTTTAACCTTATTAAACGGATTTTTCAAAAACGTATATTTTTATTTATTATAACACACATTTTACTTTACGAAAAACTTCACTGTATTGTAATAACGTATGAGTAATATTTAATTTCCTGCTATAAATCTTTCACACTTATCCGCCACAGCACATGAGTATGTGGTTTTTCTCACTCTCTTAGTTTATGACGAATAAAAATAAATCATACGTTTAGGTGTCCCATAAAAAACGTATAAAATAATTTTACGAGTATTAGATGTGAAAAACATGCCGATTTTTTTTTCTTAATAAGCAAATATCGGATTTTTTTATTTCATTCTTTGCAAGGATTGCGAATTTATTATTTAGGGTGTATGCTTATACATATTTGTATGCGTTTAAAGCAAATATTTTGGATTTTATTTACCAAAAAAGGGGTTTAATTACTACTATAAAATGAAGCAGTAAAAATAAAATAAAGAATATTACTATAGATACTAAGCTACATGATGTTCTACAGTATTACCAGCTATAAAATTAGTTTATTTAATAAATAAATTTATTTTTATTAAATTAAATTAATTATTTTTATTTTCAAGCTTTAGGTCGTTAATTACTTTTATTTTTTATTTCGCTACTCCATTGTGTAGCATCATCAGGAAATATTAAAAAATTAACGTTATGAAAATTACAATTAAAAAAGTATTAAAAAATTTTCTTCAAACTAAAAAACAATTTTCCATAAACTTATAAAAAACTGTTTTAAACAAGTACAAACAATTATTAAATTATTATTTTGATTAAATCTATATTTACAGAAACGAGAAATTTTATACCTGCTGCGATGAACCCTATTTGGATATAACATTTAATATAACAATGCGCCGAAAAACCCTTTTCTATACAGTTAATCTTATTATACCCTGCATGGGCATTAGTTTTTTAACAATTTTGGTATTTTATTTGCCATCTGATAGTGGTGAAAAAGTAAGTATTCTAGAGAATAAGAAATAATTAAAACTTTATTGTAAACTTTAATGCATTTCATACCTGCTTTGTATTTAACAACATTAAAATTAAGAAACAATATCAAGGCAATAGCATTAAGCATGAAGCATTCCGCAAAAGGAGTAACTGTGGGGGTCTTGCCGTCAAAGTGTTACCAGTCAAAAATTCTGTAATTAATTTTTTTTTTATTTTTTAACTTCAGCTTATCCTAAATATAGTGCAAATTTGATGAAATATATCTCTTTGTATGATTCAGCCATCTTTAGCGTGAAAATAGCCTGATGGTAAACTTTACTTTAGTTTTAAAATAAACCATAGTTTTTTTCGGACCAGCACTCTAGGAGTCTTACCCTGAGTGCTCTTGTAATGCATTTTTCCAGAACTAGGAAATTTGTTTATGGGAAGAGAATATTGGGAGATGTTTTTATTAACATTTGATTATAATTTTCCCACACTGAAAGTAACATAAAAGGGCTCTAGGGAAAGATGATTCAAATTCTTTTACGGTAGATTTCTGGAATTATCTATTATATCACTCTGTTCAATAAAAATTGATTTTGAGCCTTCTGTGCCAGTTACCGCAGCCCAAACTATCATTAATGGAGGCGCCTTCTTTCGCAGATTAATTTCCAGCTCTAAATTGATTTTTCACGATTTAAACTAACAGCCTATACGATCGTTTTGTTTGTTTAAACGTTGTCTCTATGAGTGCTCCTATAGACTAATTGCTAGTCTTTCAGTCTGGTGGTTGTGGTATCAAATTCTCTTCAAAGACTCTGGGGATTTCTTTAGACAATTTTCGCAGATAGTATTGTTAAAAAAAAAGCCAAAAAAGTACATCAGAATAATCCAAATTACCAAGCTATTCACCAACGTGCAAGTGTTTTAACACCTTGCTTTTTGCTTTGTACCGATCGCCCAATGACTACTGAGTACAACCAGCCAACTTTTGAAGCACTTCCTGTTTTTTTATACCAATTGCACTGAACGCTTATAATTACTTTTTCAGATTGCGCCATCTTACCGCAGCTCTCTGAAGGTAATACCCGAAAATCTTGTTTTTAATGGTGCCAATCGGCATATCAACCGAAACAGTATTATATAAATCTGGGGAGAAACTACCCCTGGCCTGTCCATCCCACTATTCAACCCCAACAAATCACTATGTACTGATACCCAAATCAGACTGGCAACAGCTTGATTATCCAGCCTTACTAGCCTATTAAAATTGAGGATGTAATATGTGATCTTAGTGACAGGAGAGCCACCTGGCTCTCAATAAAAATGTTGTCTATCGCCCCCAAATTTTTTATGAATATTTACCAGAATTTAGGCTTCAAAAACACTTGTCCCGTTGGGGAGACAGTAAGAGTGTCTCAAATCAAGTTCTTCTGAAAAGAATTCAGAGTCAACACCATCAAACTGTCTGTGTATTTCATTATGTTAGAAGAAAGTCTATTCACAACCTTTGGGCGAATAGTGATTAAGCAGCCTGTAATGCCCATACAAGTAGATCTTTGCACCCTGTATAGTTCGTCAGCTACATATTTCCAGTTTGTATCTGTCTACCATACGACCAACACAGAACATGGTATAATAAGCTACCTTTGCTCTTTTTATTGTGTGTTGCATGTTTTCCTTCCACAATATTTTGGAGACGAGGATAAGTCCGAGATATTTGGCAGTTTCTGGCCCTGTAGTCTAAAACTTTCAACTCCGATCTTTCTGGGTAATACAACCAGTACCGTCTTATTCGGGTTAACTTTTAGTTCGTAGTCTGTGGTCTAGTTGCTGTGCATGTTTAGAACATTGGTCATTATATCACTTATAACGTCCGTAAATATGCTCGATAACCCTAATACCTCAGCCCAGGCGAATGCTACACTTTTAACCCCTTATTGACCAGTTCAAGAAATATTTTGCTGCCATTAGACTTGAAAACAACATAAAAAATGAAACTTGACAAAAACAGAAGGCATGAATTCTGATTAGTGATGTGGTTGCTGCAGCAGCGTAAAATTTATATCACTTCGAGCGTCGTCCCCTGAATATTATTATGATAAAAACCATCAAACAACTTACGATCACTTTTTACTGATCCCATAAAAATTAACAGCAATAATTGGTAGCGCCATATCAACGCTAAAGCATGAGCATTAAAAACGATGCTCATAAGATGCTCATTATAATGTTTCATTGAATTCATGTCTGTTCATTGCACACGAGTAACGATGAGTGAACAATAATAAATAGCGAAGACCAACGAGACAAATGCGATGAGCCTACAGAGTTCACATAAACAAATTTGAATAAATATGAGTAAATTTACTCCATCATAACAATGAACTTTAGCGAGTTCAAGCAGTGTTATGCATTGAGTAAAACACGAGCACAGTTGGAGTGTACAAACAAAAAACCCAGAATTTTTTTTAAGAATTTTTTAGTTACGTTCATTTTAAGGTCTTAATTTGTTAAAAATCAAAAAAAAAACCACTAGTGAAAGTAAAACGCACCTAGCCTTATCCAAAAGTTATACACAAGTACTAAACAAAACACAAGAGAGCTTGGAACATGAGACGAGTAAACACGGCTCTCCACTAGTATAGAAAGTTCGTTTTATTCGATCGGTTCCTATAGTTTTGTGATACAAACAGAGGTTTGATCACAAATAATATGGTGTTCAGTAAGCTAGTTTGTATTCGAGTATGACCACCTGCTCATGAGCTTCTGAGCAGGTGGTGATGAGCTTGCTCATGCAAATGTTTAATCAACACATCGTTTGAAATAGGTTCTTATTTGTTCTAATGTGATCATTGGAAGAAAGTAGTTCTAAATAAGACAAAAGCGAATGCAGTGGACAGACAAGGTTGTAACATGGTTGGCTTGAAGGGCACATTCTTCCTAAACTGCTAGGAATACATTTTAAATTTTTTTTTTTTTTTAATTACAATAAATCAGAGGAATATAAAAAGTAATTAAACACTAATTATTTATCTTGAGTATTTAATAAAATATGCTGCATAATTGCATGTTTCCATTTTAGTCGATATAAAAAAAGTTGATGAACTATAAATAATCGTCTGATAAACTTTGTGCAAATTCTAATTTTATTCTTATTTATCCATTCGATTTATTTATTTTTATTGCTTTCGTTGTTACTATTTCTATTTCTGTTTCTATTTCTAGGTCTCATTAAGCATATCCATTTTACTGTCGTTGACTGTGTTCTTCTTGCTGCTGGCGGAAATTATTCCGCCAACATCGTTAGTTGTGCCGCTTTTAGGGAAATTTGTACTTTTTACAATGATACTCGACACATTCAGGTAAGTTGTGTTTGTATTTGTTATTGTTATTGTGTATTTTTTTTTTTTTTTTTTAATAACAACATCATCCAGACACTCTGTGAACACGAATCAAAATCTAAATATTTACTTGGGTTTTATTAAACAACAACAACAACAAAAAAACACTTTTGCAATATGGGTGAGATTTTAAATGTATTTGTGGGGGTGTATGTGTATGTGTGTGTATTTATTTAAATGATGATCTATTTTAAATATTGCATTTTTACGACATGATAAAATATTGATTTGTGGTCTATAACAGCGGTGATTTGCACTGTTGAATAAACAACTCTTGTCTGTTTTTGCAAAATATATTTTCTGATGTTAGCAAAACATCTACTCAAACAAGATTTTTAAATATTTGGTTTTAAAATTAAAGTTTTTTTTTTTATTTTTTTAATGGACCATTTATTTACATGCATCAATTTTTGAATTATTTTTTAAAAAATAAAATTTGTTGTTTGAAAATATTATGAAATTTTTTTTCATAATAGAAAATAAAAATATACTCGAAATGTTTGTTTAAAATTTAAAATTATTTAAATTGCTCAATAGGAGAATGAACTATGTATATGTTTAGGGCTCTCTACGATCTTATTATGTGTCACAATATTTATTACTAGTTCAGTAGGTATACGCTATGTGCGTTCTGACAATATTTTGTTCGATGTTGCTTTGAAAGTAATCCACACCATATTTTAAGACTCTTACGTATTTACTTTATATAAAGGGGTAGCCTTATATAAATCCCTGGATAAAATTCTAAAATTTATATAAAATTCTTAAATTCTAAAAATTTTTGGAAAGATCTGAAACAAGTGTTTAAAATATTTTATTAACAATGTAATTCAACAAAACAAAAAGACAATTCAAACACAAATTTTATTCAATTGGCTATTTGAAAGTTAGTAATAATTATTTTAAAACAGCGCCATCTGTAGCGTAATCGTGTTAAACAAATCCCGCTTTCAATTCATGTTTTGCCATTATTTTAAAATAACGCCATCTGTTACACAACCGTGTTTAAAATATCGCGCTTTCAATTCAGATTTTTTCATTATTTAAAACAGCGCCATCTGTTGCGCAACCGTGTTTAAAATATCGCGCTTTCAATTCAGATTTTTTCATTATTTTAAAACAGCGCACATTGGGGGTGGAAATTGTTAAAAACGGCTCTTAATGCAGGCGTTAGAGATAGCAGTTATTTATTCGTTTCGTACAATTAAGTGGGTCATTACTACTTAAAATAAAATCATTTTTGAAAAAAAAAACATTTTTTTAAACGCCAGGGGTGTTCGTTTGTCAGCTCGTATGAATATTTAAATGGTTTTGGAAGCTCCTTTTTTAAAGATAAATAAATGAAATTTGGGAAATTTAATTTTTTTTCGTTAGTAACTCAACATACAAAAATTCAACGAAATCGGTAAAGGATTTCGTATAGCACCCATACAAAATTTTCCCGGAAATAGGCCATACTAATCTTTATTTATTAAAAAGTTTTTATTAATATAAATTTACATTTTATGTTTAATACTATTGGTCTTCATATTCGCTGTCACAAAAATAAATATCATTGGAATTATTTTCTTCAGAAATTTCAGGTAATAATAGAAGGTCCAATACCTGCTGTGGCAACACGCTAATTTTCTTTTTGTAATATTTGCTCATATTACTAATAATAGGATCATAGCTTATTAAAAATCTATTGAAAATATCTGCTCTGGACTTTTCACGACTGCATTTCCGTGCAAAATGTTCTCTGTATGATTTAAAATCTTTATTACGAGCTTCCTGTGCTTCCTCCAATAACTGGCTAATAGGTAACAGTACATGAGTAATAATCTGCGGACCAAGTATTAAAAATGTAGGTAAAACTACATGTATATGTACACACTTACATACATACATGATTAATGCAATGAGTGCGTTGCTAAGCATACACGAATTTTTCTTTTATGTTGAAATAGAAAACAATTTTTTTTTCTTCTTCTTATCGCAAAAAACCCGCAAAATGTTTTTATATAATTTGTAAGTAGACATATCATAGAAAATTCCAAAAAATTTTTTTATCCAAACTTCCCCAAACCGGATTTGAATTTCTACTTGAAAGTGAAAAATGACTGTTGCGCACCTGTGTTTAAAATATGTCGCTTTTAAAACTAAAAGATGTCCTAAAGTATGCAGTACCTTTAAATCAGTAAAAAAAAATCGGCGTACTTTCACTGCTTTTTCTCCATTTTGTCTTGGAAAAATGTACCCTATATTGGACTTAGGTACCTTCTCACAAAATTTTATTCGCAACTAGTAGTTTTTTAGATTGACATGGCATTTTTGGCATTAAAAGTCTAATGAATATCAATAATGATGCCTTAATCTGCAAATTATGTTTTAAAATGAGCGAGTTAAAAGAATTTTTAAAATTAAAATTGATTTTGCGATGCCCTGGTCCAGTTTTTTCAAAATATTAAATACAATTTCGGCAAATTTTTTCCCTTCGTTAGCGAGCAAAATTTAAAATATTGTGGAAGATTATACTTCTTCTGAGTAAAAAACTGGACTAGATTTTCAATTTAACAATTTAAAAATTATTGCGTGTATTTTAGCCTAAAAACACCGTCAATCTTTTTTTAATAGAAAAAATTCTTAAGGAATATAAAAAAAGGTCCTTCAATTTTTACCTATTTTACATCGAAATTTTGACTTTAGCCTGTATGTTCGAAAATCGAATGGTGGAATCGGAAAAAGAAGACTGCTGCAATAAAGCTATATACATTCCCAATTATTGCTGAAAGTATTTCATGAGCCTTCGTCCACATCTGCTCGTTATGGATAAAAGACCAAAAATCCCAATTTTGAGTTTTTTGGTCTTTATTTTGGGAATTGTTGGATTTTTAAATCGCTCATTTAAAAACATAATTTGCAAATTAAAGCAGCATTATTTTTGAGGTATGTACTTGTCCTTTAAGGCCATGTATAATTTTTTTAAATCCAACATAAACTAAAATATTTTTCAGGTGAGAGGTACCCAAATTTTAGACCTCATATCGCCACTCCTAGCAAGTGAATGGTGCTAAGTGTTAGAACTTGAGCTCTAATACTTCTCTGCTATGCTCATGTAAAATTTTAGATTAATTGGCTAAACCCCTTACAAATGGCTGAGTTAATTAAAAAAATATTTTGATTTTGTCCCACTGTGCAGTGAACAGTGCAGTATATTCAAGCAGTGGTAAGACCACCATAAGGTTAGGGTCAATACGGTTAGTTAATGCCGTTAATCTGCATCACAAATTTGTAGCTAAAATTGAAGTGCCCCATAATCTTGATGAGTGGGTCAGTCAGTCAGTGAATTTATCAAAAAAAAACTAGCTATACCCGCCACTTCGTGAGCGTCGTTGCAATATTTTGTTCGATTTTGCTTTGATAGGAATCCACATCAAAAACCCTTAAGTTATTTAGTGCCGCCTTAAACTATGCTTAACTATAACCATAACAATTCAGTTATGGTTATGTGTTTACTTTGTAAAACAGCGTCATCTGTTAGTGGTTAGTGCTTCAGATATGGTTTATGTATTTACTTTGCTACTAAAATACCTGCGTACTTTCACAGCTTTTTTTCCACTTTCTCTTGGAAATAAGATATTTTTAGGGAGAAAAGGTATCCTATATTGGAATCAGGATGCAGAGGTACCTTCTAAGAAAATTTCGTTAAAATCCATTCAGTATATTATACATGATGCGGACACAAAGAGCAAGACAGACAGAGAGACATACGGAATTGAGTTACTATTTTATTATATGTATAGATATGCAATTTTTACACCTTTATACATATCTAAGGATGCCTTGATTCCAAAACTTTTAAACTTCACCTATAGGGAAACCTGTATATAACACAGTGCAACACGGAAAAAAAATAACCATATACCGACACCACTACGTGATAAAAGACCAAAAAAAAAGACCCCTGTCTCCCAGCTTTGCCCAAAGTCCTCCAGGTTTTTTTATGGGCCCTCAAAAATGTGGGGCCTCGATGTCATTTTTGCAAAAAAATGATCATTTACTCAAGCCCATATTTTGCAAACCGTTTGAAATTTTGATATACTCCCTGAGGCACACAGTGTGTAAGTGTGTAAGTAGTGTCTTTGTATTCTAAGTTTCATTATTTTGCAATAAATATAAAGAAAGTTATACTTAACCGAAATCGTGTGCAAGAAGGTGAATTTTTCTTAATTATTCTAATTTTCATAAAAATCTAAATTAATTTAGCTCAGAAAAATTTAAATAAATTAATTTTCAACTTAATTATTTATCTAAAACTAAATTTTCTCTGTTCCATATTAATGGCAAATTTTACAACCCTACGGTACCTTAATTTATAACTCAGCACTTTTAAATCTGCTCTAGCACACATTTTAACAATTAAAAATAATTAAACGAAATAAGTAGATAAATAAACAAAACTCATCATTTCCGGTGGGAAACAAATAAAAATTTAATTCAATCCCATATTCACTGAGTAATCACAGTCACATCAGTAGTCAAAAAAAATGTTTTTATTTATTTATTTTTATCACCGGCCATTCAGCTGTACGTCTGTATTTATTTACTTGTCATAAAACTAGAATTCTGTATCTGTATCGAAATCTGCATTTGTATATCTGTGGGTATGCGTTTTGTGGGTGTGTGGGTGTGTGTGTGTGTGTATGTATGTATGTGTTTCATTTTGGTCTGACAACCAACCATCATAATAATATCATTAAACACCCTTCTTGCCGTGCTTCGAATTGTTTAAACAATGGCAGTTTAATCACGATAGAATTTCGTGGTTTGGCGTAATTGTTTAATTCTTGCACAGGCGATTAAACTAATGTTCGATACAGTAGTATCTCTGCTAACACATATGTTTTTACCTACACACATACATAAACATCTTGATAAACATGTGTAGGAACACTTAGTTATAATGCCTATAATAGCCGGACATATGTAGGCATATGGCGTAATTATTTTTTTACGGACTTGCACTATGGCTAGGTGTAGCAAATAATTTTGATAATAATTTATAAAATATTTTAAGCAGATAATTAGACTTATAGTTTACAAGATTACACTGTCAAACGACAGCAGGCAACAAATATAGAGCACCTGAAGCATCTTATTCATTACACGACATTATGGACTGCTTTTATTTAAAATCTGAGTGATGATGCTTCTTCTTTAGATTTTTTTATGTAATTGTTAAATTAATTGTTGAGGGTGCTTTAGCTTAAGTGGTTAGCACGTTAACTACTAAGTAATGGTCACGAGTTCAAATCTCAGCCGTGGCAACATCAATTTTTCTGATTGTAGGTATTAATTTCTCTTTATAATAATGCATATCACAGCGCCCTCGTTCGCCGGTATTACCACATAGCACTAAATCGCCGGCGAAGTAAAATAATTATAAATTGGCTATGCTAGCTTCAAACTAATTCGCCTAAATAACTCCAGAGGCGCTTGCAACACCACAACACTGTTCTAAAAATAAACACAGCGTGAAATTGCAGTGTTGCAATAAACGAAGCTTTACTATCACACTAACCATCTGTCTTATCTACCTACTACTCTCCCTTTCCAAAGGAAGTAACACAGTTAATATAGGCATTAATTGCCTGACTATTGTTACTTCTCTTTAAAAAAAAATTAAGGGAACTAGTGTAGCTTAATCTTCCTGGGGGCATAGGGCTACCACAAAGCATATTATTCTACCTGGTTTGCCGCTGTTTTTTTTTTTTAGATTTTTCCTTGCTTCTGCTTCTCTTTGTATATATTTCAGCTTAGTTCATGATTAGTCAATCTACTTTAGGGTGATGAAGCTGCCACCTCAAAATGATTCTGTTGTGGTGCAGATCCTTGCTATTTGGTATGGTGTCTTGCTAAGAATTTGTCTTTTGCAATTTTTTCCCACCACAGCTGGCCCTTCCTGATCATCCAAATGTATGACGCCAGGGGTTACTCCTTTTATTTTTGGGTGGACTTGTCTGGAATTTGTCTTAACTAAAAATTAGAATACCGCGATGAAATTCTTCTCTGCCTGGATTCGAACCAGGGTCGTTAGATGTAAAGTTTGGCGTTCAGCTAAGTATATGATTAATCAACCTAATGAAGGTAGATGGACCTGACACCTGCTTTTCCCTAGGAACAACGCCTCTGCATAATTTTATTGTGGTGCTGATCCTTGCTATGAGGTATGGTGTCTTGCTGAGAATATGTCATTTGCCATTTTTCCCACTATAGGTGGCGCTTTCTTATCGTCCATGTAATGCTGATTTCTCTCTTTTATAACAGCGGTGATCGACCAAGACTAGCTGATCTCTCGTTTTTTTTAACAGCAGTGAGCTGAAATGCCAGTGAGCTTCTCCTTTTCATTTTAGATGGATTCGTCTGGAGGGTAGTGGAAGCATCCTAATTTAAAATTCGAACACCGCAATGAAATTTTTGTCTCTGTCTAAATTCGAACCAGAGTCCTTTGATTTGAAGTTTGGCGTTCAGCTAAGTAAATGATTACTCTGTCTACTGTAAGGTGTTAGAGCTGCCACCTACCTATCATTAGGAATAACCCCTCCATATTATTCGGTTGTGGTGCAGATCCCTGCTCTGTGGTATGGTGTCTTGCTGAGAATTTGTCATTTGCTACTTTTCCCCACTACAGGAGGCCCTTCGTGATCACTCTTTTATAACAGCAGTGAGATGGAATGCCAGTGGGCTGCTCCTTTACTTTTAGGTAGTTTCGTCTGGAGGGGAGTGGAAGCCTGCTAATTTAAAATTCGAACACGGCGATGAAATTTTTGTTTCTGTTGGATTCGAACCAGAGTCTTTGGATGTGAAGTTTGGCGTTCAGCTATGTAAATGATTAGTATATCTACTGTAGGGTATTGGAGCTGTCACCTGCCTTCCATTAGGAATAGCCCTCCCATATGATTCGGTTGCGGTGCAGATCCTTGCTATGTGGTATGGTGTCTTGCTGAGAATTTGTCATTTGCTACTTTTCCCCACTACAGGAGACCCTTTCTGATCACTCTTTTATAACAGTAGTGAGCTGGAATGCCAGTGGGCTGCTCCTTTACTTTTAGGTAGATTCGTCTGAAGGGAAGTGGAAGCCTCCTAATTTAAAATTCGAACACCGCGATGAAATTTTTGTTTCTGTTGGATTCGAACCAGAGTCTTTTGATGTGAAGTTTGGCGTTCAGCTATGTAAATGATTAGTATATCTACTGTAGGGTGTTGGAGCTGTCACCTGCCTTCCATTAGGAATAGCCCTCCCATATGATTCTGTTGTGGTGCAGAACCTTGCTAAGTGGTGAGAATTGCTGAGAATTTGTCATTTGCAATTTTCCCCACTATAAGTGGCAATTGACAGCATTGAGCTGGAACACTAGGAGGCACCTTCTTTTCTTTTTGGATGATTTCGTCTTGAAAAGAGTTAAAGCCTCCTAATTAAAAACTCGAAAACCACAATGAAATTTTAAGTTTGGGGTTATAATCCCTATACCACGCCAAGTCTAGTTTATACTGCAGTATATAATTATATCTTTAGTCTTTTATTTGTAATTGAGATTTTTTCAATTACACATTACATGTAATTTGTAATTAAAATATTACAATTACTTGTAATTTGTAATTAAAATATTACAATTACTTGTAATTTGTAATTGAAAATTTCCAATTACAATTACATATAATTGCGTAATTGAAAATGTTAAATTACAAATTACAAGTAGTTGTAATTGACTTTAGTCCCTGATTTAAATTACAATTACTTGTAGTGTGTAATTGAGAATATGCAATTACACATTACCTGTAATTGTAATTGTAATTGAAATGTAATTGTAATTGAAAAGAAATTAAATCCCAACCCTGTCTGTTATAGGTAGATGATTTATAATTTAAGACAACCTTTCATTGAGTCACCTGGTACCAGCAGTCTTTAGTCTTGACAGTCTTTTCAGACTATCGATGGGTAACTGTCAACCTTCATTCTCATCATGGAGTTTCCAATAATCTAGCATTTTGCCAATGGCATCCACATTTAAAAAATTCTATAATCTTCTAGTCTTTATAGTAGACTACATTTTTGTTTTTGCAAACCCATAGTGCATTGTATATCATCTAATATCACATAGTATTAACATTTATCTAATTATGTTAACATGAAAGTTTCTCTAAGCAATCGCCTGTCGAGTTGGCTTATTCATATAGTGTTTTATGCATGAAGATACATTTAACAGCCGCCGCATATACCTGCCATACCAAAACGCCCTAATTTACTCGTTTCTCATATTTGTGTAATATTAGGCAAGCGTTTAACGGCCATTAAAGCTGCATGGATTAATAAAGATGTGCATATTTAAACAGCCAACCAAGCATTTTTCATTAAAAGGTACAATTTTTTTTCCTCCTCTTGTTGCTGAAACTGTGTTTGGCGTTTATCAATGAAACCTAAAACCATAATTGCTCATTGCAATTTTTTTTAATAATTTATTCGGTTAAATTATCATTTAATTTTTTTTTTTTTTTTTTGCATAAATCAATTAAAATATTCAGTAATATGTTGGTTGGTTGGTATACTTTTTTCAACTATTTAAATGACATTTTAATTAATTGTTTATTAGACTAATTAAACTGACAGTTTTTAGTTTGAGGAAGAGTAAAAGAAAATTTAAAATGACTATTTTACATGCCTTTGTGGCTAAATACAAGATTAGCAAGCATTACAAATTTTTATTGGAATTAAATTTTAAATTTTAAATTATTTATACAATTTATTTTACATAAATGGTTGAAAGAATTTGTTAATTCTATTAGAAAAATTTGTAAAATTTGTTTTGGAATTTTTAAAGTTAAAAAGGAATAATTAATAAACAATCTATAATCTGCTAAACAGCACACAAAAGCTTATTAGAGACATAATTGAAATAATTATATTGTTTAGTAAAATATATTTACCATGTATTCATAATAGAGCTCTTAATGAGCACAGAAAATGACACTCATAATATTTCATTGAATTCACGTTTATTCATTGCACGGGAGTAACCATGAGTGGACAATAATAAACAGCGAAGACCCACCAGCCAAATACGATGAGCTTGCAGAGTTTATATAAACTTGTTTGAATAAGTATTAGTAAATGTTGAGCATAATAACAATGAACATGTGCGAGTTCCAGCAAATTTATGCTTCGAGCGTACAAACAAAAGACCCAGAATTTTTTCTTTCCTAAAAAATCAAAAAAAAAACACATAATAGAACTCTTAATGAGCACAGAAAATGAGCACACTCATAATATTTCATTGAATTCACGTCTGTTTATTGCACGGAAGTAACTATGAGTGGACAATAATAAACAGCGAAGACCCACGAGTCAAATATGAGGAGCTTGCAGTTTTTCTGTAAGCAAGTTTGAATAAGTATGAGTAAATGTTGAGCATAATAACAATGAACATGGGCGAGTTCCAGCAAATTTATGCTTCGAGCGTACAAACAAAAGACCCAGAATTTTTTCTTTCTTAAAAAATCAAAAAAAAAAACACAAAAAACAAAAAACCACTAGTACAAGCAAAACTCACTAAGCCTTATCCAAAAGTTTTAGACAGCTACTAAATTAATCACAATGAGTGCTTCGAACATGAGACGAGTAAACACAGCGCTCAGTAGTATAAAAAGTTCGTTTTACTCGGTCAGCTAACTGCGTTTATGAGGCGAGCAGAGGTTTGCTTACTAATAGTATGGTAGGAGTGGTCATGTGTTCAGTAAGCTAGTTTGTGTTCGAGTTTGAGCACTAGCACATGAGCTTATGACCACACGCACTAGATGAGCTTGTTCATGCAACTATTTAAAACATAAAGGGTGGCGCAAAATTAATATCGTAATTGAAGTGTGCTTTAATTTTTTCCAACGTGTTAGATAACTACACAGTGAAAAAATTAACGGACTTTACAGATAGATTCGATTCTACTAATAAAGGGTAGTAAAACCCTAAACCCAGCTTGGCGAATTTGGTGACCAATAAAAAACTAGCTGATAGCGATGAACTTTGTTCCGCAATAATATAGCTGAGGATTCATTAAAAAAATACATTAAAATTTTTTTTTTTATTTTTTACTTTAAATTTCACTCTTCTGCTTTTAATTTTCTTTTATTCAGACTTGTTTCTTTTTAATTGTTTTTTTCACACTTTTTTTTTAATTATGTGTTATACTACTTTTCTGTTTATATTTATTATAGATTATAATTTAAATTGATTTATCTACAAATAATTTAATTGATAGGCAACCATACACACTCACACACACAAGCACTCCTTTTCTCATATACACACAAACGCTACTAACTAAATATATCTCTACACATAAAGGGTGTCCCATAATTCGAGCAGGATTTTACTTCTTTACATTTATATTTTATATATTTTATATAAATCTAAAGAACGGGAGGGTTACGTATGGATAAATACATTTAAGCATGTTTTGGTTGTTACATATTATACAAAAAGATTTTTTTTTTTTATTACATGATCTTTTTTTTAAATTACCGATTATGCCCATATACCAAAGTCACATACTGAATTTCATTTTGATATGTCAAACGGTATGTAGAGCGATCACAAAAATAGTGGCATACACACACACACCAACCCACGCACTGGGGGTTACGAGGTATTAAAACTCAATTCTTTTTAGTTAAAATCTTTATAATTAAATTAACTTAAAAGTTAAAAAATTAATCGATATTTAGAAACTTGCTTTACATGCTTCAATTCCATTAAATACCACTAAATTTTGTTTTTAATCTAGCTGATCAAAAAAAAATTTTGGGAATTTACAAAACTTTTTTGGGAATTGTGGGATTGAAATAAATCAATCGTTTCTGTTTAAAAATCTATATGAATGAAATATTTTATTAGATAAAAATAATACATAAAGAATTAAAAAAATACACGATTTAATTATGGCAATCCCACAATTCCCAGAAAATTTTTAAAATTTCCAAAATGGAATTTTTTTATACGAAAATTTTCGATTCGATTTCGAATTTTTTGTAATATTACCCATACGAAAACTTAAGACACATTTTAAATGCATATCCTCTTAATTGCCATAAAATTTAGCTTATCGTATGGCTTATATTAAAAGAAATTAAAAAAAATCCATTTTTGAAAATTTTGAAAATTTTTTGGGGAATTGTGGGATTGAAATAAATCAATCTTTTATTTTTAAAGTTCTTTATGATTGACATATTTTATTAGAAAAAAATTAATATAAAGAATTAAAATAATAAATGATTTACACAATTACGCCAATTCCACGATTCCCAGAACATTTTTCAAAATTTCCAAAAAAAACAAATCATACGAAAACTTCAGACAATTTTTAATTGTATAAGAATTAGTAGCACATGTTTTTTGTCTTTTGAAGCCAGCTTTGATGTCAGCTAAGCTGGAAGCAAAAAATAACCCTGCTTTGTGTGCTTTAATATTCTCTTAATTGCTGTAGGAAGCTTATCGTATGGTTTATATCGATAGTAATCAAAAAAATTATTAAAACTTTTCTAGGAATTGTGGGAACGAAATAAATCAATATTTTCTGTTTAGAGTTCTATGTAGTGAAATATTTCTTTAGAAAACATTAATATGAAAGATTAAAAAATAAATTATTTAATTATATAAATCCCACAATTCCCAGAAAATTTTTAGAAATTTCCAAAAATGGTATTTTTTGTAATATTAGCCACACGAAAACTTAAGAAAAATGTTAATTACATAATAATTAAAAGCATATGGTTTTGTGTTTTCATGTCAGCTTTGCGATTAGAGAAAAATATGTGGCATCTACCCCTTAAGGGACATAAGTTCTAATAAGCTAAGCTGAAATCAAAAAATAACCCTGCTTTGTGTGCTCCAATTTCCTCTTAATAAGCCATTAAATTTTGTTTTTTTTCTATAGATTATCGCTTGGCCTATATCGATAGAAATCGAAAAAAAAAAATTGGAAATTTTTAAAACTTTTCTAGGAATTGTTCGATTAAAATAAATCAATCGTTTCTGTTTTGAGTTCTATATAATATAATATTTCATTAAAAAGCATTCATATGAAGGACTAAAAAATAAATAATTTAATTATGTCAATCCCACCATTCCCAAATTTTTTTTCAAAATTTCCAAAAATTATTTTTTTTGATATTATTCATACGAAAACTTCAGAAAATTTTTTACTGCATAATAATTAGGAACATATGTTTTTTTTTTGCTTTTTGATGCCAGGTTAGAGAAAAATATGTGGTATCTACCTCTTGAGGTGCATAAGATCTAATAAGCTAAGCTGAAGTAAAAAAAAACCTACTTACAATGCTTCAATATGCTCTTAATTGCCATTTAATTTATTTTATTTTTCCCTAGCTTATCGTATGGCTTTTTTGGAAATTTTTAAAACCTTTTTGGGAATTGTGGGATTGAAATAAATCAATCGTTTGTATTTAAAGTTATATATAATTGAAATATTTCATTGGAAAACAATAGTATGAAGGGTAACAACAAAATAAATGATATTTTTATTTAAATCCCACGATTCCCAGATTATTTTTAAAAATTTCCAAAAATTAAAAATTTTTTTTTTAATATTAGCCATACGAAAACTTAGAAAAAAAACTGTAATTACATAACAATTAGAAGCATATGTTTCTATTTTTTATCCCTGCCTTACGATTAGTTAAACATATGTGGTATCTACCCCTTGAGGGGGATAAGATGTAATAAGCTAAGCTGAAATCAAAAACAAAACTTGCTATGTATGCTTCAATTTGCTCTTAATTACCATTAAATTTATTTTTTTTTCTCTAGCTTATCATATAGCGTAAACAGAAAAAAAATCAAAATATATATTATTTTTGGAAATTTTTAAAATTATTTTGAGAATCGTGGGATTGAAATAAATCTATTCTGTTGTAATTTATATACAATTGAAGTTCTATTTTAATTTATATACGAATAAAAAACTTCATTATAAAACATTAATATGAAGGATTTAAAAAAGTAAACGACTTAATTATGCAAATCCCCCAATTCCCAGAAAGTTTTGAAAAATTTCCAAAAATGGAATTTTTTAAGAAAATTTTTAATTACATTACTATTAAAGGCATATGTTTTTAGTTTTTGATGACAGCATCTACCCCCTTGAGGGATATAAAATCTAAATGGCAATTAGATCTTATTCCACTGAAGGGGTATACGATCTATATATACCAGTTAAGGGGTATAAGATCTAAGCTAAAGCGGAGCTACACCTGTTATATAGTCATCACTAGTTTCAGATTACATGTTTACAGAAAAAATAGATTTATTTCCACATTTTTTGGCTAAATCCCCCACTACTTGTCCACAGCTGACAACTTGTTTGCGATCAATTCTAATCTACGAGAAATTTGGGACACCCTCTACATACAAATGCTATATGCATTTTTAACAGTTACACAATACTTACATGGCATGGAGTGATAGAGAGAGCGAGAAAGAGATTGCCAAGGGGACATATTTAAACAAGTTTAAGTAAGAGTGTGAAGCACACTACATGGTCCCTTATGTCACCTACACATTTATGTTTGCACTTGCACTTGAACACAATAACTGTAATAATAACTGTTAACAAATAAATACTCAAATGTATAAGAGCAATTACCATGTATGCTCATATCCAAATACGAGTATGTACAAATACTGGAAAAAAATAAAATAAATAAATCTGGGCAAAGGGAGGGTAGAAGAGTTCGTTGTTGGGTTCTTGTATTGTTAATTAAAATAAGATGTCATGCAGGCATGTAAACACACGTTGCCACACAACTTTATGAAATGGAATGTGTAAAAATAAAAGGCAAACGCAAGAAAGTGTAACACTTCAACAATGCCAGGCAGGTGGTCCGAAAAGAAACATACATAAGTCATTTCAATTTTAATCGTTATTTATTTCAGTTTATTTTTTTATTAACAATTTCTTCTTTTTCTATTTATTCCTACATGCTTCATTCTCCAACAAATCCTGGTGCTGTGTATTAAAAACCCTTAATAATTCGCAACGGATTTTCAAATAAATGCTGATTTTTTTAATGCCATGTCTACTGTTACCTTATCCTCGAAATGGCTTTACTGGACATATATATGTATGGTGAATGTATGTGTCTGTATATATATTTTTGTATGGACAGTATATGTGTTACGGTGGTAGTACTTAATATACATTTTCGTTCGCCGCAAACACACACTATGGCACCATGGGTGCGTACAGTGTTTATCAATCAACTGCCACGGTTTCTGGTAATGCGACGACCGCTTTATCCCATTGGTGAAATGATGTAAGTACTAGCAAATAAACACATACATACATGCATTCAACGCTTTAATATTTACGTTGCATTCATGTGTAAAATCCAATTATTATTTGGTATTTATTAATTAATTTTAAGATCGTTGTATCTTTTTTATCATTTAAATTTACCCTTAAAAAAAATAATAAAGATAAAATAATACGTTATTCTGTATCACAACCTCCTAACACCATTCCAATATATTCCCTTTATCGAAACATCGATTATAATTTATTTATCTATTTTTAGTAAAACATCACGACAGCTTATGCTGCGAACATGTAACGGACTCGAACTTAGGGATCAAATACCACCGCTGCCACCACCCGTAGCCTTATCACGGTAAGTTCAAACACATTTCACCTTAGAAAAGCAAAAACTAAATTCATTCCCATTAACAAACATCTCACTAAATTCAAAAAGTATTCGCAGACTACACCACAGTCCACATAAAACATCACGTAGCACCTCGCCACACCTACAACATCGAGTACAAAGTCTAAATATGTTGGATGAGGTTAGTGGGGCGTATGGCGGTAGTTGTGTGGTGGGTGTAGCCTCAACAATAGCGGGTAACTGTTCGATATTGTACCCATCCACTATGAACCAAGAGACTTCAACAACCAGCTCACTGGTGGATACACAACATCACAGTCAGTATCAACAAACGGGTGGCTCCCTATTGGATCATCCTCTGACACCAACGAAATTTCGCCAGAAAGCATCAACAGCGGTGCAGACGAATGGCATGGGTATCGAATCCTCAACATCACAATACAGTGGCTATGGCACGATACATCATCAGCATCATCAAACGGCAATGCAGCAGCAGCATCAACAGCCATATGTGCATAATATGAGCCATGGTGCGAATGCTGGTAAATCTTCCTCCACCACCACACTTCATCAACAACACACACATCCTTATCATTTGTATCGCCAACAGTCTACCAGTTCGGCAAACTTTTCGCCTGTGCCTGCACCCTTACATCCGCATCAACAGCATCAGTCGACCACGACTTGTGACCTGATAGGCAATACCAACTCCAATATGATTAAATCGACCACAACCGTCAACTCGGTAGCGACGGCCTCTACGCTGGCGGGGTCGTGTTGCAGTGTTAACGGTGCGGTTCAGATACATCAGGGTCTGGGTACTGGAGCGGCTTGTGATTCGGCCGCGAATCGTACTCAACAAACGGGTGTGCAAACTACAACCACTACAGCTTCAACTGCCAGAAGTGTGGGTACAGGTGGCGGCGATGTCTTGCCAGAGTGTCAGCGAGAAGGTGGCACTCATTGTTGTTCTGCTAGTAAAAATCGTGTGAGACATCGATGGCACAAGTGTCCCGAGCTGCATAAAGCCATGGATGGTGTAACCTATATAGCGGATCAGACGCGCAAAGAGGAGGAGAGTACTAGGGTGAGTAAAAACAAATTGTTAATTAGTCTTCTTAACTACTTTCTGCTCTGATTTTGATTAGCATTTATGATGCATCATTATGATTTAGAAATAAACTCGTGTCATAGATAATGTACAGATAAATGCTTATATATTGTTACGTTTTACTTCTTCTTCATTGGGTGCTTTTAACTGAAAAATAAAACACGCGGATAATAATTTTAACTATTATTGATCACACAGTTTAAACATACACTGTTTAATACTGGCGAGTATGTTGTAGTTGTATATTTTAGACATGTATTTATCTACATGTGGGTATGTGCTACACAAGATAGTTCTGCAACAGTTCTGTTTAAGCATTTTTTATTTATGTGATTGCATAGAGACTTTAAACAAATTTCAGTTGTGTTGTTGTTGTAAGACTTAATATTCCGTAAATTTTTTTTTTTAATTTATCGAAATTTTTTTGTAAAATTTTATCGACATTTTTTTTTAATTTTATCTTGGAAAATGTTATCGAAATTTTTTTTGTAAAAATTTTTGGTAAAAATTTTATCGAAAATTTTTTGTAAAATTAAATAAAAATTTTTTGCAAAAATTTTATTGCAAATTTTATGTAAAAATTTTATTGAAAATATTTTGTAAAAATCTTATCGAAAACTTTTTGTACAAATTTTATCGAAAATTTTTTGAAAAATTTTATAGAAATTTTTTTTTCAAAATATCGAAAATTTTTTACAATTTTATCAAAAATTTTTCTTTGAAAAATTTTATCTTGGAGAAATGTTATCGAAAATTTTTTTAAAATTTTATAGAAATTTTGTTTTTAATTTTATCGACATTTTTTGATAAAAATATTATCGAAAATTTTTTGTAAAATTTTTAATCGAAAATTTTTTGTAAAATTTTTAATCGAAAATTTTTTGTAAAATTTTATAGAAAATTTTGGGTAAAAATTTTATAGAAAATTTTGGGTAAAAATTTTATAGAAAATATTTTGTTAAAATCTTTTAGATTTTTACAATTCGATAAAATTTTTGTATAAATTTTATCGAAAATTTTTGTAAAATTTTTGGTAAAAATTTTATAGAAAATTTTTGTAAAATTTTTAGTAAAAATTTTATCGAATATTTTTGGTAAAAATTTATCGAAAATTATTGATAAAAATTTTATCAAAAATTTTTTGTTAAAATTTTATCGAATATTTTTGGTAAAAATTTTATCGAAAATCTTTTGTAAAATTTTATAGAAATTTTTTTGTAAAATTTTATAGAAAATTATTTGTTAAATTTTATCTAAAAATTTTTGGTAAAATTTTATCTAAAAATTTTTGGTAAAATTTTATCTAAAAATTTTTGATAAAATTTTATATAAAATTTTTTGTAAAAATTTTATATAAAATTTTTTATAAAAATTTTTGGTAAAATTTTTTATAAAAATTTTTGGTAAAATTTTTTATAAAAATTTTTGGAAAAATTTTTTATAAAAATTTTTGGTAAAATTTTTTATAAAAATTTTTGGTAAAATTTTTTATAAAAATTTTTGGTAAAATTTTTTATAAAAATTTTTGGTAAAATTTTTTATAAAAATTTTTGGTAAAATTTTTTATAAAAATTTTATCTAAAAATTTTATCTAAAAATTTTATATAACATTTTTTGTAAAAATTTTATATAAAATTTTTTGATAAATATTTTATCGAAAATTTTTGATAAAAATTTTATCGAAAATTTTATCGAAAATTTTTGATAAAAATTTTATCGAAAATTTTTGATAAAAATTTTATCGAAAATTTTTGATAAAAATTTTATCGAAAATTTTTGATAAAAATATTATCGAAAATTTTTGATAAAAATATTATCGAAAATTTTTGATAAAAATATTATCGAAAATTTTTGATAAAAATATTATCGAAAATTTTTGATAAAAATTTTATCGAAAATTTTTGATCAAAATTTTATCGAAAATTTTTGATAAAAATTTTATCGAAAATTTTTGATAAAAATTTTATCGAAAATTTTTGATAAAAATATTATCGAAAATTTTTGATAAAAATTTTATCGAAAATTTTTGATAAAAATATTATCGAAAATTTTTGATAAAAATATTATCGAAAATTTTTGATAAAAATTTTATCGAAAATTTTTGATAAAAATTTTATCGAAAATTTTTGATAAAAATTTTATCGAAAATTTTTGATAAAAATTTTATCGAAAATTTTTGATAAAAATTTTATCGAAAATTTTTGATAAAAATTTTATCGAAAATTTTTGATAAAAATTTTATCGAAAATTTTTGATAAAAATTTTATCGAAAATTTTTGATAAAAATTTTATCGAAAATTTTTGATAAAAATTTTATCGAAAATTTTTGATAAAAATTTTATCGAAAATTTTTGATAAAAATTTTATCGAAAATTTTTGATAAAAATTTTATCGAAAATTTTTGATAAAAATTTTATCGAAAATTTTATCGAAAATTTTTGATAAAAATATTATCGAAAATTTTTGATAAAAATTTTATCGAAAATTTTTGATAAAAATTTTATCGAAAATTTTTGATAAAAATATTATCGAAAATTTTTGATAAAAATATTATCGAAAATTTTTGATAAAAATATTATCGAAAATTTTTGATAAAAATATTATCGAAAATTTTTGATAAAAATTTTATCGAAAATTTTTGATAAAAATTTTATCGAAAATTTTTGATAAAAATTTTATCGAAAATTTTTGATAAAAATTTTATCGAAAATTTTTGATAAAAATTTTATCGAAAATTTTTGATAAAAATTTTATCGAAAATTTTTGATAAAAATTTTATCGAAAATTTTTGATAAAAATTTTATCGAAAATTTTTGATAAAAATTTTATCGAAAATTTTTGATAAAAATTTTATCGAAAATTTTTGATAAAAATTTTATCGAAAATTTTTGATAAAAATTTTATCGAAAATTTTTGATAAAAATTTTATCGAAAATTTTTGATAAAAATTTTATCGAAAATTTTTGATAAAAATTTTATCGAAAATTTTTGATAAAAATTTTATCGAAAATTTTTGATAAAAATTTTATCGAAAATTTTTGATAAAAATTTTATCGAAAATTTTTGATAAAAATTTTATCGAAAATTTTTGATAAAAATTTTATCGAAAATTTTTGATAAAAATTTTATCGAAAATTTTTGATAAAAATTTTATCGAAAATTTTTGATAAAAATTTTATCGAAAATTTTTGATAAAAATTTTATCGAAAATTTTTGATAAAAATTTTATCGAAAATTTTTGATAAAAATTTTATCGAAAATTTTTGATAAAAATTTTATCGAAAATTTTTGATAAAAATTTTATCGAAAATTTTTGATAAAAATTTTATCGAAAATTTTTGATAAAAATTTTATCGAAAATTTTTGGTAAAAATTTTATCGAAAATCTTTTGTAAAATTTTATCGAAAATTTTTGGTAAAATTTTATCGAAAACTTTTATAGAATTTTTTTTTAAATTTGATCGAAATTTTTTGATAAAAATTTGATCGAAAATTTTTGGTAAAAATTTTATCGAAAATGTTTGGTAAAAATGTTATCTATGTGTACTGCTTTCTATAAAGGCATTTATACAAATCAAGCCAGAATAATCCTACCCACCTAAAAACAAAAAAAGTCTTCTCTCGCACGAGGTTATTGATACCCCGAGATCTGTGTGCACTCCATGCGATTTACTGGTCGCGGTCTAATATTTATTTAAAAAAAAGCGAAAGAAAAAAAAAACAACGTGAAAAATATAGTTGAACATCGTTTTTTGCCCGCAGCCTCGAACGGTATGATCAGATGTTGCTGAATTGCATTAGCAAAATTTTCGAAACTATGCTCGGCAGATTGGTTGATTTAAATTTTCTGTGTCTCTGAAGTAAAAAGTATTACGTAAATATGCCAAATTGATCACACTGTTTACAGATTAAATTAACAATGAATTTAAATACTCAACGAATACTTAAAACACTTTGTTACGCTTTACTTGTTATGTCTGTCGTACACTCTCGATTAGTAAATTGTATTAGAAACAAGTAATTTAACGGAAACTCGTTACCTTTGCATTGTTGCTAATCGCAGTTTAACTACCGTAATACTATCGGTATATTAGAATACATATGTTTGTGTGCACGTGTGTATGTGTGTATTGCTCTTCCTTTTTATTGCAAAAATATCCTTTAACCAATTTTCTAAAAGGATGATAAGCAATTGTCATCATCATTATTATCGCAACTGACAACAATGACACTTAAAATATAATAATTTTATGTCTCTATCTCTCTCTCTCTTTCTCTCTGCCTTGTCATTTGCTCTGCTCTTCAACAACAAAGTCCCTTATGTTAAATGTCATTTAGAACAAATTGATAATGTCATGTTATAGATTTTCAATTGTTGTTTAGGTTGAACATTGTTACAATTTATAAAAGAGGTGCTTGTTGATGATGTTGCTGTTATTGTTGCTGTTATATTTTGGCGCTTGGGATTATTTGTGGTGATGTTGATGGCAATTTTATTGGCAATTTAATGTTAAAATGTTCATGTGTTTGTTGCTATTTCCTTGTTCTTTTTTTTTTTTTGTTCAATATACATGTGTAGTACTAGAAGTAGATTACAAATGAAATGACATGATTTTTTTTTTCTTTTGTCAAACAACCTGCCAAGAAGCTCAACACCAACCATCTATTCCAAAGAGAAAGTCATCCAAAAAATTACAAATATGTAAATAGATGTAAATAGGCAAATTATTCGTATTATTGTCGTGTATGTAAGTCTAAGTTTGGAAACACATTACTATGGGTAACAGGTAGAAATAATTTTGGTATCAATTGACTGGCTTAATGCCACAAATATTTGTTTTAAAATTGCAAATTCCATTCCCTTCTTTGTGTAGTTGTTAGTGTTGTTGTTTCTTTTGTGTAGTTCAACTGAGTTTTCTTTATGTTTTCATAAACACACCATGTAGTGCAAACTGAATTCAGTGGTTAAAATTTATTTACTGCAAGAGGAACGAACTTTTTGCTCAATATGGCTCCAACACCAACACCAACGCCAACTCTAACACGAACAAAAAACCACACTTCAATGGGGTACCAGTGAAATTTAAAACTGAATTATACAGATTGAAATAGGACACATTTCTGTTCATGCTTATGTACCGGTACATGCTTGTTGTGTAGATAAAGCACCAAAATAGACACCCATAGTCACCAGAGTTAAAATTCCAAACAGAGAGGGAGTTGGAATAAACAAAACTTTCGTGATAATTTTTAATAAAGCAGGTTAATGTATCGTTGTATGGAACGAAAAAAATTTATGTTTTTAATGTGTGAAAACACTAGAGTAGTACCACTGGTAACGCGTGTCTAATGTTTTGTTTAAAATGATTTTTTAAACGTTTGTTTTTCAATTAGGAAACTAAACCAAATTGAAAAGCTCACAATGGCTCACTATCCTACACAATCGTATAATTCAGTAACAAAAAAATCTAACAGAATTAAAGGTCATGATTCACTATCATACTCAGCCGTACGATCTGTCCAAAATAACACATGCTAAAAAAAAGAAGATTGTGTGTTACAGACTTTTTGACAAGTCTGTACGATTTGATAATCTTTTGAAAATATCACACTGTGTAATTTTTTAAGTCATGGAAAAATAACCATATACGGACACCACTACGTCATAAAAGATCAAAAAAAAGACCCCTGTCTCCCAGTTTTGCCCAAAGTCCTCCAGGTTTTTTTTTATGGGCCCTCAAAGATGTGGGGCCTCGATATCATTTTTGCAAAAAATGATCATTTACTCAAGCTCATATTTTGCAAACCGTTTGAAATTTTGATATACTCTCTGAGGCAAAGTTGTAGCTCTTGTCATAAAGAACAAAAATTGTTAACATATAAAATCAAAAAAACTTCATCTTCCAGCTCAAAACCGCAAAAAACTATAAAAAATTCATTTTTTTTACCTTTTTTCCCCTGTTCAGGTCCATAGGTAGCAAACCGTTCAAAATTCAAGGAAACAATCAACTACAAAAATAAACCTCAATAAACAACTTTCTAGAACATATGAACTTCCTAGGAATGATTCTCAACACCGTTTAGGTAGCGCTTAGGTAACCGAAATGAATTTAAAAATTTTCGGGATATTTTTCACTTTTGCGGCTACCTAAGCGCTACCTACAAATTGTCCTTTCATATAGAGCGCGGGTAAGTCGCTATTTCAACTGGAGGTCGCAAGTGGTAACCACAGTTCGGCCGTCTATATTTAGCCAGGGGGTTCCAATTGTCACTGCAAGAATATGGCAAATGCTTTGACGCGGTTCACTCGGGGAAAATAGGGGCACCAGACGCTAGGGTTCCTAGAGCCTAAATCTGGAAGAATAGGTCTGTGTGTTAAAACATACGGGTACTCTTCGAGGCCCGACCAGTCCCCAAAGGACTGGTACCACGGGAATCCTCTCTGTGACCGGTTATTGGTGAGGTGCCCTTCGGCGGTGCACATGGTGGTTGTGGTTTAAGATCGATTTATGTAGGTAAGGTACTCACGTTAATCTTGTTCCACAATAACAACTGGCTCACTAGGCCGATTATATTGACCGTAAAATGTGCTCTACGAACACACAGAAAAAATAATTGGTCCAATTAAAAGTTTTATTTGGATTCAGATACAAATTTGATTAATTTTTTAATTGTTTGAGTTATATAATTATTTAGGGAAGATTAAAATAATATGTTAATTCAATAAATATTTGAATTAGTGAAAAATTTAATTAAAGTCATATCCGAAACTAATTAAAACCTTTAATTGGTAAAAATTCTGTGCAGAGATATATTTTGCAAAGTAAATTTTGACAATTTGGAAGCGTTTTTTTTTTGTGAAGACTTGCCAAACCTTACTGAACAGAGAGTTTTATTATATTTTCAACAGCTTGAAAACTTTAAATAAAAAGAATTAGGGTGCCGCGGTAGACTATTAGGTAGTGTGCTAGGCTATCAGTCTGGATGTTGAGAGCTCGATTCTCACCAAATACTCTGGGTCTTTCATTACAGCGATTGAAAGTGGACTAGGCTCGATAAATTATGTTAAGAATGGTTGTGCAAGTAATGGCAAATCCAGTCGGAAATCCGGAGGGTCCATTGTTATGATGATGCGCGATAAATTAAGTAAGAATATAATATATAATATAGCTCTTGATAAATAAATAAAATAAATAAAAAGAATTTGAAAAAAGTCAGTTTTCTTTATAAAGAACAATTTTTTTTTTGCTCAAAACCAGAGTAATAATTCAACAAGTAATTAAGAGTACTATATTCGGCCATGCCGAATATATACCCTTCATCATGGTGATTTTATTTTTACAGACATAGATACAAAATCGATTTACTTTAAGATACAAACCCATTAAAGAGAACTGCGCTTTTTATCCGGTAATCAGCTCTATTTCGTATTCGGTATATATCGTCACCTGAAATGCTTAACTATGTAAAAATTTTCTATAAAATATTTTATAAAAATTATATTAATTATTTAATATTATATTATGCTAATTACCCATAACGTTTTATAATAAAAATGCAATTTATTTGTTGTGGGAAAAGAGCTTGTTCCTGTACGTATTTCACTGTTTTTTTTTTTTTTAATTTTATAGAAAATTTTTTTTCTGTTAAAGTTGTATAGAATTTTTTTTTTTATTTTTACAAAAAAAAATTTTTTTAATATTTCTTAAAAAATTTTTTTGAAAATTTTTTTGTAAAAATTTTATAGAAAATATTTTTGTAAAAATTTATTGGTAAACTTTTTTTTAAATATTTTTTTCCTAATTTTTTTTGAACTTCTTTTTAAAAATTTTATAGAAATTTTTCTTTAAAAAAATTCTATAGAGAAATTTTTTGTAAAAGTTTTATTAAAAATTTTGTGTAAAAATTTTATTCAAAAATTTTTTGTAATAATTTTATTAAAACGGTTTTGTAAAAATTTTATTGGAAATTTTTTTGTAAAAAAAATATTTTCTATAAATATTTTTGTAAAAATTTATTGAAAAACTTTTTTTTAAATATATTTTTCCTAAATTTTTTTGAACTTCTTTTTAAAAATTTTATAGAAATTTTTCTTTAAAAAAATTCTATAGAGAATATTTTTGTAAAAATTTTATTAAAAATTTTGTGTAAAAAATTTATTCATAAATTTTTTGTAAAAATTTTATTAAAATGGTTTTGTAAAAATTTTATTGGAAATTTTTTGAAAAATTTTATAGAAAATCTTTGCGAAAATTTTATTGAACAAAGTGCTTTTTAATTTTTTGTAAAAATTTTATAGAAAATGTTTTGGAATTTTTTTTTAATATTTTGTGTAAAATATTTTTTGAACTTTTTTTGATAATATTTTTTTTTTTTTTTGAAAAATTTTTGAAACTATTTTCATAATTTTTTTTAGTAAAAATGTTTTTTGAAATTTTTTGTAAAGTTTTTTTTTTGAAAATTTTGTGTAAATCTTTTATTGAAAATTTTTTGTAAAAATTTGATTGAAAATTTTTTGTAAAAATTTGATTGAAAATCTTGTGAATAATTTTATAGAAGATCTTTGCAAAAATTTTATTGAACAGAGTTTTAATGATTTTTTGTAAAAATTTTATAGAATATATTTTGGACATTTTTTTTTAATAATTTTCATAATTTTTTTAAAAATTTTCAGTAAAAATGTTTTTAAACATTTTTTTGGAAAATTTGTTGTAAAAGTTTTATTGAAAATTTTTTGTAAAAATTTTTTGTAATCTTTTTTTTTAATTTTTTTAAAAATTTTTTTTTTTTAATTTTTTTAAATTTTTTGTAACACTTTCAAAAATTGTTTTAAAATATTTTGTAAAAATTTTTGATACATATTTTTTGGAAAATATTTTTGAAATATCCTGCAATCTAAATTTTTAAAAAATTTTTTTTTTAGTTTTTTTAAATTTTTTGTAACACTTTCAAAAATTGTTTTAAAATATTTTGTAAAAATTTTTGATAAAAATTTTTTGGAAAATTTTTTGTAAAATTTTTTTGAAATAACCTGCAATCTAAATTGGGTTAGAACGTTGAATGTTCAGATAAAAGCAAAAATCCTTTAAAAAAAAATTTCATCATATTGACCTGTGTTAAGGGTATAAAAAGAAAATTCATTCTGACGTAAAAATTGTTTGAAAAGGAATTAGAATAAAGAGTTAAGAAAGTAAAAAAGAATGAAACTTCCAGTTATGTTGGTTAAGAAACGTATTTTTTCGTTCATCTTAATAAAAAAATTAATTCTAAAAAAGCCAAATTGACAGACTGAAAAATGGTTTACAGTGACTACCAAAAGTTTTTGAATTTTTTAAGAAATTTTCTAAAAATATTAACTACTAATGCGAACCGAACTATAAATCCTAGATGAGGTATCAGCACTAAAAGCTTACTTCTATCGCATTAAACCTAATCTTCAATGCATTATTTTTTGTTTTCTTTTTAATCCTTTTTATATCCTCAATACGCATATTTTTTGTTACTAAAGATAATTAATTAATGTATTTTTTCCATTTTCTATTTCTCTGTTACACAACAAAACAACAAAATCTAGGTTAGAGAAGATTGGAAATTTGTGGCCATGGTCTTGGATCGTCTTTTCTTATGGATTTTTACAATTGCTGTAGTTTTTGGAACAGCCGGTATCATATTGCAGGCACCCACACTGTACGATACACGCGTACCAATCGATATTAAATTATCCGAAATTGCATCAACAACAGCAAAACCGAACATTGCCAAACCTGTGTTGTAAATATTAAATAATAAACAAAAAATTAAATAATAATTAATAATTAATAAATAATAAATATATAAAGAGAGAAACATAATTTATTAAAAATAAAACCAAACAAAGTGGAACCTTTCGTTACTACTCATAACAAGGGATAATAATAAAAAGCTCAAAAAATATATAAAAAGAATTAAAAAAGAATTAAAAAAGAAATGTTAAAATGAATTAAGTAAAAGTAAAAAAATTTGTTTAAAAAAACAACAACAATAAACGAAAACCAAGTTTAACCAATTGGATAATTAATAAATATGTACGAGTTTAAGAAATTTGAACAAAACGAAACAAAACACACAAAAACTCTATAATTAAAGTACTTGTACAAGAACTTTATATTTTAAGAAAAACAAAAAACAAATGTTAAAATAAGTAACAAAATTCTATACATAAAATATTAGGAAAACATTTTATTAGATGGAGCACAAAAAATCATATAAATATCTGGCACAGTGGTTTATAAGCGGAAAAATGTGTTAAATATTATTTTATAAAATACTTTCGTTTGAATTTCTTTGTTTTTAATATTTAATATATTTTAAAAAATAATGTTTTTAAAGAATTTTTTTTTTAAATACAATTTCTTAAGAACTTTTAAACAAGGAATCTTTACAGTATATTTTTAAAGTAATGATTTAAATAAGTTTTTAATACTTCTTTAAAAGCTGATTTTTACTTACTTTCTAAAAAGAAAGGTAAAAGTTTCTTTTAAAAAGTTCCTTTATAAAAGGTACTTTTCTTTTGCTTTTTTAACACGAACCTATCAGGAAAGTACTTTTTTAAATGATACTTTTTTTAAAGTAATTTTTGTAAGGACATTTTTTACTTTATAAAAGGGTACTTTTTAAAAATTAATTTATAAAGTGGTACTTTTTAGAAGTTATTTTATAAAGTGATACTTTTTAAAGGTTACTTTATCAAATGGTTTTTTTAAAGTTACTTTATAATAAGGTACTTTTAAAAAGTTACTTTATAAAATACTACTTTTTAAAAGTTATTTTATAGTAAGGTACTTTTTGTATGTTATTTTATAAAACGGTTCTTTTTAAAAGTTATTTTATAAAAAGGTACATTTTAAAAGTTATTTTATAAAAAGGCACTTTTTAAAAGTTATTTTATAAAAAGGCACTTTTTAAAAGTTACTTTATAAAAAGGTGCTTTTTAAAAGTTACTTTATATATAATAAATCGTACTTTTTAAAATTTACTTTATAAAAAGATACTTTTTAAAAGTTACTTTATACAAAGTACTTTAATATTAATATCATGCTTTTTTTTAAAGAAACCTTTTTGAAAAGTTTTTTTAACTAATAGCTTTTTATTAGTTATTTTTTAAATATACATTTTAAACAGTATTTTTTTAATCACTTTTCTTCAAGGTATGTTTTTAACTGTACTTTTTTAAAGGTACTATTTTATATGGTACTTTTTTAAAGGTACTTTATTAAATTGTATTTTATTAAAACAAACTTAATAACAAGGTACTTTTTAAAGAATCTCTTTTTTAGAAACTTTTTTTAAACATTCTTAAACATACTTTTTGAAATATACTTTTTTGGAAAGTACTTTTTGAAGTCATTTTTAAAGAGGTATTAATTTTTCACATAAATTTAAAATTTTTAATAAAAATGCTTTTTTATTGCCATTTGTTATTCTAAATTATGGCTTATAGTTCATTTGTAATAAATAAATAAAATAAAAATAGATAAATAACGAGTTACTCTTTTTAAAAGGGTACTATTTTTCTGTTACTTTTTTAAATATTGGTCTTTTATAAAATGTACGTTTTCAAAGGTTCGTTTTCATAAACTCACTATTTTGAAACCTTTTTTAAAGAAGATTTTTAAAGTTACTTTATAAAAAGTAGTGTTATTTTAAGGGTATGTTTTTTGTTTTTTATGTTTTTTAAACCAACCTTTCTAGAAAGTACCTTTTAAAATGATATCTTTTTCTAATTTTTGTAAGAACACTTTTTACTTTATAAAAAGGTACTTTTTAAAGGTTACTTTATTAAAAGGTACTTTTTAAAAGTTGCTTTATAAAAAGATACTTTTTAAAAGTTGCTTTATAAAAAGGTACTTTTTAAAAGTTGCTTTATAAAAAGTTCTTTTAAATTAATAGTATGTTTTTTATAAGGATCCTTATTGCTAAGTATTTTTTAACTTCTAAAAGTTACTTTTTAAAAGGCACTTTTTTTAAATGCTTTTTTAAATACATTTTAACAGTGTTTTTTATTTATTTTTAAGATCCCTTTTTTCAAGAGGTACTGTTTTTTAAAGGTATGGTTTTAATGTTACTTTTTTAAAGGTACTATTTTAATTGGTATTTTTTTTTTAAGGATCTTTATTAAGAAGAACTTAATAAATATCTACTTTAAAAAAATTTTGTAAGAAATATCTTTTAAAAAATACTTTTTGAAATATACTTTTTTGAAAGGTTCTTTTTAAAGTTCATTTTTAAGAGGGATTTATTTTTCAAAAAATTTTAGTTTTTTTAATATAATTGTTTTCTACAATTTTTGTTGCCATAAAAGTAGATCAATAACGAGATAATTTTTCTTTAAAGGGTACTATTTTTCTGTTACCTTTTTAATTTAATTTCTCTTTTATTAGATTTTAATTTTTTAGGTTCTTTTTTTAAACTCACTATTTTAAAATCATTTTTGAAGACAATTTTTAAAAGAGTTATTTAACTTCAAAACTATTTTTTTTAAAGTAGTTTTTAAAGGGTACTTTTTCTAAAAGTTATTTTTTAAAAATACTTTTGTTAAAAGGTACTTCTTGGAAAGCTACATTTTAACAACGAACTTTTTTAAATGTTTTCTTTTTTCTAAAGTACTTTTATCAAGAGGTACTTTTTTATAAGGTACCTTTTGTAAATTTTCTTTTTTTAGAGGTGTTTTTATAAAAATATATTTAGAGAGGTACTTTTTTTTTAAAGACTATTTTTGAAAGGTAGTTTTTTTAAAGGTACTTTTTTAAACAAACTTTTTTTAAAAGACTAATTTTTAGGATACTTCTTTAAGGATACAGTTTTAAAAAGGTACTTCTTGGAAATGTACATTTTAACAATGAACTTTTTAAAAGGTTTTTTTCTAAAATGCTATTTTGAAAATGTACTTTTTTATACAAACTTTTTTAAGGGTCAATTTTTAGGATACTTCTTTAAAAATAATTAAAATTAATGAACAGTAACAGACATTTAAAATTTCTAAAAGCAAGAATAAAAACATAATATGAGACCCGGCCTATGAATAGGTGGCTTATGACTCAAAAAAAATTTTCCAATTTTTTTTTGATTTCGAGAGTTTTTGAGACGCTCTTTCACGTGGTGAAAACTAAAAAGTCCTAACTTGCTTAGAAGTGTACTAAAAATGTAGACAAAGAAGAGCACAAATGAAAGAAAAACAGAATTTTATTGAAAATCCAGAATCAAGATAATACATTTTTTTTTTTCGCAATTTTTATTTATTGTATCTTCAATTTAATTGAACTATCAATAATTACTCATATCTTAAGTCTAAAAATATACTTGTTAAGTCCAACCAGTGCTGGACAAAAAAATGTATGTTTCACGGTTACTGTAATTTGTGGGTTATCCCTCTGATGTACGGATGAGAGAAGCAATGTCCCTTCTTAGTCGAATGTAACCAGGTTCAGTTAGTATGTTACGGGCCAGTGGATTCGGATGAGTTTCAAGCTTCTTTAAATACCTTATGGCAAGTTTCGCTATTTCTGCTTTAACTGATGGCACGTTTAGATCTTTATGGATGTTCGAATTTTTTATATACCAGGGAGCAGATGTAATAATACGTAGAATCTTATTTTGGCGCCTTTGAATTTTTTCTACGTTGGTAGCTGAGGCAGTGCCCCATAATTGAATGCCATAACACCATATTGGTTTTAGAATTGACTTGTATAATAAAAGTTTGCAGTCTAAAGCTAGAGTAGAATTTCTGCCAATTAGCCAGTTTAGTTGGACTGCTATCAACTTCATTTGTGTTAACTTTGTTTCTATGTGCCGTTTCCATGTAAGGCGTCGGTCAAGATGTATGCCGAGATATTTGACGTCTGAAAGCTGAGGTATCGTTTGGTTATTTATCCGAATAGGGGGGCAAGATGCTGTACGCAGTGTGAAGGTTATGTGAGTACATTTTTGTTCATTCACTTTTATTCTCCATTTCTTCAACCATTTTTCTAAATTGGATATGTGGTCTTGTAAATATCGTGATGCTACTTCGGGTCTTTCGTGAATGCTCAAAAAAGCTGTGTCGTCAGCAAATGTCGATGTGTGAACTCGGTTACTAGTTGGCATGTCTGAAGTATACAATAAGTATAAAAAGGGCCCCAATATACTACCTTGGGGAACTCCGGCTTCGATTGGATGGGGTGAGCTCAAAAAATCTCCTTCTTTCACAATAAATTTTCGTTCGGTTAAATAACTATCTAGCAGCTTATATAGGTTTACGGGCAAATTCAGTTTTAGCTTATATATTAGGCCTTCATGCCATACTTTATCGAATGCTTGAGAAACGTCGATAAAAAGCGCAGAGCAGTATTTTCTCTCTTCAAATGTCTTCTTAACAACATTGACTAACCTGTGAGTTTGTTCGATCGTACTATGTTTTTTGCTGAAGCCGAATTGATGGTTTGGAATACATCCTTTGTCGCTTAGAATAGGGTTAAGCTTAGTTACTAACATCCTCTCAAACAGCTTTGTCATATTTGACAAAAGGCTTATTGGTCTGTATGATTCAATTTTTGTGTGGTCTTTTCCTGGTTTAGGAATCATGGTAACCAAGGACACCTTCCAATCTGTGGGAAAGTACTCAAAACGTAAAATAGCATTAAAAATAAAAAGAACGATTCTGCGAGCTACACGGGGCAACTCAATTAACATCTTGTTACTGGTTTTATCAACGCCAGGGGCTTTTTTGGTGTTCAAATCCGTTATTGCCTTTTCAAGATCACCAAATTCAAATCTTATCGGTACTGCAGCACTAGCCTCGAGAACTGGCAACTCAACTATATCAGTCGATATATTTGGGGTAAAAACCTTTTTCAAATGTGCAGCAAATAAATTTCCTTTTTCGGTATCACTCCTTGTCCAGCCTCCAGCTGAAGTTCGCAAGGGAGGCTTACGTAAGACTGGCCTTTTAAGGTTTCTACAAGCACGCCATAACGAATAATCTGATAGAGGAGTTGCGTCTAGGTCTCCCAAATAGTTTTTCAGGGTTGCTACTCTTCGAGATTCCAGCATGTCTCTTAGCCGGTTCGTGCATTCTTTAAGTCTGCTTTTGAGTTGAGGAGATCTCTGTGATTGCCATTCTCTACGAATTTTTCTTTTTTCAGCCAAGAGCCGTTCGATATCTGCAGAATAAATTTGATTGTATCTAGCTAATTGTCGGGTTATTGTTGAATGTTGGGCAGCTGATTTGAGGTTTTGGTCAAAATCAATAAGACTCCGCTCTACGTCCTCAGGTGTTCTTAGCGGGATGTTTTCCGAACAATGAGTACTAAGATACTTTCTATATTTCAACCAATTAATGCTTGAGGTAGTCATTGGTGATATGATGTTTTGTTTGTCCCATATATAGACGATAGTGGGTGAATGATCTGAGGATAATTCAAGTGACGCTTCAGCTTTAATCGTTTCTCTTGGAATACCCTTAATCACGCCAAAATCAATAACATCCGGTATTTTTTGTCGATCAGTAGGCCAATAGGTGGGTTGTCCACTCGATATCACATTCAGACGCATTTTTGAAATTGTGTCAAACAAAACTCGACCTTTTGGAGTTATTAGGCGTGATCCCCAAAACGTATGTTTAGCGTTGTAGTCGCCTGATGCTATGAAACAGGGACCTAGTGATTTGAAGAAATCGCTGTATTGACTCTCTGATATTTGAAACCTAGGAGGTGAATAAATTGAAGAAATAACTAAGTTTTGATGAAATTCTTCAATACAGATGTTTGTTGCTTGTAGGTAATCTTCACAAAAATCACACAGTAAATAATGTTTGATTCGAGCCTTTATTAGTATTGCTGAACCACCACATGCTCTGCCACGGGGGTCTTTGGTGTCATATAAGATATAGCCATTTATTTTAAAAAAGCTATTTGTTGTTAAGTGAGTCTCTGCAACCAGCATGACATCAATTTGTTCCTTCTTAAGGAAGTACTCGAGTTCATTTTTGTGTTGGCGCAAGCCGTTTGCGTTCCAGAAACATATTTTTAAACAGTTCATGGTTTGTTAAGTAACGCCTGCAACATAGTAGATTGCATGCGTACCATTTCTTGCATCATGCTGCTCATAGAGCTCATAAAACTGTTTATCGACTGCACTAATGTCTCGATGCTTGCTTCGAGACGATTGAAATTACCAGATGGTGTTTGTTCTTTAGGATGCGATTGCAAATTAGGAGTAGAATTAGTTGTCGGTGTCGCTTTATGTACTGCAGTATGATTGGTTTTTACCATATCCGCGTATGAAACATGTTGGGTTGTTGGTTGGGCTAACTGAGGGTAATGAGCATTTGCTCGATATTGTGGGTGCTTAGCAGGAGTATTTGATTTTTGAGTGGTTTTCCTTACCATGGAAAAAACTGGACAGCCTCTGTAGTTAGCAGTGTGGCTTCCACCGCAATTGCTACATTTTTTAACTTTCGAGTCATCCCTTGCTTTGTCGCATTGGGCGGAACAATGTAGCTCTCCACACACAACGCAAACCGGAGGCAATTTGCAGTAAGCCCTAGTATGACCATATTCTTGGCAATTTAGACACTGTACGGGTCCTGATCGCTTATGCGGTTCCTCTACGCTTATTTTGCGGTGCAACAGATATCTTAAATTATAGATAGGGTGCGTTTCGTTCTTTTTCAATCGCATATCTCCAGGTTCCAGTTCAACGCGAAATAGAGGTTGAGGGACACGTTCTCGATTTCTGAGGTTGTCTACACTTTTTACCTTAAATCCCGCTTTTTGGAGGCCATCTCTAATTTCGACTGGATCAACGTATGAGTCTACACCTTTTATAACTACCTGTAGACCTTTACTACTCTTCAGCTGATATGTATAAAAGTTCTTTTTGCAGCTTTCAAACTCGTTTACTACTTTACGATAACTGTTTTCATCAATAAATTGTATTTTTGTTTCATCAATGTTGCCACGCTTGATTGGAATTACATAAAATGTGTTCTCACCAATAGTTGAAATTAACTTCTTTATTAAGTCGCTGGAGTTTTTCACCCTTAAATAAATTGGAGGTGGTTTGAACGACCTGGGTGCCGTTTTTTTCACTTGTTTCGCTATCTAAAATAGCAAAACGATTATGGGAATTTATTCCGTTAGAGTCCTTGCCTTTTTGTACTTTAGCCATTGGTGCAATCTGGGAAGATTTAGGGCTTCGACCTCTTTTCAGTACAGTTATGTATCTGTCCATTCCTACTTGAGTCTTAGGTTTTTCTACACTATCCATATTAGTTTTGGTAACACTATGTTCAGAAGGGGATTTGTTTGTAGTTATTTTATTGTCATCGCTTAGCAAAAGCGATGAACAAGATTGGGCACGTATAACTTGCTTAGCATTTATACACAAATTGTCACTAGTTTTTTTGTTTTTATTTATTTCAACATTGTCAACATTTTTGTTGCTTAAATTAAAGAGGCTCATTAGCCTTTATTGTTTTTGTTTTATTTTTAAAGTAGCAATTCAATATGCCGTTGTATAAAAAAAAGACGAAAGAAAAAGAAAAAAATATATTACAAACAACTTTGTTGTTGTATTAAAACAGGATTGTTTTTTTTTTTTTTTTTGTTTTTGTTTTAAATTATTCACACAATGTATGTTTGTTTTGTTTTTTGTTAATGCGAGCTTGAAAAAAAATCGCGACCGCACTTATCAACGCACAAACTAAAACTGAAGATAATAAATGGAATTGAAAAATTTTAAAACAGGATTGAACGCTGCAAAAACGATTTTACCAAAAAAAATTTACAAAAAATATTTACTTAGTAGTATTAAGTACTTTTCTTCGTCGCTATCCTTGTTGAAACTTTGGAAGTTGCTCGTTTTTTCGAATGCATTGTTTATCTTTAACAGCTAATTTTAGAAATTTTGTTTTTGAGTTATAGACCGGGTCACATATAAAAATTTAAAAGAGTTCCATTAATGAAATAAAAAAAAATAATATATTGAACTTTTAAAGTTGTATTGAACATAATACGGAACCCTGCATGTGTTGTTAGTGTGTCTCGCCCTTGACTGATTTATTTAACTTTAAATTTTTTTGTAATTTGAAAAGTTTCAAAATCTGTTTTTAGATGAAACAAAATTAATTTTAAAATTTTAGAAAATAAAATATATTAATATAACCATTTTTCTTGCCATTCAAACTACTGTGGTCATCAATAACAACCAACAATTTATTATAACAAAACAATTTATAAGAGAAAAAAAATGATAAGAATGACTTTTTTATATGCTGTGTGTAATGCAGAAATGAATGTATTGTATATTTGGAAAATGTTAGGACAAATGATATACAAAAACAACAAACTTACATTAGAAATAATATAATAATAATTTGGAGCAAAGAAATTACTTAAAAACACTCTGTTTTTTTACAACAAAAAAGATTTTTTTAGAATTATTTGAAAATCTATGATAAATTTAATAAAAAAAAACAACATAAAAACTATTTAAGGTCAACAAAGATAACTTAAGTTTAAGAAATAAAACTTTATAACATTTTGAAAAGAAAACTTAAATATATTGTGTAGTAAAGTTTAAAATAAGTAAAACAAAAAAAAAATATTGGGAATATTTAAATATATAAAAATTTGTTACATTTATACATACGAATTGAACTCATGCACTTTCATGTTAGCATACTAAAAACATTTATTATAAACAAATTTAAAACTTTTCTTTTTTATATAGAAAAAAAATCTTAGAATTGTTCACACCTAAAGTTTTTAAAACCAAATAAACCCCAAGTGTTTTTTCCTTTTTAATTGCATACTTTTAGGTGTTAAAATTTTTTTGTATTTTTTAAAGCAGATAACTTACAGCCAAACTAAAATGAATATATCTCAGTCATTTTTGTCGAAATTACTATTACAAGAAAACTGAAATCAAACGTCGGATTTAAGGCGTTCTATACAAGGTGATAGCGCCACTACAAGAATTACAACAGCAAAAACACCCACATGTTGTTGTTTAAGTGTACGGGAAACGCTAAAAACACTAATTAAAATATCACATCCAACAACTGAAAACACTTCTTTATCACCTTTTCTGGGTATATATTTTGAAATAATTATTTTTTTTTTCTTTTTCTCAATTAAAAAAAAAAGTAAAAAAATATTTGACAGCTAGCTGGCACATAACAAAGTATAGCAAAAGTAATTAACATCGCTGTGCTGCCACCTAGTAAAATAAATTCGCCTTATACCCTCCCTGTTCAGACATGTTTTCTTAATTAAGACAATTTCATCTTAATTGAGCATTTTCACACATGCTCAATTAAGCTCACTCAATTAGTATTTGACAGCTGAAGAAACATTGTTATAATCGTAAACAATTTTTCGTTTTGTTTTTGTTTTGAAAAAATTTATAAAAAAAATTTTTGCGAGTTTATTTGATAAAATTAAAAGAATTAAAAAGTAAAAACCCACAATTTGTGCTTTGTAATTTTTGATTTTAGTAAGTTTTTTTTTGACATCAGAAAATTAAATTTCAGCCCCCAAAATACTTATACACTATGTTGTTGTAGTAAAGCTACTACCTCCTAATAATATTGTGACATGCAGTGAGCTCAATTTGTCTCACTGAACATAATTCACAGTAGACCATAGGTAACCAAAACTCTCAATAAATGAAATGCGTCTGTATTGCATAAGATAATATTGCCCAGCAAACACAAAACTAAGCATTACAAAAACAATAAATAATTTTGTCATTAAAAATGCTCTTGGTAACATGCAATGCATTTTATGTTACCAAACATTTAAAACAAAGAAACCCATTTCAATTAAAGGGCATTTTGATCTTTTTCACAAAGAAATAAATTAAAAGCGGAAAAAAGTAAAATGTTTTTTCTTGAGCAAAAAACCTCTATATGCAAAAAATTAAAAAATGGATTCTGCAAGAAGAGCAAAATGAGGAAATTTTGCAAAATAAAAAATTAAAAATGGAGATTTCAAGCCAAATAAGCTTGGAAATCGCTCAGCAAGGCATTATATGTCTATAAAAGGTTTCCAATGTCAACATTGATTCAAAAACATTAAAATGTTCAGCTATGCATCTTACACAGATAACCAGCTGACAAAGATCATTGATATCTGTACTTTCATCTAAACAAAATGAAAGAAATTTACAATTTATCAATTTTTCTTTAATAGAAAACTCTACCGAATTTCCTATTTGGGCAACACGCCTAGCCACAGTTTGGGGTGACAAGGGAATTGACTTTATGAAATCTGTTCTATAACACAGTGCAACAGTGCAACAGTGCAACACAGTAGTTGATTGTTTCCTTGAATTTTGAACGGTTTGCTACCTATGGACCTGAACAGGGGAAAAAAGGTAAAAAAAATTGAATTTTTTAAAGTTTTTTTGCGATTTTGACCTTGAAGATGAAGTTTTCTTGATTTTATATGTTAACAATTTTTGTTCTTTGTGACAAGAGCTACAACTTTGCCTCAGAGAGTATATCAAAATTCCAAACGGTTTGCAAAATATGAGCTTGAGTAAATGATCATTTTTTTGCAAAAATGACATCGAGGCCCCACATCTTTAAGGACTTGGAGGACTTAGTTCAAAACTGGTCTTTTTTTTTGGTCTTTTATCACGTAGTGGTGTCCGTATATGGTTATTTTGCCATGACTTAAAAAATTACACAGTGTGTAATTTAATGTGTAAAAAGTTTTTTGTAAAATATGTTTGGTAACAGCATTTTTAATGACAAAACAAAAATTTTTGTCTTCCATTATATAATTTTGTTTGCTGGTTTAATTTGAAATTTAATCAAAGCTGAAAAAAAGCAGTAAGCATCCGCATATGTTCATTCGTTAACACTCAATTAACGACTGAAATCAAACTGAAATAGAAGAGAACAAGCGTCGGTGTGAGTTTTTTTATTGTTTTGTAGCACAATTGTGCATTGAAAATGAATATTTGGATATCACTGCAGTAGACATACACCAGGGTTGCATTTCGTATTTTATTCAATTAGTGACGACGCAATTATGAACTAATTGCTCAATTTAGTTATTGAATTCTCTTATGATAAATTAAGCAGAATTAAGCCCTTAATTGCGTAAATTCTCTAATTTCGCAATTAAGTTTTCTGTCTGAACAGGGTATTTATTATTAGTCGGATTAAAAAAATCCGATTTTGAGAGCGAGAAAAATTTTAAAAATAAATATTCTTTATGACACAATTATTTATGACAACTATTAGACTCTATTGGGGGACTTACTTACTTCTATCACCCAATATTTAATAACTAAAGACCAAGTATAAGACACCTCCAGAGTAGCATTTAGCTGCTATTATATATATTATATATACATAAGGTGGACACACCTTACTTTCATGTGAATCGATAGACTGATTGGTAGTGCGCTAGTATGGGGGTTGTGGGTTCGATTCCCACCAAACACTCTGGCTGTTTCTGCAGACAAGCAAATAGTTTTGCATGTAGTGTTATCTTGAAAAAATAATTATTAAAGTGCTATTAGAGTCCTCTCAGCCGACAAGCAAATAATATTTTAAGCGCACAGCACATACACCTACATGCATATGTATGCTTAGCTCTCTGGGTTAAAGAAAAGTACGTACCTTTTTAGCAAGAGCCCCCACGCAAACCCCTAAGGGTGTGTGAGCACATACACAATCTCAACTAGAATCTCACAAAGAGAACAAAACATGTAAAAATTTTAAATCAGTAGCATACCAGCTTTGAACAAGGCAGGTTTGTGTCACTTCGCTAAATATTTTATTTTAGGAAAATATAGGTAATGTAAAATAGTGTTAAAAGGAAATTGTAGAGATGTTATGTAAAGGGAACGAACCTCATCAATTTAGATTTGCTGTTAAGATGCAGATGCTAAAACTAAAATTGGTTACTTTGGTACTGACCTTCCCCTATTTGTCGTGACAGCTTCTGTCGTATTTATTAGTGGAAAGACCCATTTTTATAGCATAAATTCCTTCTCGTCTTTGTACTGACAGCTTCTTTTACTATTAATTTTATATTTGCATTCTTAACACCCTTCTTAATGAAGCTGTTCTGTTCTAGACCAGCAATGTCGATGTTATCTTTGTGATAAAGAAAATTAGCCCATTACTTGTGATATCATAGGAGCAAAATAATACACATAAATAGTTCTATGAACCTGCATTTATCACATGTAAAACAGTTTTGTAATCTAAGGATGAGGCTGTAGAGAACCTAATATCGGCTTTTATCAAAATGCCTTAGTCAGTTTGCTGCTAAATAAGGCTGCTAGAGGCAAGTCATTAAGTGTTTTTTTAACTCGTTATAGTGCATCCTGTGATTCTCGATCCTTGAAAAAACCTTTCGTTGGGGTGGTTTTGGTTGGGGTTTGGCCAAAAAAATCATTTTCAGTGCGATTCTGATTAAAATTTCTAATAAAAATCACATATTTTCAGGATTTTATTTAATAAAAAATTTTAATTATATTTTTTTTTAAATTAGTAAAGTAGAATTTATGAAATTCAACACAAGAAAAACTGCCCAAATTTAAATGATTCAAACACCTTTTTCCTCCACCTTTCATACAACTCTTGCAAAATTCTTCTTGTTTTAGTTATTTAAATAAATCTCAAATTAAACTTGACAAAAAAAAAACTTTGTAAATATTTCAATGAAATTCGAAAAACTCATTGATGTTGAAAACAAAAACTATAAAAATTTAAACTCATACTAAAGCAATTGGTTCTAAAGCTGTAGACTTAAGGCAGAAATAAATAATAAAAAATAAAATAAAAAAAAATAAAAATAAAAAAATACAAAAAGTAAAAAACAAAAAACTCACACATACGGATCAAACAATTAGAATTAAAATAACAAGGAATAAATTTAAACAAATAAATAAAATTTAAGCATAAAACTAAAAATAAAACCAGCAAAAAATCAATATATATATTGAACTAATTGAAATGTTATTTAGATTTAAGAAAAGTCTTTAAAATAATGTTTATTTTATTTTGTTAATAATAAATAAAGAAAAAACTAAAATAAAATAAAACACAAAAATAAAAATAAAAAGAATCTAACAAAAGTTAAAATAATAAATTAAATAAATTAATAAAAGAATACCACACACACCAAAGAAGAATATTACTGTGTCCACTGCCTTCCCCCCAAAAAATTAAAATTAAAATAAAAAAAAGTATTTAAATATTAACATTTAACAAAACAAAATTCATTTTTACATTAAATTGAAATTAACGAAACTCTTTGAAAAAGCAACAATCATTAAACGGTTTAAAAGCTACAGAAATGCAAACAAAAAAATCGAACAAAAAATCCTAAAATTTTTTTTAGCGAAATAATAAAATATTCTATACCAAGAGATTTAAATTACTTATGTAACCATCCATTTTGGGTCACTGTACTATCACGATAATCCCGTACAAATTATTTAATTAAGATATAACTTCTAAATGTGTCATAGCTGACTTCACCTTTTGCTAAGATGTTGCCTCATAAAGGCCAGGATTCACTATCCTACACAATAGTACGATGCAATCACATGAAAATCTGTCTTATTAAGCCTAGTACTCTGTTCGAATTTGTGAAAAATATTGAGCAACATTTATTAGTTCACTTATTAGTTCACAAATTTGACATTTAAAATGTGGTGTCTATCTCGCGATTTGAAAGAATTTTACGATTTTATTGTTCTTAAGTATACCACATTGTTTTAGAAATGTTAACAAAAGCTAAGCGATCAGCTGTTGTTTGAAAAAATTCCACATAAAATAATGCCCCTTTGCCTTATTTCACAGCTTTGATAAAATGTTGCCAGAAACATTTCAATGTTTTTCCACACCAAAAATAGAGTACTACTTCTGCAACATTTTTTCACGACTTTTTCATAGAAATTGTTTATGTATGTAATTTGACAGCATTCCGCATGAAAAACTGAACAGAGTATCAGGCTTTACTTAAAAAATCGTTTCAAACTGGCGATGTAGATGCCACATAACCATACAAAATAAGATTTTGCAACTCTTTTTCAAAAGTAGTCAGATCTGTCACACACATACACTTTTAATCCACACTATCATACTTTTTGAGCACACATGCAATTTTTGACAAATCGTACGACTGAGTATGATAGTGAATCATGCCGTTAAGGAAACAATTTAAAAATAAATTAACGTCCAACAATTTCTTTATGGTTTTTTTCACCATTGAGGATTTTTGAGCTTTTGTTCGGAAGACTGACACTTCCTCCCGGACAACGACAGCAATATAGATACACTTTGGTAAGCGAAGACGAGGCTAGATATACCGTAGATGAGATAATCATTATGCCTACTCAAAGTCCGGCAACACATAAAAGTTTTATTCATACCCATATGTTGATCCCAGTAGGTAGTTCGAACCCATTCTGTTGCTTTGAGATATCTGGTAATTATGACTACACTGGCTTTTGATAACTCAGGTAGGTCACCAATTATGTTGAGTTTTGAAGAATGGAGTGCCAGGCATTTGTACAGTAGGTGTTGCAACGTTTCTTCATTACCTAGTTTCTAGCAGCTACTACAATGCCTATTATGGGGTAGTCCCAGTCTACTAGCATGTACATACATCGATCGCCCCATGGCACAACCAGCAATCTTGAGATGTTCTTCCTTTTTTTTATTTCTCAATTGGACCGAACGCTTGTCACTATAACACGGCCAGATTTTTCTTGCGACCTTTCAATTATTCGGTTTGCGCCATCTTACCTCGGCTCTCTGAAAGTAATACCCGAAAATATTATTCCTAATAGTGCATAGCGACCGATACCGCATGAACATTCTCAAAACAATCACTATGTAGTGGTACCCAAACAAGACAGACATAAGCCTGTCCTACAAGAATCGAAGATGTAATGTATAATCGTAGTGACAGGAGAACCGCGTGACTGTCAACAAAAATTCCGACAAAACAAAAATTCCCCAACATCCCTATCAAGTAGAACTCTACATTCCTCCCTTATAGCCAGAAACCCAGCATGAAAAACACTTGCTCCGTTGGGGAGACGATAAGAGAGTCATAAATCAAGTTCTTCTGAAAAGATTTCAGTGCCACCACACATACAAACATACTTTTTTAGCACACATGCTATTTTTGATTCACTATCATACTCAGTCGCATGATCTGTCTAAAACAGCATGTGTGCCAAAAAAAAAGTATGATAGTGTATATAAGAAATGTGTATGTGTGACAGACTTTTTGACAGGTCTGTACGATTTGATAATCTTTTGAAAAAAATCATAAAGTAGTAATTTTCCATGCGGTCGGAGTTGCAAAATCTTTTTTTTGTATGATAGTGTGGCATCTACAACGCCATTTTGAAACGATTTTTTGAGCAGAACAGAATTCTGTCAGATTTTTTTGTGATTGAATCGTACGATTGTGTAGGATAGTGAATCCTGGCCTAAAAACAGCATCTCATGAGCAAATTTTATTCGAAATTTTTTGCAAAGGTACTAAAGAATGGGAAAAAAGTACCTTTAAAAAAAAGTACATTTTACATTATTTTAAGCATTATTTTAAAGGTATCTTTTATAAAAAGTACATTTTACATAAAGCATTTTAGGTTTTTTAATATTAATCGTCTTCTTCGATTTTCATTTAATACCTAAAGTTTCCATGACGTTCCACTAACGCAATTGTCCACCTTAAGGTACCTCAATTATATCCAAGTAACATTTTGTACTTTTTTTTGTACTTTTGTACTTAAAGTAACATGCTTCACCACCTCTGAAGTGACATTCTTGTCCATCCAATCTTGGCCAATAAAACTGAATTCCTTCAGAGACTGGCCTTATCACTTCTTGCAAGGATTTATTGACCTTTCCTGTAAAATTTTCACGGTCTTGTTTGATTTTATCAAAATTAAAATTCATAAAATTCCTAGTAATGGAAAAAGACGTCTACCCACATGGAGCTCCATATGAGCAGGTATGTTTTTATTAAAACTAAGGCTTGACAGAGTTTGATTGACTTAATTAAACCAGCATCCTAGCGTAGACAATACCTAACTAGGAGCCTCGAACTACTGATAGTTATGGCCGGTCTTACCCTTGTGCTTGTCAGCCGCAGCCAAGAAGTAATGTTAAAATTTTTTCCACTTTAAAAAGTTCTTTTAAAAAAATAACTTGAAAAATAGTTTCCTTCAAAAAGTTTCATTCTGAAAACCCATATTTAAAAAATAACCTTTTAAGCTCGTTTCACACTATAATACTAAGTATTAAGATGTTCATTGGATTTTGAAAGATAGAAATCAAATGAGAATTGTGTGATTGTCAAAAAATCTAACGTAACATAACATTTCGTTTTTTTCGGCGTCGGCTGAGCAATTTTATGTGGACGACAGAGGTACCGCATCTTAAATTTGTTTAACCATTCAAGTTTTCGGTTAATTAATAAACAAACAAAAAAAGTAATACGTATATTCAACAATTTCTAGGCATGGCAGAAACAAAGTACATATGTGGGCGATAAGACTGATGGCAATTTAAGGCAGGTGCAGGACAAAGATAAAATATCATCGGCGGCGGCAAACTATCGACTGCGACTTACTCAGCTTGGTTCTTGGCTTTAAAAAGAACACAACTCTGATAAAATGAAAAATGTTATCGTTTCGAAAATTTTCTAAAAACGGCTTAGTATAATGGGATGTCAAATTTCACATTTTGATAACACTACTGCTTTACTACTGCTTTCACACTATCACACTTTTTCATTGGATATAAGTATTTGACAATTCTTAATACTCAGTGTAATAGTGTGAAAATTGCTTTAAAAGAATAATTTTAGGCAATTCTTAAAATGGTTTTTTATAAAGTACTTTATTAATAATTGCTCTTAAGAGTAGTATTTTAAAAATGTATGTTTGAAAAATGTGCCTTTTACGACGCCATAACTTTGCCAACAACAAAAGGAAATCATAAAAATTGTATTGGTGTAGAATATTTTACAATCATTTTGTTATCAAAAACGTATCTTCAGAGATTAGCGCTCTGTAATAATTAGCATACTTTTAGGGTTTTAGGTAACTTTTTACGAAACATAAATTTAACATTAATGATGTTGTTCCTCTAAAGCTGTAGTAATCCCTTCTTTTATGTTTATGTTTATGTTTGTTGTTAACTTTATTATAATTGTTAAATAAATATTAAATTCTGTTTGAAGAAAACATAAAATAATAATTTAGAAAATTCATTTATCCTTAAAACCCTTAAGGTATGCTATAGCTATTAATTTTCTATTTGATATTTCAATAACTCAGAGCGCATTAAACAAACCATAATCATACATGATTAACGCTTATGTCTAATTTAATAATGATGTTTAAAGGAAAAGAAGAAGAATTTTGTTTACCTGCAATTAAGATTGTCAAAAAGCATAACAACAACATTATAACCTTTAAAAAAAATGATGATGAAAATTTGCAACTTATTATTTTATAAAGAATAAAATGCAACAAAAACCACAACTGCATTAAATTATTTAGCGAAACATTAAAGCAAACAAACATGAGCGAACAAAAATAATTAATTAAGAAAAATAAATAAAATATTTAAACATGGTTGGGGACTAAATAACAACGATATTAAACCATAATAAAAACACTTAAAATAAATTAAACCAAAAAAAAAAAAAAAAACAACCAGAAAACCAAATAAAACATTAAAACAGTTAACTTACATTCTAGTTAATAGTAAATTTAACAAATACAAAACAGAAAAAAAATTAAATTTACTTAAATGAAAAATAACGTAATAAATACTTTATGATGATTACAAACTGAATAAAAAACAAAAACAAATTAAATTAATAAAATGAAATGAAATGAAAAAAAAATAATAATTCCTTAAATTGTAAATTTACGATTTGAAATAAAAACATGAATAACATTAATAATAATTAAAATGTGTTTTAATTAAAGCGGGATTAAAATTTTAAGTGCAAACATGCATGGCTATTGAAAAGTTAATTATGTCTTAAATGATTAACACTTATACCCCTTTTACATTTGGACAGAAAATGGGCAGACAGACAAGATTTGTATAGAAAGTAATGCAATACACACTCTACCTCTTCATCCCCTTGCCTGAAAATCTCATCTGTCTGCCCATTTTATGTCCAAATGTAAAAGGGGGCTTACATCATGTTAGCATTATCCCCGGTCTACATTAGACATAAAATGATAAACATTAACACTAACATTATGTTAGTATTAAATGTGGACTTTCTATGTTAATGTTATTTCCAAGTCTTAACACGGCTGTTAAAATATTTGTTATAAAAACTCTTTTATAACATGACAATGACGTTGTTGTTGTATTTTAGGTTAAAAGTAGTATTTTCGAACAGCACCATCTGTTACGCAATGGCACTCCTACTATCTGCTGTGCAATAAGCTTTCAAACAACATTGTTGGAAAACAAAAAATTATGTTTAAACAGAAAATGACATAAACATGCTTTCGTTACCTATAACAACAGGCACAAATTAATTCCGTTGCTCTGCCAGCGTCATGTTTATGTTTTGATCAATTTGATGACTAGTAAAGACGGCCTCATGTTAATGATTTTTTTCTACGTCATAGCATGGTTGTTAAAACATCTGTTACCCCCGTCTACATTAGAAATAAAGTGATGAACATTAACACTAACATCATGTTAGTGTTAATGTTTTTTCTACGTTTACAACATGGTTTTTAAAACATTTGTTTTAAAAACTATTTTATAACATGACAATAACATTGTTGTCTTGCTTTAGTTTGGCATTTTTATTTAAAAACAGAGCCATCTGTTGCTCAACCGTACTCTTACTATCTTCTGTGATATAAGCATTCAAACAAGAATGATAGCAAACATAAAATTATGCTTAAACAGAAAATGACATAAACAAGTATGCGATAGCTTCAACAGCTTGAACCAAATAATAACGTTGCTCTGCCCTCGTACAGAGCGGTCAAAAGCCCTTTTTTCGCGGATTAAATAATATCTCCACAACTACAATAGTGAGGCTCACAAAATTTTATCTGGTTAACTCTTAGAACAAACTATAAGTTTGAACAAAATCTTGGTGGTATACGAGAAGGGTGATGATGGGTTCTCTCATAATAGCGAGGCACCTCTCGAGGCGAGGATAACTCTTATAACAAACTGAATGTTTTAACAAAATCTTGGTTCTATATGAGAGGGGGAATGGATACCCCCATACAAAAAACATATTTTTTTCCTATATCTGCAGAACTACCATAGCGGGGCACCCTAAATTGAATGATTTGCACATCTTTAATAAAATACATAAAACAATGACAACAACACCAACAATAAAAATGTTAGCAGAAGCCTCAAAGGGCTTTTTGTTGACAAACTCAACGCGTAAAGGCTGTTACTAATTCGCACATAACTTTTGACACGAACCGATGCGCAGGCTTTTTTTTTATTGTAATAACGCTTGATTGTTTAGGCTTTAAAACTAAATTAAAATCTCTGCCCAACTCTGTCCTACTAATAACTTTACGTAAACTTAAACCGAGAAAATCCATTCATTTTTTGTCTTTCTAATGTAAACAGTAGAAACCAATACCAATAACGAATAGAAGAACTTGATGGTTCCATGATGCTACCATCAATTTCTTGCTTTTTTTAATTATTTTGTGGTGAATGGTATTCAATTGCGCAGTTTTACGCTTTTTTTTACATATTTTTCAGTTTTTTACAAAATATTGAATTTCAACGCGTTGCTACAAAATCATCGTTAACTACTTGACATTAATTAGTTGGACTAGTGATGTAGAATTTTGTAATCTTTAATCGATTGCTTTTAGTTTTCACGATACTTGATTTTTTTAACTAATCCGCGAAAAAAGGTCATTTGGTCCTTCTCTGTGGCGTTATGTTTACGTCTTGTTCAAATCGATGGCTATTAAAGACGGGGTGTTATAAATGCAGGCATAGAAGAATTGCAGCAAGCCGAAGCTATGTCATCAACGGCGGCGGCACACATAGAGTTCAACGGTACCAAAAATCAGGAATAATTAAAAGTTCTAATACAATTTATAATACCGGGTAGAACACAAAATTCTTCACCAAAATCGGTCAAACTGTTTGCTCTATGTTGCTTTCATATCTTTTTACACTGCCTCAAGGAACAATTTCTTTTTTTAACTAAGCCAGCAATATCAAAAAAACGCGGCATTGTAAAATAATCATCAGTGAGTTTGAATAGGAATGGTACAAAAAGAAAAAACCAGTTTGTCTTATTATTTCAAATACATAATTCAAAAATATCAAATCACAGAAAATTTAACCAAATAAGTATTTGACTTTATCAAGAGGAAACATTTACATATATTTTGACTTAATAAATTTAGTGAAGAAAAAATTACATGGAAAATGTACAGTTCAGTGCCCAGCATTAAGCCCAGTGTAAGCCAGAAGTTTCGCAAGTTTGGTTATTCTTCTTCAGCAACATAACCCCCCGTCTTCACTAAACATCAACATGTCTTAACAAAAGTCAAACTTCATATAAACAAACCAGTATTAAAAATAGTTTTTTTTCATATGAAGTTTGACTTTTGTTAACACATGTTAATGTCTAATCGTGATTGGGGGTAAAAGAGCAGTATTAAGAATAATGTTTTTTATTATGAACTTTGACTTTTGTTAAAACAAATTGAGTAATGAAGACGTAGGGTACGGTTTCCTAAAAATGGTTCATCATAATATAAATGCATCAGCGTCTTCTCTTATGTATTGATATTGATAAAACAAAATAATGGTTGCTCTGCCTACGTTATGAAGAAAAGTTATGAGGATAATTCACCACGTGTGGATATCGAGTTAGTTTCAGTCATCGATTTCCTGCAGGGCAATAATTTTGTTTCCGCACTGACTATAAAAAAAAGTCAGGTTTCCCTACCTGGTGTGTGCAGCTGCTAATTTAAATACGCGCTATTGTTAACAGCGTTGGGTTATTATGCATATTCCTAATACATATGTTGAATTTTTTATAGTATAGTATATAGCGTGGTTGATGTCTTTACTTTTACAGCATGTTTCATAACTTCTAAATTGAGTAGAAATTTTATTGTAGTAAAATAATTGAGTAAAAATAATTGTACTAAAAGTATAAGTAATATTTCAGTCTCAAACCTTTACTAATAAAGGAATTCCCAAAATTTGAATAAAATTAAATTTGCCGCCGTTTGTGCAGTTAGTTGCTGGCAAGCCTAAAATAAAAAAGTTTGACACATGACAAGTTAGGGTTAATATTAACAGTCTTAAGGTTAATAAAACTTAAATATTTTAAATTTTATTAGTCGAACTATGTATATCTTAACATACAGATGAAATTTTGGAGACAGGCTTAATTTCGTTTTATTATCTCTAAGTTCAAAGATAATATTATTTCGGATAATGTGATTAACTAATAAAAATGGGAAAATTTTATTTTAGACACAAGCAGAATGTAATGCATTTTCTGGATCGCCACATTCGCGTTCAGCATAATTTGTTTTAAAATAAATTTCAAGTAAATGTTTTAAGTTTTTTTATCTATACATATAATAAAATAATATGTAACTTTTTTCCTAGATAAAATTTTGTGAGGTATCTTAGTATATCGGTTCAAATATGGGATACTATCTCATTTTCTAGAGAAAACGGCGAAAAGGCAGTGAAAGTACGCTATTTCACCGATTCAATGTAGTGCTGGCAAAGTATTGAGTAGTAGGTACCGAGTACTCGATAATTTTTTTAGGTACTCAATACACAAAAGTAGTTAATCGATACTTTTACGGTAGTATTTTTAGAAATAGATTTATAAAAATAAATCTATTTCTAAAGTATTGAGTACTATTGAGTACCAAATTGAAAAGTATTGAGTTGAAACGAGTAGAAGAAATTGCCCGCACTAATTCAATGGTACCGAAAACATAGCTGCACATTAAATTTTGAAAGTGGGCTATTTTAAACCTCAATACGGAGGGGAAATATTAATGCGAAATTTTTTAAATCTTTTTATATGAAGTTTGACAGTTAAACTACCATTTAAGTGGAAAATTGTAAGTTTAATTGTCAACATCCATATAAAAATTAAATATAAAATTTTCGTCCTAATATTTCCCCTCTGTAGTGGACTACCAAATATATGTGCCTTTGTAGAGATCTGTAAATAAAATAATCCACTTTCAAAAATGTGCCTGGAACTCTACAATTAACCGCATTACGGTTCTCGAAATCGTACTCGAATTCGTGACTTTTGTAATAGATTAAAAAGAAAACAAAAAAAATTCTTTAATCTATTACAAGAGTGTAAAATTCGAGTACCACTTCGACAACCGTAATGAGGCTGAATAATTTTAGAATATTATATAAATTTTTGAATTTTATCTAGGGATGGGTAGCTCTAATAAAGAAAATACATAAACCATAACTGAAGAACTATAAGAGTCTAGACGTTTCAAAGCAAATCCGAACAAAATATTGTAAGGGCGTTAACGAAGAGGCGGTCACAGCTAGTTATGAATATGGGCATAAATATTTTAAGGGACAAACCTTCGACAGCAGCTGAGCTGTCGAGGCAAAAACTACTGAATTTGTTTAAAGAAAAAACGTAGCATACCTTTAGGATGAACATAAAAGAAAACCTTTGAAAGATCCTGATTCACAGCTTTAACAGCACTGGTAAAGACGAACAAGGGCCATATTAATACACTAAGCGTTGTTTCGCTGTTTTTCTTAAATTGTAGCGATATAGTCAACATCTGATGGATCCTACCACAACGTTAGCAGTTGCGGCCGCAGAGGCTATAAAATTTAAATTTCCACATAAAAACGCTCAAAATGTAAAGAATAGTTACTGAAAAGGAGATGAACGGTCTTGTAGCTGCAATATATACTTTTAAGAGCCGCAAATACGGCTTTGCAACACATATCCACCGTTTTACTTTTACAGATTTATCCAGACAATTAAAACTGTCAAAAAGAACGGCGTCTATGGCTATAACTATCGGTTCTTGTCATGTATACATACAGGTTACCATATTAATAAAAACTTTTCATTAATAAAAAATAAACACAAATTAGAATTTAATGTTCGATTTTTTTATTTTTAAATAAATATTTGTAATATCAGTTAAACAATTACAAGCAGTTAATTTTAAAGATCACTGTTTTTGATTAAAGCTTGGATTTAAAATAGGAAGCTTAAATATTTAAAAATTGTCATACAAACGCTGGCTAACTAACTAAAAACCATATTCTCAATGTCTCCTTTTTTCTTCGAAAATCCTTAATTGGACATTAAGAATTTGTGGCTGAAATAAATAGTTTTAAGGTTTTAAGGTTTTAACTAAACATAATTTGCTATAAAATATTGTCATTTTGAGATTGTAACGATAAGGGGCAATAAATAATTGTAGAAGTCAACACGAATATTAATTTAACACTCAGTAGCGAGACCATCATCATTATCATCATCAGCCTCACTGCCACGACCTTCACGTATACGTTTTAATTTACGTTTTAAAGTCATAATGCCTGAAATAAAATTGTAAAAATATGATTAGAAATTTCGTAAAGTTGTTATAAAACAAAAATGGCTAAACTAACATTTAATAGCTTGAAAGGCTTTGGCCGATGATGAACTTTCCGTGCCTGTAGCTTTAAAATTGCTGGCACTCATTCTTTCTTGTGCTAATTTGATCTCTAAATAAGCTTTTTTCAGAGCTTTAAAATGACGGTGCTCACTAGAGTCCTTCAGCAGTATACATTTGGCGGCTGAACCTTCACCCGAACAATCAACCGGTGAATTGTGATAGATTTGATGATAGAAATATTGTAAAACCGGTGAGTTCCAAATACTTAAACCATACCAAAACCAAATGACAATATTTAATAAAAATTTAAAATTTTTCGCAAATAAAGTGGGAACCAAATAGTTAAAAGGTAAAAGACTAATAAATACGTGAGACCTGGAAGGAGAAAATTTTTTTAATATTTGTATGGTTTTATTAATATATGACTTTTTTTATATTTTAAACTCACCATGAAGCTATACGTAGACCCAGAAAGATTTGATAGACCAACAAGTTTCTTTTCGAATTTTGTAAAGCAAACAGCGATAATATTTCAGTAATAATATTATAGATACCAAGTATTAAATTTACGCCAACGAAATAGTTTTCATATCTGAAAAATAATAACCAAATTTTTGAAAATAAAATAGCGAGAATTATATGTATTTTAATATACAAATATGTAATGGTGATCTATTAAGCCAATAATATAGGTTTACAAAAGGTAAATCCTTTTAATAATTTTGATTCTGCATGTTCTTTTTCTTTTTGTTTAACTAACGGACAGCCACATGGGTAACAATAAATTAGCATCACGCACAATTTGCCTTAGCAATCCTTTGGCATAAAGTATATGCATAACATATTTTACTCTGACTGCTAACTAATCGTATATCAACTCTGAAATTTTATTATAATACACTTTATTTTTAAAAAATGCAAGCATAACCTCAAAAAATAACTTTTCGTTGGCAAGAGTTAACCAACTGTTTTGTGAATAAACTGTATGCCAACTTCATGCCAATATTTTGTTATGCATGTGGCTGTAAATATATGATAAAATACAATAAGTAATGCAGTTTTAGAAATATTTAATAGATTCGGAAATAAAATTATATGAATTACCAGAATTTTTAACGCTTTAACCTAATTTTGTGTATTGAACGTTACCCTTACTTATTGACGTAATTGTTTACATATCAAAGCAATTGTTTACCTACAAGTAAGGGTAACGTTCAATACACAAAATTCGGTTAAAGCGTTAAAAATTCTGGTAATTCATATATTTTTATTGGCTATAAAAAAGCTCACATTAATAAAAGAGTTTTCAATTTTTCCTTCTTGACTAAATTGTATAACCTTTATCACAGGTGGGAATGATAATTTACTTGTCATTCTGTTTCTACAAAATTGATTTTCAAACCAATAAAATATGTATATTTTATATTCTTATGGATAGGAAAGTCAATATAGCAATGTCTGTCTGCCCGTTATCAGGTTGAAATTAGTTTTGCTACGGCTCCAGAAGAGCTACATAAAATAAAATCCCATCAATCTTTACAGTATAGTTTCGAAGAATCTCTGCCGGTTTCTCAATGTCGAAAGAATTCGTTCTTTCGTATAAGTACATTAAAAAAAATAAAATTTTTGAATTTGTTTTTGTTTTAAATATAATTGTGCGAAAGAACTCTCTCTCTCGATATTGTGAAAAAGGCCCTTTACTTTTGAAATTCAGAATCAGCGGTCTATGCCATTTGCAGCTTCGGGCAAGAAATCAACTAGGGTTAATTTGTCTCACATTATTTAAAATTGATTTTGATTTGCATCCCGGTTGTTATTTCTTTTTACTTTACCATACGTAGAATAAGGTAAAGTATAGTAATCATGAAAAATTCGAGGTCGAGATTTTGACGTATTTATACGTTTAGAGGTCTCCTGAATCCATTTTGAGTTTGTACAGGTCATACCATATGACATATCAAAATGAAATTCAGTATGTGGCTTTGGTTTATGGAGATAAAGAGCTGTATAAATTTTGGCCATAATCGGGAAGGGGCAAGAGGTAGTTTACCTAACATCCCAAACCGAAAATAATTAATTTTTCGATTCGAATATACTTTGAACTTGTCTTCTTTATGTAATATATCTATAAAAAATATCTGTTTCCATTTGGTATGGTAAAGTTGAGTGTAGGCCACTCCAGTTTTATTATTTTCTACATGTTTTGCCAATGAACATTAAAGAAGTGTCATTGCAGCTCCAGTGTAAGGCAAGTTTGTGTTTTTTTCCTTCAATCCTTCAGAAAGCATAGTACCAAAACAGTTTTTTAACTTTGATCTGACCAGAGTAGCAGAGTATAGGGAAACAAACCCTTTCTGGCTGATATGAGGTTTGTGTTTTATATATTAACGATATTTTGGTGTGACCATTTTAAAACTAATGAAATACAGGGGGGGAGATACGTCTTTTGGGTGGGCAATACTGGTTTCTTTTTTTGGATTCCAATCCCTTTTTCCATTGATCTGCATACTTTCTGAAAGTCAGTGTAACTCATGAGCCCCTGAGTATCAATAGGTATGTTAATTCCATACAACTTTTTTGTTGATATATTCTTTTTAAAAGCAATCAAAATTTCAGATAATTTCTGATAAAGTAAACTTATGTTAAATTAATTAATATTTATTCTAACTTAAGTTTTTTATTATAAAGAGATGAAGAAAAATTAGACACTAGCAGAATTTAATGCATTTTCTGGATCGCTACATCTGTCGTCAAGAGGAATTTTAAAAGTTAAGCAACTATTCACACTATTTTGCTTTCACACTATTTTACTTACCTATAAACATCAATGGCCACCAAGGACATTAAATACAGACTCTTTGAAGCCGCTTCTAAATAATCCGACTCCTTCAAGTCCAGTATGGCGCCGTGTAAATAAAATGTGATGATAAAAATCGAATAGAATTGAAATTTTTCACACTGTTGAGATTTATAAAATATGAGATTTTCCGATGAATAGAACAAAGAGAAACGTCCTTGATTTTTTAAAAGTTGCGGCAAAATTACCAGTTCATTGTAGAAATACAAGAACAAAGTACAGGCCGTATAAAAGGCAATATTCCAGATAGAACGGGCAAATTGTTTGTGTTTGTAATATTTAATATTCGATGTTTTTAGAAAAATCTGTAAAGCAAAAACAAAATAACATTAAGACAAAATTACTGTTAAAAATTGTAATGCATCGAGTAAGATAGTTGGCAATACTAATCGGAAAATTATTGTGAATATTATGACGATTTATTGTGAATATTCAATTTGCCTGTATTGCCATGTACAACTATATATAAATAAATAAATTACTAAAAAAACAATAACAATAAAATAAAAATAAAATTAATTAAATTTTGAATTTTTTTCATTAATTATAGTAATTTCTAAATTTGATTTTGATTTGTATACTTAGGTACTTTTTAATACTAAGTAATATTTAAGTATGGCCTATAGGCTTGTATTACTTCAATGAATAAATAAATAAATAATAAATTATAAATTCTTAAGGCCATGTTTCACTATCCTACAAAATCTTACGATTCAATTACAAAAAATCAATATCTAAAAATCTAATTCCTACTCAAAAAATCGTTGGTATGTGTCCCATTATTATAAAAAAGGACTTGCCAAGGCGAATTCATACCAGGTGGAGTTGATAGCCCAGTTGATTGTTTTTGCTCTCGTTTTTTTTTTTCTAATGTCTTGTCAAAAATACGTTGTTTCATATCTGCTAATCTAATGTCAAAGTTGTTGTTTTGTTGTAGTTGCGAAGTTAATTATTTTTTGCTTTACTGTGCAAAGCAGCTGTCAAAAATTCGTTCATTTTTTTTAACTTGGAAAAAGGAAAAAAAATTAATTACTCCCAAATATATTTCAAGACTAACAAAAAAATTACAAATGCTACCTAAAAAAGGTAAGGAAGAAGCGTTTTTAGTTGGTGGCGTCTACCGTACATTTAACCGACAACAAAATGCAAATGTTATATAGATTCGTCTTGGAAATTGGACCTCTCCTCGCATGGAAATATATTTTAAATTTTTTTTAAATAATTAAATGGTGCAGACCTGTCAAAAAGTGTGTTACACACCTATACTATCATACTTTTTTAACACACATGCTATTTTTGACAGATCGAACGACTGAGTATGGCAGTGTATCGTGGCTTTAAGCAAGCTTTTCCTCTCAAAAAATTGTAAAAATTACGAAATAGAAACGTCATAGGCATTTGAAAGATGGTCCAAATGTTACCTTTTTAGGGTTTCGTTCTCAAATTTTCGCTTATATGATCTTATTTTTAAACAGAAATAGGAAGGCATTTTACATTTAAACAGTGTATGTAGAACTATGTCCACTACAACAAAATTAAAAAGAGTGTCCTGACAGCCATTAGCGGGCAATGTATACAAACTGATTGATGTGAAGTACCAGATAAATAGAAAAAATATTGCAGTTACAATATGTATAATATTTTCCCAAAGAGAACCCATATTTTCGTCGAGGCAATGCCTACAATTAGGCCCATTATTATAACTTGCCAATAGCTAAAGTTAGGATTTTGTTGGAGCGATGAGTAGTTTTTCGTTATAATAACGAGGATAAGGCTCATTACTATAACTGTCCTTAAAGAAGGTGATAGTTAAAGGTTAGTATTGGCTTACTTATAATAACGAAAAACTAATTATCACTTCAACAAAATCCTAACTTTAGCTTTTCAGATATGTGATGGAAAACGATTTTGAAAACGAATCGATTTTAAAACGATTTTGTTGTTTTGTATAAAAATTAGTTTGCACTAATTGTTTTAATATGTGTTTCTAAATTTCTCATTATTGTTTGATTTTATCTTCTGGTATAATTTTTCGAACCCAAATGTTAAGAGATGGGTTGAAATAATTCTCAAAATCGATCGAAATTTAGCACACCCTTTAAAAACGATTGTTTTAAAATCGATCGTTTTCCATACCAGATTATTTATTTAATATATATAGTTTTTAATTTTACTCTTCCTTTGCTTAAATCTACTTGAAAAGTCCGTGAACAGACCTATTATTATTAAAGTTATCCTAAAGAACTATAAAATATAATGTTTTGAATAAGATCTAAACAAAATTCTGTTTCCCGCTAATCACCGGAATTTAGAAACCCTATAAACATATGTCATTAAAATTTTTAGACTTATTTATTCAATGAACGTAAATATTCGTTCTTTATTAATTTTTAATTAAAAATTTTCATAATTTAAGAAAAAAACGCCGGCATAAATTTATCACTGGCATGGAACTTTCGGGTAAATCACAGGATCCTATATTATAAAAGTTGCTGATAAAAATATATACATATGTATGTATTTTACAGATAAAAGCTGTATTATTTCTTATATGTGCTTATATAAATGAGTGTTGCGTTCACCCTGAATCTATTTCTGTCACACCCAGTGCAGTGCAGTGCAAGTACAACGAGTACACATATACTAGATTACCTGAAATAATTTCTGGAATCCAACAAAGCCGAAACTGAAGAATAGAAATATCCAAAACATTGCATTCACCAGGTAATTGAAATTAATATTTTCCACTAAAGCATCAAATCTTTCGCTGGTAATGATGTACTTTAGTGGCAGAAATAAATTACTTAGCTCTTCCCAAACGGTCGGCTTAGCCGTTCGCATATCCAATATGGAACTCATTTGTTACTGGTATTTTTATCACTAGTTCAGTTTTTAAAAATTTTTAAATCGTTTGTTTTCTTAATTGTAAATCATTTTTTTAAAGTTGGAAAAAACCAATGTTGCAAATGAAATCCTTGTTGCTACTAAATGTTTTTGCTTGCAATAACAAAAACTAATGTTTCTTCTCATCTGTTTTTATTTTGTTTATCTTGCGTTTGTTTTGCTTTCTATTTCGTTGTAACTAATTTGACATCTATAACTTGCGTTGCCACTAATGCCACCAGGTTGCCGTCTTTCTTTAAGGGGAAGTAGAGAAATATGAGCCAAATAAAGGTTTGATATTTTTGTTAATTATAATAAAAAAATGTACCTATTGAAAAATTTATTTTATTTTAGCATACATGTTTCCTGTCAAAAATTTCTAGAATTGCACCAACTCCGGTGCAAATGTTTCAGAGCATAATTGAAAAAGCTACGTCAAGTATGTTGGTCATGAACTTGGCTACAGTTGATAAGTGAGAATCAATTACAGTTATATATATGGTTATGCCATGCCGAAATTTATATATCCTTCATTATGCTGTGAAGTTCTTTATGAAAAATTTTAAAGCTGTATATGTCTATATATGTATATATATGTATATATGTATATATATATATATATATATATATATATATATATATATATATATATATATATATATATATATATATATATATATATATATATATATATATATATATATATATATATATATATATATATATAAAATTCCACCATTTCGAATGAAAAAAAAATATTGTTCTATGTTTACGTCTTCTTTATACCCTTCACCACAGGTAGAATAAGGTTTATAAAAGTTTGTCATTCCGTGTGTAATTTCTGCAATATTCATTTCCGACCCCATAAAGTATACATATTTTAGATACTTATACATAGAGAAATTGATTAAGCGATGCCATCTGTCCGTCTGTGTACGGTTTGCAATCAACTTTGCCAAGACACCAGAAGAGATAAAGAAAATTTAAGCGCACCAATTTGCCAGGTATAGTTACGAAAATATCGCTAATGGAAATCAGCAATATCAGACCATTCCATTCAAGGCTGTGGGCAAAAAACCACACCTACCTATATTCTTTCACGTTTATTTATTTATTTATTTTTTGGTTGTAATTATTCTCGGTTGCTTTATTTTTGTTAAATAATTATTAGACCGCGACCAGTAGATCGAATGGGGTGCATGTAGATTTCAGGGGATCAAAAACCCCCTGCGAGGGGCGATTTTTGAAGGTTTTTAGGTTGGTAGGGTTTTACTGCTTTGATTTGTATTAATGTCCTTTATAGAAAGCAATACACATAGCGGTAGTCGATAGACCTATAGGGAACCAGGAGCAGCCATTTGGCACAAATTTGGGGTTAATATGCGCTTTAGTCTGATCATTCTAACACAATAAAATTTTTACAAAAACTTTTGATAAAATTCTTGCAAAAAATTTTCGATAAAATTTTTACAAAATATTTTTGATAAAATTTTTACCAAAAATTTTTCATAAAACTTTTACAAAACATTTTCGATAAATTTTTACAAAAAAATTGCGATAATATTTTTACAAATAATTTTCAATAAAAAAATAAAAATAATTTTCAATAAAAAAATGTTTGCAAAAAATTATTGATAAAATTTTTACAAAATATTTTATATAAAATAAAATAAATGCTCGATATTTTTTAGCAAAAAATTTTCGATAAAATTTTTACAAAAAATTAAGATATGATTTTACAAAAATTTTCAATAAAATTATTACAACAAATTTTCGATCAACTTTTAAAAAAATTACGATAAGATTAAAAAAAAAAATCTGGAAAATTCTTACAAAACATTTTCGATAAATTTTTACAAAAAAATTTTCGATAAAATTTGTATAAAAAATTCTTAATAAAATTCTAGCAAAAAATTTTTTATAGAGAATTTTTTGTAAAAAATATCAAAAAATGTTTACAAAAAATTCTCGATATTTTTTTACTACCAATTTTCGTTTAATTTTTGCTTTGGAGAATAATGAATAAATAACTCCATTTTTAAAAAAAATTTTGGGTAGGACAGAATTCTGTCAGATTTTTTTGTGATTGAGTCATATGATTGTGTTGGATAGTGAATCCTAACCTTTAAAGCTTACGAATTAAAAAAAAAAAAAATTAAACAAAAGTGTTTGTTAATGCGATCTGGATTAAAGAAATTGTACATTAAACGAGTGTAGAAAAATAAAGAAACCAAAATAGAGCAAAAAGTTTGACAGAGAGCGATTAAGCATTTTGTTATCTGTCATCCCGTGTAAACATTTGGTTTCTAAGTCATGAATTATTCAAAACAGGACCTTATACAACCAAACGAAATTGAACTCTAATACATACGTTCACCACTAATAATGAAGGGTATAAGCACATGTATTAAATGTTAGTATTTATTAAAATTTACTGATTTTTCATTTTACGCTCTCAGGGAATTTGGAGTGCTTAATCGTTCTGTAGTATATCGTGGCCTTTCCGAAGACAATCCACCTCATATATGTTTTGTTACTGAGAGAAATTCTCGTAAATACCAAAATATTAAGGAAAATCCAAAATTGTCACTTACCATTGTGTGCTCTCTGCCCGAGGAACTCTGGCAAATACGTCTTTTTAATGCTGAAGCTCATGAATTGAACGATGAAATGATAAAGAAATTCTGGCAAGAAGAACTTTTATTTTCCAAAATCAGAAATAATATTTGTGAATGTGGCAAACCAAAAGATGGTGAGGAACTCGAAAGAAAATGCCAAGAAATTGTGGAAAAGTTTGAGAGTGAATGTAAAGAACCGGAACGAACGGAAACATAGTGAGTTTAAAAAACTAATTATTAAATAATCTTTAAATATACTTTTTCGTCTCTTCTTTCATTCAGCACTGCTTTTAAAATCGTAGCTAAGCATTGGGATTTCTACAAGGGTAATCCTGAAAAAATAGCCGATCGTGTGCAATATAAACAAATTGAAGGCGATAAGGATAAATGGGAAATTTATCACGTTCATGCCTAGTCACAGCAAATAATTTTAAAACAAAGATTTTAACAAAACATGTTTTCGTATCTTTATTAAATATTGTTTAACCAAAAAACAAAAAAAAAAAACATTAAATACATTTACATAAACATTTACATATACATATACATTCTTACACACATATGTACATATGTTTATTTTAGTCTTAATAAATTTTTTGCTTTATAATTTAATTAATAAATACATTAATGTTATGACCAAAAAAAGAAAAATAATCTTAAATATTATTTAAAACTTACTGAAGAAATAAAAACACAAGTTAATTTCTATATTAATTATTTTTTAAACACATTCACACTCTCAATTATACAAAGGATTATTGAAAAAATAACATTTTTTTTAAAATCATTCATTCATTCCTTTTTATTTTTTTATTGTTGGTTAAAAATTTAAATTTACTTAAATTGGATATAAAAATATAAACTTTGGAAAATTAAGATGGATCAATTTCAAGAACTCACCCATAATCGTGGTGATTCTCCAACTGAGAGAATAAAAATTGAGCTTTCCTTTTTTTTTGAATTCCTTCTTCATCAAAATTTATCAACGGTTTTATATCGATTTTCGGAATATCGAATACTTAATAAAATCAATACTTATAGAAAATCTGTTCCGACTGCAATGGTTTTAAACGGTTTAAAATATCGAGTGTTTTTCTTTAACTGTCAAATGAACTCAAATGATCTACCATATTGCTCTCACATTTTTGACATTTATGATCAGTATACTATTGCAAATCATCATGAAATCGATGCTTAAACAACGCTACAAAATTATTCAGATTTACTTTGAAAATCTGTCTTCATTTCGCCCAACTTATAGAAGCAAAATTGTGTTCAACGAATAGGCTCGTTATTGGTTTTAGGGGTTAACAAAACCCTTAAACCAATAATAGAACGATAGAACTTAAAAAATTACTAACTGTCAAATTTATACTATGGCAAATCATCGCGAAATTGACGATTGAACAACGCAACTAAATTACCTTGAAAATCTGTCATCAATTCGCCTAACTTATAGACGTATAATTGTGTTCAGCCATTGGGCTAATTTTGTATTAACGGATTTTTTAAGCACTAAAGAACTTACATTTTTGGCATTCATGATCAATATACTCTAGCAAATCAATAAAAATATTTTGAAAATCAGTCATCAAATCGCTTAACTTATAGAAGCAAAATTGTGTTCAATGAATAGACTCTTTATTGGTTTAAGGGCACAAAAGGGCTAACTGTCAAATGAACTAACTTTACTGCGCTCACTATTTGACATTTATGATCAGTAAAAACTAGCTGTGTCCGCCACGTCGTAGGCGGCCTGATAATATTTTGTTCGATTTTGCTTTGAAAATATTCCACACCAAATTTACTTTTAAAATACTTCAGTTATGTTTTATATATTTTCATTATATAGAGGTACCCATCCCTGGATAAAATTACAAAATGTATAGAAAATTCTAAAATGTATATAAATTTCTAAAATTATTGTAGAGTTCTGTAAAGTGTAGTGTTTAAAAACTCCCGCTGACAAAAATAAAAGGTGCTGCCAAGTTTGCAGTACCTTTAAATCGGTAAAATTGCATACTTTTACTACTTTTACTGTATTTTCTCTAGGAAATGAAAATATTTTGTGGAAACAAAGTATCCCATATTTGATAAAAAGATACCAAGGTACCTACTCACAAAATATTCATAAAATTAATCCAATGGTTTTTACGTGATGCGATTACAGACACAGCACCTAACTGCACCAGCAACAAAATTTTTAAAAAATATTTCATGTACAGAAATGGTGTTGTTACAGTTTTATTATATGTATAGATGCCAAATTATGTTCAGCGATTAGGCTCATTATGGGTGTAGCGAGTTTGTTAAGACACAAAATTGCCAGATATGAACTGAAACTAATACATGACACACCCTACAGACTCCACTACATCCATAAAAATACACTGTTTGGTGCGGTTTTTACGCTGATATCATCATTGGACCTTATTTATTCCAAAATGAAGCCAGAACTTGCGTTACTGTACAGCACCACGATTAATGATTATTTTTTTTTTGCCCGTTATGCGGGCAAGATGAGTGTCATTTAACTGGATAGTGCTACCATTTACTTATTGAAAACAAAATTTGGCGATATCGATAAATGGACTATTCAAGTGGCTTCCATAGTCGCGCGATTTAGCACATCTCGATTTTTTTTGTGGGGTCACGTGAAGTCACTTGTTTACAAATGAATTTTCGAAGTTAGGCTTAAGCTCGTTATATTTTATCTATGTAAGTTGAAAGAATATTTATTACAAATTGGGTGATTAATTTTAAATAAAAAACTCTTATGGTGATAAACCAGCAATTAAGGCTTTAGAGCAGAGATCCGCAATCACTAACAATGCATTGTTAGTCCCTATAATTTTACATGCGTTTTTCTCTTGCCGTTGAGAGAGAAAGAGCACACGTGCGCTATTTTGTAGATCTCTGCTTTAGAGGGCAACATTGTTCGTCAATAACAGTCGCGATGGATATATGTATGTCTGAGCGAAAGTTAAGGCCATGTATTGATCTTCAAGTAAAATCTTTTTTTTTATTTATAATGATGGTGATGTGCTACGCAGTATGATCAGAACAAATCCAGACTACCGCTGTGATCACACTAAGAGGCTTGGTAATAAAATGAATTTTTTCTATAAAAAAAAGAAAGATCTTTTCCATATAGAGAGGCACTCTCCCGAGCAAACTGGAATTGCCGGCAAAAGAAGTCTCAGTTAATATTAAAGAAGAGACTGTCAATATTAATTGCTTTTTAAGGCATGATTCACTGTCATACTCAGTCGTTTGATCTGTCAAAAAGAGCATGTGTACTCAAAAAACATGACAGTTCGTATTAGAATTGCTTGTGTGTGACAGACTTTTTGACAGCTCTGTACGATTTAATAATCATTTGAAAAAATTCATAAAATATTTCTTTCAGAATTGCAAAATATTCTTGTATAATAGTGTGGCAACCATTTTGAAAAAAAATTTTGAGTAGGGCAGAATTCTGTTAGATTTTTTGTTTGATCGAATAGGACGATTTTCTATGATAGTGAATCCTGCACTTTAGAGTTATATCGGTCATAAATCAAATAATTCATTTAAGAGATATTGTTGGAAGGGTGGTGGTAATTGTACAAAAATTACAAAGACATCAAGCATTTTATGTTCTATATTATAAAATAAAATAAAATAAAATGTATGTTGCTTTTATGGTTGTTGTAAAATTGCTGCTATCCCTCCAGCAAAATTTATATAATTCATCAATTGCTTGGTGATCGATAGATTTCTAAAATACAGGACTCTACAGTTTATCTTAACCAATTTATTTAAATTTTATCTTTGCTTTTAAATTTTAATTTTGTTCTACTGTACTGGGAAATTTTGAAAAAGGTAATTTAATAAATCATTAAAACTTATAAACAAATAAATAATTTATAAGTGTAACATTAACTTAACCTTAAACTTAATATCAAGTTATTATTTTATTATTATTATTTTAAGGATAGTACTATTATGAAGCATTAGTTTATATACAAATACCTACGAGTATATAAATATAACTTATTATATTACATTAAGGACCGTTCAATGAGTCTATGATGAATTAACGGTTTCACGTATCCAAGCCGTATTCGATGATATCTTATCATACATCCTTGGCCGTTCGATACCAGACGCTGCACACGCTATTCGCCACGAGGAGACTCCAACTAGGGCCCATTGATTAGTACCAGGTATAAGACACTGGACTGGAGCTCCAGCGTATTCTTCTTGCTGTAAAATGGAATAGAAAAAAGGTAAGATTGAGAAAAATCATATTAGATTGCTGTTAAAAGTCGAGAATGTTAAAACAGTTATTAATTATAATTCTATAAAGAAATGTATCATAATTTTTTAGTCTTTCATACATACATATATTTGCGACTAAGGTCCGGTGTAGTCATGGATTGTGTGACTTTTCGAAATGAACTCGGTTCTCACAATAAATTGGGTTACCAATCATGATAGTCATGTTGGCAATGATCGGGAGGACTGTCTAGCCAAAGTTTTGGGCCGACGTAGATTTATAGGACCAGAACCTTTCTTTGGTTTATTTAATTTTTGTACCAAAGAAAAAATCGATTCGTGAGCTGTAGCAGTTTTCTCTGACACGGCTGGGAGCAACAAAGCGTTTATGTCGGTGTTAATCTCAAAGGCTACTTTCACGCAATAAGAGTGGCAAAAAGCTAGTTACAGAATGGTTTACCGGACATTGTGGACTTCATTACCATCAATTTAATTTAGGAAACGCGGAGATCAAAACTTGCAGGTTCTGTTTTCTGCAGGACGAGACTTCGGAGCACTTACTTTGTGCGTGCCCTGCCTTGAAGTCTCGTAGAACAAAATTCCTAGGAGGTTCTTCTCTACTGTCTTCAGATGATATGAATGATCTCGTTATGATCATTGTTTATATTTCTCTTGATAAAATCATTTGATTAAATTAAAAATTATGATCCAACTGACTCTGATTTTTTTAACTAAAAAATACATAAAAGTTCAACTTCCAAAACACAAATTCTAATACTTTTGTTCAACAAAAATAAAAATGTAAATTGCTAAGCAAAATGTGTGTTGTGCAATCTATATATGTACATACATATAATAAAATAGTAACTCATTTTCGTCTGTCTGTCCTTCATTGTTTGTGTTCGCATCACGTAAAAACTACTGGATGGATTTTAACAATATTTTGTGAGCTGGTACCTTAGTATCCTGGTCCCAATATAGGATACTTTTTTTCCTCAAAAATATCTTATCTCCAATAGAAAGTGGAGAAAAAGCAGTGAAAAACGCAATTTCCGGATTAAAGGTGCTAAAATTTTTGGTTTAAAACTGGGATATTTTCAACACCGTTTTTTTCTCAACATGATTACATTTTCACCACACACATTTTCATTTTTGAAAGTGGGATATTTGAGAAACTATTATGCAACAGATGGCGGCAGTTGATTAAAATTTTTATTTTTACTTTGTGGAATTACATTGTTATTAATATATTTTAAACACCACTTACAATAATTTTTAAATTTTTTTATAAATTTTAGAATTTTATATAAACTAAATACATAAACCATAACTGAGGCATTATAAAAGTAAGAGTCTTTCAATTGGTTTGGAATACTTTCATAGCAAAACCGAGCAAAATGTTGTCAGGACGCCCACGACGTGGCGGGCACAGCTAGTCTATACATATAATAAAACAGTAACTTTTCTCCTATCTGTTTGTCTTTCTGTCTGTCTGTCTGTCTGTCTGTCTGTCCGTCTGTCTGTCTGTCTGTCTGTCTGTCTGTCTATCTGTCTGTCTGCTATCGCATCACGTAAAAATTACTGAATTGATTTTAATAAAATTTCGTGAGGAGGTACCTGATTCCAATATAGGATACCTTTTTTCCGCAAAAACATTTTATTTCCAAGAGAAAGTGGAGAAAAAGCAGTGAAAGTACGTAATTTTACCGATATACATATGTACATACTTTACAAGCATTTCTAGAATTTTAGAATTTTATTCAGGGATGGGTATACGTGAAGCAGTACCAGAGTAAGAGACTTAAAATTTGTTGTAGATTACTCTCAAAACAAAATCGAAGAAAATATTGTCAGAACGCACACAACGTGTGTTTACAATAGTCTAAAAATGTGCAATTTTGAAAAGACGGCTGAAACTACAATACATATTTTCATTCATGCTTTCGAAACTATCCTTAATAACTATTCTTCCTAAAAATGTTTCTAACACTTCTTCTAATTGTCTCACTGCGTTAGACTTTGCAGAGGTACAATGAAAATCGTACATACATAGGTAAATATATGGCATATAGTATGTACTTATACATAAATCAAAACACAAATAAATCAAGATACAATTTCTTTTCAAAAAATAAATCGTTAATGGCACATGCTAAAAAATGTGTTTCTAGGGGTTGCAATAATTTCATTTTCTTTCTCTAACAATAAATAGTTTTTATATCTTTTCCTTTTATTTCAAGATAGAAAAAAGAATTTCACCATTACAAAAATAGCTACGAACGTGGCAGAAGAATTTTAAATACAAAAAAAAATAATACTCTTTTCTTAGTACGTGTCACCTGGTGTTGTTTAATACAAACTTCAGGATGTCTGGTTTAAAATTTCATTCACTATATTAATTCAGTGTATTATTATCGATGTTTATAACACGTGCATCCTAAGAAAAATATAATCATAATTGATGTACAGACATCCATACATACCTTTCATTACACCTTATTCTAATCCACCAATTATGGGAGGTACAGTTTTAAATATGAATCTTTAACTGCAAAAAAGCCGTCGATGCTTTTTAGTGTGTCCATATATTCAAACTCAATTTGTCTCAAATAAAATTAGATATGTATGTACATATATATGTACAGCAATTTATAGAATTTTTGCCTGTCTGTGTTAGCATCACGTAAAAACTACTAAATGAATTTGAATAAAATTTTGTGAGGAGGTACCTTGTTATCTTGGATCAAATATGTCTAGCATACTTTTCCCCAAAAAATATTTCATTTCCTGGAGAAACCAGAGAAAAAGTAGTGAAAGCACCTTTTATTTTTGTCAGCGGGATATTTTAAAATCTATTTTATATAAATTTATAAAATTTTTAGAATTTTATTTTTAAGTATGGGTACCTCTATATAAAGAAAATATATAAGCTGAATACTAATACTTATTTGAAGTTCACGATCATTTGTCGTATGGATTTCATCATATGTACTTTAGTTGTCAAGTGCGATCAGAATTTTCGTCCCTCGTACATTACCATCAGTTAGATGATCCAACGATACAATTATTTCTGCCTGGTAATAGGTTTAAACCATTTTAAAACAGCCTATCCCGATATTTCTTCTATCAGTTAAAATGCTAATGTCATATACAGTAGATAATGTCATCGTTCGTATGTACTATGAAGCCCGTGAAAAACAGTCTAAAGAAAATAATTTATTAATAAATTAATTATTTAGGTTTAAGTTTTTAATTATAACGAGATAAAGAAAAATTAGATACCAGCAAAGCAGAATGCATTTTCTAGACAGCTACGTCCATCATCAGTGCTCTATGTATCAATCTACCCGGTAGTTTCAATTGTTATTAATTTTCTATTTAAACAAACTTATCAAGGAAATAGAATCTGAGAAATTTTAATTTAAATAATTTATATTTAATTTAAATCTTATGGTGATTTTGAGATATTTTTTATATAAACATACATATGTACATATGTATGTAAATCGAATTTCAAACGTGTCTAATTTACACTTGACATTTTTTTAGCAACCAAAAAAATTTAACAGAATTACTATTTCAACATGGTTTGAAATGGCTTGTGTTGGGGTCAAACCAAAAAAAAGTATGACTAAGTCGCAATTTACATTAGACAGAAAAATGGGCAGACAGACGAGATTTGTAGGCAAGGGGTTGAAGAGGTAGAGTGTGTATTTCATGACTAGTGTTGTTGTTTAAGCAAGAGCAAAAGAGAATTCAAAAAATGTCTGCCCTGTTTCTGTCCTATGTAAATTGCGACTAAGTAAAGATGAGCCATCATTTCAAACATAACGGCTACGAAATTACAACAAACCAACAAAAGTAAACAAAAACATGTTACTGCATGAATGTTTCTGTTTATATTATGCCTCACTGTTCCCTGTGCTCAACAAATGAGAATTTATGCATCAGAAAGCAACAACAACACAGTCAATGAGTGACAACTAACACTCGACGGCATATGCATAAGGTAAAAGTATTTATTCTAAACTGAAATGTTCATTTTATTTCAGTTTTCAGTAGAGTATTACTTACGAGTATGTGATAAAAAAGGCTGCCAGTTCACTTAAACCAATCTACATTGTATCTACGTGTGTATCTTCTATTTACATATGTATGAATGTGTGTGTATGTACCTAACTCAAAACTAGATATAATTTTTGTCCTGCTGCAACTGTCAGGGGTTGTTTGGTTTTTTTCCTAAAACTACTCCTTGTAGTTTTAGAACTTTTACGGATTATTGTAGAGAGCTCATAAAACTACTCTACCTGTTTTAAATATTTTGCTCACTCTCTTGTTTTTGTTATCTGTTACGAGCAGGGATGGAAAATTAAAATTTTTAAACTGTACCAACTCAAATGCTACTAAATATGTATATGTTTTTGTGATAAATTTATTATAAATTTTATTATAATATTTTACCAAATTGCTTTACATTGGGAAACATTTTGGTCATTATCATCAAATTGCAATCATTACTCTCCCCAACTTGTTATGTTTTGAAGACACACTTCAAAGTACTAATTGTTTGTACTGAAAAAAGCTCTAACTTGTGATTCGTTAAATCACACAATATGTTGTAATACGTAACTTACACCATGAAATCGTTTCATGAAATTTTTTCAATTCTCTTTTGAACTTTCTTGATTTTCCTTACCTCTCTACACCTCTTGTCATCACAAAACCGGTTTTATGCAACATAATTATTTCATGAAAAATGTCATCGTGTAATTTAGCTATAATAATGTGTTACGTGGACGGGGAAATGAAAAACGACAAAAATGGTACCACGTAAATTGTGAACAGTACATCAGATGCTTGTTTCTTGAAAACTTAACTCTAAATTAAGTGTTGATATTATTTTTTTATAAATCGAGACATCTATCACATAAATTAATCTAAAACTTAAGGCCGGGGCACATAGAGTCCGTCATGCGTTATACTTTAAAGCTCTCAATTGAAATCAAAGTAAAAACGGAAGAGATTGACACAATGAGTACTTTGTTGACGGATATTTAATCAGAAAAGAAAAGACGAAAAAAGCTTTTTTTCTCCATTTTACTCTATTAAATTAAATTATTTTGTAGTAATTTGTTTTATTTTGGGCTTCCACTCAACACAAAACTTTAATTTTGAGAGAGAGCTTTTAATTTTTAGTGAGTTGAGCTTTCAACGTACGTCAAAAGTTGAAACTTGCCGAACTTTCGTACTTTGCGTTGACGGAGACGTACTGATTGTGACAACACTCATTAGAAAAGCTGTATTTCAACTTTCTTGTACGTTGAAAAAGACGACGTTTAACGTATGACGGATTCTATGTGCCCCGGCCTTTAAAACGGGAAAAAAATTTCAATTTTACCAACTTACTCATTAATAGCTGTACCATTGTACTTCTGAGTTTTAAAAAGTACCAAAAATATTACTATTGTACCAACTTTACCATCTCTGGATACGAGTATCTTAAGAGTATTTTTTTTGGTATTTATATAGCATGCACATTTCAGTTGTGAGATACAGTTGCAAACGAAAGATTGTACTTGAGTGTGGTGGTAAGAAGCCAAAGTAAAATACGGAAAGTAAAAAAAAAATAATTCTAAAATTTATAATGGATTCAAAACATTGTATGAAAATATCTTACAAAGGTCTTACACGGCATATAGTTTGTGATACAAAATTTCAATATGATGACCTCATAAAAACGGTTATGGATAAATTTAATATTGACAATTCTTTTAAATCGGCCATTGAATTCTATGACGAACAGGGTCATAGATACAACAAGGATACATTTGAGTATCTGTTGCTGTTATTTCCAAATCCACAAAAATTATTCTTCATACGCTTGGATTCTTCAAAACTTATTTATGCAGACAGCTCTGAGGAAAGGCCCACAATACCAGTAGATCATGATCGTTTGCCATTTAGAAAATCTAAATTAAACAATAGACAAACAAATCAAAATGATAATGATACTTATTGTGAAGCTGCGCCAGTGAGAAGACAAAATTGCTTTTTAGGTGAACTTCCTGGCTTAACGTCAACTCAACAACAGACCAAATCTTCATTAACGTCAAACAACGAGCTCTCTTCGCCCTACTTATCATTAGAAATTGTCAAAAGAATGCATCTATTAAAGCAAAGTCCACCGAAAAAGAAACATTTGAATAATCCAAATGCTTTCAAACGTTCATTGAGAATTTAATCCAGGCTTTTTTTTAATTGCAAAAATAAATAAAAATTAATTATAATTTATTTATTTCATTACAATGTGAACAATAAGTTAAAAACAATTTTGAGTCTTTATTATGTTTAAAAATATTTATGAAGATAGTGATAGTGATAAATATTAGTTAATAAGCAATCAAATGTACATAAAGTATTGTATTTAAGAAGAAATATATTTATTTTGTTTCAATTCTAACTTTCTTTCTTGTTGATTTACGTTAATCTTCGAAACCGTCCAATCGCGGAAATTTTGTAATTGTATGGTTCATACCAGCAGTGTTACCAACTTTTGGCTGCCTTATACAAATCTACTAACTTGCAAGAGAAATCTTCCATCTTTTATAGTTTTTCAGAAATTGTATTATTACCTGAATTTTAAAATAATCCAATTTAAAATTTAAGTCAAAGTACAGTAATTACAGTGCGTGTAAACAGCTGCACAGTGGATAGTTTGGCCAAAAGTGGAAATACATAAATCTATAGTTTATAACGGGTTTTCAGTAAAACTTCACTTGCTTATAGAGAAAATGTAATCATTATTATTTACTTTTGCATTTGCCTTGCCCTAAGAAGAAAGGCGCAACAGTAGGAAAGGGTATACATAAGTTTGTCATTCCCCATAAAGTATATACTTATATTCTGGATCCTTATACATAGAGAAATTGATTAAGCGATGCCCGTCTGTCAACTTTGCCAAGGCACCAGAAGAAGGGATACAGCAAATTTAAGCTCACCAATCTGCCAGGCATAGTTTCGAAAATTACGCTAATGCAATTCAGCAACATCAGACCACTCCATTCCAGGCCTGGTTCGATTGTAACCAAAAAAGAAAGCGAGAATCATCGCTTTCTTTTTTGGTTAAATAAATATTAGACCGCAACCAGTAGATCGCGTATAGTGTAAACATTTTATTTGTTTTTAGGTTGGTAGGGTGTTTTTCTGCTTTGATTTCTAGTAACCAATACATATATAGAAACCAATACATATATAGAAACCAATACATATATGTGACCGCGACTAATAAAAGGGACCTAAAGGTAAAAAAGTAAATTTTCCAGGAGAGCAGTTTAAAGTTTTACGTTACATTAACATAAGTGAACGCAGCTTCACTTTGGCGAGGTCTGAGACCACTTCCACTCGATTTTCGAGTAAATTTTACATCGATTTAAAAAAAAATGGCCCGATCGATCCTTACGTCCCTTTTTAACCGACTTCAAAAAAAGAAGGAGGTTATCTATAAGTCTGAATGTTGCTTTTTTTATGTTTGTGCCCGCAGAACTCAGTCATTTCTGAATCGATTTTAAAATTTTTTTCTTTATTGGTCCCATTTTAAAAGTTCAGAATTTTGAAAATTAAAGGGTGTCCCCATACAACATACGTGTTTTTTACATGTATTATGAACCGTAAAGGGCACCCTTTTAAAATTTTAAAAAACTGCATATCACTATAGCTGCCAATAAATTAATAAAAAAAATAAACTTAAAAATTAAAGGGTGTTCCCATATGTGACGTTAATTTTAATATATGAACCATTTGAACCATTGTAGACAATCACTTGAAAATTGGACAGAATGTCCAATATTTATAATCAGAAATTAAATATTTATTATTAGAAGTTAAAGGGTGTCCCAATAATTGATGTAGTTTGATGTATATTGCAAAACTTTTGAACCGTAACAGAGAGACGGTTGAAATTTACAAAGAACCTGTATATCTAAGTCCTTTATAACATCAAGTATATAATTTAAATTTGGAAACTAAAGGGTGTCCCCTTAATTGATATAATTTTACCTATCTAGCCCTATCTTTTGAACCGTTATCGACAAACACTTGAAAATTAGACAGAATCTCCACTACTATGTGCCGTATAATAACATTTATAAATATTTAAAGTTATAAAGGGTGGCTCAATAGTTGATGTAAATTGATGCATATGGCCATACTTTTGAACCGTTTTAGACAGACATTTAAAATTGACAAAGAATCTGTCCTTTAAAATAAGTGTTTAATTTAAAATTTTACATTAAAGGGTGTCCCCTAGGTGATATAGTTTAAGCTATATTGCCATATCTTTGGTACCGTTACTTTTTATTACTGTGCCAGTAATAATAAGTGTAAAAAATAAAGGGTGTCCTCATATCTGATGTAATTTGTCGTTATGGATAGACATTTGAATGTACAGAACGTATATTACTATGTCCGTTAGAGCAACAAGTATAAAAGTATTTGATTTGAGTACTATTTCTTACAGATTATTTCCTTTTAAATTTTTAGTTAAGAATTGATCCGCATACATATATTTGTTTTGTAGTCGGTTTTTTTTGCAAGAATTATATTAGTCGCGGTCACATATGTATATACAGATAGGCACATTAGGGGGCCAATATGACCCCTCAAATGTACTTTAGTCTGATCATTATAACGACATATGGATTGCGGGAAAGTCTTAACTTTTACAAAAAATTATCGATAAAATTTTTACAAACATTTTCGATTAAATTTGTACACAAAAATTTTCGATAAAATTTTTACAAAAAATTTTCGATAAAATTTGTACAAAAAATTTTCAATAAAATTTGTACAAAAAATTTTCAATAAAATTTTTTCTATAAATTAAAAAAAAATTCTATAAATTTAAAAAAAATCTTTCTATAAAATTTAAAAAAAATTCGATAAAATTTAAAAAAAAAAATTTTCGATAAAATTTTTACAAAAAATTTTTGATAAATTTTCGATAAAAAGTTTTTAAAATTTTTTTTGTAAATTTTTTGAAAAAATAATTATTTTTGTGTAAAATTAAATTATATAATTAAATTTTAAGCATACGATTAGCACAGACGTATCGAATGATAACTCGATAGATCAAACTTGTTTGACTTGTTTGACGCGATATTGAATACTATCATCTTAAATTACAATCCTTTTTTCGATATCGAGCGACAGAATATCAAAATAAAAAATTAGGACAGATTTTACTCGATATCGAATTCGGCGGCCAGGAATTTCTAATCATCATTGGTTATCTTGCAAAATATACATACATATATATACATACATATATATACATACATACTTATATGTATGTATTAGTTTTTAAATAAAAATCAGATTCTACTCGAAAGGAATTATAAAAAGTTAAATTTATGTTAAACTACCTGTTCAAGGTCAAGGTCTTTTTTTCTAAATGTCCGTCGATCCGTCTGTCTTGCACCGTAATAGGTAGACACTTGAAATGTTCACAAAAGGTGCATAACAAACGATAATAAAAATAATGTAATGTTAAAAATTTAATTACACACTTTAATAATTATGTTACAGGCAAAGAGTTGCACATCTTTTGGATGAGATATCAACAAGAAAATAAAATGGTGATGTGTATTTTTGTACCTTTTCAGGTTTATGTGGGTACGAAAATAAGTGTTGTTAATTATCAATCTGCAATATGACGTTTTAAATATAAATTTTGTACAGCAGTACGAAACACTTTATGTGTGAGTCTGACTATCGCCTAACCAATTTATTATTTTTTGTTTAAAAAAAAATTTTACTGTTTGTTGATTTTTTAGTAATAATTTTTTTGGTGAACCTACGTGAACTTTTTTTGTTGTAATATATATATATATGTATATGCAATATTCAAATGCATGTAATGTACATATATGGTTCGGTGAAGTTTTGGTATTTTTTAATTTTTAAAAGTTTTGTATTTTTATTGAACTCTTATACCCATTTTCATAAAAGCAATTTTGGTTACAAAGAGGGGCTTTATGTAAAGTTTGTATGGAATTCTTTAAAACTTATTTAAATTAATACAGCCGTTAATTCTTTTAATTTGTAAGTTTTCGTCTCCAGACATAAATATGTACATATGTATGTATGTATTTGGACTGGAGTTTTCAATTTCAATAAAATTTGTACAAAAAATTTTCGATAAATTTTAAAAAATAAAATTTTTACAAAAAATTTTCGATAAAATTTTGACAAAAAATATTCAATAAAATTTTTACAAAAAAAATATTCAATAAAATTTTTACAAAAAAATTTTCTATAAAATTTTTACAAAAATTTTTGGTAAAATTTTTACAAAAAATTTTCGATAAAATTTTCGAAAAAATTTTTGGTAAAAAGTTTTTAAAAAAAATTTTTGTTATTTGTTGTTTTTTTTTTTTTTTTTGAAAAAATAATTAATTCCGTTAATTCTTTTAATTTGTAAGTTTTCGTCTCCAGACATAAATATGTACATATGTATGTATGTATGTATTTGGACTGGAGTTTTCAATTGCTCCACCAAACCAAATGTTCCGATTTCTTGAAGAATTCGTAACGACGGGTCGGCAAAATCTTCCGATTTCGTAACCTAAATATTAACAAAATCGTAACGATTTTTATACAACGATGTGTATGGACGAAATCGTATCGATATGTAGGTACGAAATCGCAACGATTTCTTAACGAGTTAGTTTAGAATTTTATAAGTTCGTTCTCTGGTTACATATAAATCAAAGTTTTATATTGTTTTAAAAAGTTTGTTCAGACAAACAACCGAAATGTCTTAACTAATTCCTTACGACGATTTACTTTTCAGACAAACTACCGAAATTCCTTACGACAAGTCTGACTTTCGAAAAAATCGTAACATTTGGTTTGGTGGGATGTTTCGTTGGTTATCAGTAATATGTACATAGTACATATGTACATACATTCGTATATTAATATTTATGTATGTACTAACATGTACATATGTATGTATATACATACATATGTATGTACATATAAATAGAAAATAAAATATGATAACACGAACACTCTAATGCTATTTACAACATACATACATATGTACATACATATGTAAGTACCCAGTAAAAAATAGGTTCATCCAAAGAGTAATGTTGGAGCGCTCCTTTGCGAGTAATGGATTACTCCATAAAACTCCGGACCTCATTGGATTTTTAACACAGCATGTCCACGAGTACTCATTTTAAGCTCCTTATGGAGTACTCCCTTTGATCTTGAAAATGACGACAGAGAGAGTAATCGTTTTTGTCTCCTAAAATAGCACAAAGGGAGTAATCTTTTTTGTCTCCTAAAAGAGCATAAAGGGATTAAACATTCATATAAAATACAAATTTAGAAACTAAGTTTTGACATATTTTTAACAATTTGCTACTATACCCGTACCTTTTCCTTTTTTTTAATAACACGTCTTTTACTTTTTAAAACTAAACTGACTAAATAGAAAAACAAAACGAAAACATCAACATTTTACAGTTATTTTAAAGAAAAAAAACCAAAAACGAACTTATACATCCATCATTGATCCATTTGGAGTATTAAGCGAGGCATAAACTACAAAACAAAAACAAATTCGATAGCTCGCTTATTACTACAAATGGATGAACAAGTCATTACTCCTTTATTGCTCGATTATGGATTAATCCATATATTTTTTACTGGGTACAAACATAATTACTTTATTTCTGTTACTATGCTAGTTAAAATAATTATGACGAAGCATGCTCAATCTTGTTTATTTACTTACGTGCATACAAGCTGTACGTAGGAAAAGTGATTTTGATTCTGCATGCCAAATCCTGAAAAACCAGTTTGTTAGTACTGTTACTAAACGTAAACACAAATCATGATTGAGCATGCACAGTCATCTATACTTTCTTACATATGCACACTTGTAAAATAAGTACATACATATATACATAGATAGATAAATAGGTAAAATTTTAAAATTAATGTAGAGTTCTGTGAATAGCGTTTAAAATTTCCCGCTTACAAAAATAAAAGGTGCTGCCAAGTTTGCAGTACCATTGAGTCGGTAAAATTATGTAATTTCACAACTTTTTCTCTATTTTTTCTTGGAAATGAGATATTTTTGTGTAACAAAAGTATTCTATATTTGAAAAGAGATACTAAGGTACCATCTCACGAAATTTTGTTAAAATTCATCCAGTAGTTTTTACGTGATGAGAGCACAGACAGACAGACAGACGAAAAAAATTGCAGGATTTTTTTGGGGGTGTTTGAATCAAAAAAAAAAAATGTGATTAATAATAAAGTAGATTTGTTTTCACTTTATAACTTTTAAAGAATAAATTATAACTTCAAAAAGTAAGCAGTGGCAGTAGTGATTTTAAAATAGAGATATTAGAATGTTGATACAGCCTGACAAAGTATTATAGACTAGGAATTCTAGTCGGGATTATTTTTTAAAAAAATCCTGTGATTCAGTATTTTATTATTTTATTCAACAAAACAAAAATGTATAAATTTAGAAACAAATAAAGAAAAAGTATTTAATCCAGAAATTTCGAAAACTTAACAAAAATAAAATAATCCTCAAACCCATTAATTTGATTTTTATAAATCCCGGAATTCGAGGAAAATACCGGATTCCGAGATATTTCGTTTATCTTCCTCAGTATAAAATTTCATGAAAATTTTGTAAGCCAACCGGATTTGTTTCTAACGACTTTTATGTGTATAATTATAATTTTTTCAAGCTTATAAAATACAAAGAAAATTTTGAGAAAATTATTTAACTCAAATCCAATCAACTTAATATTTAATTCAACTTACCGTACAATCATGTTTCTGATACGTTGCCTCCGTACACATGCTATTAACCGTCGCTATAGAAACATTTTCACACGCCGCCATGTCGCCGATTTTCAATTGAACACGCTGCAAGTGATCACGTTGTCGCGACCAACCCAACGTATTGCAATTTGTCCATATTTGTTCTGGTTGTGGCGTCGTCGACGGCGCAACAGTTCTGCCAAAAGTAGCTGCCGTTGTCCGATTAGCAGCTGCTCTATGAATGCCATAATAATTAACTTGCGGCGCAGTTTCCGGCAGAGGATAAGAGTCTAAATTATATTCCTGAATTTCGCTAACTAAAGCTTCAGCTTGAGGTAATTTATAAGCGGCTGATTGATATTCGGATTCATAAGAACTACTGAGGTCTTCATTAGGCTCATAGAAATTAGGTGTTTCGAAATATTGTTGTGTCTCGTGTTCTAAAAGTTTGACAGATTCTCTGGCCTCGAGCCGTTCAGCTTTAGGAACATAAGAACGTCTTTGTATTTGTTGATCTTGTTTTCTTTGTGACTCATCGGGCAAACAAATGGGACGCACATGGTCTGAGTACACAACGGAAGTTTCAAGACGTATAAGAGCTGCTGTTGATCCCTCAACGGGACTTTTAATCATGCCTATAATACGTCTTCTTTGTGTCCAGGGTGCCTTAGATGCCAAGCGTACCGAACCAAAGACGGCCATCCAAGTGGCTCGTGGTTGACCTTGAAAACAGGATTCAGTGGTTAGAACCCAATCTTGAGAAATCTTTAAAAGAAATAGAAATAAATTCAATTTTAATAATTAACCGATAACGACGTATATTTAGTACTAACCAAGGTGCCATCGCAAACATGAACATCTTCTCTATATAAGGCTGCTAGCCAAGGCCAATCCCCTGAGGCGGATAGTTTGGGCAAAGTTAAATGCTGCTTTCCCGTCAGCACAGACTGAATACCACATTGCAGTTCTCCACAGCCAACATAAAGCACTTCACGTCTGGGACAATGAGTGCGCACAAATGAAATTTCCGGAGCATGAGGATCTAAAACGCGAACATAATCATCTACACTTTCAGTGTCAGTTTGTACATCAAAAATTTCTACAGATCTGTAATACTTTGGTTGTTAGTCAATGATAAAAAGGCATTGAAATAATACCTACTCGTAACCCAAGGATTTACATAAGGATTCTGCCACTGTTTGTCTCACTACTAATTTGCTGTCACCTTCCAAGCCCTCCGCACATAATTTTCCAACAGAACCCTTTTCGGAGAAAACAGCAAAACCTTCGGAATGAAAGCGAGGCAGGTAGGGAACTAATGGCTCCGGTTTATTTAAATCAGCAGCCAAAGGAGCTATAGAAACTATAAAAAGGTGTCATATAAGGGAGTGCCTTTATTACTCAAAATTTACAACAACACTTACGGCAATCCTTTTCATCGGAACCATCTGGACAATCAGCTTTACCATCACAACGAGCCATGCGTGGTACACAAGCTCTGCCCCTGCCGCAGTACAGTGAGTTGCTGGTACAGAACGTACAAGTTCTTTCATCAGATAGATCAGGACAATCAGCAAATCCATCACACAAACGTTGACTGTGAGCATTGTTCTGTAGATCATGAGCACAACGAGGCTTTTGACGACACGTCTGCAGACCCATTGCCTCTGGAAATCTTTCACAATCGAAATATTTTTTAAATCTGGCCGGTAAACGGTTACCACAACCCTTCATAAACTGTTCACAGTATTCGCGACACATTAGCCCTACTGTGGGCTCCAAATTAGCATGGGTTTCACAAGGTGGCTGCATTAAGCGACAAACAAAATCAAAAGCTTCACGAAAGCATTCGCCATCAGCCAGCTCTCTAAACGAAATAACATCAGCCTGAACTTCCTCGAATGAGTTGTGACCCAGTAAGTTGGGATATGTGGTGATGTTATAGCCAATAGACCGACAATAATTTAATTTCAAAGGTTCACAGCGCCGGGGTTGTCTGGGAGTCGTGGTTATATACTCCGTAGTCTCCTCATCACCGCCCAAAGGTGAGGACGACATAATCGGTTCTTCAATTAAGCCAGTAACTTCTTTAATGCTAAGGCTTCTGGGATCTACAGTGATATTTCCAAAATATCTAGGTTGAGCACTATTAAATTCTTCACCGAACAAAGCCAAAAGATCTGCCGTAGAAATTAAACCCGCATAAGGATCAAAGATCATATTAAAGTGTACCAATATGTCATGGTTATCCTCAAATCTATAAAAACAGTTATTAAGTTTTGATTTACATTAAAGAAGGTATAACTCTCTAGCTTACCCATCTAAGGCCAATATTTCGCTGCCATCATAAGCTTCCTTTAGATCTGAACGTCTTATCAGAAGATTAATGCGCTCACGATAATCCCTCGCTTTTTGTTGAAACCTTAAGGAGTTCTGATTCGCCAAATCCATGGACCATTTATCATTCAAGACTTGGAATTTCCCACGAAAGACACGATCCGTTAGTGGTTCAGGTCTAAAGTAAGTATCTGAAGAAATTGTTTAAAACATAAATTTATTTAATTAAAAATTTTTAAGGCTATAAATCTACTTACAGCCCACATACACAAATGCTCCCGCCACCAAAAGAGCAACTAAAAATCCCACAATAACCGCACAGCCGCATTTCTGACTATCACCCAATTTTCGTCGCGTAAATCGTATATCTGAATCTGTCGATAACACCGATTCTGTTTTTTTCCTATGACCCGCACTAGGCAAATGATGAATGTGACTGTGATTGTGTCCGCCATTCAGGTGATGGCTGGGTATATCTGATACAATGATACCATTGCCGTTACTGGTCCGATTTGGTGAATGACTGTGGGCTTTGTGATGTCGCGTACAACGTGTATTGTGAAAAACTTTTGGAACTGATGCTGTGCTTTGTGTTGAATTGCCATTTAAGGTGGATTCGTGGGGAGAGCTTGAATTAGTGGACGCACTCTGAAAAGATAAGAGGAAAAGGTAAATTAAAATTATTGGAAAAGAAATAAAAAGATGTCAGGAAAAATGAAATGATTTCAGTGAAGACCTTTTGCATTATTAAGCTGTCTTCTCTCTCAATTAGAACATGTATTTAAAGTGTCATCAACAAAGCAGATAGAACATACATATTTATTTTGGCATATCCATATCTAAACTAGGCAACGAACTCCTTGAAAATACAACACAGTCCAACCATGGAGGAATAAGCATTCTAGGTAAATAGATACAGGTTGAGATTAAACTGTATCTATTTACCAATCGATTAAGATTGAGGTGGACAAATTCCAGGCCAGCCACGAAAGAAAATTACTCCTCACGTAGACTTGGGAAAGGCCTTCGGGACAGATAAACAAGCTTCGCAGTTAGGAAAAAGGATAATCAAAGCGAGGTGATTTCTTCGGAAACAAGAGTATCGATTAAGATTGAAGTGGACAAATTCTAGGCCAGCCACGAAAGAAAATTACTCCACGTAGACTTGAGAGATACTTACGGGACAGACAATCAAGCTTCGCAGTTACTGAAAAGTATAATCTCACATCTAAATTACTTACTGACAATCTAGCTTCGCAATTAGGAAAGACGATAATCTCACATCTAAGTGACAACTTCTAAAGTGCGAGAAAGATAATCTCACATCTAATCGCGGTGATAACTTCTAAAGTATGAGAAACGAAAAAAAGCGAAGGAGAAAAACAATACTTTGTTTTAAAATTTCTTTCACTTAATTCTCATTTTGTTGAGGAAATTTTCAACATTAAAGGTAATTTTAGCTTACCTAAAATTTGGGTGATCTACATTAAGAACTTAGCGAAATGCTCATAGAAACTAGCTTACCCCGTAATAATAATTTCAGCGAATTTATAATTTGGGTTAGTAGCACGCTATTTATTAAATAAAAATTAGAAAACCAATTAATACTGAAAACCGATGAAGATGTTAAATGCACATCTAAGCGAGGGGAATACTCGGAAGGATCGGAAGACAGCTTTGGGACAACTCCGGAAAACTTGGTCGAATAGTGGTATACACGGTTTAGGGTATCAATTAAACTACCCGTAACTCCTTCCCCATTACGACTAAAAACTACACAGCTCTTTATCTTCATACATTAAAGGGTCCTGCTGAATTTCATTTTGATGAGTCAAAATGAAATTCCTGATTATAACCAAAAACTATACAGCTTATCATCACCATTTTGCCGAAGACATATCAAAATGAAATTCAGTATGTCAAACGGTATGACCTGTAGAGTCTTCACAAAAATAATGGTATACACGCCCACCTACCCACGTCATCGTAAAAATTGTCAAAATGAATTCAAGAGACCTTAAAACGTATAAATCAGTTAAAATCCCGACATCAATCTCTATTAGAGCTGGCAAAAAATCGATAGTACTATCAATAGTTATGTTTCCATTAGACTATAGATAGTTTTTTTTTTCGATAGCGATACTATCGTCATACACTACTAGGCAGATTTATAGAACGACCTTAATCAGATGTCTTTTATGAAATTATGTGTCTTACGTTATTTTTTGTATAACTGCATCTTGGGCAGTATCCGAAAGAATGCTAAGCAAAGTAGGGACGATTATTTTAGATAGAAGATCTGGCTTTTAGTTTTTATATTTTTAATAATTATAATTTTTTATTTAATTAATATAATTGCAAATTATATTCTAACTTAATTTACCGAGCGTAGTATTTCTGCATTATCGTTGTAATGTGTGAGGAAATCGAACCTCCAGACTGATGGCCTAGAACACTATATACTAGAACACGATATAGTATTTTTATGAATATATTTTTACTATAAGTAGATCTCATTATTACATTTTTTTTTTTTTTTTTAAAGAAAAAAAAAATAACGAGTGATTTTTTAAGAGCTTGAGAACTTTTTTTTTTAAAAAAAACGCATAAAATTTGCAAAATCTCATCGGTTCTTTATTTGAAACGTTAGATTGGTCCATGACATTTACTTTTTGAAGATAATTTCATTTAAATGTTGACCGCGGCTGCGTCTTAGGTGGTCCATTCGGAAAGTCCAATTTTGGGCAACTTTTTCGAGCATTTCGGCCGGAATAGCCCGAATTTCTTCGGAAATGTTGTCTTCCAAAGCTGGAATAGTTGCTGGCTTATTTCTGTAGACTTTAGACTTGACGTAGCCCCACAAAAAATAGTCTAAAGGCGTCAAATCGCATGATCTTGGTGGCCAACTTACCGGTCCATTTCTTGAGATGAATTGTTCTCCGAAGTTTTCCCTCAAAATGGCCATAGAATCGCGAGCTGTGTGGCATGTAGCGCCATCTTGTTGAAACCACATGTCAACCAAGTTCAGTTGTTCCATTTTTGGCAACAAAAAGTTTGTTAGCATCGAACGATAGCGATCGCCATTCACCGTAACGTTGCGTCCAACAGCATCTTTGAAAAAATACGGTCCAATGATTCCACCAGCGTACAAACCACACCAAACAGTGCATTTTTCGGGATGCATGGGCAGTTCTTGAACGGCTTCTGGTTGCTCTTCACTCCAAATGCGGCAATTTTGCTTATTTACGTAGCCATTCAACCAGAAATGAGCCTCATCGCTGAACAAAATTTGTCGATAAAAAAGCGGATTTTCTGCCAACTTTCCTAGGGCCCATTCACTGAAAATTCGACGTTGTGGCAGATCGTTCGGCTTCAGTTCTTGCACGAGCTGTATTTTATACGGTTTTACACCAAGATCTTTGCGTAAAACCTTCCATGTGGTCGAATAACACAAACCCAATTGCTGCGAACGGCGACGAATCGACATTTCACGGTCTTCAGCAACACTCTCAGAAACAGACGCAATATTCTCTTCTGTACGCACTGTACGCATTCGTGTTGTTGGTTTAATGAGTGCGAAACTTGGTCACAATCGCATTAATTGTTTGCTCACTTGGTCGATTATGTAGACCATAAATCGGACGTAAAGCGCGAAACACATTTCGAACCGAACACTGATTTTGGTAATAAAATTCAATGATTTGCAAGCGTTGCTCGTTAGTAAGTCTATTCATGATGAAATGTCAAAGCATACTGAGCATCTTTCTCTTTGGCACCATGTCTGAAATCTCACGTGATCTGTCAAATACTAATGCATGAAAATCCTAACCTCAAAAAAATCAATTATTAAACCAAATTAAGTTCGTTTTATATATAATTTATATATTATTAAAAAATTTAATTTAATAATTCATTAAAGAATTCGATACTATCAATAGTTTTTCAGCTAATTATCGAAAATATCAATTGTGGTGACTATTGATAGTTTGCCAGCTCTAATCCCTATACTTTACCTATGGTAAAGTAAAAAGGGTCTGAAAGTTCCAGCAAAAGTGGCTAATAAAAACCAAACGATACAAAAATGTAAGCCTCGCAATGCGTGTACGGAGGTTAATCTTGGAGGTAACTCTAGTGTAAATAGGTGACTACTCCGGAAAGAGAAAGTTCATGTTGATCAATGTTGAAAACATTGACTCACTCCAACCGCAGAAAGGAAATAATCCTTCTATTGAGAGCGCAATAGGTTTGCAAACTGGAGACTTGGCAGGAGACTGACAATTATTTGAAAGCATAAATGGAACTTAAGCATTAATGAGCCATGCTTAAATTATTTTAATAATCATATTAAAATAAAATAGTAACTCATTTCCTGTCTGTCTTTCTGTCTGTGTTTGCATCACGTAAAAACTACGGAATGGATTTAAACAACATTTTGTGAGGAGATACCTTAGCATCCTGATTAAAATATAGGATACTTTTCTTCCGCAAAAGTATCCTATAATACCTCATTTCCAAAAGAAAGTGGAGAAGAAGCAGTTAAAGTACGCAGTTTGCGGTTTAATAGTGGGATATTTTAAACACGGTTACGCAACAGATGGCGCTGTTTTAACATAAATAAATAATGATAAAATATGAAAAATACTTTAAGGAGGCACTTTTTATTTTTGAAAGTGGGATATTTTAAAGACGGTTGCGCAACAGATGGCGCTGTTTTATGCACCTTTTACATAGCTTTACAACAATTTTTAGAATTTTATATAAATTTTAGAATTTTATCCAGAGATGGGTACCTTTATATAAAGTATATACGTATACGTGAGTCTTAAAATTTGGTGTGGATTACTTTCAAAGCAAAATCGAACAAAATATTATGTGAGAACGCACACAAAGTGTGTGGGCACAGCTAGTTATTAATAAAATTTTACTAAACTTAGGAGCGGAATATATCCAACCATACAATGGAGATCAATTATAAATATTAATTTAAAAAACAAACCGAAATATATTAATCTTAAAGCAAGTTGTGATCAAACAACACACACACCAGCAAACAAAACTATTTATTATTTTCCGCTTTAAAATTAATTAATTCAATTTTGTAAAAATTTGCACCATACAAGCAATAAAAGTCAAATTTGCAAGACAAAAAATAGAAGTTGATTAAACGATGATGGATTGTGATCCCATGCAAATACCTGATGTTCATTTATAATCTCCTCTGTATACCATCTTTATACCCAGCCACCCATTCACTCGTATATGTATTTTTTCTATCTAAATTCAAACAAATTGTTTGAAGCTTTACTGTGGATCAAACACAAAAAGATTGATGGCATGAAGACATGAAATAATTTATTAATTTTTTTTTAAGCTCTAAACTTTTTTCCAAAACAAAAACAAAAAAAAAACCTTAAGTGCACACCTGAAGTTGAATTTCAAATAGCTTCTTTTTATGATTTTTGTTTTTCTTTTGAGAAAAGAAAATTTTTAAAAGTCCAAAATATCTTGAAAATTGAAAATAGATGAAAATTTTTGAATGGAAAATAAACCTAAATGAACTCTTCTTCTCTTCGAAAATTAATGGAGTGACGAACATTTTCTAACGTTTTATTATTTGTTTTGGTGATGATGGTGCCTGGTTAATAAAACTTAAAACTATTTTGCTTTTCGTGGTTTTTTTAACTTCCCTTTTTTAAATATTAAATAAAAAAACTTGCCAAATAATTAAGTCGGAATTAATGTATTGCGCTATATGGATGCCTTACTTGCCAGATCGTTTAACTCCATTAAAATAAAATTGTTGTTGGATATTTTATAATAATTTTTTTTTTTAATTCATCTTAAAATGTTAAGTGAAGTGAAATGTTGTTATTTATAAATGTTAAACTCAGACCTGGGACAATGAAGTAAATAAGCCAATGCATTGACCAATTATCTATAATGAAACTAATTCAATGAAAATGCTTGTTTATTGAATTATCACTGACTAATTTTTTTTGCACTGTAATGACTTCTTTTCAAAGTACTGCATTATTATTTTTTATCATTAAAGTTTATGGCACGACTAGATACCTTTTCATTAGCACTAAAATACATCATTAATTAATGAATTATACTCGCATTATCACTAAAACCTATGACAAAATAATGTAGATGGTTATTTATTAAATAAAACATTTCATTGCTTGCTGCTTTTCTTACTGGCAATTATAATTTTTAATCAATTCAGTTGTTGCAAAAAATATTACAATAAACCTTTCCTAATGGGACACCCATAGGATCGACCTATTTGTCCGCTTAATATAGAACCGTATTTGCTTAACGTGCCCATACACGTTGAAGATCCACACCAAATTTTAAGCCTCTTACGTATTTACTTTATATAAAGGTACCCATCCCTGGATAAAATACTAAAATTTTGATAAAATTCTATAATTCTAAAAATTATTGTAAAGCTCTCTAAAAGACAGACAGGAAATGATCTACTCTTTATTTTAAAACAGCGCCATCTGTTGCGCAACATTGCTTAAAATACACTGCTTTCAAAAATAAAAGATGCCTTAAAGTATGCAGTACCTTTAAATCGGTAAAAAATGCAGTACTTTCACTGCTTTTTCTCCACTTTCTCTTGGAAATAATATATTTTTGAGGAAAAACAGATCTATATTGGAATCAGGATACTAAGGTACCTCCTTAGAAAATTTTGTTAAAATCCATTCAGTAGTTTTTACGTGATGCGAACACAAAAAAGAGAGACAGACAGACAGGAAATGAGTTACTATTTTATTTTATTTATAGATAGATTGCAGTTATAAATTTTTGTGCTGAGAAAAATCCTCAAAATTGGTTGGGATGTTTGGCCATACTCGCAATATTTTCCCGAACAATTTATGGAAAAGTATAGCCCCTATAAAACTTTTGTGATCATACCATTTGATAGCAGAATCAAACCAATTTTGTCAAGTTCGTGTATTTTTCAAAATGTTTTTATTTGTTGCACTGTGTAATTTAATAAAAATTTATCTAAAGAAAAGAACGTGTTTCCTTTTAGTTAAAATTTTGCCTAAAATGAATGAAACCTTTTTTAATTGATTTTAATTGTACTTGAACTAGATACATAAATATTAAAAAAAAAATTACCTCAAACAAATTTTAAATGATTTCTAGAAAAAACAATCAAACATTTATCTTCAGCAAACAAACTTTCATTTCTCATACCATTCGCACAAAATACTCAAAGGAACATGAAAAAAATTTCCCGTCTATCATAAAACAACAATGAATTTCTTATAAAAAAAAAACATTGTTTGTGGCATTGCTAAGCCCAGACACAATTAGCATGATGTTTGTTGTTTTTTGCAAGTTTAATGTTTTTGTGTTTGTTCTAAATGCTGATTAACAATTTTATTATTCATACCTTTGTTGTTTTTGTGGTTGGTTGTTCAGTTTTTGGAGAATTCGTTATGAGCGTGTGTTGGTGTATGAGTGATTCTGATTGTGCTTCATGCCAAGAACAATATTTGACAGCCCCCCACCAAGCGCTCCAGTGGCGCAATTGGTTAGCGCACGGTACTTATAATCAGTAACTTGTGAGCAATGCCGGGGTTGTGAGTTCGAGCCTCACCTGGAGCATGATTTTTTTTACAACAAATATTTTTTTTTTCTTCAATTTATCTAATATTTTTATTGTTTTTAATTTTTCTTTAAAATTAAAAATGTTAAAATTATAAAAAATTATAATATTCATTAATTTTTTTCTCTTAAAAAAATGAATTTTTAATAAAAAATGTAATTTTTATTAAATCCTTTCTTTAATTTTTAAAATTATTTTTAAATAAATTAATTATTTTAATAAATAAATTAAAATTCACTGAATTTGGCTCTATTTCTTTTCATTTTTAGGGTTCCGTATCCAAAGGGTAAAAACGAAACCCCATTGTTTTCGCTACAATGTCTGTCCGCCTGGCCTTCTGTCCGTCTGTCAGTCAGCGCCTTTTATCTCTCGAACCGTAATAGGTAGACTCTTAAAATTTTCACAGAAGGTGTATAACTGTGGCCACTATAGCAACAAATACTAAAACTTATAGGGTGTTCCGAAAGTGATGTGTTATAAAATTTAAAAACCTTAAAATTAAAGGGTGTTCCGAGAATGACGTGCTTTACGTGCATATGGCCTAAGTTTTGAACGACAATAAGTAGACTCTTGAAGTTTTTACAAATAATATTAATTAAAGGGTGTTCCGACAGTGACGTAATTCTCATGTATAACGCCTTATTTCTTGAACCGTAATAGGTAGACTCTTAAAATTTTGTTGCCACGGCCGATATGACATTTACTAAAAATTAAAGGGTGTTCCGACAATTACATGTTTTTCACGTATAGTGACTTATTTTTTTAGTCGTAAAAGGTAGACTCTTGATATATTCTTAGAAGGAGAATTTTTATGGCCGTTTTAACAAATACCAAAATTAAAGGGTTTTCCGACAGAGACATGATTTTTACTTAAATAGCCTTATTTTTTGATCGGTAATAGGTAGACTTCTGAATTGTTTACAATAGATGCCGCTGTAACAATTACTAAGTACTAAAGGGTGTTCCATCAGTGACATGTTTTTCGTGTATATTACCTTATTTTTTAACCGCAATAGGTAGGCTCCTGATATTTTCATAGAAAGTGTATTACCATGGCCGTTATAACAACAACTCCTAAAATTTAAAGGGTGTTCCAATAGCGATGCAATTTTCGCGAAAATAATTTTGATTTGATTTTAAAAATAAAGGTTGCCCCAATCAACAACTTGAATTTTTATTTAAAATCGTACTAAACATAGTACGGAACCCTACGTGTGCGAGACTAACTCGCACTTGACTGATTTATTGATATTAATGTAATTCCTAGCAAATGACTTCATCAACCACCTCATATGTTGTCCACTTAAAAATTCAATTGTTCGATTGCTGGTTGCATCGTTTGTCTCTTATTCGTCTATTGACATTGACCTATAGGTGTATGCTATGGACTTCTTATAAATATTTTTACAAGAAATAATTTAGAGGTTTTATGATTTTATTTGTTAACATGAGCTAATTGGGCCTAATGTTGCTGAATTTAATAAAACAAAATTTATTACATTTTTTTATCCCCACGTTTCGTCACTTTTTTTGGTGACTTTTTCAAGGGATTTTCGTTAAAAAAAAAATAAAAAAATATAAAAAAAATAAAATAAATCAAATTTATAATTAAAACAATGAAAACCTAAATTTAATAAAAATTTAAATTTTGGACTTATTATCAAAGGCCCCCAAACCAAAAAAAGTAGTTAAAATGAAAATGCATTGGCTTTCTAAATATTTAGCAAAGTGACACAAAACTACCTTATTGAAAGCTGGTATGCTACTGATTTAAAATTTTTACATGTTTTGTTCTTTGTGAGATTTTCGTTGGGATTGTGTATGTGCTCACAGACCCTTAGGGGTTTGCGTGGGGGCTCTTGCTTATTATTAAATATTTAACACAGTTTATCGTTACGTTAGTACAACACTATAGCCAGCGCTTAATTTATCTGAAAAAGGTTTTATGTTCTACAATTTGAGGGGACAATTACCAGGTCTAAAAAGCTGAATAATTGTTCGCTCACCAATTGTTTGCTATACCTTCTCAAGGCGACTTGACTCTGATCATTCAACATTTTGGCCGAAACCTCTATTTGAAAAGCAGTAACCAGTATACGGGCTAAATATAACATTTTATGGATGTAATGACATTTACTGAGAATTAAAGCTTCATTTTCAAAGAAAATTGAATCGTGAAAAGTAAGTTTAACGTAAAGAGCACAGCTTTCAAATTTACCCAATTTTACTCCAATTTAGAAAATCAAATGATTTAATGATTTAAAATATGAAATTTAAATTTAAAAAAAAATTTTTAGCTAATCCAATCAAAACCGATTTTTTCTAGAAATTATTTTAAGCCATCAGCTATTAAATGAATGATAATTCGACGAGAAAATAAGGTATTTTCCTATTTTTCATATTGTAAATTAAAATTTTCTTTGATTTTTCAAATTTTCTCCTTCATTATTATATTCTATTAAAAATTTGAAAATAAAAAAAAAATTCGTCTGAAAAATACTTTAGCACTATCTTTAACTAATAAATTATAATCTATGTTTTTTATTTTTGTTACTGCACCTATTGGGCATTCTGTATAATTCTCATTCTGTTCTTAAATGTTTAAATACTTATGAAATATTTTGGATTTTCTCAAAATTGGAGTATACGGGTATGCAGGGATTGGGCAAAAATATCATTTATTAATGTTTCGATTAATCAATAGGTTAGGTTACACCGGGTATGCAAATTAAAAATCGACTCACTTGGGTCCTTATGGTCCCTTTGTGAAACCTGATAGATACTAACTGATAGATATTATACCCCAATAAAAATGGAATTTTTTAATCAAGTAGTATGGGATAACATATTAAATAATATTTAAGATCCCAAAATAGATTTATCAATATTGAATTATGCAATAACTTATTAAATATTTGCGCAACACTTTCTATATTTTTTCACTTTCTAAATATTTTCGCAACACTTTCTATATTTTTAAGTCTCCCTTGAGAGCAAAATAAAGCTGTATTTTTACATTTTATTACTCCTTTGTCTCTATTAGGGGCTAGCAAGAAATTAAGGAAGTTGGAATGGAAGTAATAAGTTATTTTTCAAGCTTCAATATTTTATATTGCGTTTTTATAGGCAAAAAATCTGTCGTAAAAGAAAATTTTCTGAATATAAGAGAAAGGACAAGTAGGGCGGGTTTTTGCAATATTTTCTGTAGTCACTTTGACAGTGTAAAAACAATATATAATAATTTAATATTTTATTCTAAACTTGAAACGTAATTCTCATTTTGTTCTTAGAAGATTTCATACTTTGTTTAATACTGGTTGTTACTGTTTCACATTCACGCAATTTTTCATATAAAAAATGTGACCAATATTTTTGCTTTCCATTGGATGTGGAATTAGAGAAATTAAAGATTTCTTGATTAACTGACTTGAGCAACGAGAGAAATAAGTATAGATCAGGGTTGGTATAATTGTTCCATTTTTGGTACAATTAGAAACTGAAAAGCACATTAGTACACAAATGACTCTTTTTAGTAAAATTTTAAACATTTTCAGTTTTATTTTCCTTACTAAAGGGTGTTTTTTATAGAGGTACAGAACTTTAAGTTGCAATAAAACAACGATGGAATATTCGATTGACATGAATTTTATTTAACCGAAAAATAATCTTGTGGCATTACATTTTAAATATGATTTCTGGTATATGACGCGGATGTAGTCCAATCTGGACGTCCAATTTTCGATGACTTTTTCCAACATTTGTGGCCGTATATCGGCAATAACGCGGCGAATGTTGTCTTCCAAATGGTCAAGCGTTTGTGGCTTATCCGCATAGACCAATGACTTTACATAGCCCCACAGAAAGTAGTCTAGCAGTGTTAAATCACAAGATCTTGGAGGCCAATTCACAGGTCCAAAACGTGAAATTAGGCGGTCACCAAGCAGGTCTTTCAATAAATCTATTCTGGCACGAGCTGTGTGACTTGTTGCGCCGTCTTGTTAAAACCACATCTCCTGTACATCACGGTTATTCAATTCACCATTGACTGTAACGTTCTGGCCACCATCGATTTTGAAAAAGTTCGGACCAATGATTCCACCAGCCCATAAAGCGCACCAAACAGTCAGTTTTTCTGGATGTAACGGTGTTTCGACATACACTTGAGGATTACCTCCACTCCAAATGCGGTAGTTTTGTTTTATGACGTAGCCATTCAACCAGAAGTGCGCTTCATCGCTAAACTAAATTCGCTTATGAAAATCGGGAACAACGGTAATCTCGTTTTGGGCCCATTCGATGAATCTACGCCTTACTTGATGATCGTTTGGCTTCAATTCTTGCACGACTTGGATTTTGTAAGCACGGAAACCAAGATCCTTCCGCAAAATCTTCCATAAAGTGGATGGACACAGATCCAATTCCTGTGCTCGATGGCGGATGAACTCATTCGGATGGACTCAATGCTACGCTCTACAGCAGCAATAGCTTTTTCTGTACGCACCGTACGGCGTCTCTGGGGATGCGAGTTATCAATAAGAGTAAACGTGGTGCGAAAACGTTCCATGGTTAATCGAATTAACTGCTCTGATGGACGATTTTGGACGTAGTGTGCGATACGTTTTCCGCACAGAACCATTATTTTCGAAATAAAATTGCACTATTTGCAAGCGTTGTTTAGGCGTGAGTCTATACATGATGAATTGCTAAACCAAACTGAGAATAAATCTTGACAGCTGTTAAATCGGTCACCATCTTGAAAAGTAATGGCAACTTAAAGTTCTATACCTCTATAAAAAACACCCTTTATTAAAAGGCCATATTTTAAAAACCTAAAAATGTTTCTAAATTCGAGACGTTTTAAGATTTCGCTCGACAATTTTTGGAGCAATAATTAAAAGTATAGTAAGCGACATGAACAAGCTCATTAAGTCTTTATATGAGGCATCTGTATAAACATATATTAATATATACAATCACCTGACTAGTTTGCGCCAGTTCTTTCAACCGTAGACGTATATTTTATTTAACCCACTGTGTTTTTATTTCATCGATTAAACTAAAAATACTGTGTATTTAAAATTTGTATTGTAGAATAATTATACTTAAATGGTTTCTTGAATTTAATGCTCTTTGAATATTAACGATTTTTTTCATTCCATACAAATTTTAATAAATTAAAATTCTATGCAGCAACATAGACGTTTAAACATGAAAGTTGGAAGCCATCTTAAAAGAAAATTACAATTAAGCTAGAATTAATTTACATTTCTTCAGTAGCAAGATTTGTAATAAATTGTTATTTTCTATTCTATTCTAATTATTTCTTATCATTATTACCCAATAAATAAAGCACCCATTTATCCACACGCACAACAAAGCAGATGCATAACTACATATATATACACGATAAAGTCCATATTTATTGGTATGGAAAGGGTTGTTTTTATTAATAGTTTTTTTTATCTATTTTTTGAAAGAGATCATCACATGACACCAAAACTCTCACTAATAACAAAAAGCTGCTGCTCCAGGTGAGGCTCGAACTCACAACCCCGGCATTGCTCACAAGTTACTGATTATAAGTACCGTGCGCTAACCAATTGCGCCACTGGAGCGCTTATTATAAGTTCGTCAAAAGCTTTTTTAAAACTTTATGAGAAATATGACGGCCAATTAATATCATCAATGACTTAAATAATATACATATATTTTTTTAAATAACTATAATATAAAAAATAATAACTATAAACTGATAAACAACATGTTTATGTGCCTACTAGTTTTAGTTAATTTTTTTTTTTTGACATTTAAGAGATATACGTTCTTAAAACATAAAAGCTTTAAAAAACTTGGAGTATTTTTAACCTACCAACTTCTGAAAAAATGGTACAAGAATTATTGCTCTGAACTAGTGAAGGAAATATATCCATCTCCCGTAAATACTAAAGAAACTCAAAATTTAAAAATACGAATTAAAAAATAATAAAAATTAAAGAGGCTGAGCTTAAGAGTAGCAAGGTAGGTACCACTAAAAATATATTTTTTTTTCCAAGAAAAGATCAACTACGACTTTTTACGCTTCCATACAGAAAAGTTTCACGGCAGTGTTTCCTGCACATTTTTTTTAAATAAACGCAATAAAAATAAAGTAAACGAAAATAAAATAAAAGGAGGTCCCCATACAAGAAACTTATTTTTTATTGAAATAATGGGCGTGGTGCCCATTATTTCAATAAAAAATAAAACCCTTATTAATACGCATAGTCTAGAAAAAGGCTGACTGGATTGGAACAGTAAGCATGCTATCAGCCAATCAATGTAAAAAAAATCTAAACGTTAAGATAGAGAACTTAATTTTGTACTCAGAGAAAGACAGGTATTTTTCGTGTTCCCCAAACAAAGTAATTATCCTATATCTTCAAATTTGAAATAGGCTTCTCTTCTTCTTTTTAAATGTTGGCCATACTTTTAATTACCAGTGTTTATATTTTATATTTTGAGCATAGAGGTCGCAAAGCGCACCGGGGATCGCTAGAATGATTTAAATATTTATGAAAACATTTTTTTTTAATTGTCAAAAAATTGTCACCGTAAAATTACTCCATTTCAAACAACCCAGTGGTAAAACTTAAAAGGTATTCTCACTTCAGGCCTTTGTTAAGGCATTTTTTGACCTTCTTTCGCTACGAACCTTATTTTTTTGTGCCTTTTAAAAGCCTTGGCTATCTCTGTAAACATTACTACCCTACTTCCCTTCTCTACGATGGGAAGTTAGATTGATTGGTAGTGTATTAGTCTAACAGTATGGGAGCGTAGGTTCGATTCCCAAAAAAAAAAATGTTAAATATATTTTATTTTAATATAAATAATTTTAAATGCTTAATAAACTTAAAAAAACAATAAATAATCTTGTGAAAAAACAATTTTTTCTTCATTTTTGCAATGCCATCTAGTAGACAATTTTCGGAATAGCGTCCGGAACGATTGCCGGTAGAAGCGAGAGTGGGCTTGCGCCGCAATGACAACATTAAAAAGAAATAATTCTTTAAAAAAAAAACCAACTTCAAAACAGATAGAAGGGCACCAATTCTAAACTAAAAATGTAAGAAGTAATCTGTAAGAATTAGATTTAAACCAAATAAAAGATGCGCCAAAATTAGAGGAAAAAAATAAAGACTATTGAATGTCAAGCCTCTCCCTATTACTGTTTAAAAGTTAAGTTATTTTCACCAGCATCCGTCTTGTATGGGGACACCATTCAAGCCTCTGTCTATAACGGTTTCAAAGATAGGGGCACACAGATCAAATAACATCACCTATTCGGACACCCTTTAATTTACAATGTTAAATTAAAGACCTGTTGTTATAGAGGACTTGGTCACAAAGATTCTTTGTAAATTTCAACTATCTGTCTATAACGGTTAAAAAGTTTAACCATATATATCAAATTACATGAACTATTGGGAAATCCTTTACATTATAATTCCAAATATTTATATTTGTTATCATACCAGAGAAAGTAGTGGATATTCTGCCTAATTTTCAAGTGTTTATGTTTAACGGTTCAAAAGATAGGGTTATATAGATCAAATTACGTAATTTATGGGGACACCTTTTAATTTCTAACTTCAAATTGTATACTTGCTATAGTGGACTTTGCAATACAGGTTCCTTGTAAATTTCAGCTGTCTGTCTCTAACAGTTCAAAAGTTTGGCCACATACATAGAATTACATTAACTATTGGGACACCCTTTTAGTTCCAAATTCAAAATTTTATACTTTTTGTTATAGCTGACTTAGGTTCTTTGTAAATTTCAGCGGTCTGTGTACAACTATTCAAAAGTATGGCCATATACATCAAATTAAATGAACTATTGGAGCACCCTTTAATTTAAAATTTTGAGTATTTATACATTTTATTATAACGGTCATAGTGGTCGACATTCTGTCAAATTTTCAAGGTTTAGTCTATAACGGTTCAAAAGATAGACCCAAATAGGTCATATTATGTCACCTATGGGGACACCCTTTAAATTTTAAATTTATTTTTTTATTAATTTCTGCTGTTGGGAGCTATAGCGGCACGCAATTTTTTAAAAATTTAATTAGCTGCCCTTTACGGTTCTTAATACACGTAAAAAACATGTATGTTGTATGGGGACACCCTTTAATTTTTAATATAATGAACTGTTTTTAAAATGGGACCAACCTTGAAGCATACCTTTCAAATAAAGCAAACAATTTTAAAATCGGTTTAGAAATGGCTGAGTTCTGCGGTTACATACATAAAAAAAGCAACATTCAGACGAGTAGATAACCTCCTTCTTTTTTGAAGTCGGTTAAAAAGATATGAGAATGGGATGCGACTAGAAACCCTTGTGCCTTTAGAAGAAGGGGTAAAGAGGTCTTCTAGAAGGCCTTCATACTCCTTCTTTTTACCACTCAGAAATTATTACCCTGCAACTTTAGCACTTTAAATGTCAGCCTTTAACTATTCAAATATAAGATCAGAGAAAAATCGTCTCACTATCAAAAAATCCTTTAATTTTTGGTTTTATTTTTTTACATGTTATAGAAGACAAGTTATATATACTTAGTCTAAATTCTCATTGCGATTCAAAAATAAGACTACATATGTAATTATGTAAATTTGTTTCCCTTTTATAAAACCCCTTAAGTTATATGTTTTAAATTTTTTTTTTGCAATAGCGGTCATACATTTGCACACTCTGTGTAAATATAGGTTTAAGAAATTAAAGTTGTATTTGCGAAAATCTCATCACTATCGAAACGCCCTTTAAATTTTAGTAATTTTTGTTAAAGCGGCCATGGTAATACACATTTTCTGAAAATAAGGTAATGAAGAATAAGGTAATCCAAGAGTCTACCTATTACACCTCTTCGCAAAAATGAGCTTTTGTTCTGTCCTGTGAAACAAATACACCTTTTCAGAAAGCGGAGAAAAAATAAAAATACACGTGTATCGGCGATTTTCATGTACACGTCAGAATTTTTTTTTTATGTATGAAATAAAGGGTGTTTTTTATAGAGGTATAGAACTTTAAGTTGCATTACTTTTCAAGATGGCGACAGATTTAACAGCTGTCAAGTGATTTATTCTCAGTTTGGTATGGCAATTCATCATGAATAGACTCACGCCTAAACAACGGTTGCTTCAAATAGTGCAATTTTATTTCGAAAATAATGGTTCTGTGCGGAAAACGTATCGCACACTACGTCCATTTGATTGTCGACAAAATCGTCCATCAGAGCAGTTAATTCGATTAATCATGGAACGTTTTCGCACCACGTTTACACTTATTGATAACTCGCATCTCCAGAGACGCCGTACGGTGCGTACAGAAGAAGCTATTGCTGCTGTAGAGCGTAGCATTGAGGAAGACCCGAATGAGTCCATGCGCCATCGATCACAGGAATTGGATCTGTGTCCATCCACTTTATGGATGATTTGTGGAAGGATCTTGGTTTGCGTGCTTACAAAATCCAACTCGTACAAGAATTGAAGCCAAACGATCATCAAGTAAGGCGTAGATTCGTCGAATGGGCCAAAAACGAGATTACCGTTGTTCCCGATTTTCATAAGCGAATATTGTTTAGCGAGGAAGCGCACTTCTGGTTGAATGGCTACGTCAACAAACAAAACTGCCGCATTTGGAGTGGAGGTATTCCTCAAATGTATGTGTAAACACCGTTACATCCAGAAAAACTGACTGTTTGGTGCGCTTTATGGGCTGGTGGAATCATTGGTCCGTATTTTTTCAAAATCGATGGTGGCCAGAACGTTACAGTTCAATGGTGAATGGAATAATCATGATGTCCAGGAGATGTGGTTTTAACACGACGGCGCAACATGTCACACAGCTCGTGCCACAATAGATTTATTGAAAGAGACGTTTGGTGACCGCCTAATTTCACGTTTTGGACCTGTGAATTGGCCTCCAAGATCTTGTGATTTAACATCGCTAGACTACTTTCTGTGGCCACAAATGTTGGAAAAAGTCATCGAAAATTGGACGTCCAGATTGGACTACATCCGCGTCAGTCGTGGCGGTCATATGTCAGAAATCATATTTAAAATTTAATGCCACAAGATTATCTTTCGAATAAATAAAATTCATGTCAATCAGATAATCCATCGTTGTTTTATTGCAATTTAAAGTTCTATACCTCTATATAAAACACCTTTTATAAGGTTCGAAGTGTCCGTCTGTCCGCCTGTGTGAAAGACTTTGAATCGACTTTTAACCCTTTTGCTATGATCCAATCGAACTGAATTTTTGCAGGCAGACTCGTGGAAATGTCTGTATCTTGTCAAATTTCAAAAGAAAAAATCAGGAACATCTGAGAATTGATAAAAATCTATTTTTTAAATCAATTCTCAGATGTTCCTGATTTTTTTTTTTTTTTTTTTTGTTGAAATTTGACATGATACAGACATTTCCACGAGTCCGCCTGCACAAAATTTTTGGCCCAGTTGTGTTTGTACTATTAATTTTAAACGAGCTTCTTGCTATAAAAGTGAAAAAATCTAAAAGCAATTTACTAAAGATCGACTGCCGTTTGATGTACAATAACTGTTATGTGAAGAGTTAGACTGATATTGCAATGCACATTGGTCTAGCGAGCCACATTTTTGGGCCAAAACTAAAAAGTTTTATTGCTTTATTTTTTGCTGCAAACACTTCTGGAAAACAAAACCAATAATTTGTTTATGCAAAATTTAATGAACCATTAGTTTCTTAAGCTAAAAAGTCTTAATTTTTTATTGCAGTAGTAAACATAAACATGTGGTGTGATTTTGTTTCCATTTACAAACTCCTGTTACACCAAAAAAGACAACAAAAAAAAAAACGAATAAACTTTTATTTATTATGGATATTAATGATAATAGTAAATGTATATCAGTTTTTAGTGCCGACAAATACAATAAAAGTGATGGTAATATGAATGTAAATTTTTCTGACATTTCTGGACTAGTTTACGTGCTTAACACATCAGCTTAAAACTAATATTTAAATCAATAGCAATATTTTTAACGAACTTTTTTTATATATATAAACCGTACACAGATAATATTTTACGCAGATAATATTTTACACAGATAATAAAGTTACATAGATAATATTTTACAATATATTTTATAACAAAAAGAATTTGAGAAATTTGGCCTTCTCTTCTACGGGTTACTTGATATTTACACAGGGTTTTATATTAAATTAAAAATTAAAAAAGAAAAGGTGCCCCATAAGACGTGAAAAAATTAACAAATTGTGCTTTTAAGGTTGTACTGAACATATGTAGGTTAGGTTAGGTTTGGTTACACGGGTCGCAGGCTCCGTGTAGAAAAACCGTCTCACTTGGGGGTCCCTTTGGTCCCGTTGTTACGCCCGAAAGAGGGATGAGCAGGAAGATACCTGCTGATTAACACTTTAGGTTTGGTGCAAAAACCATCCAGAAAGCCGGATAAATGAATTTATCCTGTTAATGTCGCAATCCGATAAGTCTGCAAGGCCTTGTAGTAACGGGTTGCCAAGCAGCGCCGCCCTTTCCGTAGATAGGGCCGGACAGTGACAGAGGAGGTGCTTCACCATCTCTTCTTCCTCCTCGTCCTGACAACTTCTGCAGAAGTCATTATACGGCAGATTTAATCTCCTAGCATGTGCACCTATAGTGCAGTGCCCTGTCAGCACAGCCACTAGTGTGCCAATTTGTCCTCGAGGGGTTCTCAGTAGGTTTTCAGTACGTTTGCAATCATACTGAGGCCATAAAAGCCTCGAGATCATACAGGTGGGCTCGTTCGACCATATGGTTTGCGCAGCCCTCAATAGTTCCTGCTGGAAATTATCTTTACAGCAATTTAGCGGAACGCCAACTAATTGATCTATCTCCTGGTCCCTAAGGTAGGTTCCAGATCTCGCCAGTTCGTTCGCAGTTTCATTTCCGGGCATTCCCGCATGCCCCGGCACCCAAAAGAGTTCCAGGTTGGAATGTCTCACCATCTCATCTAGAGATGTCCGGCATTCACGAACCAAACTGGACGTTGTATAAACGCCCGATAAACATAACATATGTATGTGTAACGGAACCCTAAGTGTGTCAGACTGGGTCGCACTTGACTCATTTTTTTATATTTTTGTCCCCAGAATTTAGTAATTTCTGAACCGATTTTAGATTTTTTTTTTGTTATTTGAAAGGTTGTAATTACAGATTGTCCCCTTTAAGAAAAGGAAGTAATCATAGTTTTAAAAATTATAGGGTGTCCCCACGCTACATACATGATTTTTAGGTGTCTTGGGACTAAAAGGCCAATTTAAAATTTTACCAAAGTTCGTATGACTATAGTTCCCAATAAAACAAAGTAATAAAAATCTTAAAAATTAAATTTATAAAGAAATTTGTAATTTATATCTCTTAAACCGTAATAGAAAAACACTTGGAAATACCTCAAAATATTTATTAGTATGTCTGTTATAACAACAAGTATAAATATTTTAAATTATTAATTAAAGGGTTTCGCCATAGTTGATGTAATTTGATATACATAGTATACGGGCTATTGTTTTGAACGGTTATAGACAGACAGTTAAAATTTATACAGAACCCGCTATAACAAGTATAAAATTTAAGGCCAAATTCATAAAAATTATTTTTGGTTTATTAAAGGTTTATGAAATTATTTTGTATGAGAAATTGTTTTATAAACCTTTACAAATCAAAAATATTTTATTTTAATTTATCCCTAAATTTAGAACTTAAAGGGTGTTTCCATAGGCGATTTTATTTGTCCTACATGGCCTTATCTCTTCTCTCTTATAGACAGACACTTGATATTTACTCAGAATGTATAATACTATGCCCGCTATAACAAGGTAATATGAATTAAAGGGTGTCCCTATTGTTAATTAATTTTGATGTTCATATTTGGCTTTACCTCTTAAACCATTAAAGATAAATAGTGAGATTTTTTGGCATGTTTTTATACCCTTCACCACAGGTGGTAAGGGTATACATATATAAGTTTGTCATTCCGTGTGCAATTTCTACAATATTAATTTCCGACCTCATAAAGTATATATATTCTGGATCCTTATAAATAGACAAGTTGATTTAGCGATGTCTGTCTGTCTGTCCGTCAGTGTTCGGGATGAAATCAACATTACCAAGGCACCCAAAGAGATACAGAAAATTTAAGCACACCAATCTGCCAGGCATAGTTTTGAAAATTTCGCTATTGAAAATCAGCAACTTCAGACCACTCAATTGGAGCCAGCGGGAAAAAAACCACGCCTACCTACATTTTTTTAACATTTTTTCAGGTTGTTTTTTTTTCGGTTGTAATGATTCTCTTTTGTTTTTTTTTTGTTAAATAGATATTAGACCGCGACAATTAAAAAAAAAAAATTCAAAAAAGTTTTTAAAAAAAATAAAAAAAAAAAATTTCAAAAAAATTTTTTAAAAAATATTTAAAAAAATTAAAAAAAAAACATGTTCAAAATTTTATTTGTGCAGAAAAATTTCCAAAAAGTTTTCGAAAAAAATTTTACAAAAAATTAAAAAAAAATATTTTAACAAAAAAATTTTGCAAAACTTTTTACAAACGATTTTCGAAATAGTTAAAAAAATTTCTATATTTCTATGAAACTGATAAGTGTAACATAACATATTTTTGATACATATTAAGAATATATGTACATACTTATATAGAGTAACATCTTTTTATACCCTTCACCACAGGTGAAAAGGGTATATATAAGTTTGTCATTCCGTGTGTAATTTCCACAATATTCATTTCCGACCCCATAAAGTATATATATTCTGGATCCTTATACATAGAGAAGTTGATTAAGCGATGTCCGTCTGTCCGTCTGACCGTGTTAGTGTTGTAATGTCATTTGCCAAGGCACCAGAAGAGATACAAAAAATTTAAGTACACCAATCTGTCAGGCATAGTTTCGAAAATTTTTATATTGCAATTCAGCAACATCGGATCATTCCTTTGGAGGCTACGGGACAAAAACCACGCCCAACTATATTTTTTTACGTTTTTTTTTTAATTTTTTCGGCTTTAATGATTCTGTTTTGCCTTTTTTTGTCAAATAAATATTAAAATGCGACAGGTAGATCGCAAGGAGTGCATACAGATCTCGGGGGATCAATAACCCCCTGCGAGGGGCGATTTTTTTGTTTTTAGATTGGTAGGGTTTTTCTGCTTTGATTTGTATTAGAGACCTTAATAGAAAGCAATACGCATAGAGTTAGCCAATGGACCCACAGGGTACCCACTGATAAATAGGAGCAGTTAAAAGGACCCCCCATGTGTCAATATAAGGATTTATCAATGTAAGGATTTCTTTTTGCTTTAGTCTGACCATTCTAACTTAATACAGATTGCAGAAAAGTCCTAAATTTAACAAAAAAATTTCAATAAAATTTTTTTAAAAAAATGTTTCAAAAATTTTTTTTAAAAAAATTTTAAATTTTTTTTACAATTTTTACAAAAAAATTTACAAAGCATTTTTTTTAAAATGCTTTAAATTTTTTTAAATTTTTTTATTTTAATTTTTTTTTAAATTAGATCTTTTACAGAAAAATATTCGAAAAAAAAATTTTGTTTTAAATTTTCCAAAAAAATTTTATAATAAAATTTTACAAAAAATTATTTAGCAAACGGAATTTGTGTTCATTAGTCTTCTATTTCTTTAACTCATGAATAATGATTTTTTCTCATACGACTTTATTTAAGTAAAGAGTCAACAATATGGATAATGATGTACATGTCTGTATAAATAAAATCACCGTGGTGAAGGGTATAGAAGATTCGGCACGGCCGAATATAGCACTTTTACTTGTTTTAAATTTTGATAAGAATTGATGATTCTTAAATAGATGAGATCTCTGTTTTAATGCACCTAGATGAATTTAACACATATACAATATCAGGATACCGACTACAAACTGACAAAAATTGATTCCGAGGTGGTGGTTTCAGTGTGGTACCATTAGTAGAGAGTACACTATGGTTTTTGATTGGTAGCTTTACTTTCAAGTTAGGAGTATAATCAATGCTTTTTAGAAATGTTTTCTTGATACTTCGTTGGGCCCTGACGAGGGTAGACTGTGTATGGGGGAAATGTGTGCAGCTACATGAGCCCCATCCCGAAGTAATGACAGAAAGATTATGGGGTGGTGGTGTTCCAGTGTGGGATCAATAGTTGATAGTACGTTATCACTACGTCCATTTATATATATGTAAATATATATATATATATATATATATATATATATTTATATATGTATATATATATATTTATATATATATATATATATATATATATATATATATATATATATATATATATATATATTTATATATATATATATATATATATATATATATATATATATATATATATATTTATATATATATATATATATATATATATTATGCATTAATGAAATCACTGTGGTGAAGGGTATATAAGATTCGGCATGGCCGAATATAGCACTCTAACTTGTTTGAAATGGTTTTGCTAAAAAATAGTTTAAACTCGTAAAATATATAAAACCCAATTAAAAGTTTTCAAGAATAAATAATAATTATTTTAATTTTCATATTTTTCATTTTATTTGCTGTATGTTATGTAACTAGGCAGCTACGTCCGTCATCAGCACTCTTGGTATCTATCTACTTAGGGTAGTGTTTTAGTTGTAATCATCATCTATTTAACCAACCAAACTCAGATAAAGGAATACGAGAAAACTTTATTCAATTGTCAATCGTCAGTTGGTGAGAACGAAGTGTCTACCACTACCTTAAGCTTCCCTCTTGTTGAATATTTGTACTTTAATATTTATTTAAATTATTATTTCTTAGAGAGAATAAAACGAATTTAAGCTTGACTACAAATTTCATATGGATGTTATGTTACCTTAGATTCTTTGGCAATCTCAACAATTCTCGTTTGTTTTTTTTTTACAAAATAAAATTTAAATCGTAAGACTTGTATTAAAGTGTGAAATGGGCTTCACTAACTTCATATAATTCATTTAAAAAATGTCAACAAATAAAAATTGGTTGTTTATAAACTAGGATTTTTTTAAGTGCTATTTTCTTTCCTTTTTCACACTGATCATATAATCATAATTTAAGCGTGTTTAAATTTCCAGCACAACTATGAATTTTAACCAAATCAAAGGTTTGGTTTTTTTTTACTATCTGTCCCACTGTTCTAAAAAGAAATTGTATTTATCTTGCAAAACATAATTCTAGGTTAGTTCAAATGACTTATTATGAAATATAAAACGTAAATGATTAAAACCCGTGTAGTAATAAACCCATTAAAAGATTACAACCGATAACAAGATAATTTGGCGTGTGTGGTTTAAACCAAGAGATTCCATAAAAAAGAAACGGCAAGCATAAAGTTTAAATTCTGACATGTGTGGTTGGGTTAATAGTCATAGTATTCATATGTATATATGTTTGAATGTATGTAGTAACTATTGCATAAAAATTAGTAGTAAAACACTCTTACACACACTAGTACTGTGTGAAGCTGTTTGGTTTTCTTCATCTCTCTCTCAGTTTATTCAATTTGAATCAGTTGTGTTCTTAATGATTTTGCAATTAAATAAAAATAATATTAAAAAAAGTGTTTTTTTTATTCATTTTAATATTTAATCTTAAGCATTTGCGTAATAAAGTTAACAGCATGAAAAATCTAGTTTTAATACAACTGGTTCACAATGCTCGATCATGCAACCAACCAAAAGCCATTCACATTTAATCAAAGCGACATGAATATTTACCTACATTTTTACCTTAAGATATATTTGAACTTGTTTACATATATATGTATGTACACATATGTGTGTATGTATGTGTGTAGTAGTAAATAACCCAGTAAATTATTTTAGAGACAAACCTGACAATTGAAAATGTTGAAAACATTAATTTAAAAAAATAAGAGACAATCTGTCTCGTGAGCAAATCAGCTGTATTAATATTCATACGCAATATAAGCCCTTGATTATGAAAGTAGTATAAGTCATATATTTCTTGTTTCGAAATATTAAGAAGTTTGCATTTTAAAGGTTAAAAAAATATTTTTGTATTATGGATAGCAATATGCCAAAAAAATCAACTTTTTCATTTTCAAGCTATGAATCCCGAATGATTTTATATGTTTCGGGGGTAGAGTCAGGTACCCTACTTGCTTATTAGAATGCCCCTCACTTGTCCTAAAACGGATATTTAGGGTGGCCCTTAAAACTTGGATTTTTTGACTTTTTATGAATTTAACGCATTATTTATGTTTACAGCTACAAAATCAATGTTTTTATGTGTTGAATAGTTAGTTTGGGTTGTAATCTTCCATTTTTGGTTTTTGTTGGAATAATACACTGAAAAAAACAAAGTGGCAAAAACAAAACTTGGAAGTAAGAAAATAGTACTTCTAACATTTAGCGCGGCACAAATTGGGCTGAATATTATGGCTTGCCATGCAACACAGTTGTTAATGACATTAAAATCTAAAATTCTGCCGTGGTGCTTGGCGATTGCATTTTTCGTTTACAAGAAAATAAGGAAAATGTAAAAAAAAGGCGAAAAAAATGAAAAAAATTGGGTTTTTTGACCTTCATTCACTTATAACTTTTGAAGTAGGATTGTTATCTTCAAGCACCACCGCAGAATTTTAGATATTTTAGTCATCAACAACTATGTTTTCTCCCAAGGCATAATATTCAGCCGAATTTGTGCCGTATTCCAAACAGTACAGCCTATTTTCGACAAATTTTATTAATTGATTAAAAAAACAGGGTGAATTTTTAAAAAAACGTAAAATTATGCTACTGAAATTAGTTATACATTAGTTATTAAGAACATAGACACTTTTTCCACTTTGGGAAACAAAATTCCCTTCCATGTGATAAGTAAATATACTTATATTTCATTTACTCTTGTGATAAAGCGGTATTTTAGCCGTCACCTTTGCGTGCTTATGAATTACACAGCCTCACAAAAATATAAAAAGGTTCTGACCCTGAAAACAGACCCACCAATTCTTATGTATTATGACCTCCTGAATGCGATGCCGCCATAAGAATTGAATTCTATCGTTGGGTTTTCATGTAATTTACAAGGAATAAAGAGATTGGAAGAGATGGAGAGCAAACAACAAGTAAAAAAACGACGTACGGAGAGTAAAATCCTATTTATAAATTTGCTTGATGTGAATGAGCCTATGGAATTATTTAATTTATTAAATGAACTATGTTATGTCGATGTACAGAGTAATCGGATAAAAATTCTTAAAAAGCAAATAAACATGTTGAGAGGTTTAAATTATAAATATCACGGTGAAAAAGTTTGGCAAACAGCAAATTTGGATTTAGAGTCCCAACTCAAAGAAAAGCTAAAGAATTTGCACTCTTATGTAGATCTCTAAAAATTTAAATAATAAAATAACTTGATGTTTTTAAAAATATAAATAATAAAGATTTCTGTTAAATACAATTCTAGTAAAATAACTAAAAATTTTTTTCGCAAAACTAAAAATGTAAACTTAAATGATCAATTTAATAAAAGTTTCATATATATTTTAATATAAATTTGGTTCTATTTCATTATCTAATAGATCTTTTCTTTCTCATTCGCTTATTTTTTATCCGATTTTCAAGTTTTTTTTTTTTGTTGGAAAGGTATTTAAATTACCTTTCTAATTGTTGAATTTTGTTAGTACAAATTATTGCCGCTAGATGGCGTAAAATTCATTTTTTTTGAAAAATTCATCAAAACACCCTGTATTTGCAAATATTTTGAGTTCATATGTTCTGCAAAAGTACTCGCCATATGTTTTTGTACAAAGTTGCCAAACAACATTTGGTCGAATTCTGGAAATTTAACGGTCAAAATTTTGATTTTCTTCCAGAACCTAAAAATAACGGTAATTTTGTAAATAACGGAATTATAAAAAAGTCGCGGAACAAAAGTTGCTTCTGATACCCAAAAGAACCATTTTCAACAATAAAAAAGTTCTTTTTCGCAAAAAGTCGATTTTGGCATATTGCTAATTATGGAATAAAATATTTTAACAAAAATACTGCCAACAAACAAGTATTTATTATGATTGTGAAATTTATAATCAGTTTTAAAAGGAAATGTGGTTTTGAAAGGCTAAAATGACTTATACCATTTTCAAAATTAACTGCATGACTTTATTAATGACTTAAACCATCAAGGAACAATTTTTATTAGAAATTAACATTTTATTCAAACTCATTATATTATAACTAAGTAATTTATTTCTTTTAGTATTTAGGGAAATAAATAAATAAATAATAAATTTTGCAAATCTTTTGATTTCCTGTTCTCTTTCTTGATTTCATGTTGCTTTCATTCATTTTCTCTTTTAAAGTATGAACTGATTAATCGGAAGACGATATTAGTCTTATTCGTTTCCATTTCTTGGGAGCATAACTTCTACTTCTTCGCCGTATAATGTCTGCAATTAACTAGAAATTTTTATAATAATAGGATTACCTGATCATACCTGAACCGCTATCTGAAGACAATACAAACTTAATAATAATTATTTTGCCAAACTTTAAAAACCATCTGACTTATACCACTATTAAAATATACAGTAACTATATTTTATTTACCACCCAAAAAATAAACTCAACTTAATCAACTTAATTTCCATGGCATACTGCGAATTACTTAAGATTATGTTATTTTATTAGGATTTGATATGAAATAGTTGATAAACTGGATTTTTTAAATTTTTTACTTATACCACTTTCAAAATCAAGGTAACACACTGTGTAATTTTTTAAGTCATGGCAAAAAAACCATATACGGACACCACTACGTCATTAAAGACCAAAAAAAAGACCCCTGTCTCCCAATTTTGCCCAAAGTCCTCCAGGGTTTTTTTATGGGCCCTCAAAGATGTGGGGCCTCGATGTCATTTTTGCAAAAAAATGATCATTTACTCAAGCTCTTAGGTAGCCGCAAAAGTGAAAAATTTGCCGGCTACCTAAGCGCTACCTAAACGGTGTTAAGAATCATTCCTAGGAAGTTCATATGTTCTAGAAAGTTGTTTATTGAGATCTTAGGTTCATATTTGTAGTTGATAGTTTCCTTGAATTTTGAACGGTTTTCTACCTATGGACCTGAACAGGGGAAAAAAGGTAAAAGAATTGAATTTTTTAAAGTTTTTTGCGATTTTGACCTTGAAGATGAAGTTTTTTTGATTTTATATGTTAACAATTTTTGTTCTTTATGACAAGTGCTACAACTTTGCCTCAGAGAGTATATTAAAATTCCAACGGTTTGCAAAATATGAGCTTGAGTAAATGATCATTTTTTTGCAAAAATGACATCGAGGCCCCACATCTTTGAGGGCCCATAAAAAAAAACCTGAAGGACTTTGGGCAAAACTGGGAGACAGGGGTCTTTTTTTTTGGTCTTTTATCACGTAGTGGTGTCCGTATATGGTTATTTTTTCCGTGTTGCACTGTGTAATATAATAAAAATTTTTAATATTTTAAAACTTTTTATTAAACAAAGCATTAATTAATTTTTGTGATGCGATCCATGTTGCAATGAATTGCACGTCTATTGTCTATGCTTTTTTTGCATTTCATACACGCCTATATAAGTACTCTTATCTACATGGGCATGAAGGCATCCTCGTTGCTCTCATGATCCCATGATCAGGAGAAAAATATTTTTAAAACCACATTTTATAAATGACATCTTAGTTTTTAACCCATCAGTGAATTTAAAAATGATTGTTTAGTTAATAAAAATATTTTTAAAATTGAATTTAGCTTATTGTTTGGATCCTAAGCAAGTTGATCGGTAACAAGTTATGTCTCGCTCCCTATAGCTTTTACGCTAATGCTTTAAACACATATACAACTGCGGCTACACAGCTACATGACTACAAGTGACGTTGGATAGATATTAGCTTAAGTTGACTACAACCACAATGGTGGTGGTGTAGCTATGTAGCTATGATGTCGTCAAAATAATCGTTTTCATATAAACATCTGTATTTTAGTTTTGACAGAATGTAGTCGGTAGTCTGCTGTCGTCTATGTGTTTATTGCATTACTTTTGCTTTTTTGTTTTTCAAATTTTTGTGGAAAACATTTTTAATATAAATATTCACCCCTATCACGAATAATTGTTCCCATGAAAAAACTCCCAAATTTGTCTATCGTGAATGATTCCAATAACAATTTACTTGTATTTTACGATAGAAATCATTCACTATAGAATTTTTGGGAGTTTTTTCATGGGAATAAATATTCGCGATAGGGGTGATTATTATATCAAAGGTTTAGTGCTGGCAGTTTCTGCTACTTTTAATTACTCGATGCTAGTCAATACTCATCAATTAAGTACTCAATACTTTTGTTTACTTAATATTAATCGGAATTCTAATGACGTCATTAAATTTTTTATTTAATTTATTTTTAAAACTATAATGTAAGCAATATCGAGTAACTACTTTGGAGTATTGAGTGATCATAAAAAAGATCAAATACTTGGTACTCGATACCCACTACTCAATACTTTGCCAGCGCTGCAAAGGGTGCCGTAGCTCAAGTGATTAGCAAGTTGACTACTAATTATTGGTCACGAGTTCAATACTCAGCTATGTATTCTGAATATGATTAAAACCTTTAATTGGTGAAAATATTTTTATATTTTTAGTGTTTAAAAGTGTAAAATAGTGTAAATAATATTCTTTCCACTTGGAGAAAATATAACGAACTTAAGCCTGACTTCAAAAATTCACTTGAGTGTAACATAATTTCAAAAAGATCCATTTCCTATTAAAACATAATACAAATTTCTCATATTCTATTTTTCTATTAAAGTTATTTAAATAGATTTAGGGACTTGGGACTTTCACCAGAGGTGCACGTAGTGTGGAAAGTTTTCTGACTGTCATTCACTTGGGAATGACCAGTAACGATTCCTCTGTTTGAATGTCCAAGCAGCTCACTACTTCCGGTCCTACAACAAGTATATCCCGGGCAATGGCTTTTCAGATTCCTCTGAAAGCTAGCTAGAGGGAGAAGGCGCCCAGTCATGTAGCCTGAATGGTTACAGTACTATACCTTAACGTCTCAGGCAAGTAGGTAAAATACATGAATGTTTGCTGAAGCATGATTGCAACGTGGGATTGGACACATAGATAGCAGTCCTATCACCAATCTAAGAAAGGAGAGCCAAGCAACCCACCTTTTTGAAATACAATTTGCTAACGAATGCTTTAAAATTTTGGCCCCCTATGCTCCAGTGGGAGTTAGAGGAATAAATAAAATAGAAAAATGATTACAATGGAAACTACCTTGCAGATAGATGCGAATAATGCTGACGACGAAAGTAGTGATCCATCGCTAGTGTTTAATTTTTCTTTATCTTTATTAATTCATTTATATAAAAAATAGTTAAAATAAAATTAAATTTATATAAGCAAGTAATAACAAATTTAAAATAAAAGGGAGGGGGTTCCATAAAAAATAATATCTTGTAGTTGTAAGGTTGTATTGAATATAGCATAGAACCCAACCCTACTACATGTGATTAGTTTTTATAATTTATTCTAACAGGTTTTACACTTATTTGAAAACTAAAATTATTCAAAAAAAAAATTTGCATTGTCACACACCGTCTAGTTAACATTTAAAAAATTCATGTTAAAAATATGCCCGATAAGAAAGAAAACATTTCCAATCATTATTACAATTTCGAAAATTATTTTTATATTTTTTTTTTTACGAACTAAAAGTTAAAGAAATTATTCAAACTAAAAGTTTTTCCCATTGTAAAACCAAATTGTTTGCTGGGTAAACATGTGCTTACAAAGGTAGACTTACGTCAACTATATTTTTTATTATGTGCTGAAACATATGAATGTTTTTCGTGCATATATTTTCACACAGATTTATGGATCTAGAAATAATTGCCGAATATCAGGCTTTTTTAAATTTTGATGTTACTGACACATGCCTACGAAATTTTCCAGCACTTATGAGGATTATATAATTTCTTTTAAAATCTTTTGGTCAATTGGTGAATGATACTGATTTTCTTTTTATAAGTTATTGCTAATAAAATAATGGTAATTGAAAAAAAATTATTATTAATATTATTTGTAAACTAATGCTTATATAATTCTTGCAAAAAAAACCGACTACAAAACAAATATATGTGTATCAATTCTAAACTAAAAATTTAAAAGGAAGTAATCTGTAGGAAAAAGTTCTCAAATCAAATACTTTTATACTTGTTGCTCTAACGGACATAGTAATTTACGTTCTGTACATTCAAATGTCTATCCGTAACGGTTAAGCAGATAAAGCCATATACGACAAATAACGTCAGATATGAGGACACCCTTTATTTTTTTTACACTTATTATTACTGACACAGTAATAAAAAGTAACGGTTCCAAAGATTTGGCCATATAGCTTAAACAATATCACCTAGGGGACACCCTTTAATGTGCAATTTTAAATTAAACACTTATTTTAAAGGACAGATTCTTTGTAAATTTAAAATGTCTATCTAAAACGGTTCAAAAGTTTGGCCATATGCATCAATTTACATCAACTATTGAGACACCCTTTAAAATTTTAAATATTGATAAATGTTATTATACGGGACATAGTAGTGGAGATTCTGTCTAATTTTCAAGTGTTTGTCTATAACGGTTCAAAAGATAGGGCTAGATAGGTAAAATTATATCAATTATGGGGACACCCTTTAGTTTCCAAATTTAAATTATATACTTGATGTTATAAAGGACTTAGATATACAGGTTCTTTGTAAATTTCAACCGTCTCTCTGTTACGGTTCAAAAGTTTTGCAATATACATCAAATTACATCAACTATTGGGACACCCTTTAACTTCTAATTATAAATATTTAATTTCTGATTATAAATATTGGACATTCTGTCCAATTTTCAAGTGATTGTCTACAATGGTTCAAATGGTTCATATATTTAAATTGACGTCACATATTAGGACACCCTTTAATTTTTAAGTTTATTTTTTTATTAATTTCTGTTATTGGCAGCTATAGTAATAATCAGTTTTTTAAAATATTAAAAGGGTGCCCTTTACGGTTCATAATACACGTAAAAAACACGTATGTTGTATGAGGACACCCTTCAATTTTCAAAATTCTGAACTTCTTTTAAAATGGGACCAATCTGTAAGCATTTCCATTCTAATAAAGAAAAAATTTTTAAAATCGGTTCAGAAATGACTGAGTTATGCGGGCACAAACATAAAAAAAGCAACATTCAGACGAATTGATAACCTCCTTCTTTTTTTGAAGTCGGTTAAAAATAGGCAATAAATTAGTTTATATAATGATTTAATCCCATACATGGTATGTATTTATACTAAGGTATATGCGACCGCGCACAGAGAAATGAGCGAAATATTTTTTTTTTAAATTGCGGTAAACTTTACTGGAGAATGTACACAGAAAAAATATTTTTACCAATTAAAAGTTTTAATTGGTTTCAGTTTAAAATTTAATTAAATAATTAATTGATTCAATTTAATTAAGAATTTTTTTTCGTCTGTTTTAAACAATTATATATATTTGAAAAATTAATTCAACTTTAATTTATAAATAATTAAAACCTTTAATTGGTGCAAAACAATTTTTCTGTGTACAGAAAATCCAAAAAATAATAGTTTTTTTTTCAAAATTTTTTGAAAGTCTTTCAGTGATCAGCTTTAAGGAATAATCTCTTGGGGATAGAATTTGTGAAGCAAAGTTGTCTTGTAAAATTTGCTTTTATACCCTTAGGTAAAAATCAGTATATGCACGGTCACATATAATGATTTACTTGCTTTTACTAATGCATATAATCAACCTGCTTAATCTTACGTACATTTCTTTACACATCTTTTACACATGTAATCAGGTCACAATTGCATAAATATTGTTTTGTTTTTTTTTTTTGTTTGTCTTATATTTTCTGACACGTTTTTGAATGGGAAAATTGGAACGCATAAGTTTAAAAAATTAATTAATTTTTTTACTCAATTTCCTGGGCAAAAAATAAAAGAAGTACACTGCAAAAAATTTACATTAAAAGTAAATTTTTAAAAAAATTTAAAAAATGTGGGCAGATATAATTTATTTAAAACAATATGGAAATTCTATTAAAAATATTCTAGGTTAATCCCTATATACCGGGTGGTCCAAATGCAAGTCTCGTTTTAAAAATTAAACAAAATGGACTTAACTTAATTTCTTTTGGTATATTATGGATTTTTTTTAGAAATAACAAATATTTATGCCTATAATAAAGCAGTAACTTATTTCCTGTCTGTCTGCGTTTGCATCACGTAAAAACCACTGAATAGATTTTAACTAAATTTTGTAAGGAGGTACCTTAGTATCCTGATTCCAATATAGGATACTTTTTTTCCGCAAAAATATCTTATTTCCACGAGAAAGTGGAGTAAAGTTAACACATAAACTATTACTGAAGCACTAATCACTAACAGATGGCGCTGTTTTATAAAGTAAATACATATTTATAACTGAAGCCTAGTTTTTAGCGGCACTAAAAAAGTAAGGTTTTTTGGTGTGGATTGCTTTCTTAGCAAAAACGAACAAAATATTGCAAGGACGCTCACGAAGTGGCGGGCACAGCTAGTCTATACATATAATAAAACAGGGACTTGTTTCCTGTCTGTCTGTTTGCGTTCGCATCACGTAAAAACTACTGGATGGATTTTAACAAAATTTTGTGTGGAGGTACCTTATTACCCTGAGTCAATACATAAACCTTAACTGAAGCACTAAAAAAAGTAAGGGTCTATGGTGGAGTGGATTGCTTTCAAAGCAAAATCGAAAAATATATTATAAAGGCGCTGACGAAGTGGCGGGCTCAGCTGGTTATTTATAAAGCACGATTTAATTCATATTGCTGTCACTTCTGGCTTCGTAGTAGCTTATTAAACTTTTAAAACTTTTTTGACGGTTTCTATTTCTATCTCATGAAAGTCTCAGAAGATATTAGCCTTAAGGGTGTGGATCGTTTCTGGATAATTTGCACATTATCAAAGTGTCTAAAAGTATAAAATTCGCAGCTCCTGGGCGGCCAATAGACAGCCATCGCTAAGACGGCTGATAACACCGAATTACCGAACTATGAGCACAAACGATCGATTCCTTAATGAGATGTGTGGCATGGTGCGCCATCCTAACGAAGCCAAATATTATTCAATTTCAGACCATAAAAAATCTGTAACTTTGACTCTGTTGCTTTTGATGTTGACTTAAATGGCAGAATTTTCGAAAAATACGGACCTATGATGCCACCCCTCCAAAATCCTCGCTAAAATGTCACTATCTGGGAATGTTGTAGGTTTTCACCAGAGTTGGCAATTTTTACTTTACCATACGTAGTATAGGGGTATCGTGAAAAATATCGATGTCGGGATTTTAAAGGATTTATCCTCAATCCATTTTGACTATTTTCGCGACGATCTCTGTGGATGGGTGGGTGGATGTGTATGCCATTATTTTTGTTAAGGCTCTACAGATCAAACCGTTTGGTATATCAAAACTTAAATCAGTATGTGCCTTTGGTATATGGATAGCTGAAAAGTTGTAGGTCATAATCGGGAGGGGGCAAGGGGTAGGTTGTTTGACACCACAATTTTGTAAATGCCATACAGATCATACCGTTTGGCATATCAAAATAAAATTTAGTGTGTGCCTTTGGTATATGGAGATAAAGAGCTGTATAGTTTTTGGGTATAATCGGGAGGGAGCAAGGGGTAGTTTCTTTTATACCCCAATTTTGTAAATACTATGTAGATCATACCATTTGACATATCAAAATGAAATTCAGTATGTGCCTTTGGTATATGGAGTTGAAGAGCTGTATAGCTTTTGGGCATAATCGGGAGCGTGCAAGGGGTAGTTTACTTGACACCCCAATTTTGTGAACGCTCCACAGGTCATACCGTTTGACAAATCAAAATGAAACTTAGTATGTGCCTTTGATATATGGAGATAAAGAGCTTTATAGTTTTTTGGTATATTAATCGGGAGGGAGCAAGGGGTAATTTCTTTGATAACCCAATTTTGTAAATACTGTGCAGATTATATCATTTGACATATCAAAATGAAATTCAGTATGTGCCTTTGGTATATGGATATGAAGAGGTGAATAGTTTTTGGGCATAATCGGAAGGGAGAAAGGGGAAGTTTGCCACCATAAACCGAATTATTTTTTGATTCGAATATACTTTGTAATTTTAGTCTTTATTTGTGGAACAAGATTAACGTGAGTACCTGCCATACTCGGCCTAACCTCACGGTGGTCTTACCACCGAGTGAAACTTAGGCGTAGACTAGCTCCCCCATTGTGTAGTATAACAAAACTTTACGATTGCCACCAATCGCTTTTTGTGTGTGATACAGTCACAATGAGTAGCAATTTATATAATATGGCAAGCCTTTCCAAGGCAAGCCTAGATCCATATTATAACATATTATAACCTCTTGCTTAGGGGTTTGGAGACTATCCAAACTCCGTCTGTTGAGAGTGCAACAGCACACTTGATCGACCTTGCACCTTACCTACTTAATCGATCTTAAACCACAGCCACCACGTGTACCCCCGAAGGGGACCTCACCAATAACCGGTCACAGAGAGGATAGGCTCTCTGTGGGGCCACCGATTCCCGTGGTACCAGTCCTTTGGGCACTGGTCAGGCCTCGAAGAGGACCGTGTTAAAACAACAGACCTTTTCTTCCAGATTTAGGCTCTAGGAACCCTAGCGTCTGGTGCCCCTATTTTCCCCGAGTGAACGGCGTCAAAGCATTTGCCATTACTGCAGTGACAATTGGAACCCCCGGGAGTACTTTTAGTCTTTATGTCATATATCCATAAAAATATCTGTCTCCCTTAGGTATGATAACGTTGAGTGTTGGCCACTCCAGATTTTCTTTTTTCGTCAACATAGCCGTCGAGATGATAATGCGCCTATTCAGAAAAGATATTTTTTTTCAGCCAAATTTAATGTCCGATTATGTAAGTCCCAAAATAAGTTGGAGTAACGGTGTGGATGACCGCTTGACTTAGTCATTTGGAAGTTGTAAATAATTATAAACAATAACTTATTCTTTTATTTCTCTAAATGTATAAAGATGCGCATAACATTTTCATTTATTTCTATTCCATTCAATACCGGGATCAGATGTTATTGGAACAAAATTTTATTTTATTTCTTTAACTTTTCACTGCAATTTGAAAAAAAAAGAATTGAGAAACATACAAACCAGATGCAAAATAAAATAAAATGAAAAGAAAAATAATAAAATATTTTCAACATTTTAGCAACATTTTGCAATTCTTAACACTTCAAAATATTTTTGTTATAACCGCAAATAATTTTTTCTTGCCAATCATCATTAATGTAAGACAACTGACAAAATGACAGTCAGTGTAATCAAAAAAAAAAAAATTAGCTCTTTTTGTTTTGGTCAGTAAAATAACATTTAAAGTTCGTTGAACTTATTTTGTGGTATTTATTAATAAAAGATTATAACCACCGTTCACTTTTTTTTTTTTTTGGTTAAACAATTTTTTTTCGAATGTGACCAAGTATATTTTTGAAATTGAAGATACAAAGTGTTAAAGTAGAGTCAGGTTGTAGTTTCTTACCTTCCAATTCGTTTTGCCATTCGAAGATGCGTGTTTGCCACAAACGTTGCTGTCTCTCATATTTGTGCCGTTGTTGTGATTGTTGTTATTATTGTTGCTATTATTATTATTATTTACAAGAATTTTTGGAGATTTATCTGAGGCAGAACTTTTCCCAACACTGCTGCTGGATTTTTTATTCTGTAAAAGAAAAGAATTAAGTAAAAACGTTATTAAATTATTTAATTGCAAAAAAACAAAGAATTTGAGAGAAAGAAGTTTTTCAAGATTAACCAATTTGAAACTAATATTCGCCCTAAAAAATAATAATCGCCGTAACACGATTTTGTTTTGAAAGTAATCCACACCAAATTTTTAGACTCTTCCTTTTATCGTGTTTTAGATGTGGTTAATGTATTTTCTTTATGTAGAAGTACCCATCCCTGGGTAATTACTCAGGAACATAGGCTTTTAATAAAATTCCAAAAATTGAAATAAAATTCAAAAACTATTGTATAGTTCTGTAAATAGTGTATAAAACTTGCTGCTAAAGAAAATAAAAGGTGATGCCAAGTTTGCATTAACAAGAAATCGTTAAAATTGCGTATTTTGACTACTTTTTCTCTATTTACTGTTGGAAATGAGACATTTGAAACCAGATACTAAGGTACCTCTCATCATAAAATTTTAAAATTTAATTTTAAAATTCATCCAGTAGTTTTTACGTGATGCGAACACAGACAGACATAAATTCCAATTCCATATTCCATTTCAACTACTCTCTACTCTAACAACAAAATTAAAAAAAATATTTCGCGCACAGAAATAGTCTTGTTACAGTCTTATTATATGTATAGATCTAGACTGACGGTTGTCATAATATATTTATCATACTATTGATGTCAAATTACATCAGCGGTATGATAGTTTTTCTATCAGTGTAAAACCTTAAGGTGACTACAAAATAGTAGATGCTTAAATTTCTGGGTGAGTGGAAAATCAGGAGCAAATATGATACCGAGCAGACGTAGAGTCGTGTTTTCTTCATTTACACGCTGAGAAAGAACATGGTTAAGAGAAAGTAAGAACCATCTTATTTTCTCTTTAACAATGTGTGTGCGATGAACAACTTAAAGTTGTTTTAATCATTACTATGGTCACGATAAACAAGATTTTGGTACTATTTAATCATTAAATGTTTACTACAAACAAAAAATGCAACATTATTGGTTTTTAAATCTTAACCAAAGTTTTATTAATTTTGAAAAATAATATTATATAAACATATTATATTATTTGTAAACAATCGTATATAACCACAGTATGATTAAAAGAAAACAAAAGAAGTTGAAATACTTTTTTGCTAACTTTTGTGTTCAGTTTATAAAAATTATTAAAATCTTATTTAACAACTAGCTCTTCCCGCCACTTCGTAAGCGTCCTTGCCATACTTTGTTCGTTTTTGATTTGAAATCAATCCACACCAAAAACCTTTACTTTTTTAGTCTCCCCTGAACTATACTATGATTATGTATTTTCTTTATAAAACAGCGCCATCTGTTAGTGGTTCAATTATGGTTTATGTTTTTACTTTACTACTAAAATATCTGCGTACTTTCATAGCTTTTTTCTCCACTTTCTCTTAGAAATAAGATCTTATTACGGAAAAAGAGTATCCTATATTGGAATCAAGATACCAAGGTACCTCCTCACAAAATTTTGTTAAAATCCATCCAGTAGTTTTTACGTGATACGAACTCAAAAGAAAAGCAGACAGACAGACGGAAATGAGTTACTATTTTATTGTATGTATAGATTTACGAGATGATTCATTTTTCATGTCGTTTAAAAAATGCACTTATAAATAATTGTGCCTTTTAAATATTATAAGGTATGTGTATATAAACAAATAAGGTATATTTTTTAACCGACTTCAAAAAAAGAAGGAGGTTATCAATTCGTCTGAATATTGCTTTTTTTTTATGTTTGTGCCCGCAGAACTCAGTCATTTCCAAACCGATTTTAAAAAATGCTTAGAGATTGGTCCCATTTTAAAAGAGGTTCAGAATTTTGAAAATTAAAGGGTGTCCCCATACAACATACGTGTTTTTTACGTGTATTATGAACCGTAAAGGGCACCCTTTTTAAATTTAAAAAAATTGCTTATTACTATACCTGCCAATAACAGAAATTAATAAAAAAAATAAACTTAAAAATTAAAGGGTGTCCCCATATGTGACGTCAATTTAAATATATGAACCATTTGAACCATTGTAGACAATCACTTGAAAATTGGACAGAATGTCCAATATTTATAATCAGAAATTAAATATTTATAATTAGAAGTTAAAGGGTGTCCCAATAGTTGATGTAATTTGATGTATATTGCAAAACTTTTAAACCGTAACAGAGAAACGGTTGAAATTTACAAAGAACCTGTAATTCTAAGTCCGTTATAACATCAAGTATATAATTTAAATTTGGAAACTAAAGGGAGTCCCCATAGTTGATATAATTTTACCTATCTAGCCCTATCTTTTGAACCGTTATAGACAAACACTTGAAAATTAGACAGAATCTCCACTACTATGTCCCGTATAATAACATTAATAAATATTTAAAATTTTAAAGGGTGTCCCAATAGTTGATGTAAATTGATGCATATGATCAAACTTTCAAGCCGTTTTAGACAGACATTAGAAATTTACAAAGAATCTGTCCTTTAAAATAAGTGTTTAATTTAAAATTGCACATTAAGGGTGTGATATTGTTTAAGCTATATGGCCATATCTTTGGAACCGTTACTTTTTATTACTTTGTCAGTAATAATAAGTGTAAAAAAAAGGGTATCCTCATATCTGACGTAATTTGTCGTATATGGCTTTATCTGCTTAACCGTTACGGATAGACATTTGAATGTACAGAACGTATATTACTATGTCCGTTAGAGCAACAAGTATAAAAGTATTTGATTTGAGTACTATTTCTTACACATTACTTTCTTTTAAATTTTATATATTTGTTTTGTAGTCGGATTTTTTGCAAGAATTATATGAATATATATTTCACAATATTTATTTTTAATTTATTTCATAAGAAAATAAATTTTTTTTATAAAATGTCAAATTATATTTTACAATGTTATTTTTAGGTTAGACAATAATATGGTCCTGGCACAATAATAATATTATTATGGTAATAATAATAATAATAATAATAATAATAATAATAATAATAATAATAATAATAAGAATAATAATAATAATAATAATAATAATATAGTTGACTACAACCATATAATTCAATCATAATGTGTTGGTCTTAGATTATGGTTACCTCCACCAAGTTTTTTCTTTGCGTGTAGATGGCTTTTAATTAAACGAGTGTATGGGTTGCGGAGTTTTTTCTGGAAAACTAAATCAATCAATATCTAGAAATCATCCAGGTCGCTGTAGCATTTTTAAGCAAGGATTCTGGTGATAAAAGACAGTCAAACCACCTTCGTCCCTCTTAGGACAAAAGCAGTACGCGACTGCTGCAAAGCTCTAAATGAGAGAGCTGATAAGATCAACAACAGGATATTTTGGGTCCCGGAACATAGCAACATATTTGGGGAACAGTAGAGAATATAGGATTCCCAGGCTACTACTTTGCAGGAAACATTGTTTAGATCATTAATCTATCGAATAGATAGAATTCTAAAAGCCACTCATATTTTTTAAGACAATTTTTTTCTTTAAGCCTGTTACTCTGTTCAGTTTTTCATGCGGAATGCTGTCAAACTACATAAGTACGTAAAAAATTTGTATGAAAAAGTCATGAAAAAATGTTGCAGAAGTAGTACTCTGTTTTTAATGTGGTAAAATATTGAAATGTTTCTGGCAACATTTTATTAAAGCTGTGAAATAAAGCAAAGGGGAATTATTTCATGTGGAAAATTTTGTAAAACAATGTGGTATATTTAAAAGCAATAAAATAGTAAAATTCTTCCAAATCGCGAGATAGACACTTTAAATGTAAAATTTTCCCTGTAAAATGATAAATGTTGCGCAACATTTTTCACAAATTCGAACAGAGTACCAGGCTTTAGTTAGTATTTGAAAAGATTAAAAATAAATTTTTTTAAAAGATGTAAGAACATATTTTAAGAAGGTACTTTAAAACAGATTTTTTTAAAGGGTACTTTAAAAAGTTCTTTTTTAAAGAGTACTTATCGTTAAATAGTACCAAAAAGGCGCATTTTAAAGAACATATTTTAAAAAGGTACTTTAAAAAAGATTTTTTTAAAGGGTACTTTAAAAAGTACTTTTTTAAAGAGTACTTTTTGTTAAATAGTACTTTAAAAAAGGTACTTTTATTAAAGGTACTTTAAAAAGGCACTTTAAAAAAGGTATTTTTTAATAAGGTTTTTAAATCAGTTTTTAGTATACGACCAGGTAGAATTACTGGTGGACCTAAGGGCCACCGAATTGATGTCTGGGCACAACTTAGAAGAGAAGAAAAGACACAGCTTCAAATCTAGGCTGGTAAACGAGTGCAATTAGACTCTCGATGTGCTGAAGGACAAGTACAGGGTAACGATATTGTGCTCGGAGGAAATTAATTCATAAAGAGAATCGGCGAAGCCACCGATTAGTCACTACCCTTAGGACTCTATCTAACCGCTTAGTAGGAAGAACTAATCAGTCCCGGGAGTCTAGGAGAAATTTGCAAAGACTCACGAGCCATTTGGCTCATTATGGAAGCTGCAAAAATTAAACTGCTTCTGGGTTTGGACAGGAAAATTCTAATCGGCGTTGTAGATGTGATCACTAGCCATTAGGGCAATTTCATTAGGGCAATTACCAGTAGATGGGTAAAATGTCCATCGGATTACTGTAATTTGTGCGTGGATTAGTCAATTCTCGGCATTACAAAGCTGTAGGCGAAAGGCTGTTAGGCGAAAGATTCAACGAGGGTCTAAGCGATATCGCGTGGTATAATCTGGAAGATATCGTTGATTTCATCAGGCAGATCAGGTGGCTAGAACCCTCTGGTTCTTCGATTGAAGGTTTCGTTTCATGGGAACAACCTTTTTCAGCCTAACCTAACTTAAGTATACGTAAGAAGAAGCCCTGATTTTTAAGAGTTCTAAAAAAAAGTTCTTATGGACAAAGTTTTTAAGGTACTTTTTTAATAAAATAGTACTCTTTGCCAAAGTGTTGTATTAAATAGATACTTTCTGAAATGAGTTCTTTTTAGGAAAGAGTGAGGGTGGGGTGTTGACAGTTGACAGTTATTTTATTTTAATTAAAAGGTAGTTACTATTGATGTGATTAACTCTTCACATGATGCACAGTGGGATTGAATATCCTTAACTAAATAAATCTTGATTAATTTTTTTTTTTTAAACAAACTTGCTTTTTACAACACACATAGAGTTCCGGTGATATAAAGCTTTGTGAGAAAAATTTTGTCTCATGTATAACAATTTAAAACCTCCTTTAAAAAAATAATTGGAAATCATTCATTTATAATATTTTTCTTTCAACAAATCAGACCGTAACATTAAAAGTCAAGTTTAATTAAACACAATTTTTTGTTTCTCACACAGATATAAAATTTAAGCATTCGAACATTTATTTGTGTTTTATAAAATAAAAATAATAAAATAAATTAAATTAAAAAAATAAAAATAAAAATAAAAATAAAAATAATTGCAGTAGCGATTCGTGCAAAAAGAGATGGTTTGATTTTTTAATAAAATAAATTTCAAAGTAATGAGAAAAATAAAATAAATTAAGAAAAAAAATAAGTCTTTTTGTTTGTTCAACTTTTATGTAAAATGTGCAGTGACAAAGAAAAAGTCACTTTCATGTTCAACTTCAAGCTGAACTGAAGACAAAAAATACTGCGATACACACTCAAGACATGTTATTAATGGAGGCATGAATTAATGCTTTGGGACCTTGACATTTGCAACATTATGTTGCACATTTACAATGAACGAGTTAAGTTTTTCAACAAAAAAAAAATACAAACAAAAAATGTGGTAAACAAAATCTGCTGCAACGACAACTGCTACAAACGTTAACAAAAACGCATTTAACATTTAAGCAAAAAGACCAAGTAGACTTCCAGCAAACAAAAAAACAAAAAAAAACAAGTTGCAATGAAAAAGAAAGTGCTTGATGATGATTATTATTAACATTTCTTGTTTTTGCTGCAGATGGGTTGCTTGCTGTTGGTGAATTTCAATTACACAGTCGAGGCAAAAATGATGACGGCTTACATCGACTAATATGTATGATGATACGAGTATACAACAATCAAAAATTTCATATGCAGCACTTTCACCTTACATTACAAACAGCCTTTTCATATATATATATATACATATATTTTTTAAATTTAATTTTAGTTATTTTTATTTTCAGCAAAAACATGTTTCGTTTTATCTAAAATTTGGTTAAATTGGTTAAACCTCCTTTTGTTACAATAATTTCCAAACCCTGGAAAATACTTCTCATTACACATCACGATTTACTTAAAGTCCTGAGAAATATGATTCTGAGAAGCCGGCGAATCATTTGGTTAAATATCTTTTTTTTTTGTGTACAACAACTTTTCTTGTCTGCTAAAAATCCAGTCACGATAAGAGAAAAAATTCACTATTTTGATAGTGAAATTTTTTTATTTTAATTTTTACCAGTTTTACTTTAAATTCATTGCAAAATATTTAAAGCAGACATTTATTTACAACATTTACTTTTCATTGACAGCCTGTGAAATAAGCAGAAAACAGTATGGAGCATAAGTGATTGAACTATTTTTGGAATTTAAGTTTTACTACAAATTTATCGAAAAAAAGGTTCAGCTATTTAGGTTTACAAAGACAGGCTTTTAAAAATTGTTTTACAAAATGAAGCAGACATAATCCAGAAGTTATTTACAAGTGATCAAAATTAGGCGATTTACCTAGAGATCGGATAGTATTTTAGTAACGATGCTGATCTTGCATGTTGAGATTAGGTCTAACACCTATCACATAGTGTCGTATCGATGTCAATTGATCCCCACCTAGGCTAACGCCATGTTAAAGTGCGAGCTATATGTGTAGGGGGAAATATATGTATTCAGAAGGAGTAGGGTGTATTATTTAGAAGGTTATACCAAAGAAGACCTCTTATTTTATGGGCTCCTTTTTCTGCCCCTTTATTCCTCAATGATGTTGTACTTGATTTGTATTTTAGATTCTTAACAACTGATATCCGGTATGATGTGGTCAGTAACTGGCAGCGTTGGCTCTAACTTGACGGTAGACTTTAGTGTAGACTAGCTATATAAACAGACTTGTTCTCCCAGATTCAGGTTCCAGGAACCCTGGAGTCTGCTGACCGTTGACCCCATATACTCCAGAAGATCTCTTATTTTAGGGGCTCCTTTTTCTGCCCGCTCCTTTATACCTTAATGATGTGGTACTTAATTTGTAAATTAGATTCTGAACAACATAAATCCAGAGATTTACGTCAGTAGCTGGCTGACGGTAGTCTTAGGCGTAGACTAGATTTATAAATAGACCTGTTCTCCCAGATTCAGGTTCTAGGAACCCTGCAAGCTACTGACTCCATATACGCCGAAAGCACTGGGCTTTAAAGTATTACAACGTGCCAACAATTAGTATTAGTGACCCTAAGGGCTAGATTGGGTATGATGAGATCAAAAGATTAACGTCAGCACCTAACCGAGTTGGCCCTTATCAGACAGGTGAAATTATTGCGGTATTCATACGACGCATTGCGTCATTTAATTGGTGCAAAAAATTATTTCTGTATATACTATGGTAGCCTTCATGGATATTAAAGGAGTTTTTAACAATATTAATCACACGGCAATTACTCAAAAGTCTAAGAATGGACCAATCGATCATAAAATTCATAACGAGCTTGCTAAGACATAGGACAACATCATCCATATTTGACACGGCGAATTTCATAAAATTGGCAATAAGAGGCGCAGTAAAAGGTGAAGTTTTGTCTCCTTTATGCTATGGAGTGTAGCAATTAACTGGCTGCCTAAAAACTGGACTCCAGGCGCTTCAAAACTGTCATCTATGCAGATAATGTGTTGGTGGCAGGAGCTGGAATACATATTGATACGATAGCCCAGAGGTTGCAAACGAAACTCATGCAATGGGGAAAACAGAACTTGTATTATTGTCTAGGAAATCTTAATCCTTTAAGTTACCTAAATTAAATAGGATATCACTTGCTCTATCTAATAGTGCGAAATAATCTTTAATAATCTTTAATAATAGATTTAGTACTTTTGTCATACCTTTCGGTGAAGACCGTCTTCACTGGTTATTGTTTTCACCGAAAGATATGACAACAGTGTTTTATTTACTGGCGGAACAAATCCAATTAATTTAAAACCAGTAAATTTATTTTAGAGCGTACAAGGTCATTAAGGCAAAATACGTACACAAGAGCCTCATGTCAAGTGAAAAGAACTAAAACCTATGGCAAACAACTTCATTATATAGAAGTTATTGCACAATATGGTGATCGTAATAGCAGGAGCCATCAGTTCAAATCGCGTTTAACTGGTTACCAGTAGACATATTGGCCGTTCACTAGGTTAACATTAAGATCAGCAACCAGACTTTGACTCAAGTTTAAAAAAAAATGTTTAAATGTTCTTTCAAAACTTTTGCCTACCACTGTATTTTAATGAACGAATTGTATGAGTAGTATGTACCATGGTGTATGAACCATTCATTTACTGTTGGTTTTTTTCTTTAAAGGGCGGTATGAAATTGAAAAAAAAGAAACAAAAATTAAAATTTAATCAATCGTAACGTTAAAGTAATCGAAATTCGTAGAGAAAGTAAATAATTATATGAAACAAGACGAAAGACCTTTGCAGAACAAAAAAAAAAATTTTTTTAAAGTTGTGTGACCTTAACAATTTATTAAGGGACTGGCATTTTAAAAGCCAACAAGGTAAAGCAAAAATAATTTTTATTATTTATTTTTTACTTGTTAAATTTTAGAGATTAAAGATGGGCTTGTTTTTAACTCAAAGCAGTCTTATTTGAAGAAAAAAATAAAAATAAAATGATTTAAGGTAGGAATCAAATTTAATAATACCAGGGTTTTTTTCCAACATACGCGTATATTGTTAATTTTTAACTTAAATAAAAAATTATAAGAATTTTTTTCGAACTATTTTTAAATGAATAAATTAATTATTTAGGCTTAAGTTCTTAATTACACAGTGCAACACGAAAAAAAATAACCATATACGGACACCACTAGGTGATAAAAGACCAAAAAAAAAGACCTCTGTCTGCCAGTTTTGCCCAAAGTCCTCCAGGTTTTTTTTTATGGGCCCTCAAAGATGTGGGGCCTCGATGTCATTTTTGCAAAAAATGATCATTTACTCAAGCTCATATTTTGCAAACCGTTTGGAATTTTGATATACTCTTTGAGGCAAAGTTGTAGCTCTTGTCATAAAGAACAAAAATTGTTAACATATAAAATCAAAAAAACTTCATCTTCAAGCTCAAAATCGTAAAAAACTTTAAAAAATTAAATTTTTTTACCTTTTTTCCCCTGTTCAGGTCCATAGGTAGCAAACCGTTCAAAATTCAAGGAAACAATCAACTACAAAAATGAACCTAAGATCTCAATAAACAACTTTCTAGAACATATGAACTTCCTAGGAGTGATTCTTAACACCGTTTAGGTAGCGCTTAGGTAGCTAAAAAATTTTCGGGAAATTTTTCACTTTTGCGGCTACCTAAGCGCTACCTAAACGGTGTTAAGAATCACTCCTAGGAAGTTCATATGTTCTAGAAAGTTGTTTATTGAGATCTTAGGTTTATTTTTGTAGTTGATTATTTCCTTGAATTTTGAACGGTTTGCTACCTATGGACCTGAACAGGGGAAAAAAGTAAAAAAAAATTAATTTGTTTAAGTTTTTTGCTATTTTGAGCTTAAAGATGAAGTTTTTTTGATTTTATATGTTAACAATTTTTGTTCTTTATGACAAGAGCTACAACTTTGCCTCAGAGAGTATATCAAAATTCCAAACGGTTTGCAAAATATGAGCTTGAGTAAATGATAATTTTTTCCGAAAATGACATCGAGGCCCCACATCTTTGAGGGCCCATAAAAAAAAACCTGGAGGACTTTGGGCAAAACTGGGAGACAGGGGTCTTTTTTTTGGTCTTTTATGACGTAGTGGTGTCCATATATGGTTATTTTGCCATGACTTAAAAAATTACACAGTGTGTAATACAAGGATTTTTTTTTGTAACATACTCGTATATTGTTTATTTTTAACTTAAATAAAAAATTATATGAATTACTTTCGAACTATTTTTAAATGAATAAATTAATTATTTAGGCTTAAGTTCTTAAGATTCGAAGAGTGCTGAAGACGATCGTAGATGTCTAGAAAATGAATTCCACTCTGCTGGTGTCTAAGTTTTCTTTATCTTTTTATAATTAAGAACTTAAGCCTAAATAATTAATTTATTTAAATAAAAAATAAATATTTCATTTAATACAAAAATAGAAAACTGTTATAATAAAATAAAGAAACACATAGAAAACCACATTTAATTGATTTGATCTGTTTTTATTGTTGTATAAAGTCTCTTCTAGCTCGATTTAGTTTAACTACACGCAAAGAAAAAATATGGTTGAGGTAATTATATAGTAAGAGCAACATATTATGATTAATTTATATGATTGTAGAATAATCATAATTGTTATGTTAGAACCATATTTTGGTCATAATTAAATTGTTAAAAAAATTAAATTTGTGTAAATATAAAAATATTATAATAAAATATTACCATTATATAATAGAAATTAATTTTAGTGTGTTTAAAATATAATCTTTATATGGTTAAACAAAATGATTATGATATTGAAAACTATGAAATGTTAGACGGCCCCGCTTGTTTTAACATTATGGATGAAAAAACACAATTGTTTATTATTTCATTTATTAACCATTTTATATAAAATATGTATATGATGATTTCATTAATTCATACAATTTTTTTGGAAAATTTTATTGCTGCAAATGGAATACAAAGCAGCATTTTTTAGAATTTGTATCTGTCTGTTTGTGATCGCATCACGTAAAAACTACTGAATAAATTTTAATAAAATTTTGTAAGGTGGTAGCTTGGTATCTTGGTTCAAATATAGAATACTTTTTTTCCGCAAAACTATTTTATTTCCAAGAGAAAGTAGTGAAAAAATAGTGAAAGTACGCAATTTTACCGATTTAAGGGTACTGCAAACTTGGCAGCACCTTTTATTTTTGTCAGCGGTATATTTTAAACACTATTTATAGAATCTATAAAATTTTATGTAAATTTTAGAATTTTATCCAGGGATGGGTATGTACCTATATATAAAGAAAATAATTAAACCATAACTCAAGTACTTTAAAAGTAAGAGACTTAAAATTTCAAAGCAAAATCGAACAAAATATTATCAGGACGCCTACGACGTGACGGGTGCAGTTAGTAATTACATATGTATAAAAATTCAAAAAAAAATTTTCACAAAATTTTTTTTATTATTGTTTTTTTTTTTTTTTTGTTTTAATCACGAACCAGTAAAATCGGATGCCTAAAGCATGGTTTTTCTCTGCGTGTAGTGATTGTACAACTTTTTTAACCCAACCTTTCATAACCATTCGCTAATATGCTAACCATGGCATTGTAGCGCATATAGCCTAAGTAGCCTTATGAGCCAGGTCCTCAAAATTTTCTCCAGACTATAAGAGAAAAGTGACAAAAAATCGGATTTAAAGAAGGCATTGGTACTCATAAGCATTTTTCTCAATAAGAATTTAAGTAATAAGAATTTAGCCTAAACATTGAATGTAATTTTTCTTTCATTTTGACTAAAAAAAAATAGTTTAAATTCTTATTTTTCTCAAAAGAATTAAACATATAAACAATAAACAGAATTAGTTTGTAAGGCAACTTAACTATTAGCCAATTCAAAAAACAATTATAGTTTTTTTTTCTTTTTTTTTAAATAACAATTGTTTAGCTGTTACAAAACATCGGGGTATAATTAACACTTCTAAACGTCTTCCTATCAATGTGTGTGTGAATGAGTGTGTGAACACAACTATTAATTATCTGCCGCCTTGCAGTAAGATTTTAAACTTTTTCTTATTACGAAAGCGAAATGTTATATATTTTCTAATGTATGAGATAGAAGAAAAAGCAAAACAAATAAATATTTGTTTAAATATAAAGTATTTAAACAGCTTAAAAAAATATAGTTTTAAGAAAGTAAAAGTTTCAACACCCCATAATAAAGATCACTTTAATCACCAACAACATCATCATCATCGTCATCGTTATCAGTGACTACATAAGCTAACGCAATAAAGCTAAAAGAAAGAAAACAGATTTCAGAAACATTAACTTTAAAGAAAGCAAAAGCACCTAAAATAAGAAATAAACATAAAATGGAAATAAAAAAAGACACCACCAACAAAGAGAAAATAAATAGATAATAAATGTTTTGAAAATTTTAGTAAGTTTCTTTTAGATTTTTTTTAATAAATTAAAATAAAAATAATAAAAAAAAACTATTGAAACAGAGAGTTTTGAACTCTGATTAAAATCAATTAATTAACAATAAAATAACTTTAAACTCACCAAATAAAACCAAGCAAAACTTGAAAAAAAAACAAAAGACTTAAGACAGCTACAGCAGCTGTAATAAAAATCGAGAGAGCAGCAAACACAACAACAATCAAATGTCACTCTACAGATCAGGGCTGGTAAAATTAGAACTATATGTGGTACGTTTCGAACCTGAACAGTACAGGCACGGTATACCAATTTAAAAATTTTCCTAGTTTTATATTGTTGAGGTCTTTATGATTTTTGAGAATTTGGATTTCTAAAACCTTATAAGACTCTACTACAATTTTGATTATATTCTAACATAAAAGTCCCGATTAAAGAAAAAATTAATAACAACTTTCAGGTTAAATTAATAGAAAACGTAAAAGTATGGATATCTACAAGTCCACATCTCAGTTGCTTTGTGTTTCCTGTAAAAACAAAAACTAGAAAAATTATCTAGTCAGTAGATTAGGATAGTTAACAAAACAAAGTGTAAGAAAGAAAGAGGAATAAACTCTAATACATTTTACCAGGAGTGAGCTCTATGGCAACAACAACAGTACAATATAATATAAAGACAACTTTGATAACTTTGATAAGATTCCCCATGGCATCTACATTTAACAAGTTTTTGCCCGTTGTCCTAAGTCTTATGAAAGACAGTGCTGGTCTTCCATATATCTATCTGCCACATAGTTTGCAAGTATAATCTTCTTTGATTTTCATCATGGCTACTAGATAATACTTAAAGTTTCCATGACCTTTAACCCACATCATCGTAACCTCATTAACCGAGGCACATCTATTAAGTTTTAAAACATATTCCAATACTAGAGTACACGTATACCTGCCTCATCTGTTTTATAACCGTCTGGTTGTCAAGTCCAATGACAATCTTTCTTTCATGCACCCGACTTACCAGCAGATAACCCAACGCATACAGCAATACAAGCAATTCTGCCTGGTAATCGGAGAAGTACCCCCACCCTGTACGTACACCTGTCCATCTGTCAATATGGTGAATTTTTTTAAAGAATTTTTTTGCTTTTTTCTGAACATTTTAAAGCAATTTAGATTGCAGAAAAGTCATAATTTTAACAAAACAATTTTCCAAAAAATTTTTACAACAAATTTTCAAAAAATTTAAAAAAAAATTTTAAGCATAAATTTTACAAAAAAATTAAAAAAAAAATTTGTTAAAAAAAATTAAAAAAAAACATTTTTATTAAAAATTTAAAAAAATATATAAATATTTTCCAAAAAAACAAATTTTAAAAAATTATTTTTTCAAAAATTAAAAAAAAACATTCTTATTAAAAATTTTTAAAAAAATTATCTAAATATTTTCCAAAACAACAAATCTTAGAAATAATTTTACAAAAAAATTAAAAAAAAACAATTTTAAAAACATTATTAACCAAAATTAATAAATAATTCTAAATATTTACCAAAATTTTTTTTAAAAAAAAGTTTAAAAAAAAATTTTTCAAAAAATATTAATAAAAATTCTATAGATATTTACTAAAAACAAATTTTTACTTTAACAAAAAATTTCAATAATAGTTTTTTCAATAAAATTTTTACAAAGATTTCCTTAAAAATTTTTCAAAAGATTTCCAATTAAATTTTTACCAAATAGTTTCCATAAAATTTTTACAAAAAACTTTCAATAAAATTTTTACAAAAAACTTTCAATAAAATATTTACACAAAATTTTCAATAAAAATTTTTTCCCAAAATTTAAAAAAAAGTCTAAAATCTTTACATAAATATTTTTTTTTATAAAAAATTTGTCCAAAAATTATTAAAAAAAATTTTCAAAAAAAGTTAAAAAAAATAAATGTACAAAAAAATATTTTAAAACAAATATTTATAAAAACTTTTCTAAAAAAGTTCATAAAAAATTTTACCAAAATAATATTTTAAAATAAATTTTTATAAAAAGTTTTCCAAAGTTTTCCATTTTCTATAAAATTAAACAAAATGTTCTATAAAATTAAAAAAATTCTATAAAATTTTTACAATAAAAAATTCTATAAAATTTTTACAATAAAAAATTTTTACAAAAAAAATCTATAACATTTTTACAAAAAAAAAAAAATTCTATAAAATTTTTACAAAAAAAAATTCTATAAAATTTTTACAAAAAAAAATTCTATAAAAAAAATTCTATAAAATTTTTACAAAAAAAAATTCTATAAAATTTTTACAAAAAAAAATTCTATAAATATTTTACAAAAAAAAAATCTATAAAATTCTATAAAATTTTTACAAAAAAAAAATTCTAAAAAGTCAATTTAAAAATTACATTTCTACAGATGTTTGTATGTGACAATTACTAAGATCATCATCTTCATTATTAAACTTATGATTGTGGTATTTCAAAATTAAACACGACAATAAACATCATCTTTCTTAACTGCTGCTGCTTCTGTCTGTTCTGTTGTGTTGTGGTTGGCTGATGTATTAAAAAAATGTGTTAAAGGTTTTAGCCTAGATTTTTTTCTGTTTTTGGTATGACATTTGCTTTGGTTTGTTTGTTTATTTCTTTCTTTTTATTCTATTAACACTTTGTAACTAATTAAAATAAAAAAAAAGTAGCTGGTACAAGCGTGTTTAGGTTATTCAAGAATTTTTTTTTAGGTAAGAAACAGTAAAAGCAGTTACTCTGTTGTCTTAAGCAAAACACGAAAACAGCATAAACTCATGTTTTTTTTATATAAAAGAAAAACTAGATCATGCAAAAAATGATTTTAAGACATAATTTGCAATTATTTTACAAACTAGCAGGGCCTGTTTTAAAAGTTTTTAATTAGAGACAAATTAAATTTACATATAAAAATATTCCATAAACTGACAAGTACAAAGTAGCGAAAGCAGACTCTTAGCAAAGATGCTGACTCAGTAAAACGGGCAAAGAGAATAAAACGATTTTAAATATTTAAATATATTTCGAGTTGAAACTCGTACAGGATGGGTTCCATACTACCGCATATTATTTAGTTTAACATAAAATTTTCTAAATTTTCTCATAGCTCTTAAGGTAGTTAACAACACTTATTATCGTAACCACAAAAAGTTGAAAAGCCAAATATGATTTTCTGCAGTTTTTATTCTCTCGATTTTATTTGCTTTTGTTAACAATGCTTTGTTAACTGCACATTTTTATTTATTTACTAGCTAACCCCGGTGCGCTTCGCTACACCCATCCACAAAAAAGTACAATAAAAACTTGAAAGAAAGGTATGGTCAGCCTTTAAATCGTAAACTTTCGCTATTCTCACAACAAAAATATTTAATTTTATATGCAAAGTACTACGCCCACAGTTCCTGATAATAATTAACACGATAATATGTATGAGAGGTACCACTCCCACCATTCTAATCCAGTCTGTATTTTGTTAGATTATGCACATTAGTATGAGGGTTACTTTTACAAATTTTTAGGACTCTATATATTGTAGTTTTCTAGGTACACTTTTTATGCGAGGTGCCACGCCTACTTTCCTAAACAAATCTCTATTTTTCTAGACTATGCACATTAATATGAACGTTACTTGTCGTTCTCTAGGTGAAGTATAATAATTTTTCACTTTGTATGCGAGGTACCACGCCCACCGTCCCAATCCAGTCTGTGTTTAGCTAAACTATGTACGTTAATATGATAGTTACTGGTGCGAAATTCCTAGGCGCTACCTATTGAAGTTCCCTAGATACAGGATAATAATTTTTCACTTTGTATGGGAGGTACCACGCCCTTCGACCCAATCCAGTCTGTGTTTTGTTAGACTATGCAGGCTACTTCTTTCAAAGTTTCAAGACTCTAACTATTGCAGATCTCCAGGTGGGCGATAATAATTTTTCACTTCGTATGGGCGATACCACGCCCACTATTCCAATCCAGCCTGCGTTTCGGTAAACTATTTATCGTCGCGTTAATTCTTAAACCACGTAAGCGATTTTAAAATTTTTTTCTTTATTTGAAAGGTTATGCTTTGAGGTTGGTCCCATTTCAAAACAGTTCATTATATTAAAAATTAAAGGGTGTCCCCATACAACATACATGTTTTTTAGGTGTATTAAGAACCGTAAGGGGCACCAAATTAAAATTTTAAAAAATTGCGTATCGCCATAGCTCCCAACAGCAGAAATTAATAAAAAAATTAATTTAAAGGGTGTCCCCATAGGTGACGTAATTTGACCTATTTGAGCCTATCTCTTGAACCGTTATAGGCAAAACCTTGAAAATTTTACAGAATGTCGATTACTATGACCGTTATAATAAAATGTATAAATATTCAATATTTTAAAGGGTGCTCCAATAGTTCATTTAATTTGATGTATATGGCAATACTTTTAAACAGACCGCTGAAATTTTCAAAGAACCTGTATTGCTAAGACCACTATAACAAAAAGTATAAAATTTGAATTTGGAAATAAAAGGGTGTCCCAATAGTTAATGTTTCTATGTATGTGGCCAAACTTTTGAACTGTTAGAGACAGACAGCTGAAATTTACAAGGAACCTCTATTGCAAAGTCCACTACAGCAAGTATACAATTTGAATTTAGAAACTAAAGGGTGTCCCCATAAATTATGTAATTTGATCTATATGGCAGAATTTCCACTACTTTCTCTGGTATGATAACAAGTATAAATATTTGGAATTATAATGTAAAGGGTGTCCCAATAGTTCATGTAATTTGATATATATGGTTAAACTTTTTAACCGTTATAGACAGATAGTTGAAATTTAAACAGAACCTTTGTGGCCAAGTCCTCTATAACAACAGGTCTTTAATTTAAAATTCTAAAGTAAAGGGTGTCCCAATAGGTGATGTTATTTGATCTATGTGATTTTTTTATTTTTTTTTTTTATTTTTAGTTTATAACTTGTGCCCTTCTATCTGTTTTGAAGTCGGTTTTTTTTTGCAAAAATTATTGTAATCTTAAATACAAAAAACTTAGTGGTAGAGACTTTAACATTTCCAACTTGAAATATAAAGACCATTATATTTTGCATGCAAATGTCATTTGTATGGCGCTTACGAGGTTTTGAAAAATGATTTATTTATTTATTTTTCATACAAACTTGTTAAGATGAGAATGTAGTCTGGTGGCAAATGTTATTTTCTACCATAAAAACCAAAAAAGTCAATTTCGAAAAAATGTCGCTTACGTGGTTTAAGAAGAAACGTGACGTTATATTAAAATTTCACAGATCTACCTATTATAGTTCTCAACCTACTTTAAAAAAATGGGCGTAAAAGAAGGCGTGGTCAACTTTACTTACCGTTAAAACCTAAATTGGGCTATGACGAAGAATTTAACAAAAAAAAAAAATGGCCAAATCAGTGCAATCATTCTTAAGTGATGTGATTACCAACGAGCCACATTTGATTTTATTTATATAGAAGATATGCACGGAAATTTAATTTTTTATACGTTCCGCATTTGCACTATCAAATTGATTTTATTAAATCAATTTCCAATATTATTTATATTCTTTTTCAGTGGCCATAGTAATACACCGTCTGAGAAAATGTGAAGTGTGGACATATTACGGTTCAAGAGATAAAACCCTGTGACATTGAAGGTACCATTAAGCTCTTAATCTTTGGGTGTTGAACTATTATATATTATTGAAATATATACAATATTATTTCACGCTCAAATACATGCTTATATCAATTACTAAAAAGTGTAAGTTCTTTCACTTTTCATCTTTCACTGAACGATGTGTTGGAAGAAAGAAAAAACACATCAAGTTTAGATATACGAAGGAAGAGAATTGTATTCTTTCTTCTTCTATGTTTCACTGAATAATTGATTTTGAAAGTGAAAGATAAATATTGTGAATGAAATAGTCTAGTAAAGTTTTCTGAATGAGAATGAATGATTCACTAAAATTAATTATTGTTTGTCACCCTAAGCTTTAGCATTTAAATAATTTTACTTTATTTATGATAGAAATTTTTCTAAGACATAAAATGATGTTATTTGGCACTAAAATAATTGAGTAAAATTACTTTTTTGTATTGTTTCTTTTTTTAGCATATGTACGAGTATCTTGCCAAAAAAGGCTTGCAATCAAATACTTAGCATTTGACATTAAAAAAAAAAAATAATAAACACAAAAAAGTCATAATTTCTTCAAGAATAATATGCAACACCTCCACTTTGTTTCATTACGAGTTTGTTGAATGATGTGTTCTTGTTTTTTATATACATTTTTTTTTTTCAAAGGAAATTACCTTAATTGCGTGTCGTTTTCTTCAAATGTTTTTGTTGTTGTTGCCTGCAATAATGTGTGTTTTGTTGCTAAATCTCGTTTGTTGTAACACATTTTCCTTAAAACTGTTTGATTTTTTTTTTTTTTTTTGTTCAAGTTCTTTTTGTGTTAGAAAAATTAAAAAATTTATTAACATTTAAAGAGAAAGCCAAAACATCTGTTTTATTTTTAGTTTTATTTCTTTTGTAATTTTGTAAGCTTAAACTTAAAATTTTTCTTTTATTTTTTTGAACGTCAAGCAGTTGCTTTTGTCATTATTCAGCTGCCTTTTTTCAAAGAGGGTTCAGTTAAAGTGTTTTGAAAAAAATGGAAATAATGTGGTTGGGTTTATTATTTTTTTTTTATAAGAAAAGAGTTAAAAAAATCAATTCATACATATAATAAAAAAGTAACTCATTTCCGTCTGTCTGTCTGTCTGCTTTTCGTTTGTGTTCACATCACGTAAAAACTACTGGATGGATTTTAACAAAATTTTGTGAGAAAGTACCTTAGCATCTTGATTCCAATATAGGATACATTTATTCCCGCAAAAATGTCTCATTTCCAAGAGAAAGTGGAGTAAAGGCAGTGAAAGTACACCATTTCCGGTTTAAGGTACTAAGATTTTTAGGTTTTAAACTTTGATATTTTAAACACGGTTGCGCACCTTTTATTTTTGAATGTGGAATATTTTAAACACTATTGCGCACAGATGGCGCCAGTTGAATAAAATTTGTATTTGATTTGTATTTTTACTTTGTGGAATTACATTGTTATTAAAATATTTTAAACGCCTCTTACCTGTGTACAATAATATTTACAATAATATTCAGAATTTTAGAATTTTTTATAAATCTTAGAATTTTATCCAGGGAATTTTATCCAGGTACCTTTGTATAAAGTAAATACATAAACCATAATTGAAGCACTCTAAGAGTCTTACTTTCAAAGCAAAATCGCGCAAAATATTGTCAGGAAGCCTACGACGCACACTGGGTTGAAATTGTTAAAAACGGTTCTTAATACAGGCGTTAGAGATAGCACTTATTTTTTCGTTTCGTAGTATTAAGTGGGTCTTTACTACTGAAAAAAAAAAATATTTAAAAAAAAAACATTTTTTTAAATGCCAGGGGTGTTCGTTTGTCAGCTCGTATGACTATTTCAATTGCTTTATAAGCTCAATTTTTAAAGATAAATGAATGAAATTTGAGCAATTTGATTTTTTTAGGTTAGTAACTGAACATACAAAAATTCAACAAAATCGGTAAATGATTTCGTATAGCCACCATACAAAATTTTCCTGGAAATATACGCCATACTAATCTTTATTTATTAAAATGTTTTTATTAATATAAATTTACATTTTATGTTTAATACTATTAGACTTCATATTCGCTATCACAAAAATAAATATCATCAGAATTATTTTCTTCAGAAATTTAAGGTAATAATAGAAGGTCCAATACCTGCTGTGGTAGCACGCTAATTTTCTTTTTGTAATTTTTGCTTATATTACTAATAATAGGATCAGAGCTAAAATCTATTAAAAATATCTTTATTGGACTTTTCACTACTGCATTTCCGTGAAAAATGTTCTCTGTATGATTTAAAATCTTTATTACGAGCTTCCTGTGCTTCCTCCGATAACTGGCCAATAGGTAACAGTGCATGAGTAATAATCTGCGGACCATGTATTAAAAATTTATGTAAAGTGGGAGACATGTTATACCATGGGTATTTTTCAACAAAGTATTTTACAGTCGATAAAGTAATTTTCTTAATTTTTCAACATTAATCTGATGACCGCACGATACAGCAACTAAAATAGTATGATTAGTTCAACGTAGATTTTTGTAATTTCCGCAGAAAATTCGAGATTTAAAAAAAATGTCTGGCTGTATTTCCGTCATTTGAGTTTCCAAATCCTGGTTTTGGTTGATCAACTATAAGTCCGGTTTTTCTTCTTCCCCAAACCGGATTTGAATTTCTACTTGAAAGTGAAAAATTATTGTTTTTTACACCAATTTTCCAAAAAAAAATATTAAAAATATTTCTACAACAAAAATATTTAACTTAGATACATATTTGAGTTTCCAAATACCTGAAGTTGAAGGTTCCATTGAAAAAATATTTATGCTTTTATGCTAGGAAAATACAAAAATGTAATTAAAAAAAATATATTTTTCAGTTTTTACCACTGCTTTCAAAAACTCCAACTTTGACAATGCACAACTCGAAAACTAGATAACATAGAAAAATTAAAAAGATAATTAGTGATGCCCAATTTTGTTTACTATAACCTGAAATAGATTAGTTTTTTAAAATACAAAATTTTCAATTCAGAGCCATTATTGGGAATTTCAACCCAACGTGCGACGTGACGGGCACAGCTAGTCTAAACATAAAAACGAATGTACACTGAACCAAAAAATTACCTAAATACCTAAACAAACAAACTAGTTAATTTAATTAATTTAATTTTTAATTTAATAGTTAATTAATTTAAAATATGTAAAACATACATCTATCCATTAGATGTCAAAGGCCAAAAAATCATATCAATTTCTTTTTTTTTTTTTTGTTCATTATGTACCTAATGGCAGAACCATTACTTAATTACTTAAAAATTATCAGAGATCCAAACACACTTTTTACTCTTAAAATAAATTTAAAAAAAAGTAGTATCGATATTGTTAATTATTAAAAACAAATAAAAGAAATATTAAACAAAATAGTCATCAAATAGTAAAGATTAAAAAAAAAAATCATGAAACAAAAGCAAAGAGTAGAATGAGCAAAACTTTCGTTAATAGAATTCTACGACTTACTTTAAAGTGGGTTAAATAAATTTACCTTTAAACATTCATACAAACTCAAAACCAAATGTTTATTTAAAAAAGGGCGTAACTAGTTGTAGCCCGTTGAAGAGCATTTAATATTTGTTTGTTGAATTTAAAATATTATTTAAAAATGTAAGACATGTCTTAGCTAAATTGGTTTAGTACCTAAAAATTTTAAAATATAAACAAAAGAGAAAGTTAAAGCATACAAAAGAAAAAACTAAAAATAAATGAAATGAAAACAAATAAAAACATAAATTTAAAAATAAAATTTCTTAGGAAAAAATTTTGAAATTCTTAACTACAAATTTCGTGATTAACGTTTAAAAAAAAAAAAAAAACTTACATACTTATTACTTAGTTGGCTTATTTCCTTAACAAAAAAAAAGAAAAAAAATACTCAGCTAGTTATTACCAAGTTGGCTTATTTTCTTTATAAAAAATTACTGAATTAAAATTCAGTGTGTTTAACCGCGCCTACATGCAGTTCGTAACTATGACTTTGTGTAGTAAAAACCTTGATTTTTAGATTAAGAAAAATACTACAAACTAAAATAATAGTGTCATCATTATTTTTTTTTTTTATAAATTAAAATATTTTTTTTGTTTATCTTTACCTAAAATATTAGTCACTCTCAAGCACGAAAAATTAAAAGAAAGAAAATTAAATTCACTAATTAATAAACAATAAACGTTTGCTGGTTTAGTTTCTTTATAAATGGCCTACTTTTTTTTGAACCTCCATAAAGTTGTACAATAAAAAAATATATCTAATATAAAATATATCCTTTAATATGCTTTAAAATAGAATAACAATAACAATTAAAATATATATATGTATATGCACATGCACATGCACATATGGGAAATATTTATGTGATTTTTTAATTGTAATTTGAAAAAAAAAATTATAAAAAATTAATAAAAAATTAACTAAAACAAAAGAATTGCCAGAAGAAAAACATTAAAACATCATTTTATTAAGAAAAAACAAAAGACTTAAGACACAAACCTGTCTTTGTTGTTTTTTTACTCACTGCTTCATTTGTTTTCTCATCACACATACATGCAGTCCCATGCACATGCTCATGCACATGAACATTTACATGCCCACCGAAAGAACACTCATACAGTTTTTAATAAAATAAGTTACACTTTTAATATTTGAAAATTAGTATTCACTTCACCACAGGTGTAAGGGTTTGTCATTCAGAAATTTTTTACAGTGGGCGTAATAACAATAAAACTCTACAAATTGTTTAAATTTACTGCATGTATTTTTTATCATTATACAAGGTGCAGGGCGCAAATTTAATCATCCAATTTAGTTTTTTTATAGATTTTTTACTAAATAAAACAAAAATGATTTTGAGTGATGGAAATCTTTATTTGGGTGTATAGCGAGCGCTCCATTGCTTGTCTCTTTGTATACTGCAGTTGTCTATGTAATAAATTTTAAATATGGTTAAAGTATGATGCTATTGGCACCTATATAACATATATCGATCAAATTTGCGCTACCTGTACATCTATATGAATAAAGCACAAAATGTGTTTTCAGAGTTCTCTGGCAGAATTGGGGGATATCAATGATAGTTTGTAATTAATTACACTTACAATTACGCAATTATATACAATTTTAATTCTTCAATTACAATTACATTTAACTATTTGTAATTGTAATTGAGATTTTTTGTACACAATTACATGTAATGTGTAATTGAAAAATTTTAATTACTTGTGATATATAATTGGAAATTTTCAACTACAAACTACATGTAATTGTAATTGAAAAAAAATTCATTATAATTACATGTAATGGAATGATATATTTTTGTTCAATTAAAAGTAATGATTATTGCCTAATTACAATTAGGCAATAATAATAACAATTAGTCAATAATAACAACAACATATAGCCCACCAACGATAGAAGATACCTCTCATGTGTGAGAGTCCGTATTTCAAACTCTATTTGCGAGCTACTCGAAACAAAACTCAAACAAAAGTCCTTTACTCCTAAACTCATAAGAATTAAAACCTTAAAAAATCGGGTGATTAAATTTTAAGGTCCGATGTTGAATGTGAACCACACCAAAACGTTAAGTTTGTTTTCTGCATTTAATTTGACATTTCTCAATTTCAGACTAACTCAATTTAAAAAATATGGAAAGGTACACAAACGAGCAATGGTCAGAATGGTGGCAAGAAATGGCAACAGTGGATTGAAGTGGTCAAGATTTGCGTCGATACCTAGCCGTGGGCCCATATTCGACGGTTGAAACAAAGACGTAGACTAGCGGCCCCACTGTGTAGTAACGGCACACCCTACAATAACGTGCCCTGTGTAAGAGGCACGATAAACGAATTTTAGATGAGTCGCACAGTCACAGTGAGTAGCAATTTTTGGAACATGGCAAGCCATGAACCCATGTTTTAACCTCTTGCTTAGGGGTTAAAGACTATCCAACTCCTTCTGTTGAGAATGCAACAGCACATTTTGATCCACAGTGCTCCTACTCGGCATACATCGCTCTGAAACCAAAACCACCACGTGTACCCCCCGAAGGGGACCTCACCAATAAGCGGACACAGCGACGAGAGAGTCTCTGTGGGGCTACCAATTCCCGTGGTACCAGTCCTGCAGTGACAATTGCAATACCCGGGGGGAGGCAACAGTGAATTATCAATTTTCGAAGCAAATCATCTTCAGTGATGAGGCATATTTTCACCTCAGTGGATTTGTCAATAAGCAGAATTGACGCATTTGGCCGAATGACAATCCAAGAGTGATTGTCAAAAAACCAATGCACCCACAAATAGTGACTGTTTAGTGTGTTTTATGGGCTGGCGGCATCATCGGGCAGTTACTGTGAATGGTGTTCGCTATCGTGAGATGATAACGAACTTTTTATTGCCTGAATTGGAGGATATATATGTGGACTATATATGGTTTCAATAGGACAGTGCCACCTGCCATACTGCTAACGAAACAATGGCTCTTTTGCGCAACAACTTCAATGGCCGTGTTATCTCACGTGGTGGCGATGTCATTAGGCCGCCAAGATCATGTGATTTGACACCATTGGTCTTCTTTCTTTGGAGTTATTTGGAAGAAAAGGTGTACGTCGATAAGCCAGCAACAATTCAAGAACTAAGGGATGAGATAATGCGGCACATTAATGGCATAGCACCTTAATTATGCCTCAGCGTTAATTATGTCCAGCATCGGCTGGAGGTGTGACGCTGAGGTCGCGGCGGCCATTTGGCCAATATTTTGTTCCATGCATAATTGAACCATACCAATAATATCATAATAAAAAGAAATGACAATAATTTCCTAAATAATTTGAGTTTAATTCAAAATCAACATGGGCCCCTTAAAACCCAATCACCCTTTACTTATTTCAAAAGACTTTTCTTAAATTTATAAATTGTTTACTTGAAGCAATATTTAAATGTGAGTATTTGAATGGAAATGGTTATCACAAAAAGACTCTTAATTATAATATTAATAGCAGCCCTGGGAAGATAATCGTATTTAAACTGTAAAATCTTGGCCACAACCACAAAAAACCAACAGTTGTTTAAAACAGTTTCTGGTATAAAAAACTAACTTTTTGTATTTAAATTTATTAAGTTTTCCTAAAAATCTTTTAAAAATTTTTGAAATTTTTTCTATTTCTAAAAATTTTATGCAACAATAGTTTGTCTAGCTGTTGTACAACAAAATTTCAAACAAAGTATTTTCTTAATAAGCAAAATATTCCCAATATTGTTTAAGGTTTTTCAAAGTTATTTTGCTTTAAAATTGTTTTGTTTTTTTTTTCTTTAATTTCTTTGATTTTTACACAATAACATTTTGAGCAAGAAACTGAAATCATATAATTTAAGTTAGTTGTACTTCTCATCTGTCTGTCTGTCTATCTGTCCTCTGTATGAATGTTTGTGTAAAACAAAATATGTATTTAGTTGGTTCAACAAATAACTAACCTGTTCTTTTAAGTTGGCATTAAGCCAAAACAATGTCTTTGTGCAAGAAAAATAGAAAACTAACAGCACAACTACATTAAGAAATAAATACGCTCGTGTACCATTATGAAAAAGTCAATGTTTGTTTTGCAGTTTTTTTATTTTTCAAATGCTCTGCAGCAGCTTTAAAATAAACCTAGAAAACAAGGTGTAAAACACCGTTTACTTTATTGGCAGATCAACGTTAGCAATTGCAAAAATTATTACAGCTTTAAAATGAATTTCTAAAGTAAGGCTTAAGTTCGATTTATGATCTCTAAGTTGAAAGAGTATATTTTAAAATTTAGGTGGTTAATTTTAAACAAAAAATGGGAAAATTATTATCTTAGACACAGAAATTATTATTATTATTATATTTCGAAACAAATCATCCTTCATCAGAATTATATGCATCTGCACTTTGAGTAGTGACTAGTTGGTAAACATCATCTATTTAAGCAATTAAACTCGGAAAATAGAATTCGAGAAAATTTTACTAAATCATCCATAGTCAGTTGGTGAGAAGAAAGTCTACCACCACCTAGGCCTTTCTCTCTTATTTTTTTTTTTTTGCTTTATTAAAATTTAAATAATAGTGGCCTGTTTTCTAAAGGCGAACGAAATCGAGTCGGTCTCTTACATATTAATAATATAGATTTGTTTTACTCGGAAACTTGTTCTATTGTATAAAAACATTTTGTCATTCGTGTCATTATTTACATACAATCAAAATTAGAAAAGAGACTAACAATTGCAAATAATTTAGCCAAATGTGATTGGGACTCACTCACGAAGGGTTTCGTATCACTATAAACATTTAATTTTAAATTAAAATCACCATTAAATTGATATGATAATTTATTTAAAATTTAAACAGGAGTATATTGGCAATCTATCCGCACATTACTTTTTTTTTAAATTGTATTGGCTCTCAAAATTTATTGAGCAATCCTAATTCCATCAAACTTGGTGGGAAAATATCTTATGGTCTTAGGCTATTAAGGTTTGAAAATTAAAAAAAATCGGACCAAGGAGAAAAAAGTTCGCCTCACAAGAACTGATCCTACCTCTGAAAAATTCAATTTTGTTTTAAATTTTCTCACACTTTCGTTTAGCAAATGCAATCTTTAAGGTCAGCGAATGTTCAAAAATCTAAACTTGGATAGAGGAAATTGTAAAATAACATTTTCGCCCGCCCCCTTCTGTGGGCGGTGACATAAAATATTTTTGTGAAAAAATAATGTCATTAATAATAATTAATTAATTAATACCATAAATATTAAATTTTTAACTTTTTATGGCCAGGGGGAGGTATCCCTCTAATCCCACCCCCGAAACGTGAAAAGGTGAAATTTAAAATTTTTTTTTTTTTTTTGTAATATCCAAAAAATATTAAAATTGAAGCTTTTATGTGGAAGAAAAGGTGCCTTCCCAATTCTTAACCCATCCCCACCACCCAAGAATATTAATAAAAAATACATTTTTATAATTTATTCTTTATAGTATTTAATTTATATGAAAATAATTTATGCGTAACTAGCTGTGTCCGCCACTTTGTCGGCGTCCTTACAATATTTAGTTCGAATTAGTTATAAAGGAGCCCAATTACATTATGTAACTTATGTCGCTGAAATTTATCTCTTTTCTTCTTTAAAAGTTTATTTGTATTTATATCGTGCAAATTTTATTGCAGCAATTTGTGTGGATGGACGCATTTGTTTACATTTTAAACTTCATAATTATAACTGCGAACTAGGGAGAAAATGAATTTCAAGAGTATATGTATATGTGTACCAATAGTATATGTGTAGCACGCCCCTTTTAATTGTTCTTTACTCTCTCCATCTATATAAAAGCGAGAAAGTAATACACCCCAAATTTTAAGACTCTTACTTTTATAGTGCTTCAGTTATGGTTTATGTATTTACTTTATATAGAGGTACCCATCCCTGGGTAAATACTCAGGAACAAATGCTTTATATAAAATTCTAAAATTTATATAAAATTTCATATTTATTGTAGAGTTCTGTAAATAGTGTTTAAAATATACCGCTTTTAAAAATAAAAGGTGCTGTTAAATTTGCAGTACCTTTAAATTGGTAAAATTGAGTGCATTCAGTACTTTTTCTCTATTTTTTCTTGAAAACGAGATATATTTAAGACTCCTATATTTGAACCAAGATACTAAGCTTACTTCTCACAAAATTTTATAAAAATATATCAAGTAGTTTTTACGTGATGCGAACACAGACAGACAAATGGACAGACAGAGAGAGAAAAATTCTAAAAATTGCTGTTTTGTATTCCATTTCAATTACTCACAGAAAAATTTTTTTAAATATACAAAAAATTGTTCCAAAAAAGGTTTTAATTAGTTTTAAATTAAAGTTCAATTAATTTTTTAATTCATTCAAATATATATTCGTTTAAAACAAAACAAAAAAATCTAAATTAAACGAATAATTGAATCAATAAATTAATTAATTAAATTTTAACCTGAAACCAATTAAAACCTTTAATTGGTTCAAATATTTTTTTCTGTACCAGCAACATAATTTTCAAAAAATATTTCATATACAGAAATAGTCCTGCTACAGGATAGTACATGTTTACATGTTTGTAAATTTTTCTATCATTTTTTCGAAATCGAACCCGCAACTCCCAATCAGTCTATCGAGGCATTTAAATGGCAAGAACAACACAGCTAAATAAAGGGCAATTAAATGAGCCTAGGCCTTCTAAAAGCGTGCTTCTTTGGAAGGAACGGAAAAGTGATAGTCGTAGAGAAAGAAAGCCGTTTTAGTTTTACCGCTGGGTATATATTTATTTTTAGGCTAGAGAGAGCAGAATAATGTCGTAAAATCTGCAAGAGTTCGGATTGAAATGTGTTTTTGAATTCGCTATTTAATTTACAGACATAATTTTAAGAATTTGTAAACTCGGTATATTAATGGCAGAAATTTCGATAATCGCTATTTTTTTCATTTCTTTTATGTTGTTGTTTGTGCTTGATATAAAATTTCATCTGTATGTAAAATAAATAGTTCGACTAATAAAAATTTCAAATATTCAATTTAATTTTTTTTAATCGTTATTTACAAAGCACTTTCGTTGTGCGATTTAACACCTCTGGATTGCTTTTAATGAGGCTAAGTTAGGTGACTGGTTTATGCCGCCAAACCAGTAACTCTTGTTGATTAGACTGATCGAATGTACTATGTAATTCGTAGCCGCGGTGGACATATGCCAGATATAATATTTAAAAATAAACGCCATGAAATTATCTTCGATTATAATAAAAAAAAAATTCATTCCATCAATATTTCTCTCTTGTATTATCATTTTAAGTTCTCATGCAGCTAAAAAAATCACCCGTTACATATTAAAATCATTAAATTTTTGTTGTATTAAATTTTCATTTACTTTTCAACATTTAATTTCATTCTCAAATACTTGACAGTAATTGAAAATTACAACAGAATTTGAAATACCTGCGGTCACTCTAGTGTTTAGCGCAAACTGCTGTTAGACGATACGAACTTTACAAATACTCAATTTCCAATTTATATGCATAACATGTTATTTTTTATAATATTTACTTTGGATTTAATTACGTTTGAAAAACAACTGCTTTATCAAATTGAACCAATTTCTGGATTTGTTTAAACCGTTTAATTGAATTAAAAAAAAGAAGTTGGCACCAAACATGTAAATTCATTATTAAAAATATAAGAATAATACATTTATTTTCTACTCATAATAAAGGGTTTTCTAATAGGAACGTTTAAGAATCGACTGTAAAAAACGACCATGTATGCAAAACCGTTGCATTTGTGGTTAATTTAATAATTCTCGTAAATTTTTATACTTTGCTAATGTTGCTAGTAGAGTTGGCAAACTATCGATAGAAAAACTATCGATAAAATCGATTTTTAAAAGATTTGTAAAAATATATGTAATACGCTTAATTTTAGTGGAGGGTTTGTAATAAAAAAAAGATCATTACTTGAACAACTAATAAAACGAAAAAAAAAACTAATAAAACATAAAAAAAGAAACAAAACATTTGAAATTCATGTCTTCCAAAGATATATTGAGATCAATTTTCTTCTTCTAAAAATAAACGCCTGATCTTCTATATATATAATCAAACTGTAACAGGACTGTGTCTGTATATAAAATATTTTTTGAAAATGTTGTTACTGATGCAGATAGTAATCGATATAAAACAAAAAGCATAAATTTTTGAAATTTTTATCGAACACGTAAAACTAACTACTTGATAAATATTAGTAAAGTTCATTTATGAGTTACCTCAATACGTCGTTTTAAATATAGGGCACTATTTTCTTATTTCACTTCCAATAGAAAATAGATATTAAAATCCGAATGACTTGGCAGCTCCTTTTATTTTTGTAAACGAGAAATTTTAGATACTAGTTAAGGCCGGGATTCACTATCCTACACAATCGTACGATTCAATCACAAAAAAATTTAACAGAATTCTGTCCTGCTCAAAAATCGTTTCAAAATGGCGATGTTGATGCCACACTGTCATACAAGATAAGATTTTGCAACTCTGATCTCATGGAAAAATACTATTTTATGAATTTTTCAAAAGATTACAAAATCGCACAGATGTGTCAAAAAGTCTGTGTCATACATACACTTTTAATCCACACTATCATACTTTTTGAGCACACATGCAATTTTCGACAAATCATACGACTGATTATGATAGTGAATCATGGCCTTTACAGAACTCTACAGTAATATAACTTTAAATAATGCAAAAGGTACGAAAAAATATTATAATTTTTGTTTACCTAACACCCCGTCTTCACTAGCTATAAATTTCAATAAAACATAAACATGTCGAGAATACGTGTTTATGTCATTTTCTGTTTAAACATGCAATAGATGGCGCTGTTTAAAAATAAAACTGTCAAACTAAAATATAACAACAACATTGTCATGTTATAAAACAGCTTTTATATAAAATGTTTTAATAACCATGTCTACACTTAATGTTAACATGATGTTAATGTTAATGTTTATCACTTTATGTCTAACATAGACGGGCCGTTTATCTAGCAGTCGCAGCTTAGCCATCGATGCCTGATAAAAACCAAGATTTTAATTTATAACAATTAAATGAGTAGGCATTTCAGCGATTTTCTTGTATAGATATCGTAAAAGCATAGATGGTTTAATGGAAACAGATCTATATTTTTTTCTAAAAATTTATTAATTAGTGGGCCAATGTGTGATTTAACACCATTAGATTTCTGTGAAGGCTATTAACCATATGTACTGTTCCATTGTACTTAAGCCATATCTCTATTATATTATTCGTATCATTATTATAACTTGCCAATACCTAAAGTTAGGATTTTGTCGGAGAGATAAGTAGATTTTTCTTATAATAATAACAGTAAGACTCGTTCCCATTTCTACCTAAATTATATGTAAATTCTATTAATTTCTAGAACTGCCCAAATAGAATATTTTAGAGAATTTAAGAGCATGTCGAAACATTCTAGAATATTGCGTAATACACTAATATGTTGTGGAATGTTTGGAAATAGTCTGTATAGTCGGCAACATTCTGGAACACCTAGATCATTGTAGGAGATTCCATAAATCTCTCAAATTTTGTATTCTGGATCCATTTCTCTTAACCATTCAAAGTGTTTTTTCTGCGATGGAATTATCGATTGGTAGGTGTACATAAAGCAAGATCCAAAGTGGGTTCGAACGTTAGTTTCATATTGATGAGTGAAGTGTACGTAATCAAAGTGACACTCTGACTACATATAAATAGCGAAACCGGGTAGCCCAGCCAGCTATTTAATGAACATAGCCATCAAAAGAAAAACTGCATATTGTTAAGGTTCTGAACCAAAGGTTAAGAACGAAACCCTATTGTTTTCGCTTTAATGTTTTATCTGCCCGTCAGTCCATCTGTCTGTCTGACAGAACCCACTAACTCTGGAATCGTAATAGAAAAACTCTTAAAATTTGCACAGAATTTGTATTACTTTAGGCAAATTATAAATACTAAAAGTTAAAGGGTGTTCCGATACTAACGTAGATTTTAAGTATATGGCCTTATTATTTAAACCGTAAAAGACAGACACACAGAGTCTTTAATTCTATGTTCGCTATATTAATAGGTATAACAACTAAACCTAAATACTAATGGGTATCCCAATAGTGACGTGATTTTTACGTATATGTCCTTATTTTTTAAACACTTGAGATTTACACAGAGTATATTTTACAAAATATATACTGTAACAACAAGTACTAAAAAATGAATAAAAATGAAAAGGGTGTTCCCTAGAAGTCGGGACGAATATGGTCTTATCTTTTAAACGTTATAGGCAGGACACTTGATATTTATACAGGGTATTACGTACTATGTGGGTTATAATAACAAGTATAAAAATTATTAAAAGTTAAAGGGTATCCCCATAGAAGACGTAATAGTGTTTTTGAACTGTAACAAGAAGACACCTTAATATTTTTAAAGACAGTAATACAACTTCAAGATTAAAAATTAAAGAGTGCCCCATAGGTACTTGAAAAAAATTAAAAATTAAAATGTGGTACTTTTAAAGTAACATATTGGACGATGGTACTAGACTTGTGCATTTTAGTTCATTTTAGAGATCGCTCATTTTAGTTCAAAGTAAAAAAGTGAACTAGTTCAATCTTTTAGTTCACTCGATCTTTTTTTCTTTTGAACTATGATTTGTGTTCTGAACTACTTAGTAATTCAATCTATTAGTTCAAACGCTCTTTTTCTTTTGAACTATGATTTGTGCTCTGAACTACTCTTTATAAATCAAAAATAATAAATTCATAAAATGGTTATTAAATTGTATGGCAGTTCTACATTGTTGTCAAAAAAGGAAACAATTGTATAATAGTGCAAATACAAAGCTATAGTTCAAAAATTGAACTGGGTAGACATACAAATTTGAACTAGTTCATTTAGTTCAATTGATAGAATAGTTCAATTGAACTAGTTCGTTTGTGAACTACCCAAGTCTAGATGGTGCGGAAACCTGTGTCTGTTAGTCTGACTCGCATTTGATTGTTTTATTTAGATAAATGTTGCATAAATGTTTAAAAATGTGGCCAGTAATCACGAAACTTATCGAGTAGTCAGGAAATGGAGTGAGAAAAAATATTTCTATTAAATGTGAATTTTTGTGTTTTTTTTAACAAAATCATGTGTTTTTTATTATAAAAAAATTACGAAAATGAGATAAGCGGCTTAAAGAGTTAATATCTACCGGTACCTATCGTCCAACCCTTTGCATCATTTGAAATTTGCCTTCTTGGCCATTTCGAATAAGATGGTATTTAAGTAAAATTAGGAGTTTTCAATATAATGTTTTATTTCTCATTTGAGGCTGTACAATGCAGCTACAGTGCGCACCAAAAACAATCGGCCGATAGTTCACAAAATAATTTTTTTTTCCAAAGACACTTTTCCTTCGTTTCCCAATTTAAATAATTAAACTTTCGCAATTAAAAAAAAACTCATTAAGTTTACAGAAAAACTTATTTACTAAATAAAAGTTTATACTCTTAATTTATTTAAGTTGATTTGTTGTTGCATAAATTAATAATTTTTATAAATGAAAGGTTTACGGAATTTCAAAAAAATGTCTCTATTATTACTTTAGTAAACAGTATTTAAAAACAAGCTCTGTGCGCTAATTAAGGCATTTAATATTAACTTTGAATACCACTCATAAGGCGGGTTATTAAGATAATTGTTATAACATCAAACAAAAAAATATCCCGCCATTAGCTAAGCAAAAACTGGTTTCTTTTGGGTATTTTTTAACATTGAATTCTTTAGAATTTGTGTTTATTTGTTAAGGCGGTCTTTAAGATTATGAAATTTAAATTTTTTATTATTTTCATTTAAAATAAATATTGCAAAAGTCAATAGATTTTATTATTTAAAAGTCAATTATAACATAAATTTTGATTTTGAACAAAAAAAATTATTTCCCATAAAACTTCAACACTTTAAATACCATCTCTCCATCATGCCATCATGAAAGCATCAACATTTCCATCATTATGATGGTCATTTGTTATTAACTATTTGCCTCATACTGTTTAAGAAAATCGTCAACACAACAACAACAACAACAACTCTCAGCTACCAGTTATTAACTTTAAAAAACGCGTGCCCCAGCACCTCCACAAGAGTGAAAGTGAATCTGTAAGTTTTTTTTACAACTTTATTTTGTTGTTTTTCTTGTTTGGTGTTTTATTTGGTTATTGGTGATGTTGTGTTAAATTTTTATTGTTTTTTTTTTTTGTTTTTTTTTTTTGTTTTGGTCTAGCTATGACAGCGGCAACACCAACAACAAACACAAAAAAAGCAACGAATTATTAGAAAGCAATGACTAAATGAATTTTGTTGATATTTTGATGCAAATATGGTCGTAAACTTGTCTTTAGTGGTAATAACTGGGCTCTCAATAACGGTTTATGGAAAAAGAAAATTTTAGAAAATATTTTAAAGCCCTGCTGAAAAGGTCTTATACAAAGACTGATTTACACATGGCAATTTTTTTTTGAAACAAGTCTGATTTTTAAAAGACAAAGTATTGATAGAGTGAAATCGGTTATAAAACGTATGAAGCAACTGAACGTGTGCTCCAAACTAGTGCTGGAATGTGTTTTAAAACTTAACAGATGTGCCTCGGTTAATGAGGTAACTTTCATATGGGTTAAAGACACATAGCCACAGCTGGAAATAAAGCAGCAGACCGACTAGCAAAAAGGGGATCTGCTGTGAATTTCTGTCAACCAGCATTGGAAAATGGCCTAATGCCAGCGAAGGTGCTGATGAAATGAATGAAATCATTTTACCTGGAAAGGTGGTGGGAAGCTTCTACAAGTAGACATGCTCGAATGATGCTCAAAGAACCCCTTCGTAAGAACCCCTTTAAGAATCATCTATCCAAGATGAAAATCGAAGAAGATGATACTTGTAGCATATAAGAGGCTGAGACGGTAGTGGACATTGTGTGTGAATGTCCAGCACTGTCCTAATGTCCTAAGCATAAGGCTTGAGAGGAGCAAATTGTTAAATGCGCATGCCCTCGGGGATCTAAGCCTTGGACAAATACTAGCAATTACTACAGACTCTGGGATGACAAAGTAGCCTACAGTTATCAGTCGACAGTCTAAAATCATAAGAGTTAAGAGTAAAGGCTAGTGGTAGCACGTGACTCAATTAAAGTAAAGGTTGCTGTAAATTACGAATCGGTTGCCTCTAATCATAGTTGGGGGTAGTGCACTAATTCTGCAATCTTCACTCACACTGAGTGATATTGCAAAATTATTGCATTCATTTTTTTTGATTTCTAATGGTGATTGCAAAATTTGCAGCCTCAATCAACATTAGTGATAGTGAGTTAAAAAGTCTTTGCACTAAAATTTAATTATTTTGATTTCAAAAAATGCAATCAGCAATATATTGCAACTTTTTTTTCTTCACTCAAGTTGATTGCAAGAAGAAATTTTGCATTCAATTTGAGGGTCAATTTGATTTCTTGTTATTTGTTTGCACTAATTCAAAAGTGAAGACTAATACTTCATTAAAAATATAATTCAATTTATTTTATATTTGTTAATGATTATATAAAACAGTAAATTAATTTATATATGTAACATAAATATACGAGTATGACCATCTAGACCTTCAAAAATTAATTTAATTAATTTTTAGTTTAACAAACTTTTTTTTTATTTCAATAAACAAAATGGATACATAAAAAAAGTAAAATTCAAAAAATTATTTGCAACAAACTTTTCAAAACTCCCAATTCAGTCTCAAAATCCAGTAGAGAAGTATTTAATTGTATTCATATGCTATCATTTTGTTCTACTGTTGAATTATCTAATATCAAAGATATGAGAAGACTCGTCATTTAAACATTCGTTTTATTTACTTCGTCAATTGCACTAAAATCTAGGAATCTAACTTACCTAGTAATGTTCGAATTGACTTTGAAAATTTTTATGTAACTGTTATATAATATTAATAATTAATTTGTTACCATTATGTACCTTGTTTCAATACTAAATAAAAAATTCATTACGTTACATCACTTTTTTTTATTTTGGTCTAAAATATTAAAAAAAAAAAACGAATTTATTTCAAAATTCTCATGACCAATAATTTTTGAAAGTTGATTGAGAGTATAAATAAATGCAGCTTTTTATTGATTGCAAGTAAAAATTTTGCAATCAATTGATTTTTTTTTGATTGCAAGTAAAAATTTTGCAATCAATTGAGTGAGTGAAGAATTCTTGCACTAAATCTGCGTTGAGTGGTAGTGCAAACATTTTCACTACCACTAAATTCTTTTGATTGCTAGTGCAGCTTTGCAGTTTATCACTAAGCTGCACAAAAAAATAGTGCAATAATTTCTTTTGCAATATGATTTAGTGGTAGTGCAATGCTGATTTCAATCAAAATTTAGTGCACTACCCCCATCTATGCCTCTAATCATTGAGGGAACCATTAAGGGAAAGGTTTGCTTTCAAAACAATACATACGCAGTCATTATACACTTATCTTAAATACACGTGTATGTATGTAAGAAAGTATACATGACTGTGCATGCTCGATCATGATTTGTGTTTACGCTTAGTAAACAGGTTTTTACAAATCAAGTTTGGGCATTGAGAATCGAAATCACTTTTCTATACGTAATAACTTGTATGTACATGCATATGTACGTATGCAAATAAACCAGATTGGGCATGCTTGTGCATGATTGGTGTAACTTGTATAGTAACAAAAATAAAGTTATTATATTGTAAGAAGCATTAGGGTGATTCATGTTGTCATATTATAGTTTCTATGCATAGGTATATGTAATAAAATGTATATGTACGAATGTAGTATGTATATGCTATATTTTAAATTAGGAAACCTATGAAACATTTCTCCAGTCGAAATTTTAGTTGTGTCTGATGTAGCAAGGCTAATATTATTTTTAGCGATATCACCATTTACATAGATAGTCAAGCGGCTATGAAGGCACTCGGTAAAAGATGTATTAGATCGAAGGTAGTCACCAGCCATTGCAGCAAGTTCTCAACGAACAACACTCATTAAAACTGTGGTGGTAATTAAAAACATTGTAGGAACTTAAGTAGTAGACGAAATGGCTCGAGCGGGAACAGACATAACACCTAGTTATGGGGGATATATACCCCGGTTTTGACTCTGATTTATGTCACAATAAACATTCCAAACTAAGTTTCTTCAACACGTATCCAGCCTTAAAGGAAACCCTTTTGATGCTCAGACAATTTTTTTATATTTCTTGCAGAAAAATGATAAAATATCGACATTGATTTTAAAAAATTAAAAGGTTCACATTTTTTCCTATTTTTATTCTCCATTACAGTTCTTTAAATTTCAAAAACGTTTTTTTAGTGTCTTAAAACCTCAATGAAATTTAAAAAAATGCAATGAAAAAATTCCTCTTTCTTAGTCATCCCAGATTTTAGGTTTTAGCTATCCCAGATTTTCTTAGACTTTTCAAATAACCCTCGTTCTTACCAAAAAAAAGTGTTAATATCACAAAATAACCATTATTGGCAACAAAAAAAAAAAAAAAGAAACAAAGTTTTTTCAGAAATATTCATGTTTTTGTTACATGTCTGTACATTCACCCTGTCTACCTTTAAAACAACTTTACCACCACCATTTGAAGATTCAGCAGGACTTTTCTCCTTCCCCAGCTGAAAGAAAATTGGCAATAAAATAAAAGCACCTTTAGTCGTCAACAAACAGTTGCTCTTTCATACGTTCGTCAGTCACTTCTTGTTAGTTATGCATTTTTATTCTGTCAGCAAATAGAAGACAAAATTTTTATTTAACAAAAAATCGTTAAAATATTTTATGCACGTAAAACTATGAGCCAAAAATATTTAGTGGGCAGTGTCTACTTTCAATTTAATTTATTTTTAAAATTTTTTGCTTAAAAGTAATTTGTATAAAATTTTCATAGACTTTGAGCAGGGCGTCATGTGAAGTGAAAATAATAGATAATCTTACTAGGTAGTGGCGTCCCTACAACAATACAAGAACAACATGGCATTTTAATGTTGCTTTGTAGTTCGAAATGTCAAAAACATAAAAGAAAATTGAGAAGGCGTGTATGTTTCTTATTGCTTTCTCACTTCTGCACTATACAATTTCTGAACACAATTTCTGAACTTTTGACACTACTAAATCAGCTGGACGGACGACACTACCTAGTAAGATAAATATACCTTGCTTCAATCACTTAAGGACGGTTTAGACGACACGACTTTACTTACGTAAACATCAAGAGAAAATTATGTCAAAATGCATCTGTGTTTCAGAAATGAGAGTAAAAATCTTACGACTGTTTTTTTGCGTTTACACCATCGGTGTAGAGTAAAATATATAATAAAATTAAAACAGCTGTTTTGAGTTTTTTCATTGTTTAAAAAAATTTCAGTGATGCCAGCTGAGCTTTTTTTGACGCGATATGCCTTTGAAAAGTCTTGGAAATGATGAGCTTCTATGATTTTTTTTAACAATTTAGCTCTGTGTTGAAGAACATCGAGCGCCAGTCATTGTCATTATTTTTTAAAGAATGGTCTGCGTCTCACTCTCGCACTGGGAGATAGGCTTACTCGAATAGATGTACTACGGTACAGTAATTGTTGGTTGCATTAATCACGCACGTGCCATCGTATATAACCTAATTGTTCGTAAAAAATTCAAAATCTACATGAGACAAAAAAAAATAATAAACTAGAAGAAAATATTAACAAACAAAAAAATGTTATTGGCTTAAATCTAGTAAACTACTTGTATAACATGAAAAATTAGAAATTGAATTGAGAATTGGAACAAAAAAATAACAATAAAAAAGGAAAAAATATACCTAAATAATTAAGTCAAGACTTCAATATGGATTCATTGTCTTCGCAAGTCTTTTCCATTACATTGTCCTTCTAGGCTGAACGACAAAATTAAAAAGAAGAAGAAGAATAATTTAAAAAAAAAATAATGAGAGCCATACGACTGTAAAATTTTCATCCGTGTTTTCTCGCAATATCGCACATTTTCGTTATGTTTAGACGATTCCATTCGTACACAAAAATTTTACATGTCATACGACTTCTGTGACCATGTAAACCGCCCTTTACGTGAATATTAATGATTGAAATAAGCGAAAATTGGCATCACTGCAATCAAAATCTCAATTATTAGCCAATCTGAATTATTAGCCAATAGGAAGAGAGTTTCGTGACATCATTAGCCCAACATACGCAGAAAATTTAAATTTTGCATGCGTGTGGTACTTGGTTTCAATAAGTCGATTATATATTCTTCACAATGGTAAAGGGTATATTATATATCTTTTATATATCATATGGCGAAGGGTATATAACATTCGGCATGTTCGGCTCTTACTTGTTTTCTTTCGGATTCGTAAAAACAATAAATTAATAATACGGATTCCAAATGTTTTCTAAAACAATAATTCACAAATAAAATGCAATTAAAAAGAATATCTTCTAGATAATTTCGTTGCTTACAGTTTTATTATATTTATTGATTAGATCACTGTCTGCACCACCCGTCTGTATGTCTTAAAGTCTTCTTTTATTTACAAGATTTGTTTAAATCAACAAACATGTTGGTTTTGCGTTTTAGGTATTAAGAAACCCACATTTTATACTTTTAGTATCTATTAAATAAATTTAAGCTGACACTATAATTAATATCAGCATTTATTAAAAATTAAAATAATTTCCAAATTTTACAAGGCCAATTGTACCAAAATGTTTTTAAACCAAAATAAATTTAAGGTAATCTATTTTACGGACTGTTTTCTCATTGAACAACAATTTAAAACAAAACAAAAAACAAACTCAGCAAATTTTTTATTTTAATTTTAAACCATTTAAACTGACAGCTTTTAGCAGGTTAATTCATTACTTCCTTCCCATCGTTTTACAGCGTTAGCAGTATTTTTTCAATCAGCATATTTTTTCAGTGGAAGTACTGTCACTGGGCATTCTTATTCAGTAACCCCCCGTCTACATTAGTCATCAACATGTCTTAACAAAAGTCAAACTTCATATGAGAAACATTATTTTTAATACTATTTACTTTAATATGAAGTTTGGCTTTTGTTAAGACATGTTGATGGCTTATGTAGACTGGGGGTAAGTGTCATGCTGATAAAACGTTATCCCCGTCTACATTAGCCATTAACAAGTCTTAACAAAAATCGAACTTCATATTAAAGAAACCAGTATTAAAAATGTGTTCTTATATGAAGTTTGACTTATGTTAAGACAAATTGATGTCTAATGTAGACGGGGGGTAAACAATACAGTTTTCTAAATCATTGAAAATGGATTATTTCGTACAAAACAAAAGTATCATTTTCAGAATGTTTTAATTAATTTTGTTTTTCAAAGCCGGTGTAATAGGAATCATGCCAGAGCATGAAGAAAAATATAGTGATAAAGGGCGTCCCAGACAGCCTAAAAAAGCTTAAAGATAAAGAATTGATAAAGAATGGAGTCAAAAATAATAACTGCTTGCAGAATCAAAGGAGTAGATCAATCGTTAGTTTACAGATATTTTAAAGCACTAGTAATCCATAAGCAAGAACACTAGATTTCATACGAACTGCAGTCAAGAGACTTCAAAGGGAGACTTTAGGTGTCTTTGAAAGTCGTTTCTGCATCGAATTGTAAGGAGCGATGAAAGTGGATCTATTATTGTAATCAAAAGTACAAAATACGTATGTACTCGTATAACCAAAATAGCGCCCAGGTAATGTATTTGCAGGAATCTAGAGATTTGCAAATGAAAAAACATATTAATACATTTTGTACGGATATTGATAGAGGTGTGTATGTACATATCGCTCATTTACTTGAAGACCGTCATAAGTCAAAAAAAGGCATTTTGTAAAAAACGCATTTTAAGTTTTTTATTCTGCACTGTTAAGTAAAACAACATGAACATGCCTCAATTTCGAAGTCAAATAATAAAATGATATGTTATTTGTATATTATTTAGGGAAAATCTGGAATATTTTCACATTCACATTGTCGTTATTATTAATAAAAAAAATTGAAACAAATGAAATGAAATAACGGCATATTCTATTCCCACGCGAAAAGTACACAAGATAAAATCATGAAATTAATATACAACATGTAGCGGAATAAAAAGAACATTTCTGCATCACTAACTCAAAAATCACGTTTTTTGACTTATGACGGTCTTCAAGTAAATGAGCGATATGTATGTATATCGGGTGCAAAATATAACACTTTTTACCTAGACACGTTCAGATTGTATTAGTATGTATGTATATTCACAAAAGTTGTTCAGTTTTACAGTGGCTACAATTTTTCCATATACTGTTAATGAAAATTTAGTAACTACATTAGCCGTCAAATTGTCTTAACAGAAGTCAAACTTGATATAAAAAAAACATTAATTTTAATACTATTTTGTTTGACTTTTCTTAAGACCGATTGATGGCTAAGCCGCCATCTTCATTAGACATCAACATGTCTTAACAAAAGTTAAACTTCATACAAAAAAAAACATTATTTCTAATACCGGTTTTTTATATGAAGTTTGAATTTTGTTAACACATGTTAATGACTAATGTAGACGGGGAGAATATGTAATGAATCTGTAGGACATTAGGAGAAAACACAGATGAAAAGTTTTTTTTTTTAATTTTTAAAAAAAACCATCGCACCTTATCAAATCAGGAATGCATTTTTCTAAGTGATGTCAACTTTTCAACGGCAAATTGCGTGAAAACAATGGAAAGACCTCAAAACAACTGTTTTCCTTTTACTATATTTTACTAATGACAGAATATTATTCTGCTATAATTTGACTCTACGGTAAGGCTTTTACTCTCATTTCGCAAACAAAGAAGCATTTTGATATTATTTTCTCTCGGAATTTACGTACTTAAAGTCGTACCGTCTAAACTGCCCTTAAGTTATATTGAAAACTGTAAAAAAAACATATTTTTTTAATTTTCTTTAAAGAAAAGTGCAGGAATAATTATTTTTTTTTTTTTTTGCAGAAAATGTTAATAGCATTCATTAAGTAAATCCTCAGCCACATTCTTCCCAAACAAAGATAAGCGCAATCACCTAGTATGAATAAGATAATAGACAAAAACTGATAACACCTCTTTTGAAGGGCCCACTAATTTTCAGAATTTTCGGGGTCCATAAATAAAAATTTATCACCAATTTGGCCAAACCGAGTATAGGGTTTTACTACCCTTTGCTAGTACCAGTGCCGCCCTGTGCGCCACGGTGAAGGGGGCGCAAACTTGTGTATAGGAGAAAGAAATATCGCTGTCGGCGTTATGGATAGGAGCACGAATATTGAATATTTGATGAAAATTTCCAATGTAATCAATGACTATTAAAACAAACAACAATAAGTTGTAGAAGAGAACTTATGTATGCTCCACTCGTGGCTTAATGGTTGCCAGGTGTAAACACCGTTTTTCAAATGTACGATTAACCGTCCAATGACGCCTACGATTAGCTATTAAAAAGTTAGCAATGGTTCTTTCATTGCCCACAAAAAAGTAATAAAGAAGTAAAACACGAAAACAATAACACAGTGCAACACGGAAAAAAATAATCATATACGGACACCACTACGTGATAAAAGACCAAAAAATAGACCCCTGTCTCCGAGTTTTGCCCAAAGTCCTCCAGGTTTTTTTTATGGGCCCTCAAAGATGTGGGGCCTCGATGTCATTTTTGCAAAAAAAATGATCATTTCCTCAAGCTCATATTTTGCAAACCGTTTGGAATTTTGATATACTCTCTGAGGCAAAGTTGTAGCTCTTGTCATAAAGAACAAAAAGGTAGCTAAAAAATTTTCGGGATATTTTTCACTTTTGCGGCTACCTAAGCGCTACCTAAACGGTGTTAAGAATCATTCCTAGGAAGTTCATATGTTCTAGAAAGTTGTTTACTGAGATCTAAGGTTCATTTTTGTAGTTGATTGTTTCCTTGAATTTTGAACGGTTTGCTACCTATGGACCTGAACAAGGGTAAAAAGGTAAAAAAAATTGAATTTTTTAAAGTTTTTTGCGATTTTGACCTTGAAGATGAAGTTTTTTTGATTTTATATGTTAACAATTTTTGTTCTTTATGACAAGAGCTACAACTTTGCCTCAGAGAGTATATCAAAATTTCAAACGGTTTGCAAAATATGAGCTTGAGGAAATGATCATTTTTTTTGCAAAAATGACATCGAGGCCCCACATCTTTGAGGGCCCATAAAAAAAAACATGGAGGACTTTGGGCAAAACTGGGAGCCAGGGGTCTTTTTTTTGGTCTTTTATGACGTAGTGGTGTCCGTATATGGTTATTTTGCCATGACTTAAAAAATTACACAGTGTGTAATATTATATTTGAAATTACCAATTGCCAAGCCATAAACATTCAGTAGGACTATTACGAACTTAATAATTTTTTACCATCATGTTTAAAAAACTGTCTGGAGCACAAAGACTCAAATAGTAAGAGAAGAGGAGGCAAGGACTGAAGTGCTTCTTAAGAAGGTCCCAAAGCTCACTTCCTATTTTGCTCCTTCTAGTTATTCGGCTGTCATCAGTGAACATGAGTACACTTAATGAAGTTGAAATACTACTAATACCAGATTCAGATTCTAATGAAGAAGATATTAATGAGAATGAAGCTGACAAAACGATATAAATTTCTTCTCATAAAACTGTTGGCTTGATAAATACGGATCCAACTTCTTGGCCAGAATTTAAAAAAAAAAATAAATAAAATCGAAAAGAATGAGTTAATTTTTAAAGGGCCCTTGCTATTAAAGGCTGATAACTATTACCCAACAATTACCCAAAACAGATATTTTTGTAATCAACATCAGCTTCGCTGTGCAGCAAATGGGGAAAAAATAAAACGTTAATGTTTACCATTCCAGATTTCATTGAAACTTTTTTTATTTACATTCTTTGACTCCTTAAATCGAAATAAAATTAAAAAAATGTCTATCTCTTATATTTTTTTATTTTTACTACATAATATGTAACCCTTTTTTAAATAAAAGTATAAATTAAAAAAAAAATAAATAAATTATATGAGAAATATAAATTTATTTACACCAACTAATTGTGTAGGGGGTCATCTCACAATATCGCCCCGGGCGCCTACTAACCTCGGGGCGACCCTGGCTAGTACAATCGAACCTACACTGTCAAGTCCGTGTATTGTATACTGTGGTATTTACTAAAAATTTTTTTAATTTTTTTTAGCGTATACATTTTTTGCAGACACTAGCATTATATAAAAGCCAGTATAGTTAAAACATTAATCAATAATAAATAGTCGTAATAAAAATTTTGTATCTCTTAAAATCCATTAAATTGTTAAAAAATCATTAAACAAAAGCAGTCATAAAAAGCACCTGTTTTTTGCGAAACAATTAGAACGCGGAAAACTTCTTTATACAGACCACAACAACAACAACAACAACATTACGGTCTCTTAAAACTTCTATAATCAGGGATGGTAAAATTGGTATAATGTACAATTTTTCTCAGTTTTATGTTGTTTTCTTTAATAATAATTTCCAAAAGAATACATATTTTCTATACTTAGTTTAAGCTTACACTAATAGAAAAATTAATCATCGCGTTATCATCAGAATTATGACATGAATATTATGACATATGTTATCAATATGGTCATAATTTGATGCCATAATTTCGATGATGATAATGAGCCACTAATTCGACTATAAATTTTTCTGCCAGTGTGAGCTGAAATGAAAAAAGTCATCATCGAATTTTGTCATATTTTAGGTGTCATATTTCGTATATTATTAATAGATAAAATATTTACAAAAGAAAATCTCTAATATTTCTAGAAGCATTTAATTTTTTTTTTTTTTTAAGTTTTGGTATACAAATGACCAACTCTAATAGGTTATATTGCCAGGGTCTATTAACATATATTCTTCCGGAAAATTCAACCGACCTGCACCCATGCACAGGAAGCAGGCTCACCAGAGTCCACTCCTAGAGTATTATTGGTCTCCAACGGTATCAATATTAGTTATTTTTATGGTACTGCACCACGTCAAAAAAGAACCCAATCAGCGAGTGAGACGCAAACCACTCGAAGGTCGAGCAACAAGGACGACCTGATTGATCTTAAGCGATAACGACAACGAGACACGCACGTTGTTCCTCAACCCAGAGCTACTTTACGACTGGCATTTTAATTTAAAGTTGATTGTTTTCATTTTTATTTCCGTTTTTAAAAAACATTTTTAAGACAAAAATATAATAATTTTTATGACAGATCTCACAAGTTATTAAATCTGCAAGCCTTTTTAAAAACAAAATCGGAGCAGTATACATAGAAATACATAGCACATGAGAACAACGAGATCAGCACACCTCGTCTTCTCATTGATGAGATTTAGTCTTCATATGTGGCGTCAACATAAATGGTATGAGAGTAAATATAGAAGGTTGCTATAGCTTAATTGGTTAGCACTTTAGCTACTAGGCTTTGTTTCCACTACTAGGTAATTGTTTTTAAGGCCATAAACTTATATCCTAGCAATTATCAGTTAATAATACACTAAAAAAATACACAGACTTGGCAGTACAGGTTCGATTTTACTACCAAAGGGTAGTAAAAACCTATACTTGGTTTGACGAAATTGGAGACGAATTTTTATTTATAGGCTTCAAAATATTCTGAAAATTAGTGGGCCCTTTAAAAAAGGTGTCTTCAGTTTTTGCTCATTCATACTAGGTGATATCGTTTATGAACCATTATATATATTTTAAGATAAAATTTTCATAGTGCCTTAGTTAGGTTTACGTATTCACTTTATATACAGGTACCCATCTCTGGGTAATTACTCAAGAACAAAGGCTTGTTATAAAATTCTAAAATTTATATAAATTTATCGACAAATCGACTTAAATTACTGTTATCATACCTAAAGCTGAAGACCGTCGACACTGGCTGTTATTTTGGTACGTTTGGCGAACCCTTTCAATGTAAAGACAGCGTTTAAAGTCTAGTACACTGTTCGAATTTGTGGAAAATATTGCAACATGAAATAATGCCCATTTGCTTTATTTTACAGCTTTGATAAAATGTTGCCAGAAACATTTCAATGTTTTTCCGCAGTAAAAACAGAGTACTACTACTGCAACATTTTTTCATGACTTTTTGATACAAATTTTTTATGTACATATGTAGTATGACAGTATTCCGAAGGAAAAATTTAACAGAGTACTGGGATTAAAATAGTACAGCCTGTACTATGTTAAGCGCGAAGACCTTCACTCGTTGAAGTGAAACACTTTTTGGGAATTGAACCACTACACCCAGACTCATAGACTAGCATACTACCTACTAGCTTACTGGGGCACCTATTTCTTATTTTATATTACCGAAAAGCTATAAAATCATATTAGTTATACTAAAATTTTTTTCTGCTTATTAGAGGAAGAAATGAAAACAATTTTCTAACCGAAATAAATCGATAAAACATTTTTAAAAATCATCTACAAGTTGTCATTAATAAAATATCGGGTGGTTAAATTTTAAGGGCCGATGATGAATGTGAAAAACACCGAAACGTCAAGTTTTTGACATTTTTCGATTAGACAGACTAACTCAATTTGAACCGTGGTCATTCCAAACGTCGTCAATGGTCAGAATGGTGGCAAGAAATGGCTGATCAATTTTCGAAGAAATTCATCTTCAGTGATGAGGCACATTTTCACCTCAGTGGATTCGTCAGTAAGCCGCATTTGGGCGAATGATAATCCAAGAGTGATTGTCGAAAAACCAATGCACCCACAAAGAGTGACTGTTTGGTGCGGTTTATGAGCTGGCGGCATCATCGGGCCGTATTTTTTCCAAAATTAGGCCGGTCAGGTAGTTACTGTGAATGCTGTTCGCTATCGTGAGATGATAACGAACTTTCAACAGGACGGTACCACTTGCCACACAGCTAACGAAACAATGGCTCTTTTGCGCGACAAATTTAATGGCCGTGTTATCTCACGTGGTGGTGATGTCAAATAGCCGCCACGATCATGTGATTTGACACCGTTTGAGAGAAAAGGTGTACGTCGATAAGCCAGCAACAACTCAAGAGCTAAAGGATGTGATAATTCGGCACATGAACGGCATAGAACCACAACTATGCCTCAGCGTCATCGAAAATTTGGCGCATCGGATGGAGGTGTGCCGCCGAGGTCGCAGCCGCCATTTGGCCGATATTTCGTTCCATACATAACTGTACCATATCAATATTATCAAAATAAAAAGAAATGACAATAACTTCCCAAATAATTTTTGTTTTATTCAAAATCAACATCGGCCCTTAAAATTTAACCACCCTTTATATTATTAACCAATTTTGTATGGTTGTCTTTTCTCATTGGAGTTATTCGAGTAATTTAAAAATCTCGATCGATTAATCGACGAAAATTTAAATTGTAAATCGATTAAATATTTGCTCGATTAAAATAAAAATTCGATTAAATGGATACCCTAATAGTTACAGATAAAACGAACTTAAGCCTGACTTCAAGAATTCATTTGTAGATATGTTAATAAATAGTTCGATTAAATTTAAATATTCAATATTAAAAATAAAGATTTTAATTTTGTAAAATTAAAAAAAAAAAAAAAATTTTAAATTAAGAAGCTTAACATTTCCCTTGTCATCCCTGCTCCATATCATTGTCATATTTATTTACATTTGTATTTTCTTTATCTCTACTGTGGTGGCTTTTAGTTAGACAATTAAAAGTGTTACAGTTATTTTTAGCTTTTGTTTATACCTATTTTGTGTGCAAAAACTCCCACTTTTCTCTCACTGTATGCTTGTGTGGTGGCTGTGTTACACAAACACACCTATAAATAAACATTCGTAAATTGTTGTTGACCATTTAGACAACTTTTTAACTGGAGTTTTTTCTTCTTCTTCTTGTTATGTATGTATGTATGTATGTATGTATGTGCAAAACCCAGTAACACTAACAAGGCTAACTGGCCTATAATAATTCTTATCAAGTTTAACTTAAACAAGAGACTTGCTTGCATTCGTTTACGAGTAAAATTGAAGAAACATGGAATAAAATGAATAAAAAAACAAGACTGAATTTAACTTACCTTGCTGCAGTAGTAAATATCCGACATGTTCGTTCGTTGGTGGTTGTGGTTAAAACAGCAGTATAAAATATTTATTTTTGTTTGTGTTTCTTTTTTTTTAGTTCAGCATTTATAAAATCTAAATCATGTATAAATTTTAACAGTTTCAATTTGAGTTTTTATATAATATTTTTTCAAATTATTGCATTAGATTATTTTTTATGAATGTTGTTGTTTTTATTTTGTGTTTTTGTTTTTTAATCTCTTATTCTGAGTCAAAGGAAACAATAACAAGAACTAGTCGATTTAAAAACTGGCTTTTATTTTGAAAAAAAATGGGGGGAAAAAACACATCTGTATAAATAATTTCTATTAAAATTGCAATTTGTTATTTTAGTAGAAAACAAAAGTGGCTTTAGAAGTTGTTTTTGTATTACTGCCAATAATTGGAGACTTTTCATTAACGTGTTGTTTTCTCTTAATAAATTTTCCTTTTTCTACAAATATTTTCAAATTAATAACTTTGTCAAATTGTTTAAGTACGCGTGTGAAAATTTCCGCGTTTAGTTTTGTGCTTTTTCGCGCTCATTATGCTGCATTTGGTCGGTAGTTTGTGGTGTGTGTGTGTGTGTGTGTGTGTGTGGAGGAAAGACTTGCAAGACTTTCTACTTCGCTGAAGCCGCAACTGGTTAAAAGAAAACATCAAAACTTGAAGTTTTTGTTGTTATGCTCACATGTACACACACACATATGTATGTTTTAATGCAATGCAGAACCTTAAAACTTTTCATTCATTGATATTAATTAAAGTTCAACATTTTTTTTTTTTTTTGTAAACTTTCATTTGCTGGCAGACATATTATCTTCAATTGCTTTTGTTTTAAAATAACGGTTAACACATCATCCCTTTATATAGACTTATGATAAACGGACAATGGAGTTCAGGCTGCAAAGCCAATAAAGCACTGTTCAGGCCGAAATTTTGGGCATAAAAAGAGCGGCAAGCTGGCTCAGGTACCCCAGGCTATGCGGCAAAGATATTCGGATTTGTACCGAACGCAAATTCGCGATAAACTACTTATCGGGCGTCTATAAGACGTCCAGAATGGTTCGCGAATGCTCGATATCTCTAGATGATATAACGAGACGGTGCTGGAATATAATTGCGGACGAAGTTGCTTGATCTGGAACCTACCTTAGGGATCAGGAGACCAACTAATCGGCGTCCCACTAAGTTACTGTAAAGACGACTTTCACCGGGAACTACTGGGGTTCGCGCAGATCAGATGGTCTAACGAGTTTACCTGCACGATTTTATTTTAGTTTCTATGGCCTCAGCATAACTACCGGAAAACTGAAAGACTGCTGAGAACCATTTGAGGATAGACACTAGTTATTGTGCTGACAAGGTACGGTGTCATTGAGTTATGTAGAAGTCGTCAAGACGAAGAGGAGGAAGAGACAATGAAGCACCACCTTTGTCATTGCCCAGCCCTCTCTACTGAAAGAACGGCGTTTCTTGACAGTCCGAGGCTGCTCATTTATCCAGATCTTTATCCTTACCTCCCTTTTATGTGTCACAAAGGGACCCCAAGGAGAAAACTGAGTTACAAAACCGCCGACCTGTGTAACCTAATCTGGGCTAGATCTCTAGCTCTAGCTCACCCTGTGTAAAACAAGGTTACTATAAAAAATGTATCACTTCAGTTACAGATCATGGGCATTCCATACTCATATATTTCTTACACAGGTTGTAATTGCGGAGTAGGCTTTTCATTTTCACTTCTGTCGGCGTTACACAAGGTCTTCCGTAAATTGTCTGCTTGAAGGACTTCAATTTAATACCTTTTAGAAAGCTTTTCATAGCAAAAATGAAGAATAAATGTTTTGGCAAGATTTTTTTCTAGCGTACCAAATGAGAGATATAAAAATATAACAGTAAAGACCAGTAAAGCTAATCTGTTCTGTATTAAGAGGAGTACCTCAAGGCTCGATTTTTGGTCCGTTATTGTATACGACATACTCAAATGCTGATGTCGTGCATCTTTATATAAGCTGTATGATAACTGACATTAATTGTATATATAAACTAGATAATGACCTTGACAACCGTACATAAGTGGACCTGAGTAAATGGTCTTAGCATTAACAATTACAATCGAAAAAATCCCTGCTATGGTATCTCCGTTGCCGCCAGTTCTTGTAGGAGATTCAACTAATAAAATTTTTCCACATGCCAAAAACCTTGGAATTACTTACAAAAAAGCGAAAAAAAAAACACATTCGATGCTGAGAATTTTATATATTACTCAAAACGTGCATATGATTTTAGCAAAAACATATTTACTCCCGACATTTCTGTATGGATGTGAGCTAGCTTAAAAATGCTATTCTTAACCACATGACTTAAAACCATTTATACCTATATATGTAAATATTTTAATTTATCTAGAATTTATTTTCGTTTATTATAATAGTATTTTTTATTTCCTTTATTATATATTGATTAATTTTTTATATTAAAAATATTTTGTTTATGTCTTTCAATTGTTATTGATTCCTTGTACTCAAAATCTAATGCCAGTACTGCTATATAAGATAATTATTTCTGGTTGAGCTGTATTTTGTTAAAAAATAAATAAATAAAATAAAATAGAACATCACGCACCCTTCTAAGAGAAGAGAAGTAGGAACGTCTAATAGATCTTTTAGAAGAAAGAGCCAAGGCCTTCTAAAAGGCCTTATTTCAGAGTAACCGAAAAATGAGGGTTGTAGAGAGAGCGCCTAAAGTGAGAAGGCCTTTTTAGTTTTACCACTGGGTAAATATGTATATAGATATAGATATACATAGATGTCAAACATAGCGCATTGAAATTACAGTGTGAGCTCGATTTGTGCAACCACCGATTACACCAACACACCGATTAGCGCAACAGGTAATTTTTTTACATTACAGACTTTATAACTGCAACTTTTCTCTTTATGTCTCTAAATTGTTTCATTCAAAAACGTAGCTTTAACAAGTCTCTAATGTTTGGTCAAAGAACCGGTGATATTAAAGGCCATGATTGTCGAAAAGGGACCCATTAAGGAAGTGGTCTGCTTCGATATTACCCTACATACTCAGTAGTACGATCTGTCAGAAATAGCATGTGTGCTTAAAAGTATGATAGTGTGCAATAGAAATGTATGTTAGTGAGAGACTTTTTGACAGGTCTGTACGATTTGATACTCTTTTGCAGAAAATCATAAAATATATTTATTCTATGCGATCATAGTTAAAAAAAAAATTATTTTGTATGATACAACGGCATTTTGGAACGATTTTTTGAGTAGGACAAAATTCAATCAGATTTTTTTTTTATTGAATCGTAAGATCGTGTAGGATAGTGAATCCTGGCCTTAAGATTACCGAATCGCCCTTGAGATATTACCCAAAACTACCGCCCGCAAGATATACCAACGTTGGTTAGCGGAAAACACAAACATTTTTGTATATTAAAAAAAAATCGATTATTATGATAAAAAATATTGAAGCAGAAACTCCTAATATAGCACCAAATAATTCAACTTACGTGGAACAGTTTGCTTATATCTAATGAAGGACAATTCTTCATATAAACGTGAAATTTAACTTCTTTTGGCTCTTTTTCAATAAAATTTTTTACTGTCCTCGTGGCTTTAATATTTCAAATGTTATCATTTAAATGTCTAGGTCCATTATTTAGTAGATAACATAGATAAGGAGACAAGCAACTGCATATATTGGTTTTTTGATTAATCTGCAAACCACCTCACAACTAAAATTCCTTTCTGAAGTAAAAAGAGAGCCTGAACTTACGCCCTGTAGGAACATTTACGAAAATGTCTATAGATTTTAACAGAGTTGTACCTAAATTGGAATTTTTATATTGCAACATGTTCACTTCCTGCAATAAAAAGTACATTGGTATTAACTTAACCTAGTGTTGCTTAATAAAGCCATTGTCACACTATTATACTGAATATTAAGACTTGTAAAATACTTAAATCCAATAAGAAAGTGTGATAGTAATATCAAAATGTGAAACAATAAGGAAAGAAATTTGACATCCCATAATACCTAACCATTTTTAAAAAATTTTCTAAACGATAACATTTTTCATTTTATCAGGTTTGTGTTTTTTTAAGCAAAGAACCAAGCTGAGTAAGTCACAGCCGCCGATGATTTCTTCTTATTTCTTTGTCCTGCCCATGCCTTACATTTCCATCAGTCTTATCGCCTACATATGTACTTTGTTTCTGCCATGCCTAGAAATTCTTTAATGTAGGTATTATTTTTTCTATTAACCGAAAACTTGACCGGCCAAACAAACTTAAGATCCGGCACCTCTGCCGTCCACATAAAATTGCTCAGCCGACGCCGTTCAATGTCTCGTCTCGGCTTGTTCGTTTGCTGATATTTTTCATTTTATTTGAAGTGTGATAGTGTGAAAACGAATTGTTATGTTATGTTAGATTTTTTGACAATCACACAATTCTCATTTGATTTATATCTTACAAAATCTAATGAAAATCTTAATACTCTGTATTATAGTGTGAAACGTGCTTAAATGAATTTTGTATGGTAAAGTAATAAAAAAATGATTTTATGTTAAAAAGTATTGTATTTTATATTGAGTTTTTAAGGGTCGATTAGAGCAACTTTTCGGTAAAAGCAACAATTCCGATTTTCTTTCGGTTGCGCAAACCGATAAATATACATATAAGCCTTGAATACTGAAAAATATATTGAAAATTCTTCTCATTAATGAATCTACTCTATAAATGCTCTGTGATTAAAAGCACTCACACTTAAACACAACGCATAACTTTCTTACACTCTAAAACAAAAAACAACAACAACAACGAGAAGTAAAAACAAATATTGTTAAAGAAGAAGGCACGCATGCATTACACTGCACTACTTTTTCAATTTGTTGTTGGATTTTCTATTATTATTATTTTTTTTTTTTTTTTGTTTTTTCTTATGTCTGCCAAAGTGTGATATTGTTGTTTTTATTACAATGTTGTATTGTTGCAATTAAAGCTTCTGTTTCTTTATGGTAAAGAAAGAGATTTTGTTAAATTGATGGTTTTGATTGGTTTTTTTTTTAATTTTTCTTTGTATTTTATATTTGTTTAGTATGTTTTTATGTTGCTATTTTTTAATTACTCTTTTCACTTCTAGGTATATAGAAGTAGATTTATTTCTATTTAAATCCCAGCAAATGGCCAGTACCAGTGACGTTCAATGTTTTTATAATTTTTTACAATTATTTTTTATTATTTTTTTTTTTTTTTTTTGTTTAAAAATATTATTGTGTTTATGGTCACCACAATTTATGTCTCAAATTACACTTTGCTTTTCTTTTCTAGGGTCTTTTTTCTAAACACTTTTATTTCATGCCTTAAGCGAAAACTGAACAAAATCGTTTTAACGTACAAATTTATCTACGTCTTTTGACAACAACAACAGCTACTACAATGTGCTCAACAAAATGTCAACAGCATTTCATTAATTGTCGCCTGCATTCAACATTCAAAGACAAACAAAAAAATATTTATTACTTTTCTTTTTTGTATTTTACTACTAACGTCACTGCCACAATCACTGCTTTTGAGTTCTACAATAAAGAAATACCGGGCTTGGTCTTATGTATTTAAGCCAAGCAGCACGCTCTTTCATAAAGCCTCTCTCTCTATCTATTTTACAGAAGGCAATACGCACAAGACAACTTGTATTGTTTAGCCAGTTTTTATTTAAATGCGGCTTTAAAGATTTTTTATTACGTTGATGTGCCGTTTAATTTTACAACTTCTGTTCGAATTTTTATTCCAAGCGTTAACAACGTTCGTCTCTTAGCCAAGTCCGCAATGAACTGAATGAATGAATAGCTGCGTTTTGTGAAGATTGTAAAGAAGTTCGGTTTAGTTACCACAAAAAGTTTTAATTTTCTCTTGTTAGCACTGAATTTGGTTGCTTCTCTTAAGAAATGTCTTCGTCATAGTTGCCAGATAATCAAATTAGTACCGAAACTTATATAAGTTTATAAGAAAGATCGTTAAAATCTACAGATGCTTTTTCAAATCGTTAACAATTCATTACCTCCGTCTAAATTACTCCCAGTCTACATTAGACATAAAATGATAAACATTAACTCTAACATCATGTTAGTATTAAATGAAGACTGCCCATGTTAATGTTATTTCCAAGTTTTAACATGGTTGTTAAAACATTTGTTATATAAACTCTTTTATAACATGAGAATGACGTTGTTGTTGTATTTTAGGTTGACAGTAGTATTTTCAATCAGCGCCATCTGTAGCTCAACGGTACTCCTCTATCTGCTGTGCAATAAGCATTCAAACATCATTGTTGGAAAACAAAAAAATATGTTTAAACAGAAAATGACATAAACACGCATTCGGCACCTATTACAACATGCACAAATTAATTCCGTTGCTTTGCCGGCGTCATGTTTATGTTTTGTTCAAATTGATGGCTGGTGTTATGGTATTTTTTTCAATATGGTTTGGTATAAGGAAACCTACTTTAAATTTTAAGAAAGTTAGAAGGAGAGCGCATCTTCATTTTGGATTCATCTCTCTGGTTTATGGCCAATAAAGGCAATATTCTTTCTTCTTAGCCGAATGTAACCACGACCGTTTAAAGTCATATGGTTTTACTTTAAACATTGGCACACTCTTTGAGGATGTTCCACTTTTTAACATACTAGGGTGTGGCTGTAATCATTCTCAGAATCTTATTTTAAAGCCTCTGCCTATATTGGTTTGATGATGGACTTGTACTGTAGAAGTTTACAATCTAAGCTGAGGGTAGACTTTCTGCCAATAAGCGTATTTAGTTGGACTGCTTTTAATTTCATTTGCGTTAGCTTTGATTCAAAGTGGCTTTTCCAGCATATTATGGTTAAATTATATGGTTGTAGTCGCACATATTATAATTAACTAAAACGATTACAGTTAAAAACTATGAAAAGTCATATTTATAATAAAGTTTCTTTATTTATTATTTTTATCAACGATTTCAGTTTTGCTAATTTATGTATCAATGAAATCGTCATGTAGATTTTATTAATATAAACATACATTAGCAAAACCTAATACTTATTTTAATTGTAAATATTAATTAAATACGTCCCCAATTTTTTACATTTTTTACTATTTCTCTTAATATTTGTTAAAAAAAAAATTTTTCAAATCCAATGAATAACAAGTAAGATTGCTATATTAAGCCATGCCGAATCTTATATGCCCTTCACCGTAATTATTACAAATAAATAATAATAGTGTAATATAAAGATATAGAAATATTTTTTTTGTAAAAATGTTATTGAAAATGTTTTGTAAAAATTTTGTTGAAAATTTTTTATTAAAATTTAATCAAAATTTTTTATAAAAAATTTGTAGAACATTTTTTTAAAAATTTTATAGAATTTTTTTTTAAATTTTATCGAAAATTGTTTGTAAAAACTTTATCGAAAATTTTTTGTAAAAGTGTTATCAAAATTTTTTGTATAAAGCTATAGAATTTTTTTTTTAATTTTAACGAAAATGTTTGGTAAAATTTTGTCGAAAATTTTTTGTTAAAATTTAATCGAAATTTTTCATAAAAATTTATAGCAGGTTTTGAAAAATTTTATAGAATTTTTTTTTTTGTAAAAATTTTATAGAATTTTTTTTGGAAAAATTTTATCGTTTTTTTTTTTAAATTTTATCGAAAATTGCTTGTAAAAACTTTATCGAAAATTTTTTGTAAAAATTTTATAAAAATTTTTTGTAATAAAGATATAGAATTTTATTATTTATTTCTCATTACGCATAATTCCTTTTTTTAAATTTATTATCTTATAGTAATCCAAACAGATTACTATTGGAAAGCATATCCATATAGCATATAGCTATTTCACTGGTGCTTACCCAGATCGTCAGTGGACTTTTGGATTTTTTCTTGATTTCTAAATTTAATAAACTTCTCATTGGGTTTATTAAATTTTGAGCATAAGAATCTGAGTTTTTATTAAGAAAATTTAAAAAAGTCCACTGACGATCTGGGTAAGCACCAGTGAAATAGCTATATGCTATATGGATATGCTTTCCAATAGTAATCTGATTGGATTACTATAAGATAATAAATTTAAAAAAAGGAATTATGCGTAATGAGAAATAAATAATAATATTTAGAATTTTTCCAAATATAATTTTTTAAAAGATATAGAATTTTTTTTTTATTTTATCGAAAATGTTTTGTAAAAATTTTGTTGAAAATTATTTGTTAAAATTTAATCGAAAATTTTTCATATAAAATTTTATAGAATTTTTTTTGTAAAATTTTATCGAAAACTAAAGACCTAAAGCTTAAATAAAATAGTTAAATTAATATTTGTAAAAACTTTATCGAAAATTTTTTTTAAAAATTTTATCAAAATTTTTTGTAATAATGTAATATAAAGATATAGAATTTTTTTTTAATTTTATCGAAAATGTTTTGTAAAAATTTTGTAGAAATTTTTTTAAAATTTAATCGAAAATTTTTTATAAAAAATGTATAGCAAATTTTTGGAAAAATTTTATAGAAATTCTTTTGTAAAAATTTTATCGCAAATTGTTGGTAAAAACTTTATCGAAATTTTTTTGTAAAAATTTTAACAAAATTTTTTTATCGAAAATTTTATAGATAATTTTTTGTAAAAATTTTATCAAAAAAAAATTTTTTTTCTAAAAATTTTATTGAAAAAATTTTATCGAAAACTTTTTGTTAAAATTTTATCAATTTTTTTTTAATTTTATCCAAATTTTTTTTTGTAAAAATTTTATCGAAAATGGTTTGTAAAGATTTTAACGAAAATTTTTAGTAAAAATTGTATAGAAATTTTTAGTAAAAATTTTATAGAAATTTTTTTATAAAAATTTTATTGAAATTTTTTTGTAAAAAATTTTACAGATGATTTTTTGTAATAATTTTATTAAAAATTTTTTCTAAAAATTTTATCAAAAATTGTTTGTTAAAATTGTATTGAAAGTTTTTAGGACCGTCCAATCTATATTGCGTTAAAATGGTCGGACCAAAGCACATATGTGTCTATTGCTGCTCTTTGTTCTCTGTGGGCATATCGGCTACCTCTATGTGTACTGCTTTCTAATAACTGATTTCTAAAAACAAACAAAAAATCGCTAAGGGTTATTGATCACCTGAGATCTGTAAGCACTCCATGCTATTTACTGGTTGCGGTCTAATATTTATTTAACAAAGAAAAGCAAAAGAAAATTACAACCGAAAAAAAAAAACAACACGAAAAATATATATATATATGGGCTTGGTTTTTTGCCCGCAGCCTCGAATGGAATGGCCTCATTTTGTTGAATTGCATTAGCGAAATTTTCGAAACTATGTCTGGCAGATTAGTGGGCTTAAAATTTCTGCATCTCTTCTGGTGCATTGGCAAAGTTTTTTTTAACACACGACATTTTCATCGATACCTGCTTTGTTTTTAGTTCTTACATTTGATGTTTTAAATACTTATTGACTTGCCCACGTATTTCACTTAATTTATTTTAAAATTTGTTTTCAATTTTTGTATTTGTTTTTATTATTTTTTTAATTTTAAAAACTTTTCTATCAATCGAAAGCAGCCAAAGTAAATTATTTCAATGCCATTCACAATGGAACAGCCCATACAAATCCCAATTACTCCACCAATGTTCGCTGCAATAGAAGAGAAACGATTTTAAATTCATTTTTTCTCAGTTATTTTTCCAACTCACATAAAATATGATACCAATTGTAAAGAACATTTTTGTGATATCTAGTTCCACTCTCGGTTGGATAGAATATTTTAACCAGACTTAAATCTTGTGTTAGATCTGAAAAGTTGCTTCTGTAAAATGTAGAATTTCGATTTAAGAACTTATTTCAAATATAAAAAGCTGCTGCTGAAAAAATAAAATGCGAGCGATTTTGTGTCCATTAATTAAATATTGGTAAGTAGTATTAAGTAAATTGTATGCAATTTAACTAAAATTATTTTAAATATATTTGAAACTTACAAATAGTTAATATTTGTATGGCGCCTAAAAGTATGCCTCAAGCTATTTGTTGTTTTACGATAATGATAATGATTATAAGAACACAGTGGGAAACAATCCGTACATTTTAACGAATCCAACAGTTCATCTATTAAATTAGAGGAAAAAAAATAATTTCTAAATTAAATTAAATTTTCACTTACTTTTATAATATTCCAAACATCCCAAACTAAGCAGTGAACACTCTTCCATAAACTCATCTGCTTCAGACTCTAATTCACTTTTGTAAGCATAAAACGGTAAACATTCACATTTAGATTTAATGACCAGTATTTTACATTTTAATAAACATTCAGATTCATCAAATGTTGCTTCATGATGTTCAAAGGGAAAATAACAACCACGTTTATGAACACTATGAACCCGGGCATCTTCCATAGTCACTTGGGAAACCAAATCCAATTTAACCTCAACATCTTCTCCGGGATCGACATTAAATTCTTCCATATCTCCCATAGTAACATCCGGTATACGTTGAGTAGAAAATAGTTTAACATAAAAACCAACTGCACTGTCTTCAGCATAAAAATAGTCAGTAGTGGTGGAATTCAATAAAAATGCTAAACCCATTCGGGGACCCGTGGCGTTGGGATAAAACAATGTACCCAAATCTCTGTGAGATTTTAAAACATTATAGAAAGGTAAAAGGAAAAAATTTAATATTTGTTCTGAAACCGCCAGTTCTAGAACGCATATTATAAGATGAAACTACGAGGGCAGTTTCATAATGCCGTGACTTTTTGTATTTCCAGAGCAGTAACCAAAGAAAAGTTGGCCGAATTTTGTCGGAACTAGCGCAAATGACGCGAAACATTTAGGTCGCCCAAAAGACGTCGTCACCCTTGAAATCTATATCTATACATATAATAAAACAGTAACAGGATCAATTCTGTACACATAATATATTTTTTGAATATTTTGTTGATGGTGCAGATAGAAATCGAAATGGAATATAAAACAGCAATTTTGGAATTTTTGTCTGTCTGTCTATGTTCGCATCACGTAAAAACTACTGAATGAATTTTAATGAACTTTTGTGAGAAGGTAACTTAGTATCTTCGGTTCTTAAAAATTAGATATTCCGCAAAAATAAGAGAAAATAGAGAAAAATAGCAAACTTGACAGCACTTTTTATTTTTGAAAGAGGGATTTTAGAATTTTAGTAATTTATATAAACTTTAGAATTTCATATAAAGGCTTTGTTCCTGAATAATTACCCAGGGATGGGTACCTCTATATAAAGTAAATACATTAACCATAACTGAAGCACTATAAAAGTGAGAGTCTTAAAATTTGGTGTGGATTACTTTCAAAGCAAAATCAACGTGGCGGGCACAGCTATTAATCAAATAAATCCATAGAATGATATTGGACAACGAAAGAATGAAAGTGCGTGAGATGTTAGAGGCTGTAGGCAGCTCAACCGAGCAGGTAAATCACGTTTTGTATAAATATTTGGATATGAGAAAGCTATACGCGCAATGGGCGCTGCAATTAAGTTAATGCACGAATACTCACGTATGCAGTCGCTATGGCAAAAATCCATGATTTGAGCAAAGAACCTGATTAAGCTGGTGGTAAGAGAGTTGGGACAAACGAATAGGTTCTTTTTTGAAACAAACGCGTAGTTTGAGGATCTTAAGAGATCTTATTATTTAAAGGAAATTAAAAAAAAAACTAGACAATGTTGAGAAATAAATTGTTCTTTTTTTTATCGAAAACGAAATATTTTTTACCAAAAAAGTCGGTATTTGCAAATTTTCGTAAGTTCTCAAAGTTCTCTCTTAGTTGCGTTATCGATCCATACTAGAGTATGGAAAATACTCTGCGGTTTGTGACCAATTGTAATATGTAAATTGAAGTTGTGTGCAGTTCAGTTGAACTAATCACCCAACTGACCTAAATGAGCTGATCACCACACTGAGCTCATATTAGCTCCTTAGTTTAGTTCACTTCTTAGTTCATTCTGTAGTTCAGTTCAGCTCATTAGTTCACTTCAGCTCACTAGTTCACTTCAGATCATTAGTTCACATCAGCTCATTAGTTCACATCAGCTCATTAGTTCAGTTCAGCTCATTAGTTCATTTCAGCTCATTAGTTCATTTCAGCTTATTAGTTCACCTCAGATCCATAGATCAGTTTAGCTCATTAGTTCACTTCAGCTCATTAGTTCACTTCAGATCATTAGTTCAGTTCAGCTCATTTATTCACTTCAGCTCATTAGTTCACTTCCGATCATTATTTCACTTCAGATCATTAGTTCACTTTTCGATAGTTCGATAGTTCACTTCAGATCATTAGTTCACATCAGCTCATTAGTTCACATCAGCTCATTAGTTCAGTTCAGCTCATTAGTTCATTTCAGCTCATTAGTTCATTTCAGCTTATTAGTTCACCTCAGATCCATAGATCAGTTTAGCTCATTAGTTCACTTCAGCTCATTAGTTCACTTCAGATCATTAGTTCAGTTCAGCTCATTTGTTCACTTCAGCTCATTAGTTCACTTCCGATCACTATTTCACTTCAGATCATTAGTTCACTTTTCGATAGTTCATTATTGCAGTATTAGTTCAGTCCAGCTCCTTAGTGAACTAAGCTTATTAGTTCACTTCAGCTTATTAGTTTATATACACAGATCATAAGTATAAAAAATAAAGATTAAACGGTGTCCGACGGCGTTATTTGATAGTAAATGCCCTTATTTTCGAACCATAATTGGTAGACTCTTGCATTTTTTAGTGAAGGTATATTACTATAGCATCTATAACTGACCTAATAAGCAAATAAACTAAAAAAAACCAAGAGATCGACCTAGTTCAGTGAAGTGATCTGAACTAAAAAGGTCGCTCATTTGATGGAACTAACAAGCCCAAATCAAATGTGAATACGGGGAAGTCTGTGCACCAAACAATCTCTGTGCACCCAATTGAAGAAGGCAAAGACTTTTTAGAACAAATATGAACCAAAATGTTGGCTTTTGTGGTGAATTCTAATTTACTAGTAACAATAGCCAAAAATAAAAATTACATTTCCGAACACTGGTAGCATTCCCTTTGTATGCATTCTAGAACTAGTTACTAACTTTAAGGTTATTCAGGTATGTGATGGAAAACGATCGTTTTAAAGGGTGTGATAAATTTCGATCGATTTTGAAAATTAATTTTGAAGCCATCTCTTAACATTTGGGTTTGAAAAGTATACCAAAAGATTAAACTCAAATAATAAAGAGGAATTTAGATAAAAATATTTAAAAAAAAATTAAAATTAATAAAAACTATTTTATATAAAAAAAAAACAAAATCGTTTTAAAATCGATTCGTTTTCAAAATCGCCTTCCATCACACACCTGCTTATTTAAAAATTTACTTCATGTACTGATAATTAAACACACAACATGGTCCATCTAAAAACATCTTTAACTCGAACTGCTCCTTGCAGTTAATTACTTGTCCAGCCCAAAAACATTCGACGATTAGATCTTCACACTTGGGAGCCAACATTTTCAATATTTTGCCAGTTTTAAATTTTTCACGAAACATACTTTCCAAATCATTGTGCAGTTTTTTGGCCTCTTCAAAATCTATAGAGTCCGAATTGTACAGGCCCGATAACATTTCCAGTCTATGCTCCCAATATTCTAAGGTGTCATTATTTGTACTATGTTGATGGCTAGAGAAATATGTTGGATAAGTAAAATATTATAAATACCTTCTGCACTAACATACATACACACTCAAAGCATATTTTCGAAAAGCTTCACGACTGAATTTGTTATTGCTGCACACCGCCACAGAGGGAAAGGGCACATTATATACGGAATATGTTTGAGAATCTAAGGTGGTAACGGTGGGATCTCGAAGAAACAACATCAAGATGGTGCTGCAAACATAGGTGGCAAAGGCTACCGCCATTACAATAAACATAAACCAAAATAATCTAAAAAAAAATATATTATTTTTGGAAAAAAATATATATCTGTGGTAATAAGGAATAAGTGCTTAAGTCGACTTAAGCAAAAATTTAGTTACTGGCACCTTTGAAATCTGCGTACTTCAAATTTAGTAAAATTTTTCAGGAAGTTATAGCAAAATAACTTTCTGCTTATCTTTTTTCAATGTCGAATCGCATTTGGAAAAAATCTTAAGAAACTAGAAGCTATTTTTCGAAATCATAAAAACTTCTTTCTCAACTTCTTAATTGCAACGCCTGCGTACTTTTGGTAGATATAAGATATTTTTTTAAATCATACGTTTGACTCCCATAGGTAAATTTTAAAGAAAAGTTATTTTTTTGAAAAATTTATTTTAAAGTTTAAAATTGCTCTCCTACAAAACTTAAAAATCAGACTTAAGCACTTTTTCCTTATTGCCACAGATATATTAAAGTCCTTTATAATTTTCCACCTTTGGTACTTGCGTCTTCTTATGTAGTAGAGCAGATAACAACCGTTTAGGCTGGTTTTATTTAAATATTCCACCAAAGTTTCTTTAGCGGCTTCATATAAAACTTTTGAAAACATTCCTTAAACACTTTCTGTTGAAATCTGAATTAAAAAGACCAAAAATATCTGTGTTTCGCTTTATTAGTTTTATTTATTTGTTTGAAAGTACCTAAGATTTAGTTTGTTATTTATTGATTTCTGATTTAATTTCTAATTAACGGTTTCATACCTTCATTGCTTGTTAAAGTATTTGATTTAAGATGTTAATTGAAGATAAGCGCTTGCATTGGGCTTGACCAAATGCCATGTATAAGACAATTAACAACAAAGATATTGTTAGTTATTTTGGCTTCAGGCACAGTGGTTCATTGCTACTAGTACATACTTTATTTTAAATTTAAAAAAACAAACAAGCAATTAGAAAATTTTCTATAATGTTTTTCTCTTTTTAACCGACTTTAAAAAAAGAAGGAGGTTAGCAATTCGTCTGAATGTTGCTTTTTTTATGTTTGTGCCCGTAGAACTCAGTCATTTCTTAAGCGATTTTAAACATTTTTTCATTATTAGAAAGGAAATGCTTACAGATTGGTCCCATTTTAAAAGAAGTTCAGAATTTTGAAAATTAAAAGGTGTCCCCATACAACATACGTGTTTTTTACGTGTATTATGAACCGTAAAGCCCCTTTCACACTATAATACTGAGTATTAAGATTTTCATTGGATTTTGTAAGATAGAAATCCAATGAGAATTATGTGAATGTCAAAAAATCTAACGTAACATAACAATTCGTTTTCACACTATCACACTTCAAATAAAATGAAAAATATCAGCAAACGAACAAGCCGAGACGAGACATTGAACGGCGTAGGCTTAGCAATTTTATGTAGACGGCAGAGGTGAAGGGTCTTAAGTTTGTTTGGTCGTTCAAGTTTTCGGTTAATAAAAAAATAAAAAACAAAACAAAAAGAAAGAAAAAATACGTACATTCAACAATTTCTAGGCATGGCATGACAAAGTACATACGTAGGCGTTAAGACTGATGGAAATTTAAGGCAGGTGCAGGACAAAGAAAACATTTCATCGGCGGCGACGAACTATCGGCTGCGACTCAATCAGCTTAGTTCTTTGCTTAAAAAAAAACACAACCCTGCTAAAATGAAAAATGTTATCGTTTAGAAAATTTTCTAAAAATGGTTTGGTATTATGGGATGTCAAATTTCTTTCCGTATTATTTCACATTTTGATAACATACTGCTTTCACACCATCACACTTTCTCATTGGATTCAAGTATTTGACAAGTCTTAATACTCAGTATAATAGTGTGAAAAGGGCTTAAACGGCACCCTTTTAAAATTTTAAAAAACTGCATATCACTATAGCTGCCAATAACAGAAATTAATAAAAAAAATAAGCTTAAAAATTAAAGGGTGTACCCATATGTGACGTTAATTTAAATATATGTGACGTCAATTTAAATATATGATTCACTTGAAAATTGGACAGAATGTCCAATATTTATAATCAGAAATTAAATATTTATAATTAGAAGTTAAAGGGTGTCCCAATAATTGATATAATTTGATGTTTATTGCAAAACTTTTGAACAGTAACAGAGAGACGGTTGAAATTTACAAAGAACCTGTATATCTAATTCCTTTATAACATCAAGTATATAATTTTAATTTGGAAACTAAAGGGTGTCCCCATAATTGATATAATTGTACCTATCTAGCCCTATCACACATCATGCGAAATGGAAAATATAAGCTACTGCAAACAATCCTGAAAACAACAATTGAAGGACGTCATACCAGAGGCAGAAAGGAGATGACTTGGATAAAAAATATAGAAGAGTGGACAAATTTAGACAATACGACGAATCTTTTAAGTGGAACATAGGAACATTTTTGAAAGGATTGTTAATAATTTGTGAATCTATAATATTATAAATTATCAAATGTCATTTTTTTATATAATATGTAATTGGAATATCGAATTTGCAAATAAAGAAGAAGAAGCCCTATCTTTTGAACCGTTATAGACAAACACTTGAAAATTAGACAGAATCTCTACTACTATGTTCCGTATAATAACATTTATAAATATTTAAAATTATAAAGTTTGTCTCAATAGTTGATGTAAATTGATGCATATGGCCAAATTTTTGAACCGTTTTAGACAGACATTTGAAATTTACAAAGAATCTGTCCTTTAAAATAAGTGTTTAATTTAAAATTGAACATTAAAGGGTGTCCCCTAGGTGATATTGTTTAACCTATATTGCCATATACTTCGAACCGTTACTTTCTATTGCTGTGTCAGTAATAATAAGTGTAAAAAAATAAAGGGTCTCCTCATATCTGACGTAATTTGTCGTATATGGCTTTATCTGCTAAACCGTTATGGATAGACATTTGAATGTACAGAACGTACATATATTACTATGTCGGTTAGAGCAACAAGTATAAAAGTATTTGATTTGAGTACTATTTCTTACAGATTACTTCCTTTTAAATTTTTAGTTTAGAATTGATGCACATAAATTTGTTTTGTAGTCGGTTTTTTTTTTGCAAGAATTATTATATGATACTAGCGGTGTCCGTAACGTCACACATAGAGGTATTTTGGCAATTTAGCCGGACATAACTTTTTTTATCTTATATTGGCTTTGAAAATTTACTGAGCGCCCGTAGATTAATGAAACTTGGTCTTTTATGGTCATAGGCTGTTGGTACTAGAAAATATGAAAAATAGGACCAAGGAGAAAAAAGTTCTCCTTATTAGAACTAATTCTACCTATAAAATTCATATTCATTTTTTTTAAGTTTTCTTACACGTTTGTTTAGCAAATGCAACTTTTAGGGTCAGCGAATGTTCCTACAAAAGTGGACATAAAATATGATTTGCAAAAATAATGTAATTATTAAAATAAATGCATTACATATGCCTTAATACAATAAAAATAAAATTATTGAGTTTTTATGGACAGTGGGAGTTATCCCTCCAATCACACCCCCGAAAATTCCATGTGATTTTTTTTTTTTGCTAATTTCCGAAAAATATTCATTTTTATGTCGAAGAGAAAAATATGTATAAAAGTTATTTTAGAAATTTATCACTTTATAGTATTTAATTTATCTCAGAATAATTAATTTATTCATAACTAGCTGTGCCCGCCACTTCGTCAGCGTCATTATTTTGCTTTGAAAGTAATCCACTTTAAGAATCTTAATTTTATAGTGTTTCAGATATGGTTTATGTAATTACTTTATATAAAGGTACTCATCCCTGGGTAATTACTCAGAAACATACATCCCAATTATGAATATTCCCGGGGAAATTTTTCCATTCCCAATGTTTTGTTCCCGGGAAAAATCTGCCTTATTCTAATCTCCCTGGGAGTAGCAAAAAAAGGAGTGAGAAAATCGGAAACTTTCAACTTTTTTCAACGATTTTTTGTTTTAATTTTATCGAAAATTTTTTGTAAAATTTATTGAATAGTTTTTGAAAATTTTATCGAAAATTTTTTGTAAAAATTTTATTAAAAATTTTTTGTAAAAATTTTATTAAAAATTTTTTTTAAAAATTTTATTAAAAATTATGAATATTCTCGGGGAAATTTTTCCATTCCCAATGTTTTGTTCCCGGGAAAAATCTGCCTTATTCTAATCTCCCTGGGAGTAGCAAAAAAAGGAGTGAGAAAATCGGAAACTTTCAACTTTTTTCAACGATTTTTTGTTTTAATTTTATCGAAAATTTTTTGTAAAATTTTATTGAAAATTTTTTGTAAAATTTTATTGAAAAGTTTTTGCAAAATTTTATCGACAATTTTTTGTAAAAATTTTATTAAAAATTTTTTGTAAAAATTTTATTAAAAATTTTTTGTAAATATTTTATCGAAAATTTTTCGTAAAAATTTTATTGATAATTTTTTTGTAAAAAATATCGATGTTTTTATGTAAAAATTATTTAGAAAAGTTTTTGTAAAAGTTGTTGGATTTTTCTACAAATGGATTTTTCAGCTAATGTTGCACCTGATGTCTATTTGTATTTTTTGGCTTTAAAAACTAATTTTAAATCATTGTTTTATATTTATAAGTTCAATACTTACAACTCCCTTTCAAATATATGAGGAAAAAAAACTCCCAAATGCAGTCATTTATTTTCTTTCCCCTTTTTATTATTTATAATACAAACTTATTTCCATCGGTAGAGAAAAGGGAAAAAATTTCCGAGAAATTTTAATTTATAAAAGCAGGAATGGGAGAAGGGAAAATTTTCCCGGGGAATTCTTATTCATAATTGGGCTGATAGGCTTTATATAAAAATCTTTAAAATTTATATAAAATTCCAAATTTATTGTAGAGTACTATAAATAGAGTTTTAAGTTACCTGCTGACAAAAATAAAAGTTGCTGTCAAGTTTGCAGTACCATTGAATCGGTAAAATTGCGTACTTTCACTACTTGTTCCTCCCTCTTTCCTAGTAATGAGATATTTTTACGTTAAAGAAAATATCCTATATTTGAACCACGATACTAAGGTACCTCTCCCTAATAATTTATTATAATTCATCTAGTAGTTTTTACGTGATGCGGACACAAACAGGCAGAAAATCACTTGTATAGATAATAAATAATTTACATTAGTAACAATAAATTGTATTTAAAATAATAACAACTAGAATCCAAAATCATTTTATGACCGACAAATAGGTTTCTTACTCGTATTTACCTAAGCAAGATGAGTAAAAACAGAAAAAAGATGAAATTTGGAAAATATTGCAAAAGAAAATGGCGCAAAAACGAGCAATTTTTCAACCTTCTACAGTATAAAAGTAAAGCTCGTAAATTTTATAGTAACATTTTATAGTAGGACCGCGTTGGCCCTCGCTCTCAAAAACCTTTTCATTTTTTTTTTTTTTTTTGAGAAAAAAGTGAATAAAAAATCCTAACTTTAATTTCAAACGAAATTTTTTATCATAAAAATATAAAATAACATTTTTCTAAAATTTATATATAACAGCTAGTTAATATAGCCTTTCACAGTAGTGCTGGCAATTTCTGCTACTTTTAATTACTCAATACTACTGAATACTTTTCAATTGGGTACTCAATATTACCCAATACTTTTGTTTACATAACAGAAACGCACTGTTAACCAGAATTTTAACGAAGCCATTTAATTTTCTAATTAATTTGTTTCTAAAACTATAACGTTAAAAGTATCGAGTAACTACTTTTTAGTATCCAAAAAAAATGATCAAATACTCTGTACTCGGTACCCACTACTCAACACTTTGTCAGCACTATTTCACAGAAAAAAAAAAATTCAGTACAAAATCTTCATCCGTTTAGCCACCAAAAAACGATATTGTAAACCTCTCAAAATCGTATAAATTCAATAAAAACGTATGCGATTTACTCAACTTTCCTGATTTTAACAGTGTCCCAACACGACAAATCTCAAGCAAAAGCAAGACTGCTAGTTAAATTTTTACATTTCGTAAATTTAATTTTTGGCCTAGTGACCGGCTAGATTGGCAAAATACCCCTCTGTGCGTCGTCAGCGACCTGGCAATATTTTGTTCTGAAAGTAATCCACACCGAATCCATAAAAAATTATATTGTGTACTAGCAGTTCCTGCCACGTCGTCGAATTTGCTTTGAAAGTAATCCACACCATATATTTTAAGAGGTATCAATCCCTGAGTAATTACACAGAATGTGGCTTTATATAAAATTCTAAAATTTATGTGAAATTCTTATAGAGTTATGTCAATAGTTCTAAGCCAGCATACAAAAATAAAAGGTGATGCCAAGTTTTCACCATCACTAAATTGGTAAAAATTGGGTACTTTCACCATTTTATGTCTATTTTCCCTTGGAAATGAGATAATTTTACCGAAAAGAAGCATCCTAAATATTTTCCCTTTTTTCTTAGGTGATGATTTTTAAATAAAAATTTAAAAAATATTCTTTCAACTTTGAGAAAATAAAACGAACCTAAGCCTTACTTCAAAAATTCATTTGTTTTAAAATTATTTTGAGATCGAAAATATTGGCCGTAAATAATGAAAATTTATTTTGATTGTTTGATAACACAGTGCAACACGGAAAAAAATAACCATATACGGACACCACTACGTGATAAAAGACCAAAAAAAAGACCCCTGTCTCGCAGTTTTGCCTAAAGTACTCCAGGTTTTTTTTATGGGCCCTCAAAGATGTGGGGCCTCGATGTCAATTTTGCAAGAAATGATAATTTCCTCAAGCTCATATTTTGCAAACCGTTTGAAATTTTGATATACTCTCTGAAGCAAAGTTGTAGTTCTTTTTTTCGGAAACTTTCAACTTTTTTCAACGATTTTTTGTTTTAATTTTATCGAAAATTTTTTGTAAAATTTTATTGAAAATTTTTTGTAAAATTTTATTGAAAAGTTTTTGCAAAATTTTATCGACAATTTTTTGTAAAAATTTTATTAAAAATTTTTTGTAAAAATTTTATTAAAAATTTTTTGTAAATATTTTATCGAAAATTTTTCGTAAAAATTTTATTGATAATTTTTTTGTAAAAAATATCGATGTTTTTATGTAAAAATTATTTAGAAAAGTTTTTGTAAAAGTTGTTGGATTTTTCTACAAATGGATTTTTCAGCTAATGTTGCACCTGATGTCTATTTGTATTTTTTGGCTTTAAAAACTAATTTTAAATCATTGTTTTATATTTATAAGTTCAATACTTACAACTCCCTTTCAAATATATGAGGAAAAAAAACTCCCAAATGCAGTCATTTATTTTCTTTCCCCTTTTTATTATTTATAATACAAACTTATTTCCATCGGTAGAGAAAAGGGAAAAAATTTCCGAGAAATTTTAATTTATAAAAGCAGGAATGGGAGAAGGGAAAATTTTCCCGGGGAATTCTTATTCATAATTGGGCTGATAGGCTTTATATAAAAATCTTTAAAATTTATATAAAATTCCAAATTTATTGTAGAGTACTATAAATAGAGTTTTAAGTTACCTGCTGACAAAAATAAAAGTTGCTGTCAAGTTTGCAGTACCATTGAATCGGTAAAATTGCGTACTTTCACTACTTGTTCCTCCCTCTTTCCTAGTAATGAGATATTTTTACGTTAAAGAAAATATCCTATATTTGAACCACGATACTAAGGTACCTCTCCCTAATAATTTATTATAATTCATCTAGTAGTTTTTACGTGATGCGGACACAAACAGGCAGAAAATCACTTGTATAGATAATAAATAATTTACATTAGTAACAATAAATTGTATTTAAAATAATAACAACTAGAATCCAAAATCATTTTATGACCGACAAATAGGTTTCTTACTCGTATTTACCTAAGCAAGATGAGTAAAAACAGAAAAAAGATGAAATTTGGAAAATATTGCAAAAGAAAATGGCGCAAAAACGAGCAATTTTTCAACCTTCTACAGTATAAAAGTAAAGCTCGTAAATTTTATAGTAACATTTTATAGTAGGACCGCGTTGGCCCTCGCTCTCAAAAACCTTTTCATTTTTTTTTTTTTTTTTGAGAAAAAAGTGAATAAAAAATCCTAACTTTAATTTCAAACGAAATTTTTTATCATAAAAATATAAAATAACATTTTTCTAAAATTTATATATAACAGCTAGTTAATATAGCCTTTCACAGTAGTGCTGGCAATTTCTGCTACTTTTAATTACTCAATACTACTGAATACTTTTCAATTGGGTACTCAATATTACCCAATACTTTTGTTTACATAACAGAAACGCACTGTTAACCAGAATTTTAACGAAGCCATTTAATTTTCTAATTAATTTGTTTCTAAAACTATAACGTTAAAAGTATCGAGTAACTACTTTTTAGTATCCAAAAAAAATGATCAAATACTCTGTACTCGGTACCCACTACTCAACACTTTGTCAGCACTATTTCACAGAAAAAAAAAAATTCAGTACAAAATCTTCATCCGTTTAGCCACCAAAAAACGATATTGTAAACCTCTCAAAATCGTATAAATTCAATAAAAACGTATGCGATTTACTCAACTTTCCTGATTTTAACAGTGTCCCAACACGACAAATCTCAAGCAAAAGCAAGACTGCTAGTTAAATTTTTACATTTCGTAAATTTAATTTTTGGCCTAGTGACCGGCTAGATTGGCAAAATACCCCTCTGTGCGTCGTCAGCGACCTGGCAATATTTTGTTCTGAAAGTAATCCACACCGAATCCATAAAAAATTATATTGTGTACTAGCAGTTCCTGCCACGTCGTCGAATTTGCTTTGAAAGTAATCCACACCATATATTTTAAGAGGTATCAATCCCTGAGTAATTACACAGAATGTGGCTTTATATAAAATTGTAAAATTTATGTGAAATTCTTATAGAGTTATGTCAATAGTTCTAAGCCAGCATACAAAAATAAAAGGTGATGCCAAGTTTTCACCATCACTAAATTGGTAAAAATTGGGTACTTTCACCATTTTATGTCTATTTTCCCTTGGAAATGAGATAATTTTACCGAAAAGAAGCATCCTAAATATTTTCCCTTTTTTCTTAGGTGATGATTTTTAAATAAAAATTTAAAAAATATTCTTTCAACTTTGAGAAAATAAAACGAACCTAAGCCTTACTTCAAAAATTCATTTGTTTTAAAATTATTTTGAGATCGAAAATATTGGCCGTAAATAATGAAAATTTATTTTGATTGTTTGATAACACAGTGCAACACGGAAAAAAATAACCATATACGGACACCACTACGTGATAAAAGACCAAAAAAAAGACCCCTGTCTCGCAGTTTTGCCTAAAGTACTCCAGGTTTTTTTTATGGGCCCTCAAAGATGTGGGGCCTCGATGTCAATTTTGCAAGAAATGATAATTTCCTCAAGCTCATATTTTGCAAACCGTTTGAAATTTTGATATACTCTCTGAAGCAAAGTTGTAGTTCTTGTCATAAAGAACAAAAATTAACATGTAACATATAAAATCAAAAAAGCTTCATCTTCAAGGTCAAAATCGCAAAAAACTTTAAAAACTGGACCCCTGTTCAGGTCCATAGGTAGCAAACCGTTCAAAATTCAAGGAAACAATCAACTACAAAAATGGACCTAAGATCTCAATAAACAACTTTCTAGAACATATGAACTTCCTAGGAATGATTCTTAACACCGTTTAGGTAGCGCTTAGGTAGCCGAAATGAATTTAAAAATTTTCGGGAAATTTTTCTTTATGACAAGGGCTACAACTTTGCCTCAGAGAGTATATCAAAATATCAAACGGTTTGCAAAATATGAGCTTGAGGAAATTATCATTTCTTGCAAAAATGACATCGAGGCCCCACATCTTTGAGGGCCCATAAAAAAAACCTGGAGGATTTTGGGCAAAACTGGGAGACAGGGGTCTTTTTTTTTTGGTCTTTTATGAGGTAGTGGTGTCCGTATATGTTTATTTTGCCATGACTTAAAAAATTACACAGTGAGTAATAACGATTGAGAAATTTTTCGTATTGCCTCATTCATTGGCGTAGGAGGACATATTTTATAGGGGAGACAAAACCATTTTTATTGGAAAATAATATTAAAAAAATAAATATGTATGTATATATTTTAATTTTTAACAAATTAACTTGAAACAGCAAGTCTGAAGGGGTTTTTTCCACACCCCAGAATGGAGTTTCTCCTTTTAACTTTTATTATTTTACGTTGCCTATAAATTTTATGTTTCAATTATTATTTTCTACATTGCATGTGGGATTAATGACGTCACGAGTACTGCACATGTTCCTATTGGTTAATAATTTTATGTAACATTTTGTTGATTACAGGCTTGGCGACCCTTGCAACATCTAACAACTTGCACAAAATTATATATTTATTATTTCAATCAAAAATTTGTTCCCGCGTTTTAACAGTCATTACAATTTTTTTACACTAAATCATAAACAATCACAACTCAATATTTATTCAAATCATATTTATTCAAATTATTTATTTAAGTCGTTTTTTAGGGTTCCGTAAAAACGTCACCCTATTGTTTTCGTTACAATGTCTGTCCGTCTGTCCGTCTGTTAGCGCCTTTTAACTCTGGAACCGTAATAGGTAGACTCTTGAAATTTTCACAGATGATGTATAGCTGTTGCCGCTATAGCAACAAATACTAAAACTTATAGGGTGTTCCAATAGAGAGGTGTTATTCACGAATATGTGCATATTTCATGAATTGTAGGTGGTATACATTTGAAATTTAAAAACCGTAATTAAAACTTAGTTCACTATATAAACAACTATAAAAAAATAAAACTAAAAATTAAAGGGTGTTCCGATAGTGGTGTGATTTGCATGTATAAGGCCTAAGTTTTCAACTATAATAGGTAGATGCTTGAAATTTTCACAGAAGGTGTATAGCTGTGGCCACTATAGCAACAAATACTAAAACTTATAGGGTGTTCCGAAAGTGACGTGTTATTTGCCTTTATGTCTTTATTTCTTGAGCTATAGGAGGCAACCACTTAAAATTTGCAGACAGTAATTCAAACTATGTTCGCGTTATAAGCAAGTATACAATTTTAAACCTAAAAATTAGAGGGTGTTCCGATAGGACGTGATTTGCATGTATATGGCATAAGTTTTAAACGATAATAGGTAGACTCTTAAAGTTTTTACAGGAGGTGTATTACTCTAACCACTTTAACAAATAGTAAAAATTAAAAGATGTGCCGACAGTGACGTAATTTACATGCACAATTTTTTAACCATAATAGATAGACTTTTGAAATTTTCACAAATGGTATATTACTATGACCCCTATAAAAAGAATAAAAATTTAAAGGGTTTTCCGACAGTGACGTCATTTGCATGTATAACGACATATTTTTTGAACCGTAATAAGTAGACTCTTCCAATTTGTATAGAAGATGTGTTGCCATGGCCGTTATAACAATTACTAAAAATTACAAGGTGTTCTAACAGTGACATGTTTTTCACGTATAGTAACTTTTTTTTTTTTAATAGTATTATGTAGACTCTTGATATATTCATAGAAAGAGAATTGCCATGACTTTTCAAACGGTAATAGGTAGCCTCTTTAAATGTTTACAGTAGATGTTGTACTTACTAATATCTAAAGGGTGTTGCATTAGTGACATGTTTTTCACGTATATTACCTTATTTTTTGAACAGCAATAGGTAGGCTCATTTTATTTCTATAGATAGTGTATTACCATGGCCACTATAACAAAAATTGCTAAAATTTAAAGGGTGTTCCAACAGTGATGCAATTATGACTTTAATTTTAACAACTTTATTTAAAGTTCTACTACTTTAATTTTTAAAGTTCTACTAAACATAGTACGGAACCCTAAGTGTGTGAGTCTAACTCGCACTTGACTAATATATTGTTTATAAACCAGTTCACAGATCACTGTCTTCTTTAAACTGAAAAAATACCGTTAGTGTTGAATTCAATTTGATTATAAAATTACAACCATGTTTTTCAAAACAGTTTTTTCCCCTCCCCTGAACATTTGTTAATTTTAAGTTGTGACTGTTTTTGTTTAAGTGTAGGACAGTTATAACTCCGATTTTAACAAATTAAAACACATCAAAATTTAAAGTAAATTAAGTATAGTTTTATTTTTCTTCTTAATTTTTTTTCTTCTTATTGAACTATAAGACACATACTTTTTTATTTGTGAAAATTTGATGTATAAAATGAAATTGTTCCGAGTTCAAACTAAAAAAATATAAAAAGTGTCAATAGATTTTATGCTTTTTTTTAGGAGGAATGTGTTTTTTTTATTTATTAATAATAAACTAAAATACAAAGAATGCATTATAAATATGAAAAATACATATATAAAAATAAAACAATAAATATATATTTCATTTAAATGGACAATTAAGTAAACAAGAAAAAATACAACACATTAAACATTAAATAGATTTTTTTTTTTTCAAATGATTTTCATTTGTTTTAGGAATGGATTTTTTTTATAATTAAAAAAAATAATAATATTTGCTTAACATTTTTTTTTTATTTAAAACTTATGATAGTGTTAAATTGGACATATTGTATATGATTTATTATTGTAGTTTGTTAATATTGTTTAAGTTTCAGTTAGAGAGGATTTAAATGTTACAGTTTTCAATTTTATTAATTAGGGAATGTTGTAAAATTCTTTTAAGGGAATGTGATAAATGAATGGAATATTTTAAAAACATATTTTAACAACCTAAAAAAACTTTTTAGTTTCACTCCTGATACTAAAACCAGTTTTAATTGGTTTTTTTTAACAAATTGTACGAAAATGATATTCAATCATCTCGTGGCTTCGAATCCAATCCCTTAATTATGTTTTATGTAAAACTGTTTAACTTAGGAATGTGTTAGTCTATTAGGCCATGAGTTGCTGGTTCAACTCCCGCCAAAAATTCCAAATTTGTCTCAGACACAAACTAAGAGCCAGCGCTCTCCAAGACAGTACGCTTGCAAGCAATCGTGTCACATATCGTTAGTTGTTGACTACACAGCATTTTGGCGCATTTACGACAGCTATCAAATAGTATCTCCATATTTTGCAGGACCATATGTTGCATTTAGAAAGTTGATAGAAGGAATAGAGATAAGGACTTTTGACGATACGATACCAATGCTAATGAACAGAAACAAAAAAAAAATAAAACACAAGATACTTATAACAATTTTGTTAAAAAGAAAACAAAGTATCTTAAATTTCGCAAGTCTGTATGAACGAGGCTAACAGCAGAAAACTAAATTCCTGCTAAAGGATTCACTATCCTACACAATCGTACAATTCAATCACAAAAAAATATGACCGAATTCTGTTCTACTCAAAAAATCGTTTTAAAATGGCGATGTAGATGCCACACTGTCATACACTATAAGATTTTGCAACTCTGATCGTATAGAAAATACTATTTTTGAATTTTTTCAAAAGATTATCAAATCGTACAGATCTGTCAAAAAGTCTGTAACACACATACACTTTTTGAGCACACATGCAATTTTTGATAAATCGTACGACTGAGTATGGGCTTAAGTCATATATTTCAAAATTCAGTTTAAATCGGCATTGCGCCAGAAAAAAAACAGACTTGAGTCTGAGATATATGTACATATGTATATCTTATATGTCCCGAGATATAGGCATTTTTTTGAAAACGTTATGAGAATCAAAGCTTAGAATAGACAGGGCTCATCTTCCTCGGACTCCCTAATATTTTCGTTACAGACGGTTTAAGGTCCACTGTTTCCAGATTTGTCAGAGATTGTATAATCTGTAGGGGTGACCGTGGATGCAAAAGTTTCAATACGCAAAGCTAGAAGATATTAAGGAGCTTTTTCCAATAGAAGTAATAGACTGTAACTGAAATATGCGTGAATTATATGGAAGAGTGGGTACTAAGCCAACTGCTAATATTTGCAATTCCATTATATAAGCTGTTTTTTAAGCCCGATAGGATCTTCGAAAGGGATAACTGTCAAACAAATTATCATAGTGGTCATTTACGATCAGTATACTCTGGCATATCATGAATAGATTGACGCTTGAACAGCACAACCGATTGGCTCTAGAGCATTTGGAAATTGATCCGATGTTTTATCGCAAATTGCGTTCAGCGATGAGGCTCATTTTCAGCTTATCGGGTGTGTTAATAAACAAAATTGCAGCATGTGGAATAACACCAATCCGCGACAGACCCTACAGACGCCATTACATTTACAAAAATACACCTTTTGGTGCGATTAAACGCTGGTGGCATCATTGGATATTATTTCTTCAAAAATGAAGCTGGAGATCGTGTTACGGTCATTGATAATCGTTACCGATCCAAGATCTTGTAATTTTGACCACCTCCAAGGTCTTGCGATTTGACACCTCTCGATTATTTCCGCAGTTGCTGATAAACCAGCAATTTGGAGGGCAACATTGTTCATGACTATGAGTCTCTTATCGTATTTGAGTGCCAATTCATCTATCAGTCTGGGAGTAACGGGTTCGTTTCCCGCCAAAGATTCTGGGTGTTTTCTGCACTCAAGTAAAAAGCTTTACAGGTAGTGGTTTCTTAAAAAAATAATATAAAACAAAACAAAATAAAATAAAAAACCTACGACGAAAAAATTACCCGACATTAAATTCCAGAATGCGCTTCGTCAAGAACAGCTGTGTATGTATTGTTCTTACGAATAAAAGAATTTTTTGGATTAAATTTTAATTTTTTTGTGTTATTTTTTGCATAAAAAAATAACCTTTATTTAAAAGCTTAAAACATAATTCACAATGTTTCCTAATAATTTTCGAAAAATTAAATGACGGAACGATGTCTATTAATTAAGCATTGGTATTGTTAAAGGCTAAAGGATGCATCATCATCATCATCATCATACGATATGCTAACACAAAAAAATCTGACAGAATTCTGTCAAAATGGCGTTGTAGATGCCAAACTATCATTCAAAAAAGATTTTGCAACTCTGACGCATAGAAAAATACTATTTTATGAATTTTTTCAAAAGATTATCAAATCGCACAGACCTGTCAAAAAAGTCTGTCACACACATATGTACATATATTTCTAATACACACTATCATAGTTTTTTTTAGGACACATGCTATTTTTGACAGATCGCACAACTGAGTATGATAGTGAATTATAGCCTTGATCGAAATCTAATAGAAAGCGATTAGACAGACATGTTGTAAATCAAATTTCAGGTACGAAATATCTGAAAAGAACGTCAGAAATTTGCAGGAATTGTGTAATTCAAAGTCTTCAATTAGGTTGCTTTAAAAAACTAATTGGAAAAAAAGCTTTAAAGAGAAACTCAAAAATTCCCTAAAATAAAATTGAAAATTGTTTAGTAATAGTATAAAAAGTGTTTTGGTTTTGGTTTTAAATTTAATCATTAGTTTCTAGAATTCTTGATGTATGATTTCTTAAATATTAAAAAAAAGTTTTAAGGCTTTTGCTAGTGGTGTCTTTTTCGTTTTCAATTCTTTTTGCTTTGGAACTATATATTAAGTAAAGAGTTTATAAAAAGACTTTTTAAGTAGTTGTTGTTTGTTTGTTTGTGTATAAATTGTTTTTAAAACAATTGTTTTTTTTTTTTTTGTTTTTTTCTTAGAAAAAGGTTTATATCTTAAGACTATTTTATGTGTTAAAACAAAGAAATGTTTGTTTTTTGTATATTTTTGTTTTTATAAATATATAAACTTATTTGATGTTTAATTATAAATGGAATGTTAAATAAAACAAATAAATTTAATAAAGTACAAAATGCATTAAAGAAGAGTGAGTGAGTTGTTTTTGCTGGAGGGAATTATTTACTGGTATGTATAATTTAATATAACTAGGAAGTTCAAAAAAATAGGCAGGCATTTTAAAAACAATCAATATTAAGTAACCAAAACTATTTGTTATTGTTTTTTTGTAAAGAAATATAATAAAGCTAATGGAAAAAGTAAAATAACTACGCAAGGCATAATCAACAAAGTAAACTCCGAACGGAGAGGGAAATATTAAAGGGAACATTTTTTATTTTTTTATATGGAGTTTGACAGTTAACAACTTCATCAAACTCTATATAAGAAAATAAAAAAATTGTTCCCTTAATATTTTCTTCTCCTTACTGAGGCCACCTTATAAATGTGCCTTTGAAAAAATACTTGTAAATTTAATAATACAACAAATACCGATTAAGTATGAAGTTTGTTTTAAGTTATTTAAGAAGTACAAACGATAATGCAACCAATGGACCAATATATGTATGAAGTTTTATTGTGAACAGTTAAGGAGAAGTTTCTTAAACGACGTGTCTTAATTTTATTAGCCACAAAGTAACATGTAAAAAATTACATTTAAAACATTTTATTTACAAAACTAACTGCCTGTTTTACAATGTCGAGAGAATTCCGTCTTTCGTACAATTATATTTAAAACAAAAACAAATTTAAAAATGTTGTTTTTGTTTTGAAAGTAATTGTTAGAACGAACGAATTCTTTTGACATTGTGAAGAAACTGGGAGTAAATTGGAAAAAGACATTCGTCACTGATCTGTACTCTGGGTGATTTATTTTTATATTTTCGAAATTACAATTTTTTCATATTTTCGGATACTCAGACATGTCACACATTCCATTCGGAATTGAAATGATTCGGTAGTTGTTATTCCGATAGGAATGGTTTTAGCTTCTATGGATTCTGTTAATTTTCATAAAATCATAAAAAAATAGTAAATCAAACGAATTTAGTAAAACAAAGAACCTGTTTCTCAATGTCGACTGAGTTCGTTCTTTCTTACAGTTATATTTAAAACAAAAATAAATTCAAAAATTTTGTTTTTGTTCTGAATGTACTTATTCGAAAGAACGAATTCGTTCGACATTGAGAAACCGGCAGAAAAAATATTTTAAAAGGCAATAAAAATTTAGAAATATTTTTTTTGTAGTATCAAAAATCAAAGTTAGTGAAAATATAATAAAAATTACCGGAATAGCTTCACTTTCAGAAACAAAACTCTTACTTTGCAGAGTTTCAAAGGATGCTTCAGTACAATATATATCCTTTACAAATAATAATTCTTGCAAAAAAACCCGACTTCAAAACAGATAAATGGGCACCAATTATAAACTAAAAATTAAAAAAGATTTAATTTGTAAGAACTAGTATTCAAACCAAACAAAATGCGACAAAATAACAAAAACTATCACCTATTGGGACACCCTTTAATTAACAATTTTAAATTAAACACTTATTGTTATAGAGGACTTAGCCATAGATTCTTTGTAAATTTCAGTTGTGTGTCTATAGCCGTTCAAAAGTTTATTTATATAGACAAAATTACCATAGGGACACCCTCTAATTTATATTTCTTTTTTTTATACTTGTTATTATACCACACAAAATAGTGGATATTCTGTTTAATTTACAAGTGTTTGTCTATAACGGTTCGAAAGATAAGGCCTTATGGGCCAAATTATATCAGTTATGGGGACACCCTTTAATTTCTAAATTCATTGTTATAGCGGACTTGGCAAAACAGGTTCCTTGAAAATTTCAGCAGTCTGTCTATAACCGTTTAAGAGTTCGGCTACATACATCAAATTATATCAACTATTAGGACACCCTTTAATTTTAAAATTCAAATTTTATACTTGTTACAGCGGACTTAGCAATATAGGTTCTTTGTAAATTTCAACCGTCTGTCTATAAAGGTTCAAAAGAGCACATAAATCAAATTATATCAACTATTGGTACACCCTTTAATTTTTAAATTTAAATTTTATACTGGTTACTATAGCGAACTTAGCAATACAGGTTCTTTCTGAATTTCAACCGTCTGTGTACAACCGTTCAAAAGTAAGGCCATATACGTCTAATTTAATGAACTATTGGGGCACCCTTTAATATATAATTTTAAATATTTATAGTTGTTATAATAACGGCCATAGTAATCGATATTCTGTCAAATTTTTAAGTGTTTATCTGTAACGGTTGAAAAGATAGGCCCATAAAGGTCAAATTACGTCACCTATGATAGCACCCTTTAAATTTTAATTTTATTTTTTATTTGTTTTTGTTGTTGGGAGCTATATTGATACGCAATTTTTTAAAATTTTAAATTGGTGCCCTTTACGGTTCTTAATACACGAAAAAAACGTGTATGTTGTATGTGGACACCCTTTAATTTTTAAAATAATGAACTAATTTGTAACCTTCCAAATAAGCATAACCTTTCAAATAAGCTAAACAATTTCAAAATCGGTTCAGAAATAACTGAGTTATGCCGATCCAAACATAAAAAAGCAACATTCAGACGAATCGATAACCTCCTTCTCTTTTTGAAGTCGTTTTTTACCCGACTGTTCTGAAGAGTCTAAACAGCAAAAAAATAAAATATCAATTCGAATACCGAAAAAATTTTTGGTTTAAAGTTTTCTTTAGAAGCCAAATACGGAATCAATACCACCTTCGAACGGAATTTGGAACTGTGACATGGCTGACTATTATTTCAACACATAAATAAAGTTTTGTTTAAAAAAATATGATTTTTTCGTTTTACAAACTTTTTTTTGGAATTTTAAATTTTCGAATAAATTTCGGCGGATTACAGAACAGATGTACGTTTTAAAAAATAACTTTTTGGGTTGTTTTTTGAAAAACTCAAAATGTACCTAAAAAGGTACTTATTTTTATAAAAAGTACCTTTCCAAAAAGAAAATATCATTTAAGTTTAAATATCATCAAATGTATTTTGTAAAACATATTCGATTGCGAAACTTTTCTCATTTTCTGTGAATGATTTAATGATTTTAGAGGTGATCATTTATCAAAAGCAATACAACTTTTGGTACAATAAAATATAAAAGGATATGTCATTCTCAATTTATTAATAAAAGCAGAGACTGTCAACAATCACACCAAGAAACACAAAGGCTTTAGGCCTTTAACCAATATAAATAATAAATTTTTTAAACTTTTCTTTCTTCCTATAGAAACGGACAGACAAGTAGGACAAGATAATTTAAATAAACGTAATTAAAAAGCAAGATAGAAAAGTTAAAGATAAAGAAAAAAGAAACATTACAAAACTGCGACTCAAAGATGTAGAACACCATCACCGTTAGCACTGGCACTGCCACCGCCACCGCTGCCAGTATTATCATCTAATGTTACGCCGGTTAAGTCTACAATCTCATCTTGATCGTCTTGTTCCAATTCATCGGATGTGTTGGTGTGATTTGTATGATGGGAGCCACTAGACAATTGACTAGTACGTGAAAAGGAACCACGACGTGGAGAGGTTAACGTACGCTGATTGGCCGGTTTAAAGGTAATAATAAGATTTGAGCTATTAGCCACCATCATATCGGTTACCTGCAAGAAAGTCACACATTTTTTGTTTTTCATATCAATTTTAAAAGCAAAAAAATTCACACCAACCTGGTCTAATGTCTTTCCCGCTACTTCAATACCATTCACTTCGATAACCTCATCATTGACGGCCAACAAGCCAGTACTCTCTGCCAAACCACCCGGCACTAATCGTGATATAAATATACCCGGTTGTTTTTCCAGACCACTGGGCGTAACACGCACTGAGGTACCATCTCTTATATAGAAGCCCAATGGTTTGTCACTGCCGTGTTTGAGCAAACGTACTCGTCTATGTGTTTCCGGCACAATGTCCACATCAATAATGGCCGATACTTGACGAAAATCTAGTGGCATTGAAATCGGTGGAGCTCTCGGTTTACCCGGTGTTTGTCCTAACATACTGATTATATTAAAATTACTGCGTTGTGGTTTCGATAGGCCATACTCCATGTCCTCTTCACGCTGCACAATAATACGCAATATGGGCTGTGCTGTCTTAAGAGCCCGTCCGAAGTTGTCATCATTGTTAATGGGCAGTAGTTCATGATCGCGTGGATCGATGTATCGTATTAGGAATTGTATATTGGCCAAGCCGTGCAATTGCCTGACAAGGGCATTAAATTTTTCAAAACTATGTGGCTCTTCCGTTCGTTTCAGTCCAAATCGTCGAAATTCAGCATCAAACTAAAGAGAAAATGGTTATAAGTTTTAACACAATCTATTTAAATAAAATCTTTTAAAAAAAGAAAAATTGATAAAAAATAAAACTCACGAGGGATTACAAAATTAAATAAAAAACTATAAAAAATTGTGAGAAAAACAATTTTTTGATTCGAAGCAAGGCATATTCATCAGGTAGCCTCACTACTGAGGGGAAATATTAAGGCGAAAATTATCAAATAAATGGAAGTTGAACTATCAAACTCCATATAAAAAATATTTTAAAATTTTCACCTTAATATTTCCCCTTCTTAGTGAGGTTACCTGATGAATGTGCCTTGATTCGAAGTAAAGTGTTTCTTACATTATATCTGTTCTGTTCAACGATAGATATACTTTAGCTGGAGAACTAGACAAATTTCACAATAGTCTTTTCTAACCTTTACTTGATTTTTTAATTATTTATAATTAAAGAAATTATTTAGTGAAACTCTCTGAATTTAATTCAAGCTACTTTAGAAACGTATGTTTTCGAGTAAAAGCTTATGGGTATAGAAAGGTTAAAGCTTGGTAGTATAATACAGGGGGTCGGGTACGCCCCATACTATTAAAAACAAATTTTTATTTTGACGATGCGTTGATACTATGGTTGTTATGGGGGTCGGCTAATACTCATACTCTTAATGGCAAATGTTTGTTTTAAACGATGGGGTAAAGAAGCAACAACTTCATTGATCGAGTTATGAGTTACGTAGCAACTTTGAAATCACGCCTTTTAATCGCACTCTGTATAATGAGTTCGTTTTTAAATACTTTTTCTACTAAATCTAGCCATATGGCTTCCAATGCTTTAAAAACTGTTACTTTACCTATGACTTCGCATAGCCCCATAAAACACCAGAATGAGGGGCAAGTAAATAGAAAAACCTCCGGAAATAAAGTATTCACGAAATTGTATCTTATGGGAACCAAAAGTCTTTGATGTTTAGTTGATTAATTTTTGAAAACATAACAGAAAGTAATTTCGAATCAAATAAGAACCAATGATACCGTCAGCGTGTAAACGGCACCAAACAGCCAAATTTAATGGATGTAATAGATTCGTTAATAACAAAGATTGTCTTCGATCCAAATTCCACAATTCTCCTTAATGACGTAACCATTTAACCACAGACGAGCTTCACCACAGAATTTGAGAACAAATAGTAGAGTTCCACGTTTTAGAAGCGCTGTTCTGGCTTTAAACGATTAATGATGACGTGCCAAAGCTTATTGAACAGAAATGTCACCACATTTTGAGACTCTCAATTGTAAAACAATTTCCATCAATTACAATAGTTCTCATTTAGAAAAACACCCGCTATAAATAGGTGTTAGACAAAAATTGAATCCTGTGGGACGCCGTAAAATATGCTATATATTTTTCTTTAAAAAAGTTAAAAATTATTTTCTGCGTTCACATGTGAAAATACATTTGCTTTTCTTTGCGAACCTTAAATTTTATAAATAACTAGCTGTGCCCGCCACTTCGTCAGCGTCCTTCAATATTTTGTTCGATTTTGCTTTGAAAGCAAATTCAAATGACAATGCAGGCAAATTAATGCCTACATTAACTGTGTTACTTCCTTTAGAAAGGTATAGTAGTAGATAAGACAGATGGTTAGTGCGATAGTAAAGTTTCGCAAGCGCTTCTGGTGTTCTTTAGGCTAATTAGTTTGAAGCTAGCATAGCCAGTTAATAATTTTTTACTTCGCCGGCGATTAAGTGCTATATGGTAATATCGGAGTTTTTAGTTCCGCCTTAAGATATGCTACATATCAGCTAATGTGTTTTTTTTAATTTATAAAAAGTAAAGTATTCTTATGCGGTAAGTTCAACTGCGTACTTTCACTGCTTTTTCTCCACTTTCTAAGATATTTTTGCGGAAAAAAGTATCCTATATTAGGACCAGGATAAAATCCATCCAGTAGTTTTTACGTGATGAGAACGTCAATTAAAAGCAGACAGACATACGGAAGTGAGTTACTATTTTATTATATGTATGTATAGATGTTTATTATATGTCGAGAAATTAACATTAACTTTCAATTCTAGACCCAGTTTTAAAAAATTGTTGCCAGGCATAAAGGCCTAGTTAGCCGCCGTTACTTTAACGGAACGTAACACATGGAAATTGTTGATTTTTAACGCTCTTGCTTTCGTATATGCTTTATTTATCAATGAATCGTTAAAATGTAAGCCAATGTACCTATTTTTAATAGATTGTCTTACATCTAATAACAATAGGTACATTGGCTTACAAGGACGAGCGAAAAGAAAGCAAGGTAGGTAATCTCAAACGACAACAATTTTCATGTGTTACACCACGTTAAAATGCGATCGGCTAACTAGACCCTAACGTTTCAATAATTTGCCATCGAATCAACAGGTGTGAATTGGGAAATGTTGTGCGAACATTAAACAAATCAATTAATATTCAAGTGACAATGCCGCTTGAAAACAACAAAAATTATTAAAATAATTTCATACCTATTGGCTAAAATGAGCTGTAGATCAATTCTTAACGTTTTTCAAGTTATTCTAGCATGACCGTGATCCACCCATTTTATTTGCCTATTTGTTTCATTAAGTACGCAATAGACTAGACGAGATACAAAACAAGTAATAAGATTTGCGGCGGTTGATTGATTTGCATTCTTCTCATATCAATTATAATACAATGCATCATAAACACATTTTGCATTTAATTTGAAAATTGAAATGGAAACTGACTAACTCATTGGCTCTGTCTGTCTATAAGTGCAGTTAAAGACGAGTAGGAGGGCGCAAACTGTGTGCATAACATGAATCATACATACGAATACTAACTCTATTTGGAATTTCTTCAAAAAAGGCCGTAAAAAATTAAAAAAAAAAATTTCTTGGAAGCTTGCAAAGGTAGTCTTTTCCGAATACCTTTAAACTTATTTTCTGTCGAAAGTTTTTCCACTCTTTGAAGATGTTATGGCCAAATTAATTGCTTTACCTTTGATTTCACTTCAACGATATTTGTATCGGCTGCATTTGGCAATGTATGAAATTTATTTTTCGACATTATTCTTTAAAATTTTTCACTTTTGGCCGTGTTTTTTACTTTCTTTGTTTTTCTTTCTTATATTTCGAAATCATTAACAATTTTGTTAAGATTTCTTTTTTATTTTTGAGGCACTTTATGGTAGTTTTTTCTTTCTACTTTTCAGTTTTTTAAAAGTAATATAGTTTTGTATAAATTAAATTAAAAAAATTAAAAAGAAAAACTTGTATAAAAAATAATTTACAAAAATGTAGAAAATATGAACACACACAATCTCACACAACTTTACAAAACGTCGTTTTGATTTTCGACATTTCTCTTTCATTGTTATTTGTAATATGATGCCAGATTTATTTGAATTTTTTGGAAACAAATGGAATGAAACAAGTTTTATATTTTACACCGGCAGATAAATCGTGTGATGAGTTTTGCATTATTATTAATTGGTCCCCTTGCACAATAGACAGAAACAGGAAAGACAGACGAGATTTGTTGGCAAGGGGTTGAAGAGGTAGAGTGTGTATTTCATCGTACTGGACATTTTTCCGTTAATCTTTTCTGCTTTTCAATTTTTTCTGTACATTTCTCAAGTCGGCATCTACTTGCTTAAAATTTCTCAACAAAATACATGATTTTCAAACACACACATGTAAATCCGAAAGTAGAATGTGCAAAAATCTGTCTGCCTTGTTTATGTCCTATTGTGAAAGCAGTAAAACAGAGCAAAAGAGAATTCAAAAAATGTCTGCCCTGTTTCTGTCTATTGTAAATGCAGGCTAATTAGCTTAATGACCAGCTCAATATACATATGTACATATATTAAAAATGTAGGTAAAGCTGCTGGGACTCAGACCAGTGCGTACAAGAGAGTTATATGATGTAGCAGCTATCTCCACCATATGTTAAAAAATCCCAATTTCACGTGAGCGTGCTTTTGAAGATATAAGAAATTTCTCCAACAGCCCAGAACCGTAGAGAAAATTCGGAAGCAATATACAAATCAAAATCGCGAGTAATGGCAGCACCCTTTCATTTTTATTAATTTTATTTTTGATACTTGTAACAGTATACAATGCAAGACATACTCTGTGTAAATTTAAAGTGTCTGCATATTATGGTATAATATGGTCATCTAAGTAAAATCGTGTCACTATTGCAACACCGTTTAACTTTTAGTTTGTTATATTTGTTATAGCAGCAAAATTTAATTTTAGTTTTATTTTTTATACTTTTAAATATAGTTTAAAATAATCTTCAAATTTCATGTGATTTTATCGTCGTTTTTGGACACCCTTTAATACTGCTTCTATGAAAATTGCAAGTGTACCTATGAATGTACCCAGAAATAGAAGGACAGACGGACAAACATTGTAGCGAAAGCAATAGGGTTACATTTTTAAACTTTTTATACGGGACCCTAAAAAATTGCAATAGACTACGTAATTTTTCAAAACTTAAACCAAGTTATATCTTTCTATTATATTCTTTTGTTAAGTAACGGTATGATGGTGAAACCCAAATCGGTAACCATTGGTTATATAGTGCCTGTTACCAAACCGACTTTTAGTTAATTTTAAATAAAAAATAAAATAATTATACATTGTGAAAAGGGTCGTAAATTGTTAATACGCTTTTTAACAACTATCAAGCCAACAGTTTTATAAACTTGGTATAGTGGTAGAGCAAAAAGGAAAAAGCGGTAATTTTTATTTGGCTGGGCCGATTTAATGAGTTTTAAAACATATATATCCTTATCTGGAATGTGCAATTGGTTATGTTTGTTTTCCAAACTCGGACTCAGTGATTAGAAAAGGAAAAAAGGCTAAATAAAGTATAATAATGTCGTGCTATATATAATAAAAATATTTAAATAATTTTTATTTTTGTACCTTTGGCGACATACTTGTTAGAATGTATCTGGTGGATAGTACTATTATTTAGAACGATTGAATAATTATTTCTTTGGACTTTGTTTTCATAAATATTTAATATAAACACTTTGATTAGTACTTTTCTTGGTTGTGCACTAGAAGTAAAAAAATAATGATATTTATTAATATTTTAATTAGTCAACTTTTAAAAGAACATATCGGGTGGTTTCATTTTAAGGGTCGATGTTGAATGTGAACCACACCTAAACATCAAATTATTTTCTGCATTTAATTTGACATTTCTCAATTTTAGACTAGCTCAATTTGAACCATGTAAAGATACACAATCGAGCAACACGTTGAAGTTATTCAGGCTTATTATGAAAATGGGCGTTTAAATCAAAATGCATATCGTGCACTTCGTGATTTTTCGGTCAATTTAATCGTCCAAATGTAAGTACAACCGGAATTATCGGGAAGTATTTTTTCCAAAATGAGACCGTTCAGGCAGTTACTGTGAATGGTGTTCGCTATGGTGAGATGATAACGAACTTTTTATGGCCCGAACTGGAAGATATGGATGTGGACGATATGTGGTTTCAACAGGACGGTGCCACTTGCTACACAGCAAACGAAACAATTGCTCTTTTGCCCTACAAATTCAATGGCCGTGTTATCTCACGTGGTGGCGATGTCAATTGGCCGCCAAGATCACGTGATTTGACACCGTTGGCCTTCTTTCTTTGGGCTTATTTCAAAGAAAAGGTGTACGTCGATAAGCCAGCAACAATTCAAGAGCTAAAGGATGAGATAAATTGGCACATTAACGGAATAGAACCTCAATTATGCCTCAGCGTCATCGACAATTTGTAGCTTCGGTTGAAGGTGTGCCGCCGAGGTCGCGGTGACCATTTGGCAAATATTTTGTTCCACACATAATTAAACCATACCAATATTATCAAAATAAAAAGAAATGACAGCATTTTCATAATAAATTGTGTTTTATTCAAAATCAACATCGGCCCTTAAAATTTAACCATCCTTTATAATAGATAATTAAAAATATTAATCTAAATATACAACCATGTCACAGAGTTAAATTCCTTTTGGAAATAAAAATGAACGAATAAATTCACAATTAAGTTTTAAAAAGAAAGGTTTGTTATTATATAATTGGATTGTTTATCACCAAAACCAGACGGTTTATATTTAGGGTAAACTCGAATAACCATATCTTATTTGGGATTGCTAGAGCCGATCCCCTTCGTTAATAGCAATAAAATGCTTTTTAGAGTGTTTTTTTTTTATGAAAAATAGAATGAAGCATTGAAATTCTTTTGTTTTTTTTTTCGAAATACATACATACTTATCAAAAGTTCTAAAATAATTCGAGAAGAATTTTGGAAAATAATTACAATTATTTAAATAGTGGCGATTTTTATTATTTTTGTGTACTTTTGCACACTGTTTCTTAAGTGTTGCATTCCACTTTGTTTCGCTTTTGACAGTTTAGCATGCATTTTGTATACATTTGAAAACGTCTAATTCCTTGCGGTGTTTTTTATCGCGTTTTAATAGAAAAGTTATTAATTAAAAAATAATTTACTTGGCTAGCAAATAAATAAAAATATTTACAACATGGATTTACGACCAAATCAAACCATATACATAAATAATCTCAACGAGAAAATTAAAAAAGAGGAGTTGAAAAAATCGCTTTACGCCATTTTTTCACAATTTGGTCAAATTTTGGATATAGTGGCTTTGAAGACATTGAAAATGCGTGGACAGGCATTTGTGATATTCAAAGAAATAGCCAGTGCCTCAAATGCCTTAAGGACAATGCAAGGATTTCCTTTTTATGACAAGCCCATGCGTATAGCATACTCTAAAACAGATTCGGATGTAGTGGCTAAAATAAAGGGTACCTTCAAAGAAAGACCCAAGAAATTGAAACCACCTAAGCCGGTGGCACCAGTAGAGGATAAAAAGTAACTATATCTTCATAGAATTAGCAAATGATATGTAATTAATAATATTTATTTATATTTACAGAGACAAAAAGAAAAAGGCAAGCAATGCTGAAAACTCCAATCCAAATACACAAACTGAACAACCACCAAACCAAATTCTGTTCCTTACTAATTTACCGGAAGAAACAAATGAGATGATGTTGTCTATGTTGTTTAATCAATTTCCCGGTTTTAAAGAAGTACGTTTGGTGCCCAATCGTCATGATATTGCTTTTGTGGAGTTTGCTACTGAACTGCAGAGTAACGCTGCTAAAGAAGCTTTACAAGGTTTCAAGATTACACCTTCACATGCTATGAAAATTACTTTCGCCAAAAAGTAATATAATGAAATACGCTAGAAACGTATTAAGTAATTTTACATTTTTTTTAATATTAATCAGTTTTAATAAAGTCCTTACATGTAAATTGAATTAATTTAAACTTGAAAAAATACAACCAAATAGGTATCATTTTGTTTTAATTTGTAGAATATTGAAATCCCACTACATTAAACTCTAATTACTTTTATTCTGGGGGGTTACTCTCTACTGCGATACGAAAGAAAAATGGTACGAAATAGAACGATTTGTACTTTTTAAAGCGTTCGCGCGTTTCTTTTTCACAAAGTTGCAGAATATTTGTCGATATTTTATTGACTTTTGTTCAACATTAGAAACTGAATAAATGAATATGAAAATGGATAACAAATTAATTGAAGTTGTTTTTTTATATTTAAATATGATTTTACTCAAGGCAAGGTATATTTATCTAACTAGGTAGTGTCGTCCGCCTAGCTGATTTAGTAGTTCGACATGTCAAAAGTTGTATGTGTTCAGAAATTTTATAGTGTAGAAGTGAAAAGGCAATAAAACACATACAGGCCTTCTCAATTTTCTCCTATGTTTTTTGACATTTCGAACTACAAAGCAACAACAAAATGCCATGTTGTTCTTGTATTTGTTGTAGGGACGCCACTACCTAGTAAAATAAATATACCTTGACTCGAACAGAAATTGTTATATATAAATTTTCCTTGTGAATTAAAATTTTAAATCAACTTTTATTCGAGATATTGGAGAATTCCATTCATCTGCGTGCATGGACACAGCATCAATACCGGTAACTTGCTTAACGGATCAAAATAGAAGAGGTTTAAGAAATCCCAATCCAAACATGCAAATGTTAAACTAACTTTACAATCGTAGTTCTGAAGTCGTCTGATTCTAATGAAACTAATTGAAGGATATTGGAGCTCTGATTATTGGTTATTGCATTGGGACTGTATAACAGAAGTTGTCGTAGTGATGTGATTGATGAGAATACGTTTTATCTGTCAAGGTTGTCCGGTATATCGCCCTTTCATACCCTCTCTAAACTGTCGTCAGAAGAACTGGATAATTTGTGGGAGAAAAATATTTATCAAGGTTTTACTCGCTATTTTCGTTAAGCTCATCTTTATTTTGATTTCTTTCATTTTATATGTTAACGATTCACATCTATAGTTTTCCTATTTTTCCTATTTTTGTCTCAGGTAATATAAAAAAACCGTTATGCTGGAATTTTTCGCTTAAAAGCTGAGTATTTTTGTAATAACAAATGAGGTTAAAATTGAAGTTTTTTAAAGTTCCAAAAATTAAAATAACAACAATAGATATTTAAACGTAAAGCCAGCAAAACTTTTATATTCTACCAAATTAGTCATTGGTGTACCATCGTACTTTTCAAGTTTAAAATGGATCAAAAAAGTACAATTGTATCAACTTTACCAAACCTGGGGGGTTATTACATATTTCGATTCGAAAAGGAAATCATTCGAATTTGGATGACTTTAACATTGTGTTTCGAAAAAGATTTCTTTCGAATCGAAATACGTAATAACCCCCATGGTTCAGATCTCCGTTTATTATAATAACCACTATTTTTCATTGCTTTAAGTTAAAATTTTCCCTTTCTCGTGTTCACTAATGATTTTAAATAAAAAACAAAATTTTTATAAATTTTGGCGACTTTTTTTTCTGTTTTTGGCGAATTTTAGCTATTTTGATTAAATTAATTTTTTTTTTTGATTTGTTAAAAATATTTTTAAAATTAAAAAATATTGTATATATTAGAGGAAAATCTTAAGAAAAACAGTTTTGGCGATTTTGCCGATTTTTCACATCGATTTTGGCGAAATAGGTGAAAATAAATCTGATAACCCTGGTTGCGAAAGTCATAGAGAGTACCGATTTGCCCTCTTATCGCATTGAGCTTTCGAATCGAAATTACTTTCGCATCGCAATAGATAGTAACCCCCTGGATCTAAAGTTATTTCAAAACGAAATAGAAAAGTTAATTCTATGTTTGGTAAAATTTTTCAAGGAATAGCCAAATTGTTGGCTTAGCAGTATTTCTTTTATTATTGATGTGCTTTGAAAGCAAATATTGTAATTTATTAAAAAAGAAAAAGACCAAAAACAAAGGATTTTTAAACAACAAAAACTACATTTGATCATCCACAATAACCTCTAATACAGAGGTAGGATCTTCCAATTCATTCACGTCCAAATTATTCTCTAAAGCATTTTCATCGTTCTGAATTCCACCAGCTTCTTCATATTCTTGGTCAGAAACTTTGTACTTCCCTGCAGTTGTCTGCTCACCTTCCACATACTTTTCTATATTCTTGACCAATTTGTCTGCATTGCTGCCCACTAAAACATCAAGTATTTTTTGTTGTTTTATAAACACAAATGTGGGCATGCTGGTAATATTATAGATCATGGCAATGTCTTCACAATCATCTACATTGACTTTTAAAAATTTTGCATTATCCGCATATTGAGCAGATAATTCTTGCAATTGGGGATCAATAATTTTGCAGGGACCACACCAATTGGCATAGAAGTCAATTACTACTAATTTATCACCAGCACCTTCCAGCTCTTGTTCAAAATCATGTTTATTCAAAACGTTATAGGTCATTGCGAAGGAAATTTATTTAATTATTTATTTTTATTTTAAATTAAAATTTTTTGATTTTTGTAATATGTACAAAGAAAATTTTTCAATGATTGACATTGACATTTTAAAATCTCATGCTACATATTTTTATAACAAAAATTTATCTACGAATACAAAACTCATTTAATTATTTTTTTTCTTTATGTTCTTGTGCACTTTGTCTAGCTGGTTTTTTTGATACTTTTTCTTTCTTCTCCTCTTCTACTACCTCTTTTAATTCCGGTTTCCCAGCATGCTTCTCTAAATTTTGCTCCAATGTTAGCACATTACTGCTTGAAAATTGTTCCAATTTCTGTTGATTTTTCATAAACAGAAATGTAGGTATGGCCGAAATATCGTATTCCAAAGTTAGTTCCTCCAATTCATCTACATCGATTTTAACTATCAATATTTTGCCGTTATACGCATTGGCCAACTTTTCCAGTGTGGTGGCCAAAGTTAGACAAGGTCCACACCATTGGGCAAAGAACTCCACCACTAGCAAACGATTGCCGATTTCTTTCAGTATGTAAGAAAAATCATTTCGTTTAGTGATACGTAGTAGGTTTGTGTCCAAGCTTATGTTATCATCTTTAGTTGATGAAGCAGCCACATCAGTTTTCGCTTCGTTTGGTTTCGATGGACCCGGAAGTTTTTCAATTTTAGCTTTTGAAGAAGATTTCATTTTTAACAATATTGAAAACAAAAGTATCGTTTACTAATAATTTAAAATATTTTGAACAATGAAAAATTAGTCGATGTTTAATTTTTTTTTTACTTTCTTTGTTTTTAAGCAGCGAACTAGCTTTTCTGTAACAAAATATACTTATTTGAAATGTGTACATTTTATCATTGACTTTTATTTTTTGTGCCATATTAAAATTATTTGTTATTCGTTTCCGTTTCCTGTGATAACGGTTACATTTTTAGTGCTCTTTCACATATGTTTTGTGCCAAAAACTTGTGCTGACATTTATGATTTTAATATCTGTTGCAAGGTAGGTAAATCTGTTGTTTGTGTAATATGGTAGATTACCAAGCGAATAATCAACAATCCTTAAATTTTTTTTTAATTCGAGTGTTTATTTCTACCCTGCATGCTTTTCTGCCTCTTTCATCGCCAATCTTGAAATTTACGATTTAATGCCCAAACAAAAAACCCTTTTTTTAGACTGCGACTTAGAGCCGTTTCACAGGATTTGTTTTGGGATTCTGACCAAAAAAAATGGTATGTGGCAAAGGTACGAAACCAACGCTCCAGTGTGTGATTGCCTTAGCTCCCTCCAAAATCTGCAGCGCGACCTATACCTTCGTATAGGAAGTGAGACTTCAAATGAAGCTATGTAGGTAAAATTAATGAGTTTAATGGTGCTCCTCCAGTGAAAAAACTTGAATTTATTGGTTCTCCTACAGTAAAAAATTGAGTTTAATGGTGCTCCTCCAGTTAAAATTTGAGTTTTTAAAATGGTGCTCCACCAATGTCCGACTTATTGAAATTAAAATTTCTAGGTTATATACGATAACCAAACGATTACACGTGGCTGATTATAACAGTACCGTAGTACAGCTATTCGAGGACGCCAATCAGCCAGTGGTTTCACACTATAATACAAGTATTTATACTTTCGAGGAAAATGAAACCCTGACATTATGATTTGTTATTGTTTTTGTTTTTTTTTTTGAAGTTACAAATAGCGAATAGAACTTAAATAACATTGAAATCGCTGGGTGTATAATTCCAAAGCTATGTTAACCCTGCATTTACATCATACCATGCTGTCATGATAATAAAATAATACGTATTATTTGTCAAAAAATATGACAATTGTGTTTTTGGTGTAGGCGTCCTGACAATAATTATGACAATTCATTTAAATTTTCAATTATTTTTCTACACTCATAAATTTTAAGTGTTGTTGTCATAAATTAATCCATTTTGTCTTCAAAACATTCGAGACAGTAATTCAGACTATTGAAAATGTTTTATGTACTGTTATTGTCACGACAGCATTGTCAGGTTGAAACGCAGTCAGTCAGTTTCGTTGTCAGAACTTCGGATGAAACAGATCAAAATCTTTACTGGCCTTTAGTAAAGGCCAGGCTTCACTATCCTACACAATCGTACGATTTAATCAACCAAAAATCTGACAGAATTCTATCCTACTTTAAAAATCGTTTAAAAATGGCGTTGTAGATGCAACACTATCATACAAAACAAGTTTTTGCAACTCTGATCGCATGGAAAAACAATATTTTATGAATTTTTTCAAAAGATTATCAAATCGTACGACTTGTCAAAAAGTGTGTCACACACATACATTTCGAAGCCACACTATCTTACCTTTTGAGCACACATACATTTTTTGACAGATCGTACGACTGCGTATGATAGTGAATCATGGTCTTAAGTGTTAACTTTATGTTTGGTTCTTTTAATTGAAAAAAAACACATTCGATATCGAGTAAAATCTCTCGTAATTTTTTATTTTGGTATGATGGCACTCGATATCGAATAAAAAGTATAGCAATTTCATTCGAAAGGAAATGTTTTTAAACCGTGTTTTCTTGTTCACTTTTTGACTTATTATTAATTTATTACAATTTGATATAAATAACGATTCGATACATGTCGAATGGCATAATTAGCTTACTCGACTCGTATCGAATTTGTTATTCGATACAATAGTTTACTCGATATCGAATGTAGTGATTATAATTTTACTGTAAGTTTATTTATTTAGCTTTGAATAACTTGTTGGCACCACTGTTTAAAATACACAAACTTAAAGCAAGGTATATTTATCTTACTAGGTAGTGTCGTCCGCCCAGCTGATTTAGTAGTTCGACATGTCAAAAGTTGTATGTGTTCAGAAATTTTATAGTGTAGAAGTGAAAAGGCAATAAAACACATACAGGCCTTCTCAATTTTCTCCTATGTTTTCTGACATTTCGAACTACAAAGCAACAACAAAATGCCATGTTGTTCTTGTATTGTTGTATTTGTTGTAGGGACGCCACTACCTAGTAAAATAAATATACCTTGACTTAAAGTTTTAAACTCATAGACAACAGCGGCTACACCGCTACAGGACTACAAATGCCGTTGGCTACAATCGTCGCCGTGTAGTCAGCTACTGAATTATTTTGAAGACAACAGCTACATACTTCAAAACTATGTACAAATTGTAGAAATACATATTTTACTTATAAAAAATACTTTTATCAAATCAAAATAAATAAGTATATTTGCTTAAAACCTTTTGATTGTAAATGAATTTGTATTTTTAATTTTGTGACATTTTTGTCTGTTAAATAAATTAAAATTAATCGCAAACAAAAATAGAAATTAGCCTAAGTTAGCTACAGCCACAACGGTGGTCGTGTAGCCATGTAGCTATGATGTCGTCAAAATAATCGTCTTCATATAAACGTGTGAATTCAGTTTTGACAGGTTGTAGTCGGTATCCTGCTGTCGTCTATGTGTTTAATGCTTCAAGCCAGGATTCACTATCCTACACAATTGTATTATTCAATCGCAAAAAATCTGTCAGAATTCTGTGCTACTCTGATCGCATGGAAAAAAAATATTTGATGAATTTTTTTTTTTAAAGATTATCAAATCGTACAAACCTGTCAAAAAGTCTGTCACACACATACATTTCTACGACTGAGTATAGCCATAACAAACACGACAATAGGGGGCGTATAACGATACGAAAAGGAAATCATTCCGATTTGTATGACTTGAACATTGTGTTTCGAAAAACATTTATTTCGAATCGAAAAACGCAGTAGCCTCCCTGATATCTTAAAGCCAGAACTCACTATCCTACGCGATCATATGATTCAATCACAAAAAAATCCAGACAGATTTCTGTCCGATTAAAAAAAATCGTTTAGAAATGACATTGCAGGTGCCCCACTATCATACAAAATTTTAACCACATAGAAAAAAGTATTTTATGAAATTTTTCAAAACATTATCAAATCGTACAGACCTGTCAAAAAATCTGTCACACACTTACATACATTCCTAATCTATACTATCGTACTTTTTTTTAGCACACATGCTATTTTTGACGGATCGTACGACTGAAGGCCGGGGCACATAGAATCTGTCATACGTTAAACTTTAACGTATTCAACTGAAATCAAAGTATGTAACAACGGAAGAGGTTGACACAATGAGTACTTTGTTGACGCATATTAAATCAGAAAAGAAAACACGAGAAAAGCTTTTTTCTCCATTTTACTCTATTAAATTAAATTAAATTATTTTGTTTTATTTTTGCTTCCACTCAACACAAAAATTTAATTTTGAGAGAGAGAAACAAAGAGAAACCAATTATAGCTTTCAACGTACGTCAAAAGTTGCCCAACTTTCCTAGTTTGCGTTGACGGAGATGTACTGATTGTGACAACACTCATTAGAAAAGCTGTATTTCAACTTTCTTGTGCGTTGAAAAAGTCGACGTATAACGCATTCTATGTGCCCCGGCCTTGAGTATGATAGTGAAATTTGGCCAAGGCATATTTAACTTGTTAGATATGCCTTAATCATGGCCTTTAGACGCTAAAATAATACTGCCACACCGCTAACAAGTAGGAATTCTATTTGTGTATCTGTGTATGCATCACGTAAAAACTACTGGATGAATATTAATAACATTTTGTGGAGAGGTACCTTAGTAAAGCGGTTCAGAAAAACATTCAAAATAAAGGAAAAATTCGAACAAAATGCAAAAAAAACACTATAAACCTAGAATAATTCTTTTAAAGGTTTACTTGGCCTAAAAAATCTTAATTATGTATACATTGTGGATAAGTTTTATTTTACACAAAAGAAAGTCTTTAAAATTTCAAGAAGTTGTTGCCAAATACTTGTTTACCATTTCGTCCACTTGTTCCATCTTACTACCAAAGTATTGTTGCAATTTTTTGCCATTCTTCATTATCATAAACGAAGGCATTTGTTTCACATCATATTCCAAAGCCAATTCTTCCAATTTATCAATATCGACCTTTAAAACTTTAAGTTTGTCTGGATATTTTTCAGCCAATTCTTGAAATTTCATGGTCAACATTTTGCAAGGTCCACACCAGACAGCAAAAAACTCCACTAAAATATATTTTTCTTTAATCGAATGTAATATATCTTCGAAATCTTCTTCGCTATTAACTGTTTCAATTAAAGATTCGTCAATTTTAGTGTCTTCAGTTTTATTGGACGAAGAAGCCGCTGATCCTGGTTTCATAGTTTCTTTGGACATTTCTCTTCTTTCTAATTTGAATTTGTTTTTTTAATTTTTATTTGTCATTTTTTTTTTTTTTTAATATTTTTGTTTTTTCTCGTGTTTTTTATAAAAAGTTTCAGTTCAATATTTCTTAATTTCAGTTTCAGTTTTTGATTCGAGTTCAAGGTGTATTTATACCATGATTGAGTTTTTTTTTTGTTTTACAAAAAATAAAAAGTGGATTGTTTTTAAAAACTATTTTGACAAAAGTTTACGAAAATCGTCATTGCTTTTGGGTGGTCCTGCCGTACTGTTAGCAGTTTGTGCTTCTAGCTTCACTGGTTTGTTGTTTAGATTTTTTCTTACCACATTTGGTATTAAAGACATTCTGGGCTTTAGTTCATTGGTTTTACGTTTAGGTGCCAATCCTAGCAATTTAGTGGGATTTACCGGTACATTGGTACTTGGTTTAGGAGGTGGAGCCGAAATTGCCACAGATATCTTTAATAAAAAATATGTTTTGTTTAAAAGTAATCTATGCATGTGCTATGTCGAATTTAACTTACATTATGACCTCTTAAATTCAAGTTATCAATGCCAAGAACAGCTTTACTCGCTGAAGACTCTTGTTCATATTCCACATAAGCGATTTGTTTGAATTTTCCCGATCTGCAAAGAAAAATAGGTTGCGGTTAAATGAACAAAAATATAAAAAATGGGAAAGTTGGAAAAACATGGCGAAAACAGTGGAAAATTTAAAAAGTTCTAGGTGAAAAATTACAAAAGCTGAAACTTACTTATGGTACACCAGTCTCACAGCCTTTAGTTTGCCATAAGCAGCAAATATTTTTTCCAATTCCGACTGAGTGCAATCCGGGGGCAGGCTTTTTACAAATAACTTATGTAATTCCTTGTCGGCATTATATTTAAATTTCTGACGTTGTTCTTTATCGCGTAAAACACTTGAAACAAACAAGGGACGTCCTTTAAGGCTTTTACGATCTAAAGTCAAAGCTTTCTCCACATCAGCCTAAAAAAAAAAAATGTAACAAAAATACAGACAACAACAATTTACAACTCAAACCCACCTCTGTTTCCATTTCGGCATAACCAAAACCACGACTTTTACCATTTGCCGAACGTATTAATTCCAATTTTGTAATTTTTAATTCTGGCAAACTCTCAGCAATATCTTGTTCGTTTAAATTATAGTCAAGATTTGATAAAAATATACGTAAATGATCTTTGGTAAGATCAATTTCTTGGTTTTCATGTTCCTTAAAACTGGATTCCTTGGCTGGCGATATTTTAGTGGAGTTTTGTGGTTCTCGTGTTTGTAACTTTGGCTGTTTAGAAGGAGAAATATTATCTTCAGCTGGCGATTTTCTTTTAGCAGGTCTCTTAGAGGAAGAGCTGCTTTTAGAAGCCTTATTGAACGAGTTATCAGGCTGTGGTAGCTGCTTGAAATATCTGCATTCTTTGACACAACTGTTAAGAGTTTTAATAGAACCATTACACCTTTCGAATCTTTCCCACGCCGAAGCTATAACAGCGGGACTGTCTAGACCTGGGGTATGTAGAGCTTTACTAAAAAGTCTTAAATAAAATAATTAACTTTTGTATTATTAATTAAAAGAAAATTAAAAAAACATACTTGCGTGTTGCCTCTAAATCACGTCTCATTTCTAATAAAGCAAATTCTATCCACAAGCCTGATTTTGTGGAATTATCAGAACTCTCTGGAAAATGAATATTTTTAATTAAATTTTTGGAAAAGTATTCCTGTACACATACCCATTACTGTGGTCCATAATTCTTTTCCTCTCTTTGGATCCTGTAAAGGACCATATTCCAAACGTCCCCAAAATTGTAAAATCTCACAATTACAATCAGCCAATACACCCCATTGTTGGCCCAACATGGTCCAACCTAAATTGAAATTTTTTCTTAAAATTTCACATTCATCTGGATTCATCCAATCTGTACGACGCCTTAGATACGTCAAATATTCTAGCCAAATAGACACTGTGGGTTCTGGCGTTTGGAAACCAGCCGCTAAGGAAGATTCTAACACTTCTTGCACCTCAATGATAGGTTTTTCCATCTGTTCCAAAATTAACATACGCTTAATATATAATTCCGGTGACCAGGTGCAATTACGCAAAGCTCTTTTACACACATCATCTGGTGTCTGCTCAAACATGGGTAGATTTTGTAAATCTCTAGGACGGCCAAAAGCATCTCTGTGTTCTATAAACTCTATATATTTTATCCAACATTCCACATTCAGACAACAATCAGCCACCATACGCTCATATATGGTTTGTAAAACATTTTCATCCAGAAATTTATCCGTATCTTTGATGTATTCAAAATACACTTCAGCTCTTTCCCGATAAGCTTGAGCTTCTAAATTTTTTAGTTTTTCTTCATATACCAGAATTCTCCCAAGATGTTCTTTGGCTTTAAAATAATGCTGATCGATTTCTGACCAGGAGAGTGAATATTGCGTTAAACTCTCCTTGTTGCGTTCGTAATACACCTTAAACTCTATATAGGATTCTTCCATTTCATTAAGAGGAAATCGAAGTTCTTGAATAAAGCTTTTTATGTAGTTGTTTAAATGCTCTGGAGAGGACAAGTCATTTGCAAACTGTTGACGGTAAAGCTTAAAGAACTCTCTGCCTCTTATACAATTAAGACCATAAGTACTTAATATTTCATTCCATATTGTTTGGGATTCTTGACAACGTTGGGCGAATTCGGCAAATTTAATTGCCAAATCACAGGCTGAAGAAAAAAATGTATAAAATGTTTTACAAGTAAAGTAAAATTATTTGTAAAACTTACAATAATAATCCTGCAAAGCTTTTTGAAATAATTCTTTAACTTGCTCAATTTCCTTGGGAGTTTGAGCTACCACCAATTCCACATAAATATATTTTTGCCAAAGTTCTGGGGTCAACGGATAAACCAAAGAAAATCTATTGTAGGCATTTCGTATATTATCCAAATCGCCGGTGGCACTATAATACACGTAGTTAAATGAAATAAAACAAATTGAACATTTCAACATCATAGGTACTTACTGCGACAATTCACATAAACGAACATATTTGTCATATGCATATTGGTTAACTTCAAGTTCTTTCAAAATTGTTTCATATTCTTTAACTATTTTTAATTCTTCATCGTCATCATCACTATCATTACTATCTTCTTCTTCATTGACGTTATCTGCAACTAACATCTCCTCCTCCTCCAATAATTCAGTATCTTCTAATTGACTATGCCGCCTTAATCCATCTGTGGAATCTTTCAGCAGATTGTCGTTCAACAAAGAATTATCATCAATTAAATCAGTGTTGGCTGGAAGTGAGGAAGGCTGCAACAAATTTAATGATTTATTTGTTTTGCCTGCATCAGCTTCATCGTCAGACTTCAGAAGAGCTTCTTCCTAAAAATAAACAAATGAATGATGATCAACATGGTTGACGGTGAAAGTAACCTTCAAATTGTTTTAATTTTCTTACCTCTGCCTCATCTATATCTTCATATGAATTCTTGTTATTAGTGGACATCTTTGTTGTTGCTTTAGATGTTTATGTTAATTTATTTCAATGTTTTTATATTAAAAAATATTTAAAAAAAATTCACTGATTCTGTGTAAACGAAAGAAATACAACTACAGTGTTGCCAAAATGAATTTTTAAAATCCCTGCACACACTTAGTGAAGGAACATAACAGACGACGGTAACCTAGTGTCTTAACCTGACAAAAATTTGTCTTGATAAAATTCAATCTTCATATAAAAAAACCCACTATTAAAAATGTTTTTTTTAATATGAAGTTTGACTTTTATCAAGACAAATATTTATCAGGTATAGACACTAGGAAAGGATATTTCAATACAAATTTGACATAAGTTACCGTTCAACGATAACCTAGTGTCTATACCTGACAAAAATTTGTCTTGATAAAAGTCAATGAAGTTTCAGACAAATTTTTGTCAGGTATAGACACTAGGTAATACCGCTAAGATAAAATTTGTATTATTCTCTCATATTTTTTTCCAACGCCTAGTACTTTGTTCGAATTTGTGAAAAATGTTGAGCAACATTTATTATTTCACAAGAAAAACTTGACATTTAAAGTGTGATGTCTATCTCGTGGTTTGGTAGAATTTTAATATTTTATTGCTTTTAAATATAGCAAACTGTTTTACATAATTTTCCACAAAAAATTCCACATGAAATAATGCATATTTGCTTTATTTCACAGCTTTTATAAAATGTTGCCAGAAACATTTCAATATTTTTCCACAGTAAAAACAGAGTACTACTTCTGCAACATTTTTATGACTTTTTCATATAAATTTTTTATGTATGTAGTAGTTGACACCATTCCGCATGAAAAACTGAACAGAGTATCAGGCTTTACTCTCCTACATTATTGCCAAAGATTTCCAAAACTAATTGTGTTTTGTAAACATTTTAATTCACAATAAAGGCAAAGACATAATATTAAAAAAAAACAAAATAAAATTCCCTATATTTTTTATATATGTATGTACATACTTTACGGTGTTACAGCAGGGACGACTATAATAATTTGCTCCTCTCTGACTACAAAAAAAACTATGAAAACAATCAAAGGTGTCAGCTGACAAATTCACCCTTAAACCTCTCATCTACCGTAGTTTTCATGACTAACAATTTCTGGAAATACCAAAAGGAATAATAGAACTTTACACGTTCTCTTCAATAATGCCGAATTGTAAATGACAAGGACTTGCGTTTAATTCTAATTTTAAACAGTTTTGAGCTACCTTTAAAAATATTTAAAATATTGTAACAAAATATTCTAATTGGAAAATGTTTTTCAATTTTTATTATCATAAAAGCCATTTAGTAGAAAAAATGTTTGCACATCTTTTCCAATAATTCTTATAAATGAAATGTAAATATTAGATATTTTTGTTGATACATATATACATACATTTTATAGATAATAGGATAGTGAATCATGGCCTTAATTAAATACGCATATTTAAATATGACACAGCTTCTCACTTTAACATCACTGTACGACGGCTGTACTACATAAAAATGATTTATCGTACAACTTGCCAGCTGTGCTATTAAAATAAATAACATATTTTTAAAATTTATATGGCAATGCTGTTAAGGCATTGTTAAATATTAGAAATAAAATACAAGTCAGCTTCACAATAAACGTATACACTCTTTGCTAAGCAAAAAAATTCACCATTTCTATTACCATTACCATTTCCTGTTCACTGTTGTTTGTTTCATCAGCTTGGTTATCAACTTTATAAACTAATATAATATTTCATATTTAAATCCACAAAATTTCTTTAAAACAAGAATGGTAACAATTACTTGCTATGCAGGACTTTTATAATTTGACCGTTAACACTTTTCCTTTCGTTGCTGGTGTGACATGGAAAAACAGAAAAAATAAAAACATTGCAAGATGTGGCTGTTTGCCGCCTTTTTATTAAGTTGCAATTTCACTAGTTTTTTATTTGTTGTGCGTGGATATGTTTAAAGTTTATTAAAATTAAAATCAATTAAATAGTAAAAAATATATTATCATAAAAGTGTTTGAATCCAATTGTTTTAAATTTGTAATATGAAATTTTAGTAAAACATTTATGGAAAATAGTTTTAGTAGTAGTACATTAAGTAAACGAATCTTCTAAACGGCTTTTATTCTTTTATACCTTGTTATTGAACTTGTTGCTATATCTCGTGTATATGTATGTGTTTTTGTTGTTTTGCATATAAAAGTAGGGGGTGTGTTTACAGAGAAAATATTTTCTTGTTACGGCTGTTTTATGAGGCTAATTTTATAAAGAAATTGTAAGTATAATGACTCTTTTGTCAGGAACCGTAATGGTTATAAGGACCCCGTTTTTAACCGACTTCAAAAAAGAAGGAGGTTATCTATTCGTCTGAATGTTGCTTTTTTTATGTATGTAACCGTAGAACTCAGTCGTTTCTGAACCGATTTTAAAATTTTTTTCTTTATTTGAAAGGTTACGCTTCCAGGTTGGTCCCATTTTAAAAGTTCATTATATTGAAAATTAAAGGGTGTTCCCATACAACATACATGTTTTTTACGTGTATTAAGAACTGTAAAGGGCACCAAATTAAAATTTTAAAAAATTGGGTATCACTATAGCTCCCAACAGCAGAAATTAATAAAAAAAATAAATTTAAAATTTAAAGGGTGTCCCCATAGGTGACGTAATTTGACCTATTTGAGCCTATCTCTTGAACTGTTATAGGCAAAACGTTGAAAATTTTACAGAATGTCGATTACTATGACCGTTATAATAAAATGTATAAATATTCAAAATTTTAAAGGGTGCTCCAATAGTTCATTTAATTTGATGTATATGGCCATACTTTTGAACAGTTGCACACAGACCGCTGAAATTTACAAGAACCTGTATTGCTAAGTCCACTATAACAAAAAGCATAAAATTTTAATTTGGAAATAAAAAGGTGTCCCAATAATTAATGTAATTCTATGTATGTGGCCAAACTGTTGAACTGTTATAGACAGACAGCTGAAATTTACAAGGAACCTGTAATGCAAAGTCCACTATAACAATTATACAATTTGAATTTAGAAACTAAAGGGTATCCCAATAAATTATGTAATTTGATCTATATGGCCCTATCTTTGGAACCGTTAAGCACAAACACTTAAAAATTAGGCAGAATTTCCACTACTTTCTCTGGTATGATAACAAGTATAAATATTTAGAATTATAATGTAAAGGGTGTCCCAATAGTTCATGTAATTTGATATATATGGTTAAACTTTGTAACCGTCATAGACAGATAGTTGAAATTTAAACAGAATCTTTGTGGCCAAGTCCTCTATAACAACAGGTCTTTAATTTAAAATTGTAAATTAAAGGGTGTCCCAATAGCTTATGTTATATGATCTATGTGATCCTATCTTTGAAATCGTTATAGACAGGGGCGTGAATGGGGTCCCCATAAAATACGGATGCTGGTAAAAATAGCTTAACTTTTGAACAGTAATAGGGAGACATAGGACATACATACCAGAGAATGACAAAAGTATAATTTTTAGTACTTATTAAGTATTTGAGGCGAAACATGTATAAATATGTATAGCTACAGCTCAAACAACATACCATACACACATACTCATATCAATTTCAACTTAAATAACTACAATTATAGGCAGAGAATAAGTGTTTGCTTGTTAATTTTTTTCGCAATACAACTAAGTATAGGAAAAGTTGGATAAAGCATTGGCTATACCCATACTTGTAAATACAGAGTAGGAATAAGTACAAGTATGTAAATACTTAGAGTATTTTATAAATATATGTAACTATATGTATAAATTATTTTACAATTTAAAAGTACGTCTATTCATTCCTTCATCCTGATATAAAAATTATTTTGGTTCTCCATACTTAACCAATGTTCGGTTATAAACAAAATATTGCCAAACATCATACACCGTTTTATACACACAATTCCTAAAAGTAGTTGTTTTACTTATAAGTATACTTAGAGTATTATAACTACTTTTCCATACTTGTAAGTATTAGGTAGTTATAAGTATGGGTATGGCACAGTCACCAGTACTAGTGACTTATAATACCCCAGACAATGCTATTTACTATAGACATTTAACATGTGCATGTCATTGAAAATCCACTACTGACATTGGTACTATTGACTAGGTAGTTCTCTTGGGACCATATGTAGACATTGGAACTATTGATTCACTAGTACATTTAAGTAATTCTAGACTACACTTTTGGTAGTTTTCTGACCTGACCTATGTACATACATATGTACTCGTATGTATATTTTTAACAATATTAAAAAAATAAGAAGAAGCTAATATAAAAATGTAGACGATTTGTTGACAATGTCGCCAAAGAGTCACATTAATAGTTGACAAAAGTGGTGACTTGGGGACAATTGTCCCCAGGTTTCCTTCAGGGAAGTATTGAGTACACCCATACTTATTTTACTGCAAATATGTATGTGTAGGTATTTTCTGTGTTATAAGTATAGCTAATGTATAACTAATACCCAAAAAATATGTGTAAATAAATACTTCACTACATTTATTTTATAAGTACTTTTTGTCAGTCTCTGATACATACATATAATACTTGTAAGTAAACACATTTTAGTTTTTACATTAGATATACCCCAGTAGCAGGGTTGTCAGATATGGCGATTTCTCGCCAAACGTGGCAATTTTCAATCTTATTTGGCGATCAAATTTTGGATTTGGCTACCTGGCGACTTTTTTGGCAATTTTTAAAATAGTTGGCGATATTGTTGGCAATTTTTCATTGACTTTTGGCCAACATTAGAAACTGAATCAAGGAATATCAAAATGGATAACAAAGAAATTGTATAGAAAGTATACATATGTATGTATATATTCTGAATCCTTATATATAGATAAGTGAATTAAGCGATGTCCGTCTGACTGTCTTTGTTCGGGTTGAAATCAACTTTGCCAAGACATTAGAGATACAGAAAATTTAAGCCCATTGATCTGCCAGGCATAGTTTCAAAAATTTCACTAATGGAATTCAGCAACATCAGACCCTTCCGTTCGAGGCTGTTGACAAAAAACCACACCTACCTATGCTTTTATTTCTTTCGGTTGTAATAAATCTCTTTTGCTTTTTTTCTTAAATAAATATTAGACCGCGGCGAGTAAGATGGCAAGGAGTGCATATCGATCTCGGGGAATCAATAACAGCGAGGGGCGATTTTTGTTTGTTTTTAGGTTGGTAGAAAGCTACACATATAGAGGTAGCCAGTAGACTCACAGGATTCCCACTGGTAACCAGGAGCAATCAAAAGACACATTGAGGGTGTCAATATGATGACATTTTTAAAAGGATTTTTTGCTTTTGTCTGAACTTCTAACGCAATTTAGATTTTTGTCTAAATTTTTACCAAAAAATTAAAAAAAATTTCGTAAAAAAAGTAAAAGTTTTTACAAAGAATTTCCACAAAAATATTTATAAAAAATTTAAAAAAAAAAATTGAAAAACATTTTTACAAAAAATTTGTACAAAAAATTTTTAAACAATTTTAACCAAATATTTAAAAAAAAATTTACAAAAAAAATTTACAAAAAAATTTAAGCGATAATTTTTGATTCTAAGAAGGCAAATATATTGTTGGATTCCATCTTAAGCCTCGTAGGCTAAATCGTAGAAACTGTTTTGAATAGACTCAATATGATCGCTATGAACATTATAGAACGGATCAAAAACAACCGAGCCATATTCAAAAATAGGTCTAACTGAGGATGTATATAAAATCTTACATTTGGATCGATAAATTCCTTTGCCCACCTTTTAACAAAATCAAGAACTCCTCTCGCCTCATTGACCATCATATTAATGTGTGGAATAAAACTAAGCCTTACGTCAAGCAATATACTTAAATCAAGAATGGAGCTTACTAATTTCAAAGGTTGTGTGCCCAACAAAAAGTTGACACTAACGAAGTTGCCCCTGTTAAATCTCATATGCTTGCATTTGTTAGAATTTAGTTCCATTAGGTTTACATTGCACCAAGCAAGGCGAAATCATACCAGGTGTAGGCAGTAGAGCAACAACTACAACAAAAGAACAACTTTGACATTAGATTAGCAGATATGAAACAATGTATTTTTGACAAGACATTAGCAAAAAAACGAGAACAAAAAACAATCAGCTGGGCTATCAACACCACCTGGTATGAATTCGCCTTGGCACCAAGTATAAAAGTTATCGATATCATGTTGTAGGTAAAAATGATTCGAATTTTTGTTGTATTTTTGCAAACATAAGTATGTTGCAATATATTATAACATTTGGCAGACATTTATGAATAAGGAGAACAGGATTGGACCAAGACAGCTGCCTTGCAGTATTCCACATCGAACATTAATAGATTTAGATATGTGATTTTTAAAAAGTACATTTTGAATTCTGTCATTTAGATAAGACTTTATCCAATTTAGACTATTTGCAGAAAAGCCCAGCATATATAGCTTGTTAAGGAGGAGTTTGTGATTGAATTTCTCGAAAGCTTTGCTTAAATCCGTATAAATTGCATCAGTTTGTTGATTATTCACGAATCCTTTATTGACTAAATGTAACAGGTTGGTAATGGTTGAGCATCCTCTTCTAAATATGATATATTGTGGCTTAGAAAGTAAATGTCCCGCGCTATTGTTTACCTCACTTTAACAAAAAATGTTATTTCGAAAAGTATTCAATAAAACTCAGTTATATAAATGTCACATAATGCAGAAATAATAATTTAAATTTTGTTTTTGAGAATTCCAACGAAGATGTATTTGCTGGGGCTAAACAGTAAAAAGTATATGAAATTTTTTTTATTAAAAACCTTGCGTATACTTACTTCATCTTCTTTAAATTTTTCTTATGTCTTAACCAAAGACTATATTGAAAACTGGCATGCTACTGATTAAAAATTATTATATATTTTGTTCTCTTTGCGAGAGTCTTGTTGAGACTGTGTATGTGTTCACAGACACTCAGGGGTTTCCATGGGTTTAATGGGTTCCATGCTTTAATCCTTTCGAGCCGGCTGGGATATGTATATCTGTATCTTTATATAATAAAATATTAACTCATTTCCGTCTGTTTTTATTTTGCGTTCGCATCACCTAAAAACTACTGGATGGATTTTAATAAAATTTTGTGAGTAGGTACTTAAGTATCCTGATCCCAATATAGGATACTTTTTTTCGAAAAATATCTTATTTCCAAGAAAAAGTGGAGAAAAAGCAGTTATTTTAGTAAAGTAAACATATAAACCATAATTGAGCTGAACTAACCGGATATGCAATACTTTATTTTTTTAAAGTAAAAAGAGAAACTGATATGCAGCATAGTTTAAGACGGCACTAAAAACGTAAGGTTCGTTGGAGTAAATGGCTTTCAAAGCAAAATCGAAACAAATTTTGCAAGGATGCTGACGAAGTGGCGGGTACAGCTAGTATAAATATATATATATATATATATATATATATATATATATATTTAAAACACCTGTTGGGACATACATATATGTCCTGGTCTATATTTCAGCCCCCTTTGATAAATTGTCACACTTTTTGCAATAAAAAATCTTATTTAGATCCAAATTAATATTCTTAAAAGTAAATTTGGTTCTAACTGCAAAGCTACGTTTTAGGCTTCGAGGGTTAAAGAACCTAGAAAACGGAAAACAATTTAGAATTTGTTATCCACTTCTAGTGTGAACTGCCTAAAGGTAATGAAGCTTTTGCAACTCAATTAAAAACACAACATTTTTCTTTGTTAGCTACAGTCAAAATTAAACCCTCAAGGAGTCCTTAAAGATCCTTTTTTAGTGTACTTCAAATCCCAAATTAGCCATAATTTAAAGTAAATGAATGTTTTGAGCAAAAAATTAGCACTTACGCTCGCTCGTGCACACAGGCAGGCACACATTTACTTAAAAAAAAAAGACATCCTTTTTGAAAAGGATGTAGAAACGCCAAAAACATCAAAATTCCCACAGCTGGTGACACCCACTTGTCAAACGCAGAAGTGTGACCGCACGTTGCGTATGAACAATTGCTGCGTACAAAGAGAAAATTAAGATCATTGTTGCTGTCACAGCAGCCGTATTTAAAGCAAAAAAATAAAGTTTCAGTTTCGTCAGTTATCGCCCATTGGCAAAATCAAGATAACAAGTGAAGTCTTGTGCTTAATGTTTGAGATTTAGAACACTGCTGAATCACGACTGTATTTGCTCTCGTTTGCGATAGACTTTAAAAATATAAAATGAATCTCAGTTTCGTTATTTAGATGACAGTAAATTTTTTATCTTAAAAAATTGCACGTGCTGACACGTGACATTTGCTATGGCACGTGCTATTTTCTTTACAAATGTATGTGTTTGTGTCTAGTGAGATAACGTTTGAATAGATTTACAAACCTTTGGGCATTAAAGGGGGTTTCTAATAAGGATGGGTAGACTTTAAATATGGCCAATGTGGTATCAATTATCTGGCACATTTTATTGTTGCTTCAGGTCGCCCATGTCAAATAATTTTGACAACTGTGAAAAGCCGAGATTTGTGTACATTTCGCGGAGTTAATTATTTCAGGTTTTTCTACACATATTCAAGGGTAGTCGTCAGGCAGTGTTTTCGACAGAACTATTAAAATTTGGTTACCATATACCCGTATTTTATGATGGCGGCGTCATGTAGTTTTAAAGTGCTTGCCTACAAAACCAAACACCCCAGCTTCGATCCTAAGCAGAGGACGAACCATTTCCGCCAAGGCTTTTTCGAGTTTTAAAACTTAAGTGGCTTTAACCACCCATCCATCAAAGGAGTCCCCTGACCTCCCCCCTCTGGATAACATCATGTCAAAAAGTCAAGCATAATCCACCCAGGAAAAAAGAAAATAGGTAGAAAACAGAGATTAGCAAGGTTTTCCACCACTACAGCAAATATACGTACGGAATTATTCCTAAGCAACGATAGATGGCAGCCCCAGTACCCTAGGTCCTGTCTGCAGCAGACCAGTCATCTACATAGGTGGCAAACAGCAAACGATTAACGAAACTGACACAAGGCAAATTCGCAATTGACTAAATCTTACGGCAACAACCTTGACGTGATCGGCCAAAAAATACATAAAGACGCATAATACTCCAAGAACTAGGACAGGGACATCTTACATGGAAGACACGAAAACAACAGCGACAAATCGCGTAAGATGGAGATGCTTTCTGAAAGCCATTTGCTCCCAAGAGAGGAATGGAAAAAACAATTTTAGAGACCTCTAAGAAGAACGAGTATGTGAAACAGGCGTAATGAGGCCAACGTTGCCACAAAAAAACATCGTTTTATTAATTTTTACCATTTGCAGTTCTTATGCAAAATTAAAATTTTCCCAGGTGATAATCTTTGCTAGAAAACTTACAAGCGACGAAGCAACTTCCCTGCACTTTACCAGTCCCTGTTATCAAACCCTCTACATATTTTTACATTTCCTTTCTATTAATAATGACACAAAATTTACCTTTTGTGAGAGTTTGTTTGTCCTTGCTTGTGTGTTATGAATTTATAAACGGAAAACAGTTCAACTTCCTTTAAAATTGTGGGCGTGTATTTCCTCCCAACTCTTTTGTTCATGTATTTTGATAAGTGTTGTTCTGTCTAATCATATTAGATGACTCAATTATTATGATGTCAATGTTGGTTGTAGATGATTTTATGTATTTGTGTGACAAACATTGTTACGTAGAGATTTTTATTTCTTTTTTTCTTCTATTTTATTAAGTTTGTTTGCAAACAGATTAAGAATATACTTTTGAAAATACTGAATTACATTATTCGAAAAGAAAGTATATAATTGTAGACATTATCGCTGGTCAATGAAATTTTATGATGAGATTAAAGAGAGCTTGTTATAGCGTGGTGTAAAATAGAATGTGTAGGATTTAGAACTTATTTTTGGAATAATTTATTTGAAAAAATCTATTTCAAACTTTGGGAAACTCAGGCATATGTTATACTAAAACAACTTTGAACTAATTGAGAATTAAGAAGTCTCTAATCTATATATATAATTTAATAGTAACTCATTTCCTGTCTGTCAGTGTGCCCTTCTTTCTTTGTGTTTCCATCACGTAAAAACTACTGGATGAATTTTAACGAAATTTTGTGAGGAGGTACCTTAGTATTCTGATTCCAATATAGAATACTTTTTTTCCGCAAAAATATGTTATTTCCAAGAGAAAGCGGAAAAAAAGCAGTGAAAGTACGCAGTTAGTAGTAAAGTTAATACATAAACCATAACTGAAGCACTAACCAGATATGCAGCATAGTTTAAGACGGCACTAAAAAACCAAGGGTCTTTGGTGTGGATTGCTTTTAAAACAAAATCGAACAAATAAAATATAGCAAACTCAAAAGTGTAGCTTGCGAATAATCTAATTTTTTAAATTTTACTTTAATTTTTAGCACAACAGATGGCGCTGTCTTATAAAGTAAATACATAAACCATAACTGAAGCACTAACCGATATGCAGTATCTTAATATGGGGGTTACTGATGCAAAATTCCAAGGCGCTACCAATTGCAGTTGTATAGATACAGGATAATAATTTTTTACTTTGTATGGGAGGTACCACGCCCACTGTACCAAATCATTTTGTATTTCGGCATACGAGGAGTTACTTGTAAAAAGTTTTAAGGCTCTATCTATTGTAGTATGCCAGGAACACGATTATTTGTTACTTTGTATGGGAGGCACCACGCCCACTATTCCAATTCATTCTGTGCTTAGCTAAACTATTTACTTTAATATGGGGGTTACTAGTGCGATATTCCAAGGCGCTACCTATTGCAGTTCTCTAGATACAGGCTAATAATTTTTGACTATGTATGGGAGATACCACGCCCACTGTCCCAATTATTCTCTATTTTATAGTTCGCCAGGAAAACGATAATAATTTTTCACTTTATATGGGTGTTACCACGCCCACTATTCCAATCCAGTCTGTGTTTATCTAAACTATGCCAGTATTTTTGTGGAGTTTCAACAGGTCATATCGTTTGACATATCAAAATGAAATTTAGTATGTGCCTTTGGTATATAGAGATGAAGAGCTGTATAAATTTTGGTCATAATCAGGGCCAAGGGGTAGTTCACTTCACACTCTAAACCAAAAATTATTTTTATTTTATTATTTTTTCGATTCGAATATACTTTGAACTATTATTCTTTATGTAATAAGGTGTGATCCATTTCGAGGTTCCCTACTTTTTTAAAGAAAAAAACACAGAAAATTCAAATTTAATGGAGAATGTTTATTATCATTTGAAAGAACATTCTTTGGCATTTATTTTTTGAAGATTATGTCTACCAAATGTTGGCCGTTGCTACGTCGCCGATGGTCCATCCGTTGAGTTCAATTTTCAATGACTCGGTCGAGCATTTCGACTGGTAACTGGCAAATGATACGTGTGATGTTTTCCTCCAAGGCCTGAATCGAAGCAGGTTTGTCCGCATAAACTTTAGACTTTACATATCCCCACAGGAAAAAGTCTAACGGTGTGATATTACACGATCTTGGTGGCCAATCGACCGGCCCAAAACGTGAAATTATGTGCTTACCGATATGTTCTCTCAATAAATCCATTAATTCAAGCGATATGTAGGAAGTGCACCGTCTTGCTAACACCAAATGTCGCCGAGATCACGAGCTTCAATTTCAGACATCAAATAGTCGGTTATCATAACTGTCGCCATTGACGGTTACGTTCACACCGGCATCATTTTTAAAGAAATATGGACCGATGATTCCACCGGACCACAAACCACACACCAAAGCGTTGTTTTTTCTGGATGAAGTGGCAGCTCTTGAATCTCTTCAGGTTGCCCTTCATCCCAACTGCGGCAATTTTGTTTGTTTACATACCCATTGAACCAGAAATGGGCCTCATCGCTTAACAAAATTTGCCTCGAAAACGTCGGATCTTCTTGGAACGTTTCAAGAGCCCATAGAGCGAAGCGATTCAGGTGTAAGTCTTTCCATTATGAAATGCCAAACAATACTTAAAAAATAACATCACACGACTCACACGTGATCTGTCAAAAAAGGCTATTGAAAAAAGTACCTCGAAAAGTACCATTGGGTATGGTAAAGTTAAGTGTAGGCCACTCCAATTTTATTTTATTAAATGTTACAAAACAATTACAAATTATATTCTAACTTAAATTATCGAGTAGAGTAACGAAAATCTTCACTCGTTTTAGTGAAACAACTAGAGAATCGAACTAGGGAATCGAACTCACAACCACCATACTGATAGAATAGCACTCTAGCCCTATTTGCAAATATTCTAACACGTTTTGGGACTCTAAAGTTGGCATCCATCCCTGCTGTTTCGTTTAAATTCCATTTGGATTAATTTTTAACTACGAAGTAACATGATATGCTTTCATGATATGTTTAAATATGACGCAACAAAATGGCGTTTGTTACAGCTTTTATAAGCCATTTGGTTTTGCTACATCAGCCTAAAATTGGTAACATTACAAGCTCCAAACGCCTGCAATAATATTTTGACACTTTTCTTCAATCACATCTTGGATTTTTATCAATGCAACATAGGTAGACATTTTCATGTCAATTATTGAACTCGAGTAATTGGCTGTAATTACATATTGTTGTGTATTTGTACCAAAATACACGTTGTCCTATCCCAAACCTTACAACATATAATTAGATGTGAGTTGTATGAACATTATGATGATGACGATCCACCACATTTCAACGCTCATCTTCTTTATAAGTTGAATAACATGTTTTCCCTGGTTCTTTTACTTCGAAATCATAAACTTGTGTCCTGATATCATGTTACAATTGTAATATGTTTTATGTAACAATTTGCTTTCTTTTGTTTTACACATCATTGCCGTTTGGCTTATTTTTTCATTCACAATTTGATATTCAGGGTAAATCTTGTTAAAGCGATTCATTTAAAATTAACCGCAATCCAGACAAAAGCGATAAAAACATATGACACAATTTTTATCAAAATAAAGACCAGAAAAAAAAAAATAAAAAGTACATGACTGTTTGACATTTTTTCTACTCGAAAAATAAAGTGTTCTTCAGCGTTAGACTTACAAAATATTGCCGGCATTTATGCAATCAACCCTTGATGAACAAACAAATCTCATTTTTTTAAATACAAAATTGTTGTTTAACAACAATTGAAACATTGTTGCTTTAGGGAGAGTGTCATTGTTATTGAGGACTTTAAAAAAGCGACTGTTAGAAGTTGACAGTCCATGTCGATTATATGTATAGTGTTACCTTTTGTAATTTACCCAATGGGAAATTTTCATTGGCATTGAATTTTCATTGGCATTTGAATTTTTATTGACATTGAATTTTCATTGGCATTATTGGAAGTAATTGCAATGAGAATAATTTTAATTTTCTTTTAATGCTATTGATTTTTTTTAATGCAATAAAATTGTATAATTAGGAATCATAATTAATGACTCCTAAGCAAAACTTTTTTTTTCATATTTTAATTATTGAATCTTCAAATATATTTTGAAATAACAATAATTACTCATTTCTTAAGCCTAAAATAAAAATAAATATACTTATTATGTCCAGCCAGTGCTAGACAAAAAAAGATGTTTGTTTCACGGTTGCTTCTATCATTTGCGGGTCATCCCTCTAATGTTCGGATGAGTGAAGAAATGTCCCTCCTTCTTAGACGTATGTAACCACGTTAATTTAGCATGTTGCGGGCCAGCGGATTTGGATGTGTTTCAAGCTTCTTTAAATACGTAACTGCATATTTCGCTAATTCTGCTTTAACTGATGGCACGTTTAGATCTTTGTGGATGTTCGAGTTTCTTTGGTACCAGGGGGCAACTGTGATCATCCGTAGAATCTTATTTTCTCGGCTTTGGATTTTTTCTATATTGCTAGCTGAGGGAGTGCCCCATAATAGCACCAAATTGGTTTTAAAATTGACTTGTACTGGGTGGCGCAAAAGTAATCCTCCTATCAGAAAATGCTATAAATTTTGCGATTGGCCCCTAATGTCAATTCTGTTTTGACATTTGTGTAGTAAACACTTCCGAAATACACGTTAATAAACAATGTTACGCTACACTGCTCCAGAACGCGGAATATTGGTAACTATTTATTTGACCAATAATCGGTCGGTGAGTGATGAGGCCCATATCCATCTTAGCGGGTACGTAAATAAGCAAAATTTACGCTTCTGAGGCACTGTAAATCCGCGTGTAACCCACGATGGGCTGCTGTTTTCGCTGGAGGAGTCATCGGACCCTTTTTCTTCGAAGACGTCGCGGGCCAAACGATTATTGTGAATGGTGAGCGCTACAGAGAAATGATTAACGAGTTCTTTTTGCCGCAACTTGATGAATTGGGATTGGAAAACATGTGGTTCCAAAAGGACGGTGCAACGGCACACACTGCACGTGGCACAACTGATATGCTGAATGATGTATTTCCCGGGCGCCTAATCTCCCGTTTTGGCGATTTGCACTGGACAGCAAGATCGCCCGATTTGACCGCTGCAGACTTCTTTTTGTGGGGCGTTTTGAAGTCGCGGGTTTATGTCAATAAGCCTCAGACTCTTGCAGCTCTTAAAGACAATATCCGTCAAGAATGTGAGGACCTATCGCCGGAAGTTTTGGCCAAAGTGATGGAAAATGCCATAAAAAAGGCTCAAATGACAATCAACTGTGGCGGCGGCCATTTATATGACATCATATTCTCGACTTAATGTAAAAAAATTAAAAGACCAAATAAAAATAATCCACAAGAAGAATCAAAGTTTTTCATTTTTTTTTAAATTACAGTCAAAAAACATCGGAAAACATGTATAATAAAAGTTTGCAATCTAAAGCGAGAGTAGAATTTCTGCCGATAAGCCAGTTTAGTTGGACTGCTTTTAACTTCATTTGTGCTAACTTTGATTCTATGCGACGTTTCCAGGTAAGGCGCTGGTCAAGATGTATGCCAAGATATTTCACGTCTGAAAGCTGAGGTATCATTTGGTTATTTATGTGAATAGGGGAACTACGCAGTGTAAAAGTTATGAGAGTACATTTTTATTCATTGACCTTAATTTTCCATTTCTTCAACCACTTTTCTAAAATTAATATGTGGTCTTGTAAATATCGTAATGCTACTTCGGGACTTAGTTGGCATATCTGAAGTATACAACAAGTATAAAATCGGCCCCAATATACTACCCTGGGAAACTCCGGCTTCAATTCGCTCAGGTGAGCTTAAAAAATAGCCTTCTTTAACAATGAATTTCCGATTAGTTAAATAACTATCTAACAGCTTATATAAGTTTGCGGGCAAATTCAGTTTTAACTTATAATTTAGGCCATCGTGCCATACCTTATCGAATGCTTGGGAAACGTCGATAAAAAACGTAGAGCAGTATTTTTTTTTCTTCAAAGGTCTTCTTAATTACGTTAACTAATCTGTGAGTTTGTTCGATTGTACTATATTTTTTTCTGAAGCCAAATTGATGGTTCGGAATACATCCTTTGTCGCTTAGAATGGGGTTCAGCTTATTTATTAACATCCTCTCAAACAGCTTTGACATATTTGATAAAAGACTTATAGGTCTGTATGATTCAACTTTTAGGAATCATAGTTATTAACGAAACCTTCCAACCTGAAGGAAAAACGCAAAACTGATGGTAGATTATACGTCTGTTATGCAAGGTTTGTCATTGATATGTAAATTCGTCAACCGCAATTTTGTGATTTATAATTTTCTCTTCTATTTATTACACTACGACGTGGTTTAAGGACACTATTCACGATCATAAACAATCGTAATATGCAATTAAGTAAATCTGTCAGAACTCTGTTCTACTCAAGAAATCGTTCTAAAGTGTCGTTGTAGGTGCCAAACTAAAAGAAGATTTGAAACTGTGATGGCATGATGAGATGTGCTCGTTAAAGCGAGCGATCCATTTAGTTCAGATCTCTTTACTAAACTAGATCGGCCTTTTAGTTCTTTTGCTCAGTAGGTCAGTTATAGCTGCCATAGTAATACACTTTCTGTAAAAATTTCAAGAACCTACTATTACGGGGCGAAAGAGAGAGAAAGCGCTGACATACGGACATAAAGACATTGTAGCGAAAACTATAGTTTTTGCTGCCATCATTTCTAATAATAATATTGGCAGACTCTTGAAATTTTTGTAACATTATCTGTCAAAAGGTGGTACAAATCGTTCAACTTTGTTACGAAAATTCATGTTCTGTAAGGAATGTGTTTCGTGCACTTTGCTCAACTTATAATCAACATAATCGGCCTACTGAGCGTACTATTCGAAACACCCTCACCAATTTCGAGACCCCACATTCATTATTGGATAATATTCGAGCGAATAGATCACGTCCAGCAAGCTGTGAAGAAAATATAGCGGCCGTAGCTGAGAGTGTACACGAAGACGGTGGAGAGTCGATTCGGCGCCGTTTGCAACAACTCGTACTGACGTATGAAACGACTTGGCGCATTTTACGTCGAGATCTTAAATTGAAAGCATACAAAATACAGCTTGTGCAACAACTGAAGCCGCTCAACTTTCCCAAGCGACATCGCTTCGCTCTATGGGCTCTTGAAAAGTTCCAAGAAGATCCGACGTTTTCGAGGCAAATTTTGTTTAGGGATGAGGCCCATTTCTGGTTCAATGGGTATGTAAACAAACAAAATTGCCGCAGTTGGGATGAAGGGCAACCTGAAGAGATTCAAGAGCTGCCACTTCATCCAGAAAAACCAACGGTTTGGTGTGTGGTTCATATTTCTTTAAAAATTATGCCGGTGCGAACGTAACCGTCAATGGCAACCATTATCGTGCCATGATAACCGACTATTTGATGCCTGAAATTGAAGCTCGTGACCTCGGCGACATTTGGTTTCAGCAAGACGGTGCCACTTCCCACACATCCCATCAATCAATGGATTGATTTATTGAGAGAACATTTCGGTGATCACATAATTTCACGTTTTGGGCCGGTCGATTGGCCACCAAGATCGTGTGATATCACACCGTTAGACTTTTTCCTGTGGGGATATGTAAAGTCTAAAGTTTATGTGGACAAACCCGCTTCGATTTAGGCCTTGGAGGAAAACATCACGCGTGTCATTCGCCAGTTACCAGTCGAAATGCTCGAACGAGTCATCGAAAATTGGACTCAGCGGATGGACCATCTGCGACGTAGCAACGGCCAATATTTGATTGACATAATCTTTATAAAAATAAATGCCAAAAAATGTTCTTTTAAATGATAATAAACAGTCTCCGTTAAATTTTCTGTTTTTTTTTCTCTAAAAAAGTAGGGAACCTCGAAATGGATCACGCGTTTTAAATTATAAAAGGGCGTATCTAACATATAATCGCGAGTCTATAACAAAACAATTTTACGACTACTCTTACTGTTAAACTCCGTATATAAATGAGTTAAAAAGGAATGTGAACTAATGAGCTGAAGTGAACTAATGCGCTGAACTGAACTAAGGAGCTGATTGAGCTAAACTAAGCTAAGAAGTTGCTTGAACTGAATAAAACTAATGAGCTTAAGTGAACTAAGGAGCTGAACTAAACTAAGTAGATGACTGAACTAGTGAGCTGAAGTGAACTAATGAGCCAAGGTGAACTGGCTAAGAGACTGAACTTGTGGTCTGAAGTGAGCAAATGAGTTCAAGTGAACTAAGGCGATGAACTGAACTAAGGCACTGACTGCACTAGACAGCTGACATTTACTAATGAGCTGAAGTGAACAAAGGAGCTGAACTGAACTAAAAAGCTGATATGAGCTCAGTATGGTGGTCAGCCCACTTAGTTTACTTGAGTGATGACTTCAATTGAACTGGGTCGCTCATGAACTACACGACTGTATAATTTTCCTTTTTCACAATCATAAAATAAACACAAGTAAACTTTTATTTCACTAATCAAATGCAATGATAAAAAATACACTTTTAGGAACTACAAAAAAAAACTAAATAAAGAGTTTAACATTTTATGGAGATTTTTATAACTTGACTACAACAACGCAACAATTTAAAATTTACAATTTTTTTTATTTGACTAATCTTAATATTTATTGTGAAAAGTTTAACAGCGACAAAACATTTCGTTTCATAAGTGTTGCAAAATATATTTCTTTCGAGTTAAAAAAAAAAAACAAAAAAAAAAAGGATACGAAAAACTGCAATAAAAAAATAATAAAAATGACTTTGTGAAATATTACAAACCATGTCTAACAAGTTCAAGTTAAAATAAAAATAAAAAATATTTGTTGTAAAAACATGTAAATTGTAGTCGTGTTCATGCTTGGATTTCTTCTACCTTCAAGGGTTGCTGGTTGCTGCTGGCTCATTCGTGCTTGATACAAGTGCTTATCACAAACTGATACTTTGGGAATATTTCAATGTCACCGGGCAAAACGAGACAGAAACCATGAGAGTGAAAAAAAAGCACCCGAAAGATACAAATTAAAATGCGTTAGTCAAAATGGTAATCAGGATGAAGGTACAAACAAATGTTCAGTGTCAGGACGAAGGACAATGTTGTGTTGATGATGATGATGGGTGAATAAATGATAAATTGTAGATTTGGGCGTTTGTACATTTATTTTAGGGCCCTTTTAGGGGTTGATGACAACATGTATTTTTTTTTGACGTTGTCGTTAGATGTGTTGTGAGTTTGAAACTATTCATTCCCATAGTTAAATGACACTTTGCAATGATTGAAGGACAAGGGAAAAATGTTTTGTTTTTTTTTTTGTTCTATTTGCAGCATTTTGTTGAAGAACAATTTGACAGCAACAATGTAAAAGGGTTCAATGGTGTCAAAAGTATTATGTTACCAACATATAAAGCAGACACACACGCAGCCATAACACTACAAGTAAAGTATGATAGGATTGATGTCTATCGTCACGCATGTCATGCAATAAAATACTCTTACTATTCTTACTGAACTGTGACTAGTATTTTTGTTTTATTGTTACAATTAAATGTTGTAATGTTTTGTTTTTTCATCGTAATTTTTTATGAATGGAAATGAAGCTTTTCAAATCATCATAAAATACTGAAAATATCTGAACTATCTTAGTTATTATATGAGTGTTCAAAAAAAAGAATTGTAGCGATAGCTTTAGCTACGAGAATTACAGAATATGGCACCTGGTTGTTTAAATAAGAATACTGACAGAGTGCATGATGCGTCGTCGATCGCAGCAACTGTAGTTTTCATATTGCACTACTCAAAGAATAAAAAAAAAAAAAAGATTCAAATCACTCAAGAAATTAAGCTCATTATCAGAGTGGACTTTAGTGGATAATAGTGGATAAACATTAATAAATGTCGAAATGGACCGCTTGCTTAATGGTCCATTATTGACCTCCTTCCGTTCTCAGTGATTATAGGTAACCGATTCGTAATTTTCAGCAACCCTACTTTCATTAGGTCACGTGCTACCACCAGCCTTTAATCTTGGATTTTAGTGATTTCAGACTGTCGACTGCTAACTGTCTCATCACGAAGTTCTAGTTATTGCTAGCATTTTTCCAAGGCTTAAAGCCCCCATTGCATTCACTTTTTAAAATTTGCTGGCCTTGGTCCTAAGTCTTATGCTAGCAAGTGTTGGACATTCAGACCATCTCTGCCTGTTCCAGGCACAGTCTGCAAGTATCATCTTCTTTAATTTTCATTTTGGCCTCTATTCCCTTTCACTTCAGTAGTTATCCAGCGTAAGGTACTTTTATTATATTACTAGCTGTGCCCGCCACGTCGCGACGACAGCCAAATTTCAGCTCTTTACAATAACTTTTTCTATTTATGGCCACTCGGTATATGAAGTCACGACACTGTGCGTCGTGGGCGTCCTCACAATATTTTGCTCGGTTTTGCTTTTAAAGTATTCCACATCAATTGAAAGACTTTACTTTTATAGTGCTTCAGTTATAGTTTATGTATTTAATTTATGTAAAGGTACCCCCCATCCCTCAATAAAATTCTAAAATTTATAAAAAAAATCTAAAATTCCAAAATAATTCCACAAAGTAAAAATACAAATTTTAATCAGCTGGCGCCATCTGTTGCGTAATAGTTTCTAAAATATACGAAAATAAAAAGGTGTGTGGTGAAAATCTAACCGTGTTGAATATATTAGTGTTTAAAATATCCCAGTTTTAAACCGAAAATTTCAGCACCTTTAAACAGGAAATTGCATTTGAGGAAAAAAAGTATCCTATATTGGGATCAGGATCCTAAGGTACCTCCTCACAAAACTTTGTTAAAATCCATCCAGTAGTTTTTACGTGATGCGAACATAAACAATGAAGGACAGACATACAGACAGACGGAGAGACAAACGGAAATGAGTGACTATTTTATTATATGTATAGATGATATCGATTATATCTGAGCCCGTAGGGGCTCTTTCAGCACCATGCAAGCCTATCTATATGTAGTAGCCTCCCTTCACTTTTCCAAGTTTAATGAGTTCACCCATTTCAGGAATAATGTGTCTTAACACTTCTTCCTTTGGGGCTATTTGAGGAGTCGTCCTCGAAGAGAACTACGAAGGTTCTTATCTTTTAGTTTTAGGCCCTGTGCAAGCCTCGGGAACTGCTACTCCCTTTATACTTCAGAGGCATTAGTCTCAAGCCGTCAAGAATGTTAGAAGGCATCACGCACCTGAAGGTGGTATTACCACAGAGTACGTCGACTAGCGTAGCAACGAAGTAGCAATTTTAGAACATGGCAGTTGCTGAACCTTCCAACTCCTAAAACCAATTGGTGTCTTCTGTTGAGTATGCAATGCTGGTGTAACCATAACCACTACGTGTTCCGCGAAGGGACCTAAGCAATAACCGGCTTCAGAGATGGGCGGTTACCTGTGGGGCTACCGATTCCCGTGGTACTAGCCGTTTGGACACTGGTCGAGCATGGAGAGACCTTTATTCACATACCTAGATACCCTCGGAGGTTCCAATTGTCACTGCAGGAATGGCAAATGCTTTGACGCGGTTCACTCGGGGAAAATAGGGGCACCAGACGCTAGGGTTCCTAGAGCCTAAATCTGGAAGAAAAGGTCTGCGATAAAAATTTTGGGTCCTCTTCGAGGCCCGACCAGTGCCCAAAGGACTGATACCACGGAAATCGGTGCCCCCACAGAGAGCCTATCCTCTCTGTGACCGGTTATTGGTGAGGTCCCCTTCGGGGGTACACGTGGTGGTTGTGGCTTAAGATCGATTTATGTAGATGTGGTGCATGGTCGATCAAGTGTGCTGTTGCACTCTCAACAGACGGAGGTTGGATAGTCTCCAAACCCCTAAGCAAGAGGTTATAATGTGAATCTAGGCTTGCCTTGGAAAGGCTTGCCATATTATATAAATTGCTACTCATTGTGACTGTATACACACGAATTGCGATTGGTGGCAATCGTAAAGTGTTGTTATACTACACAATGGGGGCGCTAGTCTACGTCTTTATTTCACTCGGTGTTTGGAGCACCGTGGGATAAAGCCACCGTGGCAGGAACCCACGTTAATCTAGAACACATCTGCACATACCTAGATTCAGGCTTCGACAGACCCAGGGTTCTGGAACCCCCTTATACTCCGCAAGCACTGCGTTAATGTTACATCTTCAAATAAAATTTTCAACCAAATGGTGCCCAATTGATATTATGACAAGACACAACATGGTATGACATGGCACGACATGAAATTACTTTTGCGCCACCAATTTATTTGTTTTATTGGAAATCATAATTTAAATTTATAATTTCTATTTATAATTTAAAATAAGCTTTTCTTTATGTCTGCCTCACTTGCAAATACATTTCAGGCAAAATTTAATAAGAGTTTCAAAATATTTTATTACCTTTAATAATCAGATTTTTTTTCTCCAAAATGAACGTAATAAAATTCGATCTAAATTGTGCCTTTTGGCAAAAATTCTAGCAACTTTTTCAGAGCTTGTATTAAATTCTTAAAGAAAAAATATTCTTAAAATTTGTAGCATCTAAAATATTGTCTTGCAACCATTTAAAGAAGCAATCAATACGAGTAGAAGGCAGTTAAAGTCATAGTCATTGTCGGTTCGAGTATTTGGCAAAATATTTTATTATTAAGTAAAACGAATTTAAATAAATTCACTTGTTTGTGCATTTGCATATTTGTTGTAATAACTTGTTGGATAAACAAGCACATGTACATGCACAAACACAAACACACACTTGCACTAACATAAGGCCGGATACTCGGGCATACAAATACAATTATAATTTCATCTTGTAACATCTATATAAACAAGCATACACTCGCATTCAAGGCATAACAGGAAAGGGGGAGTTTGTGAACACGATTACGATTTCTTCTGCTTAACGTTCTTCCTTTGCGAGAAGGGAAACTTTTTTTTTTTATATTTTATTTTCTGTGGCGTTTGCATCATACCAGGCAAAACCAATTGTGAATAAAAGAAATACAATTATTTTTTCGTTTTATTATTTTAGAAAGTGTGAACAACATTTTTCATAAATTTACCAACAACAACAGCAACAACAACAAGAACAATTCAACACACAAGTCCTCATAAAGAAAACCCTAATCGATGTTGTTACCTCAGCAGGAGGCCAGTCACACACAAACAGGATAATAATACTTGAAGGCAGCAGGAGAAAGAGTAAATGTAATAACATTAAAAATATAAAATAAAAAAAAATATATAAATTTATATAAACTTGACAAAGTTAAGGGTTCATTCCGAGTTATTTGTTCCTGGGCTTCGTCTTCTGCCTTTTATACTTTGATGATGCTCTGTTGGCTCTCTGTTTTGTTGGTTGTTTTTATTTATTTTTCCTAGTAAACAACGAGAAAACGTCTCCTGAGGCTTTTTGGGATTTGGAAATGTTCATAAGGGGTTGTTGTGTGTATTTTAAATAAACTAAGCAAAGTTGTCTACTGAACCAAAATATCTTGTGCACTTCAACATGGGATGAGTGTGAATGTGTGTATATTGTGGGTTCTTTGAGCCCGAGCTCACAAGAATTGCATGAATATGGATAGATAGATGGATGAATGGATGGATGGCTGGTTGGTTGGTTGGTTATTTGAATAACTGGCTGGCTGGCAAGCTGACTGACTGACTGACTGGTTGGTTGGCGTATTTGGCTGAATGAGTTTAGAATTGTAGAAATGTTTACTAGACCGCGGCAATGCAATAACAAACCAATTACTGTTAGATTGGCCACATATTAAAAGTTGAATGGGAAACACATCTGTCGTGTCTATGTCAAACAAACAAACAAACACATACACACACACACACACACAAAAGAGATACATCCTTGTTCAATATTTGCCTTTGTATACAAAAGTGAACTAAATTTTTTCGCAACTGTTTAAAAAAAAAATCTATGAATGAGCGAATGAATGACTGACTGACTGCGCGTAAATGATAAATTGTAAGGCTTTCTTGCTAGCCGGTCCTTTAGTTTAGAATTATTGTTATAATATAATTTATATGTTGGCATCATGGCATATACACTGAGAGTAATTAAAGTGGAGAAATATTTATATTTAAAATCAGAACCCACTGTACTTTGAGTTATAGAGTCTCTAGTGTTCGACACAGAAGCAAAGTTAACTTTGAACTAAAGTCTGCTTGTGCCCTGCCTACATCTTTTCAGGTGAGAGATCTCAGTTTCTAGCGTGCCGATACGAAGTGCAATTATAAGATCTGATCTAAGAAAGCCATAGTAGATTATTTGATACTTCTTTTTTTTTGCAATGAGTTTTCCCCTTCCATGCTTGAACTAGACTGGAGTTTGCAGAGTTGGCAATAATATGGATCGTTTCACTTCCAGAGTAGCCGTCTCGCTCATCGACACTACATGTGACTTCGATATAGGTTAAACGACTCTGCAATTTATTATGCAGATTCGTCCATTCCTCCTTAAGCACTCAAATTTTTTATAATAATTTTTGAAAATTTTAGTAAAATTTTTTTTTTAATTTATAGAAAATTTTTTTCTAAAATTTTTTGGAAAATTTTTTATATATTTTTTTTAATTTTATTGCATTTTTTTTGTAAAATTTTATAAAAAATATTTTTGCAAAAATTTTATTCAAAATTTTATGTAAAAATTTTATTTAAAAATTTTTGTAAAAATTTCATTGAAACAATTATTGTAATTTTTGACCATTTTAATAATTTTATGATTATGTGTTTTAAGCTCTAGGTGTTTTTTATAAAAATTTTTAAGTTTATTTTTATATTCGATATTTCGCTACAACATTGGGTAGCATCGTCAGGATTAAATATTTATGTATTTCCTGACGATGCTACCCAATGGTGTAGCGAAATATGGAATGTAAAAATAAATTTAAAAATTTCTATAAAAAAGGCCTAGAGCTTAAAAAACATAAAACATAATTTTATAGAAAATCTTTGTTAAAATTTTATTGAAAATTTTTTATAAAAATTTATAAAAGTTATTTTGGAATTTTTTTTTTAATATATTTTGTAAAAATTTTAAAATTTTATTTTTGAAAAATTTTTGCAAAATATTTAGAAATTTTTTTTTTAAATTTTAGTAAAAATATTTTTTAGTATAGTTTTAAAAATTAAAAAAAATTTGTTTTTGAAAAATTTTAGGTTAAGTTGTTTAAAATTTTTTTTGTAAAAGTTTTTGGTAAAAAATTTTGTTGAATTTTTTTTTGGAAAAATTTTTGTGGAAAATTTTTTGTAAATTTTTATATTTATATTTTATATATATTTTATTATATTTATATTTTATTTTTATATTTTATATTTTGAAAAAATATAGGTGGGCGTGGGTTTTGGCTCACAACCTCGAATAGAATGGTTTGATTTTGCTGAATTCCATTAGCGAAATTTTCGGAACTATGCCTGGCAGATTGGTAGGCTAACATTTTCTTTATCTCTTCTGGTGTCTTAGCAAAAAACTGGTGGTTTACACTTATCTAGAGTTTGCTTGATTCAATTTAGCAAGTCTCCTAGCAGAGACAAGACCGAGGTAGTGTTAGGTCAACTATTTACAGTGCTAGTCGGCGGCCTGCACTGGAGTTAATTTAAAAGTTGAACTCTACTACTCTTCCTTTAAAACTTCACTGTTTGTTTCATTCGGTTACTTCCAGTCTGTCGACTGAAAACTCCCTCCCCTTTTAACACTTTAACGATAATGTTTCCGGGGTTAATGGGGGCTTCAGCCTCTGAAACTTGATAAGAACCTTAGAGGTACCAGTGTTCAAGCAACTGTTACCATGGGAACGTGTAGCACTACAGGGATTTTCCCAACCCTTGTGACCGATTGTTGGTAAAGCCCTTCGGGTAGTAATGTGTTGGCTGTGGTTTGGGCTTAAATCGTATGAAGGGCGATTTAGACCGGTATGCTTATGGACTTCAACATAGGCAACAGAGTGTGTCAGGAGTTACTAATAAACAAGCTAATAAACAATAATAAACAAGCGTTGTGAGCATAGTCTTCTTACCAGCCATGTTCCAAAATTGCTTCTTTTTCTGTCGCTAGGAGTAACAAGGACGTTGGCAGACCAATTTATATTCGCCCTGTGGTAAGACATATTCAGGTTAAGGCACAAAGCCACGCGATGTCGTAAATCTGTATCACAATCATTCGGACGACCAACTGCTAAAAACTCATTTTCTAGCTAAAGTAAGCGTCCTAGAGGCAAAAGGACAAAAATCTGTGATCAGTTATAAAATTTCATAAAAAGGGGTTTTTTACTGAAAAATTCGATTTTTTTATATGAAAAATTAAAAACTAATTTTCTAGCTAAACTAAGCGTCCTAGAGGAAAAAGGACAAAAATCTGTGATCAGTTATAAAATTTCATAAAAAGGGGTTGTTTACTGAAAAATTCTATTTTTTATACGAAAAACTAAAAACTCATTTTCTAGCTAAAGTAAGCGTCCTAGAAGCAAAAGGATAAAAATCTGTGATCAGTTATAAAATTTCATAAAACGGGGTTTTTTACTGAAAAATTCGATTTTTTTATATGAAAAACTAAAAACCCATTTTTTAGCTAAACTAAGCGTCCTAGAGGCAAAAGGACAAAAATCTGTGATCAGTTATAAAATTTCATAAAAAGTGGTTTTTTACTGAAAAATTCGATTTTTTTATATAAAAAACTAAAAACCCATTTTTTAGCTAAACTAAGCGTCCTAGAGGCAAAAGGACAAAAATCTGTGATCAGTTATAAAATTTCATAAAAAATTCTATTTTTTTATATGAAAAACAAAAAACTCATTTTCTAGCTAAACTAAGCGTCCTAGAGGCAAAAGGACAAAAATCTGTGATCACTTATAAAATTCATAAAAACGGGGTTTTTTACTGAAAAATTCGATTTTTTTATATGAAAAACTGAAAACCCATTTTTTAGCTAAACTAAGCGTCCTAGAGGCAAAAGGACAAAAATCTGTGATCACTTATAAAATTTCATAAAAAGGGGTTTTTTACTAAAAAATTCGATCTTTTATGTGAAAAACTAAAAACTCATTTTCTAGCTAAACTAAGCGTCCTAGAAGCAAAAAGACAAAAATCTGTGATCACTTATAAAATTCATAAAAACGGGTTTTTTTTACTGAAAAATTCGATTTTTTTATATGAAAAACTAAAAACCCATTTTTTAGCTAAACTAAGCGTCCTAGAGGCAAAAGGACAAAAATCTGTGATCAGTTATAAAATTTCATAAAAAGGGGTTTTTTACTGAAAAATTCGATTTTTTTATATAAAAAACTAAAAACCCATTTTTTAGCTAAACTAAGCGTCCTAGAGGCAAAAGGACAAAAATCTGTGATCACTTATAAAATTCATAAAAACGGGTTTTTTTACTGAAAAATTCGATTTTTTTATATGAAAAACTAAAAACCCATTTTTTAGCTAAACTAAGCGTCCTAGAGGCAAAAGGACAAAAATCTGTGATCAGTTATAAAATTTCATAAAAAGGGGTTTTTTTTACTAAAAAATTCTATTTTTTTATATGAAAAACTAAAAACTCATTTTCTAGCTAAACTAAGCGTCCTAGAGGCAAAAGGACAAAAATCTGTGATCACTTATAAAATTCATAAAAACGGGGTTTTTTACTGAAAAATTCGATTTTTTTATATGAAAAACTAAAAACCCATTTTTTAGCTAAACTAAGCGTCCTAGAGGCAAAAGGACAAAAATCTGTGATCAGTTATAAAATTTCATAAAAAGGGGTTTTTTTTACTAAAAAATTCTATTTTTTTATATGAAAAACTAAAAACTCATTTTCTAGCTAAACTAAGCGTCCTAGAGGCAAAAGGACAAAAATCTGTGATCACTTATAAAATTCATAAAAACGGGGTTTTTTACTGAAAAATTCGATTTTTTTATATGAAAAACTAAAAACCCATTTTTTAGCTAAACTAAGCGTCCTAGAGGCAAAAGGACAAAAATCTGTGATCAGTTATAAAATTTCATAAAAGGGGGTTTTTACCAAAAAATTCGATTTTTTTATGTGAAAAACTAAAAACCCATTTTTTAGCTAAACTAAGCGTCCTAGAGGCAAAAGGACAAAAATCTGTGATCACTTATAAAATTTCATAAAAAAGGGAGTTTTTTACTAAAAAATTCGATTTTTTTATATGAAAAACTAAAAACTAATTTTCTAGTTAAACTAAGCGTCCTAGAGGCAAAAGGACAAAAATCTGCCATCAGTTATAAAATTTCATAAAAAGGGGTTTTTTACTGAAAAATTCGATTTTTTTATATGAAAAACTAAAAACTCATTTTCTAGCTAAACTAAGCGTCCTAGAGGCAAAAGGACAAAAATCTGCCATTAGTTATAAAATTTCATAAAAAGGGGTTTTTTACTGAAAAATTCGATTTTTTTATATGAAAAACTAAAAACCCATTTTTTAGCTAAACTAAGCGTCCTAGAGGCAAAAGGACAAAAATCTGTGATCACTTATAAAATTCATAAAAAGGGGTTTTTTTTACTAAAAAATTCTATTTTTTTATATGAAAAACTAAAAACTCATTTTCTAGCTAAACTAAGCGTCCTAGAGGCAAAAGGACAAAAATCTGCCATCAGTTATAAAATTTCATAAAAAGGGGTTTTTTACTGAAAAATTCGATTTTTTTATATGAAAAACTAAAAACCCATTTTTTAGCTAAACTAAGCGTCCTAGAGGCAAAAGGACAAAAATCTGTGATCACTTATAAAATTCATAAAAAGGGTTTTTTTTTACTAAAAAATTCTATTTTTTTATATGAAAAACTAAAACTCATTTTCTAGCTAAACTAAGCGTCCTAGAGGCAAAAGGACAAAAATCTGCCATCAGTTATAAAATTTCATAAAAAGGGTTTTTTACTGAAAAATTCGATTTTTTTATATGAAAAACTAAAAACCCATTTTTTAGCTAAACTAAGCGTCCTAGAGGCAAAAGGACAAAAATCTGTGATCACTTATAAAATTCATAAAAAGGGGTTTTTTTTACTAAAAAATTCTATTTTTTTATATGAAAAACTAAAAACTCATTTTCTAGCTAAACTAAGCGTCCTAGAGGCAAAAGGACAAAAATCTGCCATCAGTTATAAAATTTCATAAAAAGGGGTTTTTTACTGAAAAATTCGATTTTTTTATATGAAAAACTAAAAACCCATTTTTTAGCTAAACTAAGCGTCCTAGAGGCAAAAGGACAAAAATCTGTGATCACTTATAAAATTCATAAAAAGGGGTTTTTTACTGAAAAATTCGATTTTTTTATATGAAAAACTAAAAACCCATTTTTTAGCTAAACTAAGCGTCCCTAGAGGCAAAAGGACAAAAATCTGTGATCACTTATAAAATTCATAAAAAGGGGTTTTTTTACTAAAAAATTCTATTTTTTTATATGAAAAACTAAAAACTCATTTTCTAGCTAAACTAAGCGTCCTAGAGGCAAAAGGACAAAAATCTGCCATCAGTTATAAAATTTCATAAAAAGGGGTTTTTTACTGAAAAATTCGATTTTTTTATATGAAAAACTAAAAAACCCATTTTTTAGCTAAACTAAGCGTCCTAGAGGCAAAAGGACAAAAATCTGTGATCACTTATAAAATTCATAAAAAGGGGTTTTTTTTACTAAAAAATTCTATTTTTTTATATGAAAAACTAAAAACTCATTTTCTAGCTAACTAAGCGTCCTAGAGGCAAAAGGACAAAAATCTGCCATCAGTTATAAAATTTCATAAAAAGGGGTTTTTTACTGAATAATTCGATTTTTTTATATGAAAAACTAAAAACCCATTTTTTAGCTAAACTAAGCGTCCTAGAGGCAAAAGGACAAAAATCTGTGATCACTTATAAAATTCATAAAAAGGGGTTTTTTTTACTAAAAAATTCTATTTTTTTATATGAAAAACTAAAAACTCATTTTCTAGCTAAACTAAGCGTCCTAGAGGCAAAAGGACAAAAATCTGCCATCAGTTATAAAATTTCATAAAAAGGGGTTTTTTACTGAAAAATTCGATTTTTTTATATGAAAAACTAAAAACCCATTTTTTAGCTAAACTAAGCGTCCTAGAGGCAAAAGGACAAAAATCTGTGATCACTTATAAAATTCATAAAAAGGGGTTTTTTTACTAAAAAATTATATTTTTTTATATGAAAAACTAAAAACTCATTTTCTAGCTAAACTAAGCGTCCTAGAGGCAAAAGGACAAAAATCTGCCATCAGTTATAAAATTTCATAAAAAGGGGTTTTTTACTGAAAAATTCGATTTTTTTATATGAAAAACTAAAAACCCATTTTTTTAGCTAAACTAAGCGTCCTAGAGGCAAAAGTACAAAAATCTGTGATCACTTATAAAATTCATAAAAAAGGGCTTTTTACTGAAAAATTCGATTTTTTATATGAAAAACTAAAAACCCATTTTTTAGCTAAACTATGCGTCCTAGAGGCAAAAGGACAAAAATCTGTGATCACTTATAAAATTCATAAAAAAGGGGTTTTTACTGAAAAATTCGATTTTTTTATATTAAAACTAAAAACCCATTTTTTAGCTAAACTAAGCGTCCTAGAGGCAAAAGGACAAAACAAAAATCTGTGATCACTTATAAAATTCATAAAAAAGGGGTTTTTTATTGAAAAATTCGATTTTTTTATATGAAAAACTTAAAACCCATTTTTTAGCTAAACTAAGCGTCCTCCTAGAGGCAAAAGGACAAAAATCCGTGATCACTTATAAAATTCATAAAAAAGGGTTTTTTACTGAAAAATTCGATTTTTTTATATGAAAAACTAAAAACCCATTTTTTAGCTAAACTAAGCGTCCTAGAAGCAAAAGGACAAAAATCTGTGATCACTTATAAAATTTCATAAAAAGGGGTTGTTTACTGAAAATTCTATTTTTATATGAAAAACTAAAAACCCATTTTTTAGCTAAACTAAGCGTCCTAGAGGCAAAAGTACAAAAATCTGTGATCACTTATAAAATTCATAAAAAAAGGGGTTTTGTATTGAAAAATTCGATTTTTTTATATGAAAAACTTAAAACCCATTTTTTAGCTAAACTAAGCGTCCTAGTGGCAAAAGGACAAAAATCTGTGATCACTTATAAAATTCATAAAAAACGGGTTTTTTACTGAAAAATTCGATTTTTTATATGAAAAACTAAAACCCATTTTTTAGCTAAACTAAGCGTCTAGAAGCAAAAGGACAAAAATCTGTGATCACTTATAAAATTTCATAAAAAGGGGTTGTTTACTGAAAAATTCTATTTTTTATATGAAAAACTAAAACCCATTTTTAGCTAAACTAAGCGTCCTAGAGGCAAAAGGACAAAAATCTGTGATCAGTTATAAAATTTCATAAAAAGGGGTTGTTTACTGAAAAATTCTATTGTTTATATGAAAAACTAGAAACCCATTTTTTAGCTAAACTAAGCGTCCTAGAGGCAAAAGTACAAAAATCTGTGATCACTTATAAAATTCATAAAAAAGGGGTTTTTTACTGAAAAATCGATTTTTTATATGAAAAACTAAAAACCCATTTTTTAGCTAAACTAAGCGTCCTAGAAGCAAAAGGACAAAAATCTGTGATCAGTTATAAAATTTCATAAAAAGGGGTTGTTTACTGAAAAATTCTATTGTTTATATGAAAAACTAGAAACCCATTTTTTAGCTAAACTAAGCGTCCTAGAGGCAAAAGTACAAAAATCTGTGATCACTTATAAAATTCATAAAAAAGGGGTTTTTTACTGAAAAATTCGATTTTTTATATGAAAAACTAAAAACCCATTTTTTAGCTAAACTAAGCGTCCTAGAGGCAAAAGGACAAAAATCTGTGATCACTTATAAAATTTCATAAAAAGGGGTTTTTTACTAAAAAATTCGATCTTTTATGTGAAAAACTAGAAACTCATTTTTTAGCTAAACTAAGCGTCCTAGAAGCAAAAGGACAAAAATCTGTGATCAGTTATAAAATTTCATAAAAAGGGGTTGTTTACTGAAAAATTCTATTTTTTATATGAAAAACTAAAAACCCATTTTTTAGCTAAACTAAGCGTCCTAGAGGCAAAAGTACAAAAATCTGTGATCACTTATAAAATTCATAAAAAAGGGGTTTTTTACTGAAAAATTCGATTTTTTATACGAAAAACTAAAAACTCATTTTCTAGCTAAACTAAGCGTCCTAGAAGCAAAAGAACAAAAATCTGTGATCACTTATAAAATTCATAAAAAAGGGGTTTTTTACTGAAAAATTCGATTTTTTTATATGAAAAACTAAAAACCCATTTTTTAGCTAAACTAAGCGTCCTAGAGGCAAAAGGACAAAAATCTGTGATCAGTTATAAAATTTCATAAAAAGGGGTTGTTTACTGAAAAATTCTATTTTTTATATGAAAAACTAAAAACCCATTTTTTAGCTAAACTAAGCGTCCTAGAGGCAAAAGGACAAAAATCTGTGATCACTTATAAAATTCATAAAAAGGGGTTTTTTACTGAAAAATTCGATTTTTTTATATAAAAACTAAAAACCCATTTTTTAGCTAAACTAAGCGTCCTAGAGGCAAAAGGACAAAAATCTGTGATCAGTTATAAAATTTCATAAAAAGGGGTTTTTTACTAAAAAATTCGATTTTTTATACGAAAAACTAAAAACTCATTTTCTAGCTAAACTAAGCGTCCTAGAAGCAAAAGGACAAAAATCTGTAATCACTTATAAAATACATAAAAAAGGGGTTTTTTACTGAAAAATTCGATTTTTTTATATGAAAAACTAAAAACCCATTTTTTAGCTAAACTAAGCGTCCTAGAGGCAAAAGGACAAAAATCTGTGATCGGTTATAAAATTTCATAAAAAGGGGTTTTTTACTAAAAAATTCGATTTTTTATACGAAAAACTAAAAACTCATTTTCTAGCTAAACTAAGCGTCCTAGAAGCAAAAGAACAAAAATCTGTGATCACTTATAAAATTCATAAAAAAGGGTTTTTTTTACTGAAAAATTCGATTTTTTTATATGAAAAACTAAAAACCCATTTTTTAGCTAAACTAAGCATCCTAGAGGCAAAAGGACAAAAATCTGTGATCACTTATAAAATTCATAAAAAAGGGGTTTTTATTGAAAAATTCGATTTTTTTATATGAAAAACTTAAAACCCATTTTTTAGCTAAACTAAGCGTCCTAGAGGCAAAAGGACAAAAATCTGTGATCACTTATAAAATTCATAAAAAAGGGTTTTTTACTAAAAAATTCGATCTTTTATATGAAAAACTAGAAACTCATTTTCTAGCTAAACTAAGCGTCCTAGAAGCAAAAGGACAAAAATCTGTGATCAGTTATAAAATTTCATAAAAAGGGGTTGTTTACTGAAAAATTCTATTGTTTATATGAAAAACTAAAAACCCATTTTTTAGCTAAACTAAGCGTCCTAGAGGCAAAAGTACAAAAATCTGTGATCACTTATAAAATTCATAAAAAAGGGGTTTTTTACTGAAAAATTCGATTTTTTATATGAAAAACTAAAAACCCATTTTTTAGCTAAACTAAGCGTCCTAGAGGCAAAAGGACAAAAATCTGTGATCACTTATAAAATTCATAAAAAAGGGGTTTTTACTGAAAAATTCGATTTTTTTATATTAAAACTAAAAACCCATTTTTTAGCTAAACTAAGCGTCCTAGAGGCAAAAGGACAAAAATCTGTGATCACTTATAAAATTCATAAAAAAGGGTTTTTTACTAAAAAATTCGATCTTTTATATGAAAAACTAAAAACTCATTTTCTAGCTAAACTAAGCGTCCTAGAAGCAAAAGGACAAAAATCTGTGATCAGTTATAAAATTTCATAAAAAGGGGTTGTTTACTGAAAAATTCTATTTTTTATATGAAAAACTAAAAACCCATTTTTTAGCTAAACTAAGCGTCCTAGAGGCAAAAGTACAAAAATCTGTGATCACTTATAAAATTCATAAAAAAGGGGTTTTTTACTGAAAAATTCGATTTTTTATACGAAAAACTAAAAACTCATTTTCTAGCTAAACTAAGCGTCCTAGAAGCAAAAGAACAAAAATCTGTGATCACTTATAAAATTCATAAAAAAGGGGTTTTTTACTGAAAAATTCGATTTTTTTATATTAAAACTAAAAACCCATTTTTTAGCTAAACTAAGCGTCCTAGAGGCAAAAGGACAAAAATCTGTGATCAGTTATAAAATTTCATAAAAAGGGGTTGTTTACTGAAAAATTCTATTTTTTATATGAAAAACTAAAAACCCATTTTTTAGCTAAACTAAGCGTCCTAGAGGCAAAAGGACAAAAATCTGTGATCAGTTATAAAATTTCATAAAAAGGGGTTTTTTACTGAAAAATTCGATTTTTTTATATGAAAAACTAAAAACCCATTTTTTTAGCTAAACTAAGCATCCTAGAGGCAAAAGGACAAAAATCTGTGATCACTTATAAAATTCATAAAAAGGGGTTTTTTACTGAAAAATTCGATTTTTTTATATGAAAAACTAAAAACCCATTTTTTAGCTAAACTAAGCGTCCTAGAGGCAAAAGGACAAAAATCTGTGATCAGTTATAAAATTTCATAAAAAGGGGTTTTTTACTAAAAAATTCGATTTTTTATACGAAAAACTAAAAACTCATTTTCTAGCTAAACTAAGCGTCCTAGAAGCAAAAGGACAAAAATCTGTAATCACTTATAAAATTCATAAAAAAGGGGTTTTTTACTGAAAAATTCGATTTTTTTATATGAAAAATTAAAAACCCATTTTTTAGCTAAACTAAGCGTTCTAGAGGCAAAAGGACAAAAATCTGTGATCAGTTATAAAATTTCATAAAAAGGGGTTTTTTACTAAAAAATTCGATTTTTTATACGAAAAACTAAAAACTCATTTTCTAGCTAAACTAAGCGTCCTAGAAGCAAAAGAACAAAAATCTGTGATCACTTATAAAATTCATAAAAAAATGGTTTTTTACTGAAAAATTCGATTTTTTTATATGAAAAACTAAAAACCCATTTTTTAGCTAAACTAAGCGTCCTAGAGGCAAAAGGACAAAAATCTGTGATCAGTTATAAAATTTCATAAAAAGGGGTTGTTTACTGAAAAATTCTATTTTTTATATGAAAAACTAAAAACCCATTTTTTAGCTAAACTAAGCGTCCTAGAGGCAAAAGGACAAAAATCTGTGATCAGTTATAAAATTTCATAAAAAAGGGGTTTTTTACTGAAAAATTCGATTTTTTTATATGAAAAACTAAAAACCCATTTTTTAGCTGAACTAAGCATCCTAGAGGCAAAAGGACAAAAATCTGTGATCACTTATAAAATTCATAAAAAAGGGGTTTTTTACTGAAAAATTCGATTTTTTTATATGAAAAACTAAAAACCCATTTTTTAGCTAAACTAAGCGTCCTAGAGGCAAAAGGACAAAAATCTGTGATCACTTATAAAATTCATAAAAAAGGGTTTTTTACAAAAAAATTCGATCTTTTATATGAAAAACTAAAAACCCATTTTCTAGCTAAACTAAGCGTCCTAGAAGCAAAAGGACAAAAATCTGTGATCAGTTATAAAATTTCATAAAAAGGGGTTGTTTACTGAAAAATTCTATTTTTTATATGAAAAACTAAAAACCCATTTTTTAGCTAAACTAAGCGTCCTAGAGGCAAAAGTACAAAAATCTGTGATCACTTATAAAATTCATAAAAAAGGGGTTTTTTACTGAATAATTCGATTTTTTATATGAAAAACTAAAAACCCATTTTTTAGCTAAACTAAGCGTCCTAGAGGCAAAAGGACAAAAATCTGTGATCACTTATAAAATTCATAAAAAAGGGGTTTTTTATTGAAAAATTCGATTTTTTTATATTAAAACTAAAAACCCATTTTTTAGCTAAACTAAGCGTCCTAGAGGCAAAAGGACAAAAATCTGTGATCACTTATAAAATTCATAAAAAAGAGAGTTTTTTACTGAAAAATTCGATTTTTTATATGAACAACTAAAAACTAATTTTCAGCTAAAGTAAGCGTCCTAGAGGAAAAAGGACAAAAATCTGTGATCACTTATAAAATTCATAAAAAAGAGAGTTTTTACTAAAAAATTCGATTTTTTTATATGAAAAACTAAAAACCAATTTTTTAGCTAAACTAAGCGTCCTAGAGGCAAAAGGACAAAAATCTGTGATCACTTATAAAATTTCATAAAAAAGGGAGTTTTTTTTATATGAAAAACTAAAAACTAATTTTCTAGCTAAACTAAGCGTCCTAGAGGCAAAAGGACAAAAATCTGCCATCAGTTATAAAATTTCATAAAAAGGGGTTTTTTACTGAAAAATTCGATTTTTTTATATGAAAAACTAAAAACCCATTTTTTAGCTAAACTAAGCGTCCTAGAGGCAAAATGACAAAAATCTGTGATCAGTTATAAAATTTCATAAAAAGTGGTTTTTTATTGAAAAATTCGATTTTTTTATATAAAAAACTAAAAACCCATTTTTTAGCTAAACTAAGCGTCCTAGAGGCAAAAGGACAAAAATCTGTGATCAGTTATAAAAGGGGTTTTTTTACTAAAAAATTATATTTTTTTATATGAAAAACTAAAAACTCATTTTCTAGCTAAACTAAGCGTCCTAGAGGCAAAAGGACAAAAATCTGTGATCACTTATAAAATTCATAAAAAAGGGGTTTTTTACTGAAAAATTCGATTTTTTTATATGAAAAACTAAAAACCCATTTTTTAGCTAAACTAAGCGTCCTAGAGGCAAAAGGACAAAAATCTGTGATCACTTATAAAATTTCATAAAAAGGGGTTTTTTACTGAAAAATTCGCTTTTTTTATATGAAAAACTAAAAACCCATTTTTTAGCTAAACTAAGCATCCTAGAGGCAAAAGGACAAAAATCTGTGATCACTTATAAAATTCATAAAAAAGGGGTTTTTTACTGAAAAATTCGATTTTTTTATATTAAAACTAAAAACCCATTTTTTAGCTAAACTAAGCGTCCTAGAGGCAAAAGGACAAAAATCTGTGATCACTTATAAAATTCATAAAAAAGGGTTTTTTACTAAAAAATTCGAACTTTTATATGAAAAACTAAAAACTCATTTTCTAGCTAAACTAAGCGTCCTAGAAGCAAAAGGACAAAAATCTGTGATCAGTTATAAAATTTCATAAAAAGGGGTTGTTTACTGAAAAATTCTATTTTTTATATGAAAAACTAAAAACCCATTTTTTAGCTAAACTAAGCGTCCTAGAAGCAAAAGGACAAAAATCTGTAATCACTTATAAAATTCATAAAAAAGGGGTTTTTTACTGAAAAATTCGATTTTTTTATATGAAAAACTAAAAACCCATTTTTTAGCTAAACTAAGCGTCCTAGAGGCAAAAGGACAAAAATCTGTGATCAGTTATAAAATTTCATAAAAAAGGGGTTTTTTACTGAAAAATTCGATTTTTTATACGAAAAACTAAAAACTCATCTTCTAGCTAAACTAAGCGTCCTAGAAGCAAAAGAACAAAAATCTGTGATCACTTATAAAATTCATAAAAAAGGGGTTTTTTACTGAAAAATTCGATTTTTTTATATGAAAAACTAAAAACCCATTTTTTAGCTAAACTAAGCGTCCTAGAGGCAAAAGGACAAAAATCTGTGATCACTTATAAAATTCATAAAAAAGGGGTTTTTTACTGAAAAATTCGATTTTTTTATATGAAAAACTAAAAACCCATTTTTTAGCTAAACTAAGCGTCCTAGAGGCAAAAGGACAAAAATCTGTGATCACTTATAAAATTCATAAAAAAGGGTTTTTTACTAAAAAATTCGATCTTTTATATGAAAAACTAAAAACTCATTTTCTAGCTAAACTAAGCGTCCTAGAAGCAAAAGGACAAAAATCTGTGATCAGTTATAAAATTTCATAAAAAGGGGTTGTTTACTGAAAAATTCTATTTTTTATATTAAAACTAAAAACCCATTTTTTAGCTAAACTAAGCGTCCTAGAGGCAAAAGGACAAAAATCTGTGATCAGTAATAAAATTCATAAAAAAGGGTTTTTTACTAAAAAATTCGATCTTTTATATGAAAAACTAAAAACCCATTTTTTAGCTAAACTAAGCGTCCTAGAGGCAAAAGGACAAAAATCTGTGATCACTTATAAAATTCATAAAAAAGGGGTTTTTTATTGAAAAATTCGATTTTTTTATATTAAAACTAAAAACCCATTTTTTAGCTAAACTAAGCGTCCTAGAGGCAAAAGGACAAAAAACTGTGATCAGTTATAAAATTTCATAAAAAGGGGTTTTTTACTAAAAAATTCGATTTTTTATACGAAAAACTAAAAACTCATTTTCTAGCTAAACTAAGCGTCCTAGAAGCAAAAGGAGAAAAATCTGTAATCACTTATAAAATTCATAAAAAAGGGGTTTTTTACTAAAAAATTCGATTTTTTATACGAAAAACTAAAAACTCATTTTCTAGCTAAACTAAGCGTCCTAGAGGCAAAAGGACAAAAATCTGTGATCACTTATAAAATTCATAAAAAAGGTGTTTTTTATTGAAAAATTTGATTTTTTATATGAAAAACTAAAAACCCATTTTTTAGCTAAACTAAGCGTCCTAGAGGCAAAAGGACAAAAATCTGTGATCACTTATAAAATTCATAAAAAAGGGTTTTTTACTAAAAAATTCGATCTTTTATATGAAAAACTAAAAACTCATTTTCTAGCTAAACTAAGCGTCCTAGAAGCAAAAGGACAAAAATCTGTGATCAGTTATAAAATTTCATAAAAAGGGGTTGTTTACTGAAAAATTCTATTTTTTATATGAAAAACTAAAAACCCATTTTTTAGCTAAACTAAGCGTCCTAGAGGCAAAAGTACAAAAATCTGTGATCACTTATAAAATTCATAAAAAAGGGGTTTTTTACTGAAAAATTCGATTTTTTATATGAAAAACTAAAAACCCATTTTTTAGCTAAACTAAGCGTCCTAGAGGCAAAAGGACAAAAATCTGTGATCACTTATAAAATTCATAAAAAAGGGGTTTTTTATTGAAAAATTTGATTTTTTTATATTAAAACTAAAAACCCATTTTTTAGCTAAACTAAGCGTCCTAGAGGCAAAAGGACAAAAATCTGTGATCAGTTATAAAATTTCATAAAAAGGCAAAAAATTCTAAAAAATTCGATTTTTTATACGAAAAACTAAAAACTCATTTTCTAGCTAAACTAAGCGTCCTAGAGGCAAAAGGACAAAAATCTGTGATCACTTATAAAATTCATAAAAAAGGGGTTTTTTACTGAAAAATTAGATTTTTTTATATGAAAAACTAAAAACCCATTTTTTAGCTAAACTAAGCGTCCTAGAGGCAAAAGGACAAAAATCTGTGATCACTTATAAAATTCATAAACTAGGGGTTTTTTACTGAAAAATTCGATTTTTTTATATGAAAAACTAAAAACCCATTTTTTAGCTAAACTAAGCGTCCTAGAGGCAAAAGGACAAAAATCTGTGATCACTTATAAAATTCATAAAAAGGGGTTTTTTATTGAAAAATTCGATTTTTTTATATTAAAACTAAAAACCCATTTTTAAATAAACTAAGCGTCCTAGAGGCAAAAGGGCAAAAATCTGTGATCAGTTATAAAATTTCATAAAAAGGGGTTTTTTACTAAAAAAATCGATTTTTTATACGAAAAACTAAAAACTCATTTTCTAGCTAAACTAAGCGTCCTAGAGGCAAAAGGACAAAAATCTGTGATCAGTTATAAAATTCATAAAAAAGGGGTTTTTTATTGAAAAATTCGATTTTGTTATATGAAAAACTAAAAACCCATTTTTTAGCTAAACTAAGCGTCCTAGAGGCAAAAGGACAAAAATCTGTGATCACTTATAAAATTCATAAAATAGGGGTTTTTTACTGAAAAATTCGATTTTTTTATATGAAAAACTAAAAACCCATTTTTTAGCTAAACTAAGCGTCCTAGAGGCAAAAGGACAAAAATCTGTGATCACATATAAAATTCATAAAATAGGGGTTTTTTACTGAAAAATTCGATTTTTTTATATGAAAAACTAAAAACCCATTTTTTAGCTAAACTAAGCGTCCTAGAGGCAAAAGGACAAAAATCTGTGATCACTTATAAAATTCATAAAATAGGGGTTTTTTACTGAAAAATTCGATTTTTTTATATGAAAAACTAAAAACCCATTTTTTAGCTAAACTAAGCGTCCTAGAGGCAAAAGGACAAAAATCTGTGATCACATATAAAATTCATAAAATAGGGGTTTTTTACTGAAAAATTCGATTTTTTTATATGAAAAACTAAAAACCCATTTTTTAGCTAAACTAAGCGTCCTAGAGGCAAAAGGACAAAAATCTGTGATCACTTATAAAATTCATAAAATAGGGGTTTTTTACTGAAAAATTCGATTTTTTTATATGAAAAACTAAAAACCCATTTTTTAGCTAAACTAAGCGTCCTAGAGGCAAAAGGACAAGAATCTGTGATCACTTATAAAATAGGGGTTTTTTACTGAAAAATTCGATTTTTTTATATGAAAAACTAAAAACCCATTTTTTAGCTAAACTAAGCGTCCTAGAGGCAAAAGGACAAAAATCTGTGATCACTTATAAAATTCATAAAAAAGGGGTTTTTTATTGAAAAATTCGATTTTTTTATATTAAAACTAAAAACCCATTTTTAGCTAAACTAAGCGTCCTAGAGGCAAAAGGACAAAAATCTGTGATCAGTTATAAAATTTCATAAAAAGGGGTTTTTTACTAAAAAATTCGATTTTTTATACGAAAAACTAAAAACTCATTTTCTAGCTAAACTAAGCGTCCTAGAGGCAAAAGGACAAAAATCTGTGATCACTTATAAAATTCATAAAAAAGGGGTTTTTTACTGAAAAATTCGATTTTTTTATATGAAAAACTAAAAACCCATTTTTTAGCTAAACTAAGCGTCCTAGAGGCAAAAGGACAAAAATCTGTGATCAGTTATAAAATTTCATAAAAAGTGGTTTTTTTATTAAAAAATTCGATTTTTTTATATAAAAAACTAAAAACCCATTTTTTAGCTAAACTAAGCGTCCTAGAGGCAAAAGGACAAAAATCTGTGATCACTTATAAAATTCATAAAAAAGGGGTTTTTTACTGAAAAATTCGATTTTTTTATATGAAAAACTAAAAACCCATTGTTTAGCTAAACTAAGCGTCCTAGAGGCAAAAGGACAAAAATCTGTGATCACTTATAAAATTTCATAAAAAGGGGTTTTTTACTGAAAAATTCGCTTTTTTTATATGAAAAACTAAAAACCCATTTTTTAGCTAAACTAAGCATCCTAGAGGCAAAAGGACAAAAATCTGTGATCACTTATAAAATTCATAAAAAAGGGTTTTTTACTAAAAAATTCGATCTTTTATATGAAAAACTAAAAACTCATTTTCTAGCTAAACTAAGCGTCCTAGAAGCAAAAGGACAAAAATCTGTGATCAGTTATAAAATTTCATAAAAAGGGGTTGTTTACTGAAAAATTCTATTTTTTATATGAAAAACTAAAAACCCATTTTTTAGCTAAACTAAGCGTCCTAGAGGCAAAAGGACAAAAATCTGTGATCAGTTATAAAATTTCATAAAAAGGGGTTTTTTACTAAAAAATTCGATTTTTTATACGAAAAACTAAAAACTCATTTTCTAGCTAAACTAAGCGTCCTAGGAGCAAAAGGACAAAAATCTGTAATCACTTATAAAATTCATAAAAAAGGGGTTTTTTACTGAAAAATTCGATTTTTTTATATGAAAAACTAAAAACCCATTTTTTAGCTAAACTAAGCGTCCTAGAGGCAAAAGGACAAAAATCTGTGATCAGTTATAAAATTTCATAAAAAGTGGTTTTTTATTAAAAAATTCGATTTTTTTATATGAAAAACTAAAAACTAATTTTCTAGCTAAACTAAGCGTCCTAGAGGCAAAAGGACAAAAATCTGCCATCAGTTATAAAATTTCATAAAAAGGGGTTTTTTACTGAAAAATTCGATTTTTTTATATGAAAAACTAAAAACCCATTTTTTAGCTAAACTAAGCGTCCTAGAGGCAAAAGGACAAAAATCTGTGATCAGTTATAAAATTTCATAAAAAGTGGTTTTTTATTAAAAAATTCGATTTTTTTATATAAAAAACTAAAAACCCATTTTTTAGCTAAACTAAGCGTCCTAGAGGCAAAAGGACAAAAATCTGTGATCAGTTATAAAATTTCATAAAAAGGGGTTTTTTACTAAAAAATTCGATTTTTTATACGAAAAACTAAAAACTCATTTTCTAGCTAAACTAAGCGTCCTAGAGGCAAAAGGACAAAAATCTGTGATCACTTATAAAATTCATAAAAAAGGGGTTTTTTACTGAAAAATTCGATTTTTTTATATGAAAAACTAAAAACCCATTTTTTAGCTAAACTAAGCGTCCTAGAGGCAAAAGGACAAAAATCTGTGATCAGTTATAAAATTTCATAAAAAGGGGTTGTTTACTGAAAAATTCTATTTTTTATATGAAAAACTAAAAACCCATTTTTTAGCTAAACTAAGCGTCCTAGAGGCAAAAGGACAAAAATCTGTGATCAGTTATAAAATTTCATAAAAAGGGGTTTTTTACTAAAAAATTCGATTTTTTATACGAAAAACTAAAAACTCATTTTCTAGCTAAACTAAGCGTCCTAGGAGCAAAAGGACAAAAATCTGTAATCACTTATAAAATTCATAAAAAAGGGGTTTTTTACTGAAAAATTCGATTTTTTTATATGAAAAACTAAAAACCCATTTTTTAGCTAAACTAAGCGTCCTAGAGGCAAAAGGACAAAAATCTGTGATCAGTTATAAAATTTCATAAAAAGTGGTTTTTTATTAAAAAATTCGATTTTTTTATATGAAAAACTAAAAACTAATTTTCTAGCTAAACTAAGCGTCCTAGAGGCAAAAGGACAAAAATCTGCCATCAGTTATAAAATTTCATAAAAAGGGGTTTTTTACTGAAAAATTCGATTTTTTTATATGAAAAACTAAAAACCCATTTTTTAGCTAAACTAAGCGTCCTAGAGGCAAAAGGACAAAAATCTGTGATCAGTTATAAAATTTCATAAAAAGGGGTTGTTTACTGAAAAATTCTATTTTTTATATGAAAAACTAAAAACCCATTTTTTAGCTAAACTAAGCGTCCTAGAGGCAAAAGGACAAAAATCTGTGATCAGTTATAAAATTTCATAAAAAGGGGTTTTTTACTAAAAAATTCGATTTTTTATACGAAAAACTAAAAACTCATTTTCTAGCTAAACTAAGCGTCCTAGAGGCAAAAGGACAAAAATCTGTGATCAGTTATAAAATTCATAAAAAAGGGGTTTTTTATTGAAAAATTCGATTTTGTTATATGAAAAACTAAAAACCCATTTTTTAGCTAAACTAAGCGTCCTAGAGGCAAAAGGACAAAAATCTGTGATCACTTATAAAATTCATAAAATAGGGGTTTTTTACTGAAAAATTCGATTTTTTTATATGAAAAACTAAAAACCCATTTTTTAGCTAAACTAAGCGTCCTAGAGGCAAAAGGACAAAAATCTGTGATCACATATAAAATTCATAAAATAGGGGTTTTTTACTGAAAAATTCGATTTTTTTATATGAAAAACTAAAAACCCATTTTTTAGCTAAACTAAGCGTCCTAGAGGCAAAAGGACAAAAATCTGTGATCACTTATAAAATTCATAAAATAGGGGTTTTTTACTGAAAAATTCGATTTTTTTATATGAAAAACTAAAAACCCATTTTTTAGCTAAACTAAGCGTCCTAGAGGCAAAAGGACAAAAATCTGTGATCACATATAAAATTCATAAAATAGGGGTTTTTTACTGAAAAATTCGATTTTTTTATATGAAAAACTAAAAACCCATTTTTTAGCTAAACTAAGCGTCCTAGAGGCAAAAGGACAAAAATCTGTGATCACTTATAAAATTCATAAAATAGGGGTTTTTTACTGAAAAATTCGATTTTTTTATATGAAAAACTAAAAACCCATTTTTTAGCTAAACTAAGCGTCCTAGAGGCAAAAGGACAAGAATCTGTGATCACTTATAAAATAGGGGTTTTTTACTGAAAAATTCGATTTTTTTATATGAAAAACTAAAAACCCATTTTTTAGCTAAACTAAGCGTCCTAGAGGCAAAAGGACAAAAATCTGTGATCACTTATAAAATTCATAAAAAAGGGGTTTTTTATTGAAAAATTCGATTTTTTTATATTAAAACTAAAAACCCATTTTTAGCTAAACTAAGCGTCCTAGAGGCAAAAGGACAAAAATCTGTGATCAGTTATAAAATTTCATAAAAAGGGGTTTTTTACTAAAAAATTCGATTTTTTATACGAAAAACTAAAAACTCATTTTCTAGCTAAACTAAGCGTCCTAGAGGCAAAAGGACAAAAATCTGTGATCACTTATAAAATTCATAAAAAAGGGGTTTTTTACTGAAAAATTCGATTTTTTTATATGAAAAACTAAAAACCCATTTTTTAGCTAAACTAAGCGTCCTAGAGGCAAAAGGACAAAAATCTGTGATCAGTTATAAAATTTCATAAAAAGTGGTTTTTTTATTGAAAAATTCGATTTTTTTATATTAAAACTAAAAACCCATTTTTAGCTAAACTAAGCGTCCTAGAGGCAAAAGGACAAAAATCTGTGATCAGTTATAAAATTTCATAAAAAGGGGTTTTTTACTAAAAAATTCGATTTTTTATACGAAAAACTAAAAACTCATTTTCTAGCTAAACTAAGCGTCCTAGAGGCAAAAGGACAAAAATCTGTGATCACTTATAAAATTCATAAAAAAGGGGTTTTTTACTGAAAAATTCGATTTTTTTATATGAAAAACTAAAAACCCATTTTTTAGCTAAACTAAGCGTCCTAGAGGCAAAAGGACAAAAATCTGTGATCACTTATAAAATTCATAAAAAAGGGGTTTTTTACTGAAAAATTCGATTTTTTTATATGAAAAACTAAAAACCCATTGTTTAGCTAAACTAAGCGTCCTAGAGGCAAAAGGACAAAAATCTGTGATCACTTATAAAATTTCATAAAAAGGGGTTTTTTACTGAAAAATTCGCTTTTTTTATATGAAAAACTAAAAACCCATTTTTTAGCTAAACTAAGCATCCTAGAGGCAAAAGGACAAAAATCTGTGATCACTTATAAAATTCATAAAAAAGGGTTTTTTACTAAAAAATTCGATCTTTTATATGAAAAACTAAAAACTCATTTTCTAGCTAAACTAAGCGTCCTAGAAGCAAAAGGACAAAAATCTGTGATCAGTTATAAAATTTCATAAAAAGGGGTTGTTTACTGAAAAATTCTATTTTTTATATGAAAAACTAAAAACCCATTTTTTAGCTAAACTAAGCGTCCTAGAGGCAAAAGGACAAAAATCTGTGATCAGTTATAAAATTTCATAAAAAGGGGTTTTTTACTAAAAAATTCGATTTTTTATACGAAAAACTAAAAACTCATTTTCTAGCTAAACTAAGCGTCCTAGGAGCAAAAGGACAAAAATCTGTAATCACTTATAAAATTCATAAAAAAGGGGTTTTTTACTGAAAAATTCGATTTTTTTATATGAAAAACTAAAAACCCATTTTTTAGCTAAACTAAGCGTCCTAGAGGCAAAAGGACAAAAATCTGTGATCAGTTATAAAATTTCATAAAAAGTGGTTTTTTATTAAAAAATTCGATTTTTTTATATGAAAAACTAAAAACTAATTTTCTAGCTAAACTAAGCGTCCTAGAGGCAAAAGGACAAAAATCTGCCATCAGTTATAAAATTTCATAAAAAGGGGTTTTTTACTGAAAAATTCGATTTTTTTATATGAAAAACTAAAAACCCATTTTTTAGCTAAACTAAGCGTCCTAGAGGCAAAAGGACAAAAATCTGTGATCAGTTATAAAATTTCATAAAAAGTGGTTTTTTATTAAAAAATTCGATTTTTTTATATAAAAAACTAAAAACCCATTTTTTAGCTAAACTAAGCGTCCTAGAGGCAAAAGGACAAAAATCTGTGATCAGTTATAAAATTTCATAAAAAGGGGTTTTTTACTAAAAAATTCGATTTTTTATACGAAAAACTAAAAACTCATTTTCTAGCTAAACTAAGCGTCCTAGAGGCAAAAGGACAAAAATCTGTGATCACTTATAAAATTCATAAAAAAGGGTTTTTTACTGAAAAATTCGATTTTTTTATATGAAAAACTAAAAACCCATTTTTTAGCTAAACTAAGCGTCCTAGAGGCAAAAGGACAAAAATCTGTGATCAGTTATAAAATTTCATAAAAAGGGGTTGTTTACTGAAAAATTCTATTTTTTATATGAAAAACTAAAAACCCATTTTTTAGCTAAACTAAGCGTCCTAGAGGCAAAAGGACAAAAATCTGTGATCAGTTATAAAATTTCATAAAAAGGGGTTTTTTACTAAAAAATTCGATTTTTTATACGAAAAACTAAAAACTCATTTTCTAGCTAAACTAAGCGTCCTAGGAGCAAAAGGACAAAAATCTGTAATCACTTATAAAATTCATAAAAAAGGGGTTTTTTACTGAAAAATTCGATTTTTTTATATGAAAAACTAAAAACCCATTTTTTAGCTAAACTAAGCGTCCTAGAGGCAAAAGGACAAAAATCTGTGATCAGTTATAAAATTTCATAAAAAGTGGTTTTTTATTAAAAAATTCGATTTTTTTATATGAAAAACTAAAAACTAATTTTCTAGCTAAACTAAGCGTCCTAGAGGCAAAAGGACAAAAATCTGCCATCAGTTATAAAATTTCATAAAAAGGGGTTTTTTACTGAAAAATTCGATTTTTTTATATGAAAAACTAAAAACCCATTTTTTAGCTAAACTAAGCGTCCTAGAGGCAAAAGGACAAAAATCTGTGATCAGTTATAAAATTTCATAAAAAGTGGTTTTTTTATTAAAAAATTCGATTTTTTTATATAAAAAACTAAAAACCCATTTTTTAGCTAAACTAAGCGTCCTAGAGGCAAAAGGACAAAAATCTGTGATCAGTTATAAAATTTCATAAAAAGGGGTTTTTTTACTAAAAAATTCTATTTTTTTATATGACAAACTAAAAACTCATTTTCTAGCTAAACTAACCTTCCTAGAGGCAAAAGGACAAAAATCTGTGATCACTTATAAAATTCATAAAAAAGGGGTTTTTTACTGAAAAATTCGATTTTTTTATATGAAAAACTAAAAACCCATTGTTTAGCTAAACTAAGCGTCCTAGAGGCAAAAGGACAAAAATCTGTGATCACTTATAAAATTTCATAAAAAGGGGTTTTTTACTGAAAAATTCGCTTTTTTTATATGAAAAACTAAAAACCCATTTTTTAGCTAAACTAAGCATCCTAGAGGCAAAAGGACAAAAATCTGTGATCACTTATAAAATTCATAAAAAAGGGTTTTTTACTAAAAAATTCGATCTTTTATATGAAAAACTAAAAACTCATTTTCTAGCTAAACTAAGCGTCCTAGAAGCAAAAGGACAAAAATCTGTGATCAGTTATAAAATTTCATAAAAAGGGGTTGTTTACTGAAAAATTCTATTTTTTATATGAAAAACTAAAAACCCATTTTTTAGCTAAACTAAGCGTCCTAGAGGCAAAAGTACAAAAATCTGTGATCACTTATAAAATTCATAAAAAAGGGGTTTTTAACTGAAAAATTCGATTTTTTATATGAAAAACTAAAAACCCATTTTTTAGCTAAACTAAGCGTCCTAGAGGCAAAAGGACAAAAATCTGTGATCAATTCATAAAAAAGGGGTTTTTTATTGAAAAATTCGATTTTTTTATATTAAAACTAAAAACCCATTTTTTAGCTAAACTAAGCGTCCTAGAGGCAAAAGGACAAAAATCTGTGATCAGTTATAAAATTTCATAAAAAGGGGTTTTTTACTAAAAAATTCGATTTTTTATACGAAAAACTAAAAACTCATTTTCTAGCTAAACTAAGCGTCCTAGAGGCAAAAGGACAAAAATCTGTGATCACTTATAAAATTCATAAAAAAGGGGTTTTTTACTGAAAAATTCGATTTTTTTATATGAAAAACTAAAAACCCAGTTTTAAGTAAACTAAGCGTCCTAGAGGCAAAAGGACAAAAATCTGTGATCACTTATAAAATTCATAAAAAAGGGGTTTTTTATTGAAAAATTCGATTTTGTTATATGAAAAACTAAAAACCCATTTTTTAGCTAAACTAAGCGTCCTAGAGGCAAAAGGACAAAAATCTGTGATCAGTTATAAAATTTCATAAAAAGTGGTTTTTTATTAAAAAATTCGATTTTTTTATATGAAAAACTAAAAACTAATTTTCTAGCTAAACTAAGCGTCCTAGAGGCAAAAGGACAAAAATCTGCCATCAGTTATAAAATTTCATAAAAAGGGGTTTTTTTACTGAAAAATTGGATTTTTTTATATGAAAAACTAAAAACTAATTTTCTAGCTAAACTAAGCGTCCTAGAGGCAAAAGGACAAAAATCTGCCATCAGTTATAAAATTTCATAAAAAGGGGTTTTTTACTGAAAAATTCGATTTTTTTATATGAAAAACTAAAAACCCATTTTTTAGCTAAACTAAGCGTCCTAGAGGCAAAAGGACAAAAATCTGTGATCAGTTATAAAATTTCATAAAAAGTGGTTTTTTATTAAAAAATTCGATTTTTTTATATGAAAAACTAAAAACTAATTTTCTAGCTAAACTAAGCGTCCTAGAGGCAAAAGGACAAAAATCTGCCATCAGTTATAAAATTTCATAAAAAGGGGTTTTTTTACTGAAAAATTCGATTTTTTTATATGAAAAACTAAAAACTAATTTTCTAGCTAAACTAAGCGTCCTAGAGGCAAAAGGACAAAAATCTGCCATCAGTTATAAAATTTCATAAAAAGGGGTTTTTTACTGAAAAATTCGATTTTTTTATATGAAAAACTAAAAACCCATTTTTTAGCTAAACTAAGCGTCCTAGAGGCAAAAGGACAAAAATCTGTGATCAGTTATAAAATTTCATAAAAAGTGGTTTTTTATTAAAAAATTCGATTTTTTTATATGAAAAACTAAAAACTCATTTTCTAGCTAAACTAAGCGTCCTAGAGGCAAAAGGACAAAAATCTGTGATCACTTATAAAATTCATAAAAAAGGGGTTTTTTACTGAAAAATTAGATTTTTTTATATGAAAAACTAAAAACCCATTTTTTAGCTAAACTAAGCGTCCTAGAGGCAAAAGTACAAAAATCTGTGAATACTTATAAAATTCATAAAAAAGGGGTTTTTTACTGAAAAATTCGATTTTTTATATGAAAAACTAAAAACCCATTTTTAGCTAAACTAAGCGTCCTAGAGGCAAAAGTACAAAAATCTGTGAATACTTATAAAATTCATAAAAAAGGGGTTTTTTACTGAAAAATTCGATTTTTTATATGAAAAACTAAAAACCCATTTTTTAGCTAAACTAAGCGTCCTAGAGGCAAAAGGACAAAAATCTGTGATCACTTATAAAATTCATAAAAAAGGGGTTTTTTATTGAAAAATTCGATTTTTTAGCTAAACTAAGCGTCCTAGAGGCAAAAGGACAAAAATCTGTGATCAGTTATAAAATTTCATAAAAAGGGGTTTTTTACTAAAAAATTCGATTTTTTATACGAAAAACTCATTTTCTAGCTAAACTAAGCGTCCTAGAGGCAAAAGGACAAAAATCTGTGATCACTTATAAAATTCATAAAAAAGGGGTTTTTTACTGAAAAATTAGATTTTTTTATATGAAAAACTAAAAACCCATTTTTTAGCTAAACTAAGCGTCCTAGAGGCAAAAGGACAAAAATCTGTGATCACTTATAAAATTCATAAACAAGGGGTTTTTTTACTGAAAAATTAGATTTTTTTATATGAAAAACTAAAAACCCATTTTTTAGCTAAACTAAGCGTCCTAGAGGCAAAAGGACAAAAATCTGTGATCACTTATAAAATTCATAAAAAAGGGGTTTTTTATTGAAAAATTCGATTTTTTTATATTAAAACTAAAAACCCATTTTTTAGCTAAACTAAGCGTCCTAGAGGCAAAAGGACAAAAATCTGTGATCAGTTATAAAATTTCATAAAAAGGGGTTTTTTACTAAAAAATTCGATTTTTTATACGAAAAACTAAAAACTCATTTTCTAGCTAAACTAAGCGTCCTAGAGGCAAAAGGACAAAAATCTGTGATCACTTATAAAATTCATAAAAAAGGGGTTTTTTATTGAAAAATTCGATTTTGTTATATGAAAAACTAAAAACCCATTTTTTAGCTAAACTAAGCGTCCTAGAGGCAAAAGTACAAAAATCTGTGAATACTTATAAAATTCATAAAAAAGGGGTTTTTTACTGAAAAATTCGATTTTTTATATGAAAAACTAAAAACCCATTTTTAGCTAAACTAAGCGTCCTAGAGGCAAAAGTACAAAAATCTGTGAATACTTATAAAATTCATAAAAAAGGGGTTTTTTACTGAAAAATTCGATTTTTTATATGAAAAACTAAAAACCCATTTTTTAGCTAAACTAAGCGTCCTAGAGGCAAAAGGACAAAAATCTGTGATCACTTATAAAATTCATAAAAAAGGGGTTTTTTATTGAAAAATTCGATTTTTTAGCTAAACTAAGCGTCCTAGAGGCAAAAGGACAAAAATCTGTGATCAGTTATAAAATTTCATAAAAAGGGGTTTTTTACTAAAAAATTCGATTTTTTATACGAAAAACTCATTTTCTAGCTAAACTAAGCGTCCTAGAGGCAAAAGGACAAAAATCTGTGATCACTTATAAAATTCATAAAAAAGGGGTTTTTTACTGAAAAATTAGATTTTTTTATATGAAAAACTAAAAACCCATTTTTTAGCTAAACTAAGCGTCCTAGAGGCAAAAGGACAAAAATCTGTGATCACTTATAAAATTCATAAACAAGGGGTTTTTTTACTGAAAAATTAGATTTTTTTATATGAAAAACTAAAAACCCATTTTTTAGCTAAACTAAGCGTCCTAGAGGCAAAAGGACAAAAATCTGTGATCACTTATAAAATTCATAAAAAAGGGGTTTTTTATTGAAAAATTCGATTTTTTTATATTAAAACTAAAAACCCATTTTTTAGCTAAACTAAGCGTCCTAGAGGCAAAAGGACAAAAATCTGTGATCAGTTATAAAATTTCATAAAAAGGGGTTTTTTACTAAAAAATTCGATTTTTTATACGAAAAACTAAAAACTCATTTTCTAGCTAAACTAAGCGTCCTAGAGGCAAAAGGACAAAAATCTGTGATCACTTATAAAATTCATAAAAAAGGGGTTTTTTATTGAAAAATTCGATTTTGTTATATGAAAAACTAAAAACCCATTTTTTAGCTAAACTAAGCGTCCTAGAGGCAAAAGGACAAAAATCTGTGATCACATAAAATTCATAAAAAGGGGTTTTTTACTGAAAAATTCGATTTTTTTATATGAAAAACTAAAAACCCATTTTTTAGCTAAACTAAGCATCCTAGAGGCAAAAGGACAAAAATCTGTGATCACTTATAATATTCATAAAAAAGGGGTTTTTTACTAAAAAATTCAATTTTTTTATATGAAAAACTAAAAACCCATTTTTTAGCTAAACTAAGCGGCCTAGAGGCAAAAGGACAAAAATCTGTGATCACTTATAAAATTTCATAAAAAGGGGTTTTTTACTAAAAAATTCGATTTTTTATACGAAAAACTAAAAACTCATTTTCTAGCTAAACTAAGCGTCCTAGAGGCAAAAGGACAAAAATCTGTGATCACTTATAAAATTCATAAAAAAGGGGTTTTTTACTGAAAAATTCGATTTTTTTATATGAAAAACTAAAAACCCATTTTTTAGCTAAACTAAGCGTCCTAGAGGTAAAAGGACAAAAATCTGTGATCAGTTATAAAATTTCATAAAAAGGGGTTGTTTACTGAAAAATTCTATTTTTTATATGAAAAACTAAAAACCCATTTTTTAGCTAAACTAAGCGTCCTAGAGGCAAAAGGACAAAAATCTGTGATCACATAAAATTCATAAAAAAGGGGTTTTTTACTGAAAAATTCGATTTTGTTATATGAAAATTAAAAACCCATTTTTTAGCTAAACTAAGCGTCCTAGAGGCAAAAGGACAAAAATCTGTGATCAGTTATAAAATTTCATAAAAAGTGGTTTTTTATTAAAAAATTCGATTTTTTTATATAAAAAACTAAAAACCCATTTTTTAGCTAAACTAAGCGTCCTAGAGGCAAAAGGACAAAAATCTGTGATCAGTTATAAAATTTCATAAAAAGTGGTTTTTTATTAAAAAATTCGATTTTTTTATATGAAAAACTAAAAACTAATTTTCTAGCTAAACTAAGCGTCCTAGAGGCAAAAGGACAAAAATCTGCCATCAGTTATAAAATTTCATAAAAAGGGGTTTTTTACTGAAAAATTCGATTTTTTTATATGAAAAACTAAAAACCCATTTTTTAGCTAAACTAAGCGTCCTAGAGGCAAAAGGACAAAAATCTGTGATCAGTTATAAAATTTCATAAAAAGTGGTTTTTTATTAAAAAATTCGATTTTTTTATATGAAAAACTAAAAACTAATTTTCTAGCTAAACTAAGCGTCCTAGAGGCAAAAGGACAAAAATCTGCCATCAGTTATAAAATTTCATAAAAAGGGGTTTTTTACTGAAAAATTCGATTTTTTTATATGAAAAACTAAAAACCCATTTTTTAGCTAAACTAAGCGTCCTAGAGGCAAAAGGACAAAAATCTGTGATCAGTTATAAAATTTCATAAAAAGGGGTTTTTTTACTAAAAAATTCTATTTTTTTATATGAAAAACTAAAAACTCATTTTCTAGCTAAACTAAGCGTCCTAGAGGCAAAAGGACAAAAATCTGTGATCACTTATAAAATTCATAAAAAAGGGGTTTTTTACTGAAAAATTCGATTTTTTTATATGAAAAACTAAAAACCCATTGTTTAGCTAAACTAAGCATCCTAGAGGCAAAAGGACAAAAATCTGTGATCACTTATAAAATTTCATAAAAAGGGGTTATTTACTGAAAAATTCGCTTTTTTTATATGAAAAACTAAAAACCCATTTTTTAGCTAAACAAAGCATCCTAGAGGCAAAAGGACAAAAATCTGTGATCACTTATAAAATTCATAAAAAAGGGGTTTTTTACTGAAAAATTCGATTTTTTTTATATGAAAAACTAAAAACCCATTTTTTAGCTAAACTAAGCGTCCTAGAGGCAAAAGGACAAAAATCTGTGATCACTTATAAAATTCATAAAAAAGGGTTTTTTACTAAAAAATTCGATCTTTTATATGAAAAACTAAAAACTCATTTTCTAGCTAAACTAAGCGTCTTAGAAGCAAAAGGACAAAAATCTGTGATCAGTTATAAAATTTCATAAAAAGGGGTTTTTTACTAAAAAATTCGATTTTTTATACGAAAAACTAAAAACTCATTTTCTAGCTAAACTAAGCGTCCTAGGAGCAAAAGGACAAAAATCTGTAATCACTTATAAAATTCATAAAAAAGGGGTTTTTTACTGAAAAATTTGATTTTTTTATATGAAAAACTAAAAACCCATTTTTTAGCTAAACTAAGCGTCCTAGAGGCAAAAGGACAAAAATCTGTGATCACTTATAAAATTCATAAAATAGGGGTTTTTTACTGAAAAATTCGATTTTTTTATATGAAAAACTAAAAACCCATTTTTTAGCTAAACTAAGTGTCCTAGAGGCAAAAGGACAAAAATCTGTGATCACATAAAATTCATAAAAAAGGGGTTTTTTACTGAAAAATTCGATTTTGTTATATGAAAAACTAAAAACCCATTTTTTAGCTAAACTAAGCGTCCTAGAGGCAAAAGGACAAAAATCTGTGATCAGTTTTAAAATTTCATAAAAAGGGGTTTTTTACTGAAAAATTCGATTTTTTTATATGAAAAACTAAAAACCCATTTTTTAGCTAAACTAAGCGTCCTAGGAGCAAAAGGACAAAAATCTGTAATCACTTATAAAATTCATAAAAAAGGGGTTTTTTACTGAAAAATTCGATTTTTTATATGAAAAACTAAAAACCCATTTTTTAGCTAAACTAAGCGTCCTAGAGGCAAAAGGACAAAAATCTGTGATCACTTATAAAATTCATAAAAAAGGGGTTTTTTATTGAAAAATTCGATTTTTTTATATTAAAACTAAAAACCCATTTTTTAGCTAAACTAAGCGTCCTAGAGGCAAAAGGACAAAAATCTGTGATCAGTTTTAAAATTTCATAAAAAGTGGTTTTTTATTAAAAAATTCGATTTTTTTATATGAAAAACTAAAAACTAATTTTCTAGCTAAACTAAGCGTCCTAGAGGCAAAAGGACAAAAATCTGCCATCAGTTATAAAATTTCATAAAAAGGGGTTTTTTACTGAAAAATTCGATTTTTTTATATGAAAAACTAAAAACCCATTTTTTAGCTAAACTAAGCGTCCTAGAGGCAAAAGGACAAAAATCTGTGATCAGTTATAAAATTTCATAAAAAGTGGTTTTTTATTAAAAAATTCGATTTTTTTATATGAAAAACTAAAAACTAATTTTCTAGCTAAACTAAGCGTCCTAGAGGCAAAAGGACAAAAATCTGCCATCAGTTATAAAATTTCATAAAAAGGGGTTTTTTACTGAAAAATTCGATTTTTTTATATGAAAAACTAAAAACCCATTTTTTAGCTAAACTAAGCGTCCTAGGAGCAAAAGGACAAAAATCTGTAATCACTTATAAAATTCATAAAAAAGGGGTTTTTTACTGAAAAATTCGATTTTTTATATGAAAAACTAAAAACCCATTTTTTAGCTAAACTAAGCGTCCTAGAGGCAAAAGGACAAAAATCTGTGATCACTTATAAAATTCATAAAAAAGGGGTTTTTTATTGAAAAATTCGATTTTTTTATATTAAAACTAAAAACCCATTTTTTAGCTAAACTAAGCGTCCTGGAGGCAAAAGGACAAAAATCTGTGATCAGTTATAAAATTTCATAAAAAGGGGTTTTTTACTAAAAAATTCGATTTTTTTATATGAAAAACTAAAAACTAATTTTCTAGCTAAACTAAGCGTCCTAGAGGCAAAAGGACAAAAATCTGCCATCAGTTATAAAATTTCATAAAAAGGGGTTTTTTACTGAAAAATTCGATTTTTTTATATGAAAAACTAAAAACCCATTTTTTAGCTAAACTAAGCGTCCTAGAGGCAAAAGGACAAAAATCTGTGATCAGTTATAAAATTTCATAAAAAGTGGTTTTTTATTAAAAAATTCGATTTTTTTATATGAAAAACTAAAAACTAATTTTCTAGCTAAACTAAGCGTCCTAGAGGCAAAAGGACAAAAATCTGCCATCAGTTATAAAATTTCATAAAAAGGGGTTTTTTACTGAAAAATTCGATTTTTTTATATGAAAAACTAAAAACCCATTTTTTAGCTAAACTAAGCGTCCTAGAGGCAAAAGGACAAAAATCTGTGATCAGTTATAAAATTTCATAAAAAGGGGTTTTTTTACTAAAAAATTCTATTTTTTTATATGAAAAACTAAAAACTCATTTTCTAGCTAAACTAAGCGTCCTAGAGGCAAAAGGACAAAAATCTGTGATCACTTATAAAATTCATAAAAAAGGGGTTTTTTACTGAAAAATTCGATTTTTTTATATGAAAAACTAAAAACCCATTGTTTAGCTAAACTAAGCATCCTAGAGGCAAAAGGACAAAAATCTGTGATCACTTATAAAATTTCATAAAAAAGGGGTTTTTTACTGAAAAATTCGATTTTGTTATATGAAAAACTAAAAACCCATTTTTTAGCTAAACTAAGCGTCCTAGAGGCAAAAGGACAAAAATCTGTGATCAGTTATAAAATTTCATAAAAAGTGGTTTTTTATTAAAAAATTCGATTTTTTTATATAAAAAACTAAAAACCCATTTTTTAGCTAAACTAAGCGTCCTAGAGGCAAAAGGACAAAAATCTGTGATCAGTTATAAAATTTCATAAAAAGTGGTTTTTTATTAAAAAATTCGATTTTTTTATATGAAAAACTAAAAACTAATTTTCTAGCTAAACTAAGCGTCCTAGAGGCAAAAGGACAAAAATCTGCCATCAGTTATAAAATTTCATAAAAAGGGGTTTTTTACTGAAAAATTCGATTTTTTTATATGAAAAACTAAAAACTAATTTTCTAGCTAAACTAAGCGTCCTAGAGGCAAAAGGACAAAAATCTGCCATCAGTTATAAAATTTCATAAAAAGGGGTTTTTTACTGAAAAATTCGATTTTTTTATATGAAAAACTAAAAACCCATTTTTTAGCTAAACTAAGCGTCCTAGGAGCAAAAGGACAAAAATCTGTAATCACTTATAAAATTCATAAAAAAGGGGTTTTTTACTGAAAAATTCGATTTTTTATATGAAAAACTAAAAACCCATTTTTTAGCTAAACTAAGCGTCCTAGAGGCAAAAGGACAAAAATCTGTGATCACTTATAAAATTCATAAAAAAGGGGTTTTTTATTGAAAAATTCGATTTTTTTATATTAAAACTAAAAACCCATTTTTTAGCTAAACTAAGCGTCCTGGAGGCAAAAGGACAAAAATCTGTGATCAGTTATAAAATTTCATAAAAAGGGGTTTTTTACTAAAAAATTCGATTTTTTATACGAAAAACTAAAAACTCATTTTCTAGCTAAACTAAGCGTCCTAGGAGCAAAAGGACAAAAATCTGTAATCACTTATAAAATTCATAAAAAAGGGGTTTTTTACTGAAAAATTCGATTTTTTATATGAAAAACTAAAAACCCATTTTTTAGCTAAACTAAGCGTCCTAGAGGCAAAAGGACAAAAATCTGTGATCACATAAAATTCATAAAAAAGGGGTTTTTTACTGAAAAATTCGATTTTTTTATATGAAAAACTAAAAACCCATTTTTTAGCTAAACTAAGCATCCTAGAGGCAAAAGGACAAAAATCTGTGATCACTTATAAAATTCATAAAAAAGGGGTTTTTTACTAAAAAATTCAATTTTTTTATATGAAAAACTAAAAACCCATTTTTTAGCTAAACTAAGCGGCCTAGAGGCAAAAGGACAAAAATCTGTGATCACTTATAAAATTTCATAAAAAGGGGTTTTTTACTAAAAAATTCGATTTTTTATACGAAAAACTAAAAACTCATTTTCTAGCTAAACTAAGCGTCCTAGAGGCAAAAGGACAAAAATCTGTGATCACTTATAAAATTCATAAAAAAGGGGTTTTTTACTGAAAAATTCGATTTTTTTATATGAAAAACTAAAAACCCATTTTTTAGCTAAACTAAGCGTCCTAGAGGCAAAAGGACAAAAATCTGTGATCAGTTATAAAATTTCATAAAAAGGGGTTGTTTACTGAAAAATTCTATTTTTTATATGAAAAACTAAAAACCCATTTTTTAGCTAAACTAAGCGTCCTAGAGGCAAAAGGACAAAAATCTGTGATCAGTTATAAAATTTCATAAAAAGGGGTTTTTTTTACTAAAAAATTCGATTTTTTATACGAAAAACTAAAAACTCATTTTCTAGCTAAACTAAGCGTCCTAGGAGCAAAAGGACAAAAATCTGTAATCACTTATAAAATTCATAAAAAAGGGGTTTTTTACTGAAAAATTCGATTTTTTTATATGAAAAACTAAAAACCCATTTTTTAGCTAAACTAAGCGTCCTAGAGGCAAAAGGACAAAAATCTGTGAAAACTTATAAAATTCATAAAATAGGGGTTTTTTACTGAAAAATTCGATTTTTTTATATGAAAAACTAAAAACCCATTTTTTAGCTAAACTAAGCGTCCTAGAGGCAAAAGGACAAAAATCTGTGATCACATAAAATTCATAAAAAAGGGGTTTTTTACTGAAAAATTCGATTTTGTTATATGAAAAACTAAAAACCCATTTTTTAGCTAAACTAAGCGTCCTAGAGGCAAAAGGACAAAAATCTGTGATCAGTTATAAAATTTCATAAAAAGTGGTTTTTTATTAAAAAATTCGATTTTTTTATATGAAAAACTAAAAACTAATTTTCTAGCTAAACTAAGCGTCCTAGAGGCAAAAGGACAAAAATCTGCCATCAGTTATAAAATTTCATAAAAAGGGGTTTTTTACTGAAAAATTCGATTTTTTTATATGAAAAACTAAAAACCCATTTTTTAGCTAAACTAAGCGTCCTAGAGGCAAAAGGACAAAAATCTGTGATCAGTTATAAAATTTCATAAAAAGTGGTTTTTTATTAAAAAATTCGATTTTTTTATATGAAAAACTAAAAACTAATTTTCTAGCTAAACTAAGCGTCCTAGAGGCAAAAGGACAAAAATCTGTAATCACTTATAAAATTCATAAAAAAGGGGTTTTTTACTGAAAAATTCGATTTTTTTATATGAAAAACTAAAAACCCATTTTTTAGCTAAACTAAGCGTCCTAGAGGCAAAAGGACAAAAATCTGTGATCACTTATAAAATTCATAAAATAGGGATTTTTTACTGAAAAATTCGATTTTTTTATATGAAAAACTAAAAACCCATTTTTTAGCTAAACTAAGCGTCCTAGAGGCAAAAGGACAAAAATCTGTGATCACATAAAATTCATAAAAAAGGGGTTTTTTACTGAAAAATTCGATTTTGTTATATGAAAAACTAAAAACCCATTTTTTAGCTAAACTAAGCGTCCTAGAGGCAAAAGGACAAAAATCTGTGATCAGTTATAAAATTTCATAAAAAGTGGTTTTTTATTAAAAAATTCGATTTTTTTATATAAAAAACTAAAAACCCATTTTTTAGCTAAACTAAGCGTCCTAGAGGCAAAAGGAAAAAAATCTGTGATCAGTTATAAAATTTCATAAAAAGTGGTTTTTTATTAAAAAATTCGATTTTTTTATATGAAAAACTAAAAACTAATTTTCTAGCTAAACTAAGCGTCCTAGAGGCAAAAGGACAAAAATCTGCCATCAGTTATAAAATTTCATAAAAAGGGGTTTTTTACTGAAAAATTCGATTTTTTTATATGAAAAACTAAAAACCCATTTTTTAGCTAAACTAAGCGTCCTAGAGGCAAAAGGACAAAAATCTGTGATCAGTTATAAAATTTCATAAAAAGTGGTTTTTTATTAAAAAATTCGATTTTTTTATATGAAAAACTAAAAACTAATTTTCTAGCTAAACTAAGCGTCCTAGAGGCAAAAGGACAAAAATCTGCCATCAGTTATAAAATTTCATAAAAAGGGGTTTTTTACTGAAAAATTCGATTTTTTTATATGAAAAACTAAAAACCCATTTTTTAGCTAAACTAAGCGTCCTAGAGGCAAAAGGACAAAAATCTGTGATCAGTTATGAAATTTCATAAAAAGGGGTTTTTTTACTAAAGAATTCTATTTTTTTATATGAAAAACTAAAAACTCATTTTCTAGCTAAACTAAGCGTCCTAGAGGCAAAAGGACAAAAATCTGTGATCACTTATAAAATTCATAAAAAAGGGGTTTTTTACTGAAAAATTCGATTTTTTTATATGAAAAACTAAAAACCCATTGTTTAGCTAAACTAAGCATCCTAGAGGCAAAAGGACAAAAATCTGTGATCACTTATAAAATTCATAAAAAAGGGGTTTTTTACTGAAAAATTCGCTTTTTTTATATGAAAAACTAAAAACCCATTTTTTAGCTAAACAAAGCATCCTAGAGGCAAAAGGACAAAAATCTGTGATCACTTATAAAATTCATAAAAAAGGGGTTTTTTACTGAAAAATTCGATTTTTTTTATATGAAAAACTAAAAACCCATTTTTTAGCTAAACTAAGCGTCCTAGAGGCAAAAGGACAAAAATCTGTGATCACTTATAAAATTCATAAAAAAGGGTTTTTTACTAAAAAATTCGATCTTTTATATGAAAAACTAAAAACTCATTTTCTAGCTAAACTAAGCGTCCTAGAAGCAAAAGGACAAAAATCTGTGATCAGTTATAAAATTTCATAAAAAGGGGTTGTTTACTGAAAAATTCTATTTTTATATGAAAAACTAAAAACCCATTTTTAGCTAAACTAAGCGTCCTAGAGGCAAAAGGACAAAAATCTGTGATCACTTATAAAATTCATAAAAAAGGGGTTTTTTATTGAAAAATTCGATTTTTTTATATTAAAACTAAAAACCCATTTTTTAGCTAAACTAAGCGTCCTAGAGGCAAAAGGACAAAAATCTGTGATCAGTTATAAAATTTCATAAAAAGGGGTTTTTTACTAAAAAATTCGATTTTTTATACGAAAAACTCATTTTCTAGCTAAACTAAGCGTCCTAGAGGCAAAAGGACAAAAATCTGTGATCACTTATAAAATTCATAAAAAAGGGGTTTTTTATTGAAAAATTCGATTTTGTTATATGAAAAACTAAAAACCCATTTTTTAGCTAAACTAAGCGTCCTAGAGGCAAAAGGACAAAAATCTGTGATCACTTATAAAATTCATAAAATGGGGGTTTTTTACTGAAAAATTCGATTTTTTTATATGAAAAACTAAAAACCCATTTTTTAGCTAAACTAAGCGTCCTAGAGGCAAAAGGACAAAAATCTGTGATCACATAAAATTCATAAAAAAGGGGTTTTTTACTGAAAAATTCGATTTTTTTATATGAAAAACTAAAAACCCATTTTTTAGCTAAACTAAGCGGCCTAGAGGCAAAAGGACAAAAATCTGTGATCACTTATAAAATTTCATAAAAAGGGGTTTTTTACTAAAAAATTCGATTTTTTATACGAAAAACTAAAAACTCATTTTCTAGCTAAACTAAGCGTCCTAGAGGCAAAAGGACAAAAATCTGTGATCACTTATAAAATTCATAAAAAAGGGGTTTTTTACTGAAAAATTCGATTTTTTTATATGAAAAACTAAAAACCCATTTTTTAGCTAAACTAAGCGTCCTAGAGGCAAAAGGACAAAAATCTGTGATCAGTTATAAAATTTCATAAAAAGGGGTTTTTTACTAAAAAATTCGATTTTTTATACGAAAAACTAAAAACTCATTTTCTAGCTAAACTAAGCGTCCTAGGAGCAAAAGGACAAAAATCTGTAATCACTTATAAAATTCATAAAAAAGGGGTTTTTTACTGAAAAATTCGATTTTTTATATGAAAAACTAAAAACCCATTTTTTAGCTAAACTAAGCGTCCTAGAGGCAAAAGGACAAAAATCTGTGATCACTTATAAAATTCATAAAATAGGGGTTTTTTACTGAAAAATTCGATTTTTTTATATGAAAAACTAAAAACCCATTTTTTAGCTAAACTAAGCGTCCTAGAGGCAAAAGGACAAAAATCTGTGATCAGTTATAAAATTTCATAAAAAGGGGTTGTTTACTAAAAAATTCTATTTTTTATATGAAAAACTAAAAACCCATTTTTTAGCTAAACTAAGCGTCCTAGAGGCAAAAGGACAAAAATCTGTGATCAGTTATAAAATTTCATAAAAAGGGGTTTTTTACTGAAAAATTCGATTTTTTTATATGAAAAACTAAAAACCCATTTTTTAGCTAAACTAAGCATCCTAGAGGCAAAAGGACAAAAATCTGTGATCACTTATAAAATTCATAAAAAAGGGGTTTTTACTGAAAAATTAGATTTTTTTATATGAAAAACTAAAAACCCATTTTTTTGCTAAACTAAGCGTCCTAGAGGCAAAAGGACAAAAATCTGTGATCACTTATAAAATTCATAAACAAGGGGTTTTTTTACTGAAAAATTAGATTTTTTTATATGAAAAACTAAAAACCCATTTTTTAGCTAAACTAAGCGTCCTAGAGGCAAAAGGACAAAAATCTGTGATCACTTATAAAATTCATAAAAAAGGGGTTTTTTATTGAAAAATTCGATTTTTTTATATTAAAACTAAAAACCCATTTTTTAGCTAAACTAAGCGTCCTAGAGGCAAAAGGACAAAAATCTGTGATCACTTATAAAATTCATAAAATGGGGGTTTTTTACTGAAAAATTCGATTTTTTTATATGAAAAACTAAAAACCCATTTTTTAGCTAAACTAAGCGTCCTAGAGGCAAAAGGACAAAAATCTGTGATCACATAAAATTCATAAAAAAGGGGTTTTTTACTGAAAAATTCGATTTTTTTATATGAAAAACTAAAAACCCATTTTTTAGCTAAACTAAGCATCCTAGAGGCAAAAGGACAAAAATCTGTGATCACTTATAAAATTCATAAAAAAGGGGTTTTTTTACTAAAAAATTCAATTTTTTTATATGAAAAACTAAAAATCCATTTTTTAGCTAAACTAAGCGGCCTAGAGGCAAAAGGACAAAAATCTGTGATCACTTATAAAATTTCATAAAAAGGGGTTTTTTACTAAAAAATTCGATTTTTTATACGAAAAACTAAAAACTCATTTTCTAGCTAAACTAAGCGTCCTAGAGGCAAAAGGACAAAAATCTGTGATCACTTATAAAATTCATAAAAAAGGGGTTTTTTACTGAAAAATTCGATTTTTTTATATGAAAAACTAAAAACCCATTTTTTAGCTAAACTAAGCGTCCTAGAGGCAAAAGGACAAAAATCTGTGATCAGTTATAAAATTTCATAAAAAGGGGTTGTTTACTGAAAAATTCTATTTTTTATATGAAAAACTAAAAACCCATTTTTTAGCTAAACTAAGCGTCCTAGAGGCAAAAGGACAAAAATCTGTGATCAGTTATAAAATTTCATAAAAAGGGGTTTTTTACTAAAAAATTCGATTTTTTATACGAAAAACTAAAAACTAATTTTCTAGCTAAACTGAGCGTCCTAGGAGCAAAAGGACAAAAATCTGTAATCACTTATAAAATTCATAAAAAAGGGGTTTTTTACTGAAAAATTCGATTTTTTTATATGAAAAACTAAAAACCCATTTTTTAGCTAAACTAAGCGTCCTAGAGGCAAAAGGACAAAAATCTGTGATCACTTATAAAATTCATAAAATAGAGGGTTTTTACTGAAAAATTCGATTTTTTTATATGAAAAACTAAAAACCCATTTTTTAGCTAAACTAAGCGTCCTAGAGGCAAAAGGACAAAAATCTGTGATCACATAAAATTCATAAAAAAGGGGTTTTTTACTGAAAAATTCGATTTTTTTATATGAAAAACTAAAAACCCATTTTTTAGCTAAACTAAGCGTCCTAGAGGCAAAAGGACAAAAATCTGTGATCAGTTATAAAATTTCATAAAAAGGGGTTGTTTACTGAAAAATTCTATTTTTTATATGAAAAACTAAAAACCCATTTTTTAGCTAAACTAAGCGTCCTAGAGGCAAAAGGACAAAAATCTGTGATCAGTTATAAAATTTCATAAAAAGGGGTTTTTTACTGAAAAATTCGATTTTTTTATATGAAAAACTAAAAACCCATTTTTTAGCTAAACTAAGCATCCTAGAGGCAAAAGGACAAAAATCTGTGATCACTTATAAAATTCATAAAAAAGGGGTTTTTTACTGAAAAATTCGATTTTTTTATATGAAAAACTAAAAACCCATTTTTTAGCTAAACTAAGCGTCCTAGAGGCAAAAGGACAAAAATCTGTGATCACTTATAAAATACATAAAAAAGGGTTTTTTACTAAAAAATTCGATCTTTTATATGAAAAACTAAAAACCCATTTTTTAGCTAAACTAAGCGTCCTAGAAGCAAAAGGACAAAAATCTGTGATCAGTTATAAAATTTCATAAAAAGGGGTTGTTTACTGATATATTCTATTTTTTATATAAAAAACTAAAAACCCATTTTTTAGCTAAACTAAGCGTCCTAGAGGCAAAAGTACAAAAATCTGTGATCACTTATAAAATTCATAAAAAAGGGGTTTTTTACTGAAAAATTCGATTTTTTATATGAAAAACTAAAAACCCATTTTTTAGCTAAACTAAGCGTCCTAGAGGCAAAAGGACAAAAATCTGTGATCACTTATAAAATTCATAAAAAAGGGGTTTTTTTATTGAAAAATTCGATTTTTTTATATTAAAACTAAAAACCCATTTTTTAGCTAAACTAAGCGTCCTAGAGGCAAAAGGACAAAAATCTGTGATCAGTTATAAAATTTCATAAAAAGGGGTTTTTTACTAAAAAATTCGATTTTTTATACGAAAAACTAAAAGCTCATTTTCTAGCTAAACTAAGCGTCCTAGAGGCAAAAGGACAAAAATCTGTGATCAGTTGTAAAATTTAATAAAAAGGGGTTTTTTACTAAAAATATCAATTTTTTTATATGAAAAACTAAAAACCCATTTTTTAGCTAAACTAAGCATCCTAGAGGCAAAAGGACAAAAATCTGTGATCACTTATAAAATTCATAAAAAAGGGGTTTTTTACTGAAAAATTCGATTTTTTATATGAAAAACTAAAAACCCATTTTTTAGCGTCCTAGAGGCAAAAGGACAAAAATCTGTGATCAGTTATAAAATTTCATAAAAAGGGGTTTTTTACTAAAAAATTCGATTTTTTTATATGAAAAACTAAAAACCCATTTTTTAGCTAAACTAAGCGTCCTAGAGGCAAAAGGAAAAAAATCTGTGATCAGTTATAAAATTTCATAAAAAGGGGTTTTTTACTGAAAAATTCGATTTTTGTATATGAAACACTAAAAACCCATTTTTTAGCTAAACTAAGCGTCCTAGAGGCAAAAGGACAAAAATCTGTGATCAGTTATAAAATTTCATAAAAAGGGGTTTTTTACTAAAAAATTCGATTTTTTTATATGAAAAACTAAAAACCCATTTTTTAGCTAAACTAAGCGTCCTAGAGGCAAAAGGAAAAAAATCTGTGATCAGTTATAAAATTTCATAAAAAGGGGTTTTTTACTGAAAAATTCGATTTTTGTATATGAAACACTAAAAACCCATTTTTTAGCTAAACTAAGCGTCCTAGAGGCAAAAGGAAAAAAATCTGTGATCAGTTATAAAATTTCATAAAAAGGGGTTTTTTACTAAAAAATTCGATTTTTTTATATGAAAAACTAAAAAAAACCAAGGTCCTGCCAGCCATGTACTAAAATTGCTACTTGTTGTTCCGCTATGCGCAACAAGGGCGTTAGTAAAAGCATTGTTGCTACCCACCCAGTGGCTACACAAATATATATCGCATCAGAAACAATTTAAAGAGGGCTTTAATGGTGCATTAATTCTTTTTTAAAACAGATTAGTAATACAAAAAGGCTAAAGATGTCTAAAAATTTAACACGTCGAAGAGAACCTACAGCGCCGATCCTAAGAGTTCTTACACGTAACAAAACTTAAATTTTAAATTTGTTGGCGATCATACCAGTCATTCAAAAATTGCCTATTTATTTGTAAAAAAAATTGACTTTATTTCCACTTAGCAGCTTTGTATTGGTATATTTCTAAGAAAAAAAAATATATACATTTGTATGTGTTGAAGCGTTAAAAAATTTTACCAACAAATTTCTCTTAGTGTAAATATTAGACGAACTACTTTTTTTGTGTTATTTCTTTGTGCCTTCATCGAAGTGCGTATATGTGGGCATATGTGCTGACAATGCAGCAGGAGATGATACAATTGTAGCAAAAAAAAAAAACATTAGAAACATGGCTTGTTAGTTAGCAAATACAAAAGCAACAACTACTCGTACACCGACAACAACACCAGACTCTAATTTTTTTTCATACATTTGACTGTTAACTGCCTGTGGAGACTCTTTATGGCATCTCTACCCTTTTGTGTGACAAAGTATGTTAAAAAAAGGAAGAAAGGTAGAGGCAAAGGCAAAGGCAAACACATTGGCAGGTTTAGATGGTTGACTCGCTAGCAGGGGTGTTGCAGACGACGCTGTTTGTTCTTTGCAAAATATGAAATGATTATGAAATGATGATGATTATAATTATAATTACTATTGTTCGTTTGTTAATTTTTGTTGTTGTTCTGCTCCTCCTTTTTTGTTGTTGTTGAGCGTTTTGTTCGTTGGCCAACCTGCATCTTTTTCTGCTGTTGGAAATTTTCTTCACAGATGTTTATTTAGTTAACGTGTTGTTGTAGATGTTGTTGTTGATGTTATTCCACTATTATTATTTGAACTTTTTTTTTTTTTTGCTTTCAAAATTTCACTTTTCCCTTTTGTGGTTCAAGGAAGTACATTTTTAGCGCCATTATGAGAAGGTTAATCATGAAATAAATTTTTAACAAAAGTATTTTTTGTTGTTGCCAAATAAAAGAAAGGATGAGTGAACGAAATTAGGGCGGTTGTTAGATTTTTATGGCAATTTTATTACTTCTTCATTACTTCTACGCCTTCTTTGGAAAGAACTTTAGTAGCAACGGTCGTGGGGGCGTTTGGAAAGTCTTTGTTTCCTTATATAAACAAAAGCTTTTGCTAATAATATTACTTGAATCTAAACAGTTAATCGTTTAAGTTGTAGAATAAAATCTAACGTTTTGCTGATTTTTAATAGAAAATTTCTTTGAAGAAGTTTCGGTGTACCTACTTAGAGATTTGTCAATAAACAGCCGCAAGAGCCACCAAACGTAACGTCAAAAAAAAGTAACGTCAAAAAGTGGTCAACTAAGTGGACGTGGACGGATCACTACACGAACTAAAACCTCAAAAACAACAAAGCTTTTGAAGAATTTTGGGTTGCTGATGATCTTATCGGCGATTTGAAAGAAGAATTAATAATGAAGATACAAAAGAAAGTAGATCTGACGGAGTGCATGTACTGGAGGGGCATCACTCTTTTTAGCATGGTGAATAAGGTGATTGTGAATATGCAATATTAAACAAGTGACTGACAGATGCTCTTGGATGGGAAATTGCTCACATCAACAGCCTACACTGTTGTATGGGGACACCCTTTAAAAATTAAAGGGTGTCCCCATACACCATTCATGTTTTTTACGTGTATTAAGAACCGTAAAGGGCACCAAATTAAAATTTTAAAAAATTGCGTGTCACTATAGCTCCCAACAGCAGAAATTAATAAAAAAATAAATTTAAAATTTAAAGGGTGTCCCCATAGTGACGTAATTTGACCTATTTGAGCCTAACTTTTGAACCGTTATAGGCAAAACCTTGAAAATTTTACAGAATGTCGATTACTCTGACCGTTATAATAAAATGTATAAATATTCAAAATTTTAAAGGGTGCTCCAATAGGTAATTTAATTTAATTTGATGTATGTATATGGTCATACTTTTGAACAGTTGTACCCAGACCGTTGAAATTTACAAAGAACCTGTATTGCTAAGTCCGCTATAACAAAAAGTATAAAATTTGAATTTGGAAATAAAAGGGTGTCCCAATAGTTAATGTAATTCTATGTATGTGGCCAAACTTTTGAACTGTTATATACAGACAGGTGAAATTTACAAGAAACCTGTATTGCAAAATCCACTATAGCAAGTATACAATTTGAATTTAGAAACTAAAAGGTGTCCCCATAAATTATGTAATTTGTATTGCAAAGTCCACTATAGCAAGTATACAATTTCAATTTAGAAACTAAAGGGTGTCCCCATAAATTATGTAATTTGATCTATATGCTCCTATCTTTTGAACCGTTAAACACAAACACTTGAAAATTAGGCAGAATATCCACTACTTTCTCTGGTATGATAACAAGTATAAATATTTAGAATTATAATGTAAAGGGTGTTCCAACAGTTCATATAATTTGATATATATGGTTAAACTTTTGAACCGTTATATGCAGATAGTTGAAATTTACAAAGACTCTTTGTGGCCAAGTCCTCTATAACAACAGGTCTTTAATTTAAAATTGTAAATTAAAGGGTGTCCGAATAGTTGATGTTATTTGATCTATGTGTCCCTATCTTTGAAACCGCTATAGACAGAGGCTTGAATGGTGTCCCCATAAAAGACGGATACTGGTGAAAATAGCTTAAATTTTGAACAGTAATAGGTAGATGCTTGACATTCACATAGTCTTTACATTTTTCCGCTAATTTTGGCGCATCAATCATTTGGTTTAAATCTAATTCTTACAGATTACATCTTACATTTTTAGTTTATAATTGGTGCCCTTATATCAGTTTTAAAGTCGTTTATTTTTTTCCAAAAATTTTATGTTGTACTAATGACTACGATTCTTCAAACAAATATTTTATTAATCTGAACTTACGTTTATAACATTACTAAAATTAACTTTATACATACACACTCATACGTTCATATCTAATCTTGTGTTATTAAAGGTATTTTCACTTTGATTATTAGATATTCGTAGCTAGAGGCTATTTTACACCATCTCGATTCGTATCACGTAAACCATGATATACTTTCTTGCAATGTTATTTAAAATTTATCGGCACACTTGAACTTAATACTGCCAATAGTATTTGTATCTTTAACTTTGTATTTATACGTAAGACTAAATGTGGGTTGGTTTAGAAAAGAAATTTGTCCATTCACACGTAAACTTAAATTACTGTCACCATATAATTTTGTAACACAATTAATTACGATAATTTTATTTATGTGATTGTTTGTGTATGAGGAGAGTCCACATAATGTTGTTGTTTACACTTACACACTAAAATGGTGCCTCAGTGGGCTAGTAGATATCTGCTAGTCTATCAGTCCGGGGTTGTGGGTTCGATTCCGACCAAAGACTCTGGAATTTTACACTACAACTTGGAGGGAAGACCAAGAAGGAGCTTGAATATAATCTGGGTGCCTACAAACTGCATTAGTGACAGGTCACGGACTACCAATTATTATTTGGCCAAGTTTAAAATCGAGGTAAGAAGGCTTTGGACCATGGGCAGACATATCGCATCCTAAATACAAAAGGGTCACAACTCAAAATACTAAAATTTTCAGGAGAGACAAAAAACTGTGCAGAAGCAACACACTTAACATAAAAATAGACATAAATGTATTTTTCCAGTTAAAGAAGATAGTGATATAAAGAAATTTTGTCCAGTAGTTAGATATAAAAGTTTTTTTAAGCTAGATAGAACTTTAAATTGTAAAAAGTAACACAAAAAACTAAATTTTGATGAAACATTTTTTATTTGTTTCAGTATACTCTGACAAATCATCATGAATAGACTCACGCTTGAACAACGCTCGCCGATTGGGCTCTAGAGCAGTTGACAACTGACCCGTTGTTTTATCGCAAAATTGTGTTCAGCGATGAGGCGCATTTTTGGCTTAACGGGTTTGTTAATAAGCAAAATTGCCGCATATAGAGTGAGACCAATCCACAAGAGACCCTACAGACTCCATTTCATCCAGAAAAATGCACCGTTTGGTGCGGATTTCACGCTGGTGGCATCATTGGACCTTATTTCTTCAAAAATGAGGCCGAAGCTCGCGTTACGGTCAATGGAGATCGTTACCGCACCATGATCAATGATTTTTTGTTTGAAAATATGGATGACATTGATCCGGAGGAGATGTGGTTTCAACAGGATGGCGCTACGTGCCATACGGCGAACGCAACCATCGACTTATTGAAATCAAAATTTGGCGATAAGTTGATTTCGAGAAATGGACCTGTCAAATGGCCTCCAAGGTCGTGCGATTTGACACCTCTCGATTATTTCCTGTGGGGCTACGTGAAGTCACTGGTTTATGCTGATAAACCAGCAACAATTGACGCCTTGGAGGACAGCATTGTTCGTGTTATTCGTGACATACGTCCAGCAGTGCTCGAAAAAGTGGCCCAAAATTGGACGTCCAGAATGCGCTTCGTCAAGAACAGCCGCGGTGCCCATATGCCCGAAATCATTTTCAAATGTTAATGTCACGTATTGATCTTTCGAATAAAAAAAAATTTTGATTACAATTTAATTTTTTGTATTATTTTTTACAATTTCAAGTTCTATCGGGCTTAAAAAAACACCCTATACATATGTACTCTGAAGTATTTTTTGGAAAAAAATCAGTTTTGGAAAATTTTGAGTTTTTACCCTTTTGTATTTAGGGTGCGATATATTAAATGGAGATGCTGTGAAAACTTTAGCTTAAGCAAATATTAGCAATTTATATAGACTCTGTGACGAGGAAGAATGTCGACATGTCTCAGTCGTTAGTCTGAAAACAGAGAGAGCTAGTGACAGCACGAGAGTCAATGAAAGTAAGGTATTCTTAAATATCAAGTCAGATACCAGAAATCATTGAGGAATCAAGGGGTTCGAAAAGGGACTCGTGAAGTTAGTTATCTGCTTTGATATCTTCCCACAAAGTAATAAGATCTGCTAAGACCTTTTTAACTGCACGTTTGTCAAACACAAGCTGTTTTATGTTAACAACTGGCGAAAAATTCGTATCTCGCACAAACATCCTTTATTATTGCGTTAAGTGAAAAATGATTTACGCACTAAAAAAATATCGGCTTAAACTATTCCTTAAATGTGGAAATACATATGTTATCCTTAATGGTGAATCTGGTATTTACCTCAACAATACAGATTGTAGTTTGTGTGAGTGCTGCAAGTGAAACGCTTGACTATTTAACCAACCAACCAGCCAGCCAAACAGACACAAATTATTTGAAGCAAAAGTACAACACAAAGCTTTACAACGTATAATGTTTCCAGCCAGTGCTCACAAACTCTCATATGTGGTCATACACATGTATACCTAAACTACCGATACATACACATACATACGGACATATTAAAACCCCAAACGGCGATGATTATTGCTGTTGGTTGGTGTCGCTTCTGCAGCTGCTGAAATCCTCCAAGTCTATTTTAACGGTTGTAAGTAATTTTCGCATGTAAGAATGCTTGTACTTGCAGTTGTGGGTATCGTATGTATCGCTCACTGACTCTGGCATATCATGTCATTACGACTTAACACCTCGCTGAGGCTAAAGGTATTTGTCAGATTGTACAACATAAAGCTGCTGCTGGCAACATTTGTACTTTTTCTTATATTGCTTTTTATTTTAATAATAGTTTTCTAGTCATTCATACCTGTGTAATTCAAATCGATTCTCTCACTACAGCTTAATCGTTTTGTGTTTAAAAATTAAATTTTGTTTTTCAAATAAAATTAAATTTTTTGTTAAAGAAAAGTTTCTTGGTGGTGTCGTCGTTACCATGTTTTCTGTTCAAAGCTGTTATTTTCAATGCTGCAATTTTTTGGCTGCTAGTAATTTCGTTACCTGTTTCTTTATATATTTTTTTTAAATTCATTCATAAATTTATTTATTTATCTTGACAGGGATAATAACGTTAAAACTGCTGTGTTGTTTAGTTTCATATGAATTTAAGGCCATATTTGAACATCCATTTGATGTATTGTGGCTCAGAAATTCATTGAACCGTTTTTTTCGTGTTACACTGACAGATTTTATAGTTTTAATTGAATTGAGGATTTATTCTTCTAGTTAAAACTTCACTTTTTCAAAAGTTAAATATTTGATATTGGAGAGATATCAATTATTCTTAAAGTCGAATTAGTCAAAACGTACTTTAAAGCAGTACTCAGCAAATACATACTATCACAACGTTTTTTATTATGATTTTACATGCGTTTTTCTATTTATGTTCAGACCTAACATGTAAAATATTAAATATTCAACGTGTCATGAAAATAGTTATTGTTTGACATTATTCGCTAATTTACTCATTTACGTTACGACGTACGTTACGTTAAAATGTAGAGAAATCTATGTGAAATAGATTTGCTTACTTTTTAACGCTTCGTTGATAACAGAGAGCAAGAGTGACTCAAACAATAACAATTTTTATGTTACGTTCTTTTAATGTACGTTTTAACTAATTTGTCCTTTAAGTAGGCTTAAGTTCGTATATTCTCGTTAACTACTGAAAAGTGTTGAGGCAATATTTTTTGCAAATGGTTTTTTAAAGACCCTAGAAAATGTATCTTCTAGATCGCAACATTATTTTTCAGCATCCTTCGTATCAAATCTACATTTTGGATATTGTTTTAAGCTGGTTTAGACGGTACGACTTACGTATGTAAATAATATAAAAATGTATATTATTTGTTTTATATGTTTGAGAGTAAAATTCGTACGACTGATTTTTTTGCATTTACTCTATTGGTGTAGAGCAAGAGCCCCCACGCAAACCCCTAAGGGTCTGTGAGCACATACACAATCTCAACGGGAATCTCGCAAAGAGAACAAAACATGAACAAATTTTAAACCAGTAGCATCCCAGCTAGCATACCAGCATTCAACAAGGTAGGATTGTGTGATTGCTAAATATTTAGCAAACCAATACATTTCCATTTTAACCACTCTTTTTGGTTGGGGGCCTTTGGTGTAGAGTGAAACTGAATTTACATTAGACAATGATGTCATGATAATAGCAATACACACACACTTTTTATCACTAATATATGCAAACTTTCTCAATTGTCTGAAATAGTGTCTTGAATATTTTGAAGAGAGTAAATAGGACAATGATTTCACGTACATATGCTGACAATAATTCAATTTTTGTATACAGAAAAAAATTCAAAAAGGAAAAATCAAAAACATAAACAGTGATTTGACGTAGGCCGATAATAACTCAAATTTTTGTGTACAGAAAAAAAAATTCAAAAAAGAAAAATCACAAAATTTAAATGAATTGTCTTAATTATTGTCAGGATGCCTATACCACGAAGACAATTGTGAGTATTTTTGATGACTAATACGTATTCTTTTATAGTTATAACAATTCTGTCAAATGTAAATCCTAGGATAGTAAATCGAAAACAGCTGTTTTGGGTTTTTTTCCTTTTTTTACCAAAAAATATCAGTGATGTCAGCTGAGCTTTTTTGCGCTATGCCTAGCTGGTTTTTGGTAATTAAAAAAATGCATCCCTGATCTGAAGAGGTTTTTTGAAAAATTTCATAAAATAAAAAGAGCCATACGACTGTCAAATTTTCATCCGATTCGTATTTTCTCCCAATGCCTCACAGTTTCATTACATATTATTTGTAGATGATTCCATTTCTTCCCTCGTGTCGAATTTTAACATTAAATTTAAATTTATCCCGTGATTCTGGGGTATATGAGGCTCTCCGAGGTTTGCTGGGGCCTGCAAAAAAACATATCCAAACGACTGGTAGCACGAACGCGGTAATAGCACCGATGATCTTCATTCCCTGTTACGAGTTATTGAAAGGCCCTTCAAGGAGTAACGTGGCTGATGTTAGTAAATGCATAGGTTCTACCAATTGATAAGGTTAAGTCGACTGACTAACGCCATATTAGTGGCGACTGGGTATTCCCACAACGGATGCAGCTGACTAACAGAGACCTGCGTTGAGTGGTTTTGTTCAGAAGCGAATAATTCTCAGCTCAAAATCGGATGTTGGCCGGCTGAGGGCATATCTTATTTCCATATAAGCATACATTAAAAATTAGAAGCCTGTTTTTAAAATTGGACACCCTATGCTCCTTATAGGATCGAAGAGAGATAACATTCTCCTTATGGGATCGAAATTTTTGAATTAGTCAACTTATAAAACAAATAAATGTCGTAATTCTGTGGCAATAAGGAAAAAGTGCTTAAGTCTAAGTTTTTAAGTTTTGTATGAGAGCAATTTCAAACTTTAGAATTTATTTTAAAAAAATTGCTTATCCTAAAACTTTACATATGGGATTTATTGCACGAACGCAGGCGTTGCAATAAATAAGTTGTGAAAGCAGTTTTTATGATTTGAAAAAATAGCTTGTAGTTTCTTAAGCTTTTTTTCCAAATGCGATTAGTGCCTCGATAGACCGATTGGTAGCGCGCTAATCTATCAGTCTGGGGGTTGCGGGTTCGATTCCTGCCAAAGACTCTGGGTGTTTTCTGCAGACAAGCAAAAATCTTCGCAGGTTGTGTTGTCTTTTAAAAAAAAAAGATAGGCAGAAAGTAATTTCGCTATAACTTCCTGAAAAATGGTACAATATAATTGAAACTTTTCACATGGGCACTTTCGAGTACGGAGATTATAAGCGCCAGTAACTTAAATTTGGCTTAACTCGACTTAAGCACTTATTCCTTACTGCCACAGAATTGATAATGTAAATAAGTCTAAAACATGAAAATAGTTTCAGATTTGCTAATGAAGGTGGGATATTAATTAGTTATTTTTAAAATCTACATAAATTGCATCTGAAAATATTTCCATAATGATTGGGTTTTCAAACTAATTAGTTATTTTTTTTTAAATTGCACTTTTGCATGCTTTAATTGGAAAAAGAATTTTCTAATTTATTAATTTTTTTTCTTCAAAATTTTTTTGATAATCCCTGCATTATTAATTTTATTACAGAAAGTTAATCGGCGGCTGCTTTTAAACCGAATTAAGCCATATATCTTTCGGCGAGGGCGGCTGTATTAATCTTTGGCGGCGAGGCTAAATCCGCTTTCAGCCGACTAGGCTCAGGTCTCTGCTGACTAAACTCACAGCGGCTTGAGTTAATTGTTTCCACAGCGGCATCGACTGACTATTCCCATAGCGGCTTTGGCTGACTGTTCTAGCTTAGCCTAAGAAACCATCGTGTTATAGTGTTTAGTTTTAAGCAACATTGTATGGATTTACGAAAGTAAACTAAGCGATCCGTTATAACAAAAATCAACCAACTAACCAACCAACCAACCAACCGATATCGTCTAAACCGAACTTAGTTTTGGTTATCGTAGTTAGGTTTTGCATTGATTTGAATTATTGTATTGTAGACTAGCTGTGCCCACATGCGTCATGACAAAATGTTGTTCGATTTTGCTTTGATAGTAATATACACTTACGTATTTACTTTATATAAAGGTACCCATCCCTAGGAAAAAAAATTCTAAAATTTATATAAAATTCTAAAAAATATTGTACAGCTCTGTAAAGGACAGAGAGAAAATGAGTTAATCATTATTTTAAACCAGCGCCATCTGTTGAGCAACATTGTTTAAAATATACTCCTTTTAAAAGTAAAAATGCCTTAAAGTATGCAGTACTTTTAAGTCGGTTAAAAAATCGGCGTACTTTCACTGCTTTTTCTCCACTTTCTCTTGGAAATAAGATATTTTTGCGGAAAAAAGTATTCTATATTAGATTACTAAGGTGGGATACTAAGGTACCTCCTCACAAAATTTTGTTAAAATCCATCCAGTAGTTTTTACGTGATGCGAACACGAAGAGAAAGACAGATAGACAGTCAGACAGACTGGAAATGAGTTACTGTTTTATTATATGTGTAGATATAGGAAATAGAAAAATCTCTTTGGTATCACTTAAGGTTAGTGGATTCGTTAGTAAACAGCCGAGGATAAAATAATGTCACGCTGTTGTTTTTATTGCTGGTGAATTTTCGAATTTTTTTAAGTTATTGAAATTTCTTCTGAAATGTTAATTCTTTGGTTAAATTTATTGGTGATATCTCGATTTTTTATATGGAATTCCGATTGAAACTGGAATAGCCCGATTTTCTGATAAAATATATTGTGACATTTAATTATTTGGTGAACCTGAGTGTTTTGATCGAAAATCGAATTTCATGTAAAATCTCTATTTCGATTAATTAACGAAATTCGATTGCTGGTGAAATTTTAATTATTTTATTGGTAAATCTTGTTTTTGTTTATTGCAAAAATAACTATTTTTTGGTTAAATTTAAAAATTTAAAGTTTTGTTGGAATTATTTTTTGTTGATGAAAATTCCATTTAGTGGTGCCATTGAGTCACTAAACTCTAATGATGGCGGTTGCTAATGCGGTTTTTATAACTATAAACTGAAACTCATTTAGTTTTTTCTGTGTCAAAAAAAAAAAAAAAAAATTCTACGGGTGAAGCTAAAATAAGCTGTTTAACGTAACTATTTTTTTTTTCTTCTCCAAAGTCTTATATATTACACACCTGCTTAATACTCCAAAGATTTGTTTGCAAAAATCCTTTGAGAACTTTTTATTTATTTCTTTCTTTCTTTATTCGTCTTCTTGAATTTATTGTCTTTAATTTAGTTGAATTATTATGAATGAATTTGTGTTCATCTCTCACTCTTGGTTATTTCCACTTGCACTGTTTGCGCTGTATCATTCAAATCGTATCAATCAAATGCGAAAGGAAAACTACAAGAACAGTAACAACTAGAGAATATATCCAAGAAATAAAGATTTAAACATGTGAAACTGCTAAAATAAAGAAAATTCTGCAAGAACATAAACAGAGTTGTGGCACATTAGATGACAGTCATTCGCTTTTTGGTTTGGTTTGTACGATTGTGTATACAAATGTATTTATGTCCATCCATCCATCCATCCTTCCATCCATTCATCTATCCAACAACAGTCTGCCAATCTTTTGGGGGTATAATGACAACATTATATCAGCAATCGTTCTCGTGGCTGTAGCAGTAACAACTATAACAACTAAAATGACAGGAAAAAATTGCAAAAATGTTCACAAAAACAAAAAAAAAAAAAAAAAGAGCTCAAGCCACAGATTTGACATGGATCAGTAACCTAATGCCAGATTATAATTCAACATGGAACATTCGTAGCTGCTTACGGTTTATGTGTGTGTGTGTGTTTGTGTGTATTTATAGATAAAATTCAAAACTTTATTTCAAATGTTTCAAACTTGAAATGTCGTCTGTTGGTACGAGGATCGTATTGATTTTTTTTGATGTAAAAAGTAAATTTGAGAAAATATCGTTTTATACAAAAATAAAAGTTGGTTGTGTTACCCCCGTCTCCATTAGTCATTATTATGTCTTAACAAACGTCAAACTTCATATGAAAAAAAAAACATTATTATTAATACTGGTTTTTTTATATGAAGTTTGACTTTTGTTAAGACATGTTGATAGCAAATGAAGACGGGGGTTTAAGCAGGCTAGGCTAGTTGTGTTCAGTTTACTTGGGTCTTACATGGCGTGTTTAGGTTTTTAACTTTAAATTGGCAACACAGTTTTCTGTGGCAGCTGACTTAAAAGCTATCGGTCGTTTTGAGGTTACTTTGGTTTGGCAATTTATCACGAATAGACTGATGCAAAGCGACTTTTGCAAATTGATCAAATTTATTTTGAAAATCTTCGTTCAATTTGACAAACTCATCGGGTATTAAATGCAGTTCATGGTGCCCATAATCTTCCATTAGAGCGATTAATTCGAGAAACTAGGCTTCGTTATCGCAATATATTTACTCCTAACGTTTATCAAAACACCATTACATCCAGAAAAACTCACTGTGTGCTTTATAAGACGATCGAACCATTGGTCCATATATTTTTGCTACTAACGATGGTCAGAATTGTACAGTCAACAATGAGCGGTAAACTTTTTCTCAATTGGAAAGCATTAGTATTGCAGACCTGTGGTTTCAGCAGCTTGAGAGAAAAATTCGTCGAACGAATAATTACAACAAATGGAATTGTTAACTGGCCACCTCATTCATGTGATTTGACGCCATTATTTCCTCTGGGCATATGTAAAGTCTAGTCATATTCATTTCAGGAAGGGAGCCGAACAAGAAAACTGATTCATCACATCAGGTAGGCTTCTGAGTTATTTATCGACTCGTTGTGCAGCACAGAGAATATGTGGGACCGTCTTCTCCTCCTGTTTTATACAGAACACCTACATGCCTTTTTGAAATCCTCAATCTGATCGAGTCAAAGTCAAATTACCATTGCGATGTAAAAAGTCGACTTATAAGACCTTCTAGCACTTGCCGGATGGTAAAGATCCTCATTGATGTTTTTGCCTTCTGGTCACTTATTCAGTTACGAAATATTGCTCCACATTTCCATACAGATCACATTTTTGCACAAGATTTAGTGGAACATGCATTTGTAAGTAAAAGTTGTGAAATGATTGACACCAGGACTAGGCTTTTTTTTAGGGACATTCGAATATTTATTATTTTAGGATGTTTAATCCAGTGTCTAAAGGACCTGTACCACGAGAATCTTCAAATCTCTGTGACTGGTTATTGGTGGCTTAAGATGTTCATGAGGATTGATTAAATACTAATGGGTCTTTATTACCATATATTTTTGCCAACTCTGAACTGAAAATATAAAACTCGAATCTGAAATAAATTTTATTCCTATAATAATTTTTTCATTACCAAATTCCTGGCTGTGAGAATAGTCAACCGAAATCGCTGTGGGAACAGTCAGTTCGAAGACCACTATGGGAACTGTCAGCCGAAGCCGCTGTGTAAGTTTATTATGCCCGACCGAAGTCAGAAATATCCAGAAAAAATCAACTGGTTTACCAAGTCAAACCAGTCGGCTCTTCTATTATACGAGTGCAAGTATAATGTGTTATATGATGTTGTTGTTGTCAATATACATACTGTGTAATTTTTTAAGTCATGGCAAAATAACCTTATACGGACACCACTACGTCATAAAAGACCAAAAAAAGACCCCTGTCTCCCAGTTTTGCCCAAAGTACTCCAGGTTTATTTTTATGGGCCCTCAAAGATGTGGGGCCTCGATGTCATTTTTGGAAAAAAATGATTATTTCCTCAAGCTCATATTTTCAAACCGTTTGAAATTTTGATAATACTCTCTGAGGCAAAGTTGTAGCTCTTGTCATAAAGAACAAAAATTGTTAACATATAAAATCAAAAAAACTTCATCTTCAAGGTCAAAATCGCAAAAAACTTTAAAAAATTCAATTTTTTTTACCTTTTTTCCCCTGTTCAGGTCCATAGGTAGCAAACCGTTCAAAATTCAAGGAAATAATCAACTACAAAAATGAACCTAAGATCTCAATAAACAACTATCTAGAACATATGAAGTTCCTAGGAATGATTCTTAACACCGTTTAGGTAGCGCTTAGGTAGCCGCAAAAGTGAAAAATTTTCCGGCTACCTAAGCGCTACCTAAACGGTGTTAAGAATCACTCCTAGGAAGTTCATATGTTCCAGAAAGTTGTTTATTGAGATCTTAGGTTCATTTTTGTAGTTGATTGTTTCCTTGAATTTTGAACGGTTTACTACCTATGGACCTGAACAGGGGAAAAAAGGTAAAAAAAATTGAATTTTTTAAAGTTTTTTGCGATTTTGACCTTGAAGATGAAGTTTTTTTGATTTTATATGTTAACAATTTTTGTTCTTTATGACAAGAGCTACAATTTTGCCTTAGAGAGTATATCAAAATTTCAAACGGTTTGCAAAATATGAGCTTGATTAAATGATCATTTTTTTGCAAAAATGACATCGAGGCCCCACATCTTTGAGGGCCCATAAAAAAACCTGGAGGACTTTGGGCAAAACTGGGAGACAGGGGTCTTTTTTTTTTGGTCTTTTATCACGTAGTGGTGTCCGTATATGGTTATTTTTTTCCGTGTTGCACTGTGATATGCTACTAATATTTATTTTAAAACAAAGTAAATGAGAATTATAAACTAATACTACATGATTGTTTTATGTTATGGGTGTGTTAAGACGACAGGCCTGGTTATGATTACACGATATGGTCTTTTCCTATACCTATAGATGCAAAAAAATGTACGTGGGGATAATTCGTTCTATTGCCACGTTACAAAGTATTTTCGACTAAATTATTTTATATAAAATTTATAAATTGTATCCGAATTTTCGTGTTTTTATTTATATTTATTAAAAGCTACAACGATTATAAATTTGTGTTTTAAAGAAACAATTGTTTTTTCATTAATTATAGCTAGTAATTACACCATTTCATAATGTGTAATGTCTTGTAATTGTATATTCTTATTGTAATTACTTACAATAATGCCAATGAAAATTCAAAGCCAACGAATTAATGTAGGGGGAATATCGAATCAGACCACTTCCATAATGGGTCCCTTTTTGATCTATGCCACTGAAAAATATCCCAAGAATTATTTTTAGTTTTTTCTTATAGAACTTTATCATAGCTTTTGTTCTATACACGGTCAAGTTTGCCAATAAGCTATTTCACCTTAATGATTTAGCGAACGTTTCGTGACTTCTTAACAAATTATTGGCATTTGAAAAGCGAATACTTCTCTACCTATAACCATTCGATAAAAGCCATTTATTTAGGTTTATTTACCATTTCAATCTAAATAATTAAAGGACTTTGAAAACGACACTCGTTGCTACCGTGTTTGTGCGAGTGTTAAAGCCATTCACGTTTTGGCTACGTGAATGACTGTATGTATTACATTACGATTTTTGCAATACACAAACACAGATGAAACATAAAACATGTAATAGCTGTAGCAGTCTATAAGAAATAGTATCAACATACAAAACTTAAATCTACAGTGTGTGGGTGAGTGTTTAAATAAATGTACAGTATCTTACAAAAGTGTTCTAATTGTATCATTCTCGTTATATGTGAAGAAAAAAAAATGATAGTCATCATCAGTTATCACTTCAAGCTTGAGGCTATTCCTAAACAGCAAACAAAATGTTCGTTGTCAAGGTGACATTTCACAATAAAAAAATTATTTTACTGCTTTGTGTTTGGTCCATTCAGTTGTGAGTTACAGGGTGTTCGAAATAGAAGTTTACAAAGAGAAAATTCGGTAAATTTTACAGCTTTTCTTTGACAAAGGCGAGCCAGGCGGCTGCAATTTTTAACACCTAATTACGTGCAATTAAGGTTTCGTCCATTCCGTTCAGGCATTTTTGATGTTAAAGATGCACCTCGCACAGGCAGGCCCGTCGTCTTAAATGTCGATAAAATCACAGAAGTAATCGAAGTTCATCGGTATGTTAGAAGGCGTAGCATCGTCCAGCAGCTAAGGATAAACTATTTGCGCAAAGTGGGATTCAAAAAGAATCACGATGTTTTAGTGCCACACCAATTGACATGAAAAACCATGATAAATCGAATTTCCATCCGCGAAGCCTTGGTCAAACGGCATGAATTCGACCTATTTCTTAAACGAATGGTGACTGGGGATGAGAAATTGGTCAAATACACTTGCTGCTAGTGCAGTTATCCAGTTTAAGGTTATCCAGTTTAAGGTACTTAGGAATGGCTTTAGAGAAAGAATGGAAACGAATATCTGTTAAGAGGTATAACCCGTCTTCCTCTTAACAGACATTCGTGTCCATTTGTTTAGGCCAATAAAAGCTGTACTTCCTTTAGAGACTGACCTCTTCACTTCTGGTAAGGCTTCCTTGTTCATTCGCATTTTTGATTTTATCAAAAATAAGAACCAAAATAACCAGTAATGGATGACCACCCACACAGAGCTTCATATGCTCAGATAAGACAATAAAAAAATTGAGGTCGACAAATATCCTGAGTTCGCTACATTTAACTTAGACAGCCTTCAGCTAAGATCTAACTAGGAGGCTACTGCCGCCAGCACGAAGAGAAAAGAGCCTGCCTATCGACGGTCTAAACGCAAACTCGCATTCAGAGGAGTCCCATTTTCTGTCGATTTTATTTATTGCAAAAAAAAAAAAAAATTTTAGTTGGTCAATATTAACAAAAGCAAAAAATTTTATAGATTTTATTTCATATTATGGTTAGAAACGAAAAGTTATGGGTTATACTGTGTGCAATATTTGGCCTTAAAATAAGTATGTGTGTATCTGAGTGTGTGTGTAATGTGCACTTGAATGGAAAAATCCCCTCTGATATCTAACACAGCATCAACAAATAACAACAACTCACTTGGTGGAGTGAGGATTATAAATGACCCAAAATGAAATGTAGTTACGTTTATTTGCCTGTGTGTGGAAAGAAGTAAATTTACCTCTGTTTGTTTATGTGTTGAATGTAATATATACTTGTATATTTTTTTCCAGTCATAGGTTTAGATTATTATGGATAAAAGTAAAACTCTTCAATTTAAAACCTCCCCCTTTTATACGGCCTTCTAAATTTTGTGTGTTTTTTCCATTTTTACTCGTATTTTTTTTTTTAAGAAAAAAAGCAACTTAAGCATAAAGTCTTCTTTGTTACAAAATATATAAATTTGTATATACAAAGGTGCACACACATACACACGTATAAATAAGATTTACCCCCACGTACTTTTTTATTACACTTTACTTTACAGTTTGGGGTAAACAGTGGAGCAAAAAGTATTGAGAGAAAATTTTATTTGAAAAATATTTAATTTTGAAAATTACATATTTTCTGTTGAACAAGTAAGAACAAGCTACAAGTCGAATCTTATATACCCTTCACCATAGTAATTCTAAATATTGTGTTACCCTGTTGTGTTTCTTTGAAAATTTGCTTGAAAAATTTTTGTATATTTTTTTTTTGGAATTTTTTTTTTTATAACAATTTTTTTAATTTTTTTTAATAATTTTTGTAAAATTTGTGTGAAAAAATTTTGTTAAAAATATATTTGAAAATTTTTTGTATTTTTTTTTAATATTTTATAAATTTATTTGTAATTTTTTGTTTTTGAATTTATTGTAAAATATTTAAAAAAAACTTTTTTGCAAATTTTTTTTTCTTTTTTTTGAATATTTTTTTAAACATTTTGTTGAAAAAATGTTTTTAGTTTTTTACTTTTGGAAAAATATTTTTGAAAATTTTTAGTAATTTGTTTTTTGAAAACTTTTTGTAATATTTTTGAGAAAATTTTTGAAAATTTTGTTTTTGAAAATAAGTTAAAAATGTATCATTTTGTTGAAAAATGTTTTTATTTTTTTATTTTTGGAAAAATATTTTTTAAAATTTTTAGTAAATTTGTTTTTTGAAAACTTTTTGTAATATTTTTTTAGAAATTTTTTGTAATTTTTTTTTGAAAATAAGTTATAAAATGTTTTTGTAAAATTTTTTTTATAAAATTTGTTGTAAATTTTTTTTTAAATTTTTTGGAATATTATTTTTAAACATTTTGTCGAAAAAAATGATTTAATTTGTTTATTTTTAGATAAATATTTTTGAAAATTTTTAATAAAATTTGCTAAAACTTTTTATAAAAAATTTTTGGAAAATTTTTCGTAAAAATTTGATTGTAAATTTTTTTTTAAAAATTTTCTTTTGAAAATAAGTTATAATATTTTTTTGTAAATTTTTTTTTATAAAATTTATTGTAAGTTTTTTTTTCCATTTTTTGGAATATTATTTTTAAACATTTTGTGGAAAAAATGATTTAATTTTTTTATTTTTTGAAAAATATTTTTGAAAAATTTTAGTAAAATTTTTTAAAACTTTTTGAAAAATTTTTCGTAAAAATTTTGTTGTAAATTTTTGGTAAAAAAATTTCTTTTGAAAATAAGTTATAAAATTATTTTGGAAAATTTTTTTATAAAATTTTTTGGTTTATTTTTTTTAAACATTTTGTTGAAAAAATGTTTTTATTTTTGGAAAAATATTTTTCAAAATTTTTAGTAAATTTTTTTTTACAACTTTTTGGGAAATTTTTTGTAATATTTTTTTTTTGAAAATAAGTTATAAATTTTGCTTGTAATTTTTTTTGTAAATTTTTTTTTATAAAATTTTTTGTACATTTTTTTTACATTTTTTGGAATATTTTTTTTTATAAAATTTTTTGTACATTTTTTTTACATTTTTTGGAATATTTTTTTTTGAAAGTTTTATAAACAAATGTATTTGTGTTTCGAAAAATATTTTTGAAATTTTTTTTAGTAAATTTGTTGGAAAATTTTTTGTAAAAATTTTATTGAAAAATTGTTTCTTTTGTTTAACAGATTAACTGGCCTTCTTGTATTCTTGTCCATCTCTTTCAGAATCCTTCATTCCTTTACAAACTAACCTCTTCAACTCCTTGCCATTATCTGTGGGATACATACACAGCTCTGTTCAATTTTTATCGCATTCATAAATTTCCATTATTAGAGAAAAAATGTGGAAAAAAATATCAGCACCAATCAATGGTTTTAATTAGTTTCAGATATAAATATAATTAATTTTTTAATCGATTCAAATACATTCTTAATTTAGAATGATAAAATAATCTTTCAATAAAGTAAATAATTGAATCAATTAAAAACATAATTAGATTTGTAGCTGGAACTAATTAAACTTTTAATTGGAGGAAAATTTATTTCCTGTGTATGCGCAGCTAGGTCTAAATTAAACTGGAGGTCCAGCATTTGCTCGACTTAATTCGGCAGAAACAAGACCTAACTAGAAGCCTCTTATTGGCCGCCATCATGAGGATTAATAAGTTGAACTTTTAACGGTAAACTCTGTTATGTCCTTAATCTAACCTTAAGTTGAAATACTCAAAAAGTTGACAAAAATCGCTACTCTAAAACTAGTCACCAACTAGTGATGAGCTAAGCCAAGAAATTAATTCAGCTATTCAAGCCGAGATAAAGTAAATGTTCAAAAAAGAAATTCGACTTAAAAATATTTATTTTTCCTCCATTTTTGTGGCACTGTACCATGGCTGCCATCAAGTACTTACAATATTTTTCTATGGCCCACCTTTCTGTTGGTGTTGTGCAACTCACACCAATGTGCAAATAAATATAAACTACGAACACCACTACAAATACTCAAAGTATTACTACGGCTATGACTGCAACTACTTGAGCTCTTTTATATATTTGTTATCCGTGTCTGACATTTTGTTTTATCTAAATTGTTGTAAAGTTATTATTGTTGCTGTTAGATTGTTGTTCTTGTTGTCGTTGCTCCTATATTTTTGTTATTTCAGTATTTGTTGGAAATGTGTCTCTGGGCTGTCATTTTCATTTCGATTTATATCTCCATCATTTACAGTATAAATACTTTTTTGGACGTTTTTCTTTTTTTGTTGTTGTTGTTTTAGTATTTGGTTTTTTTTTGTTAAATATATTTTAGACGTAAAATCATCAGAATGTCATTGCAGAAAATAGCCTCATTGTAATGGAGCTCGACAAAACACTAATGCTTTGTGTGTCACATCGTCATCATTCTCATTATGGTCGTCATGAACAAGATGAACATCAACAACAACTTCATCGTCATCAGCATCAACAACAAACATTTAATGTCATGGGGCCATCATTTCTCTTATAGGCACGTCTCTAACGCCTCATTGTTAATACCCTTCACATGAAGTCATTGCAAAATACAACGATTTCCGTTTGAATGAAGTACGAGAGTCAGGGCTGCTGTTGGAGTGCTGGATGGATGGCTGGCTGGCTGAAAGTGAAAAATTGGGAATGTTGTTATTTGGTTAAATAGGATGTTGGTGAAATGGTGAAATGATTCAAATTGCTATAAAGTTGTAAATGCTAAAATATTTATATTTTTTTCTTGCTTTTCTTTTTTCCTCTATAAAGTCTTTTTTTTTTATTTATCTGTTCTATTTGGACTCAAGTGTGATTTGTTAAATATTTTTGTTGGTTTTTGTGGGATTTTTTAGGATTCGTGTAAAAACTTGGTAGCTTTTCGCTGCATTAACGAATTAAATTGAATTTTTGACAAATTTTTAAAAATACAATTTAAAAGAATTTGAAACTCAGATTTTCAAAGATTTATTTCAAATCACATTATTCTAGTTCCATATTTTCATGACAATAATTTTTCACGGGGGTTAGTAGTATAAAAGTTAAAAATCTATGAACATATAATAAAATAGTAACTCATTTCTGTCTGTCTGCTTTTCGTTTGTGTTCGCATCACGTAAAAACTACTGGATGGATTTTAACAAAATTTTGTGAGGAGGTACCTTAGCATTCTGATTCCAATATGGAATACTTTTTTTCCGCAAAAATATCTCATTTCCAAGAGAAAGTGGAAAAAAGCAGTGAAAGTACAGAATTTCCGGTTTCAACTTACAAAAAATTTTCGGTTTAAAACTGGGATATTTTAAACGCGGTTGCGCACCTTTTATTTTTAAAACCGGGATATTTTACACAACAGATGGCACCAATTGAATAAAATTTGTATTTTATTTGTATTTTTACTTTGTTATTAAAATATTTTAAACACCTCTTACAGAGGTTTAAAATAATATTTAGAATTTTATTCAAGGCTGGCTACCTTTATATAAAGAAAATACGTATCTTGGATTTTAACAAAATTTTATGAGGAGGTACCTTAGAATTCTGATTCCAACATGTATCCTATATTTTTTTCGCAAAAAATCTTATTTCCAAGAGAAAGTGGAGATAAAACAGTGAAAGTGCGCTGGCTTTTTTTTACCCTTTTAAAGGTACTGCCTACTTTAAGGCATCTTTTATTTTTGAAAGCGGGATATTTTAAACACGGTTGTACAACAGATGGCGCTGATTTAAAATAATGACAAAATATTAATTACTTACTGCCAAATAGCCAACTGAATAAAATTTGTATTTGATTATAAATTTTATAATTGTATCCAGGTATGGGTACCTTTATATAATGCAATTACATTAACCATAAGTGAAGCAATATATACAATATTGATCCTATAAGAAGCACAGGGGCTCCTATTTTTTATGCGACAATGTTAATAAAGGAGTTCTCTACTTACACGGTGATAATTTTTCTCTTTGTATTAGAGCTGCCACACCTATAGATTCAATATAGCCCGTTTTCTGCTAGTCTATGCACATAATTATAAGGGTTACTTGTGCAAAATTTCAAGACTCTATGTGTAACAGTTCTCTAGGTGCACGATAATAATTTTTACTTTGTATTGCAGGTACCATTTGTATGTATGAACCCACTATTCCCTTCTAGTCTCTTTTCTTTTAAATGTGCATAATAATGAGTGCGTTAGTAGTGCAAAATTCTAACACTCTAGCTACTCCTGATATACACGATAATAATTGTTCACTTTGTATGGGACGTGTCACGCCCACTGGCCCAATCCAATCTGTTTTTACTAGACTATGCGTTTTAATATGAAGGTTACTTACACGAAATGTTAAGATTCTTCTTAGTACAATTTGCAAGTAATACGATGGTAACAATTAACTTTCTACATATAGGCCACTTGAAATATCAGTATATAGTTTACCCATTGTATATCTAGAAACAAACTAGAAAGATCGATGTAGGCAGCTATAGCTTTCGAACAAACAAACACATTTTCTGCTGTATATATCCACTTACATTAAAGAACTGCATGAGCACAAAAAATCGAAGCTCATAAGATGCTCATTATAATATTTCATTGCAAGCATGTCTATTCATTGCTCACGAGTAACGATAAGTGGACAATAATAAACAGAGGAGACAAGTGAGCTGCTTGCCATGAGTCTGCAGAGTTTCCATAACTAAGTATGAATAAGTATGAGTAAATGTTAACATACTAACAATGAACTTGAGCGAGTTCAAGCAGTTTTATGCTTGGAGTGGAACACGAACACGAACACAGTTCGAGTGTATAAACAAAAAACACAGAATAGTACAAGCAAAAAGCACTAAGCCTTATACAAAAGTTCTACACAACTACTAAACAAAACACACTGAGTGTTTCGAACATGAGACGAGTAAATATGGCGCTGAGTAGCATAGACAATTCGTTTTACTCGGTCAGCTCATTGTGTTTATGATACGAACAGAGGTTTGCTCAGTAACACACTGTGTAATTTTTTAAGTCATGGCAAAATAACCATATACGGACACCACTACGTTATAAAATACCAAAAAAAAGACCCCTGTCTCCCAGTTTTTCCCAAAGTCCTCCAGGTTTTTTTTATGGGCCCTCAAAGATGTGGGGCCTCGATGTCATTTTTGCAAAAAAATGATCATTTACTCAAGCTCATATTTTGCAAACCGTTTGAAATTTTGATATACTCTCTGAGGCAAAGTTGTAGCTCTTGTCAAAAAGAACAAAAATTGTGAACATATGAAATCAAAAAAACTTCATCTTCTAGGTCAAAATCGCAAAAAACTTTAAATTCAATTTTTTTTACCTTTTTTCCCCTGTCCAGGTCCATAGGTAGAAAACCGTTCAAAATTCAAGGAAACAATCAACTACAAAAATGAACCTAAGATCTCAATAAACAACTTTCTAGAACATATGAACTTCCTAGAAATGATTCTTAACACCGTTTAGGTAGCGCTTAGGTAGCAGAAATGAATTTAAATTCATTTAAATTTAATGAAACGAATTCAAATTCATTTAAATTTAAATTCATTTCGGCTACCTAAGCGCTACCTAAACGGTGTTAAGAATGATTCTTAACCTAAGCGCTACCTAAACGGTGTTTCACTGTGTAATAGTCTGTTATTAGTAGGCATGTGTTCAGTAAGCAAGTTTGTGTTCGAGTATGACCACTTGCTCATCAGCTTATGAGCACACCTATTAGATAAGCTTGCTCATGCAACTGTTTATTATACATATGTATGTTCTTAAATCACACTGAGTCCCTTGCATTATATGGTGAATTTTTAGTAATGTGTTTTAATATGTTTTTTTTTATATTTAGAGAGGTTTTTCGAGGGTTAGCCATTCTTATGGATTTTTGGAAGTCCATGTAATTGCGTTGCTGAAATTTCGTTGAAAGATCTGTTCTAAACCTCTGGTATATCACAAAATATTCAACTACTGACCGCATCTTAAGTCGCCACTTAATATTTTCTTTGTCTGGATTCAATATTAAACTTCCAATAATCATAATCACGGAACAAAACCCTTATAAGAGAAGAACAAAAATTTTAAAATATTTTATACAAACACAATGAAAAGTACAAATCAACACCAAAATACTTGTAAAACAAAAAGCTAATACCAATACAAGTTACCTACATATATCAGCAATATACTAAATAGTAACAAAGGAATCTAGAATCTACCTTAAGCAATCTCATACACACAAATTATTTTCGATTGAATGTCCTGCAGACAAGCAATACAGCTTCGCGGGGTTTTTAATTTAAGAAATATTTTATGCATTCTAAAATTAAAATACTGAACTTTGTACTTTTATTATATTATTTAAATAAAATAAAAAAAAAGATGTCGTCACTACGTTTGAAAAATGTTTTCGCACATTTCATCTTGTTCAATGTGACCGTATTCATGTAATTACATATCAATTAATTTAGTTCCAGCCAATAATGATGAAACAAGATTGCGAAATTAGATAATTTCGCTCTATTTTAAATTGGACGACCTACGTCATCTAAGGGGTATTTAATTGGATTTTGTACCCAAAGAAAAAATATGGTTGAGGTAACCACAATATAAGAGCAACATATTACGATTAAATTATATTGATGTAATCGAGCCATACTTAGGTTAGAAACGAACAAACTTATCATATTTTGTTTATTAATAATATTCTATAAATAAAAATACTATATTATTTTCGAATACTTACAAAACTTTGGTTATGATTTGAAGTTTAACGAAAACCAACAATGTCACATTTTTTTGGGAGTAATAACTATAAAATGATAAAATCTTAATCAAATCTTGTTTGTTGTGACCAAAGTAATTTAACAAATATTGTTAAATAGAACATAAAATGGTTCCTGTGACCATACCACAACTATACATTTTCTTTGTTTTTTTCTATTTATTTCTCGATCCTCCTTGTCTTCTAGTGTTTTTGTATAAAGTTTTCTCTATCCATCCATTTAAAATCGAATGGATGAGAAAGTTGTACCTTGTGAAAGGTATATTTGTCCTCCAACAAAATATTAAACCTTAAAATTTAATATTAAATGATTTAACATTTACCACCAAATGGCTGTTATTGTTCTATAAAATATTTTTATAAAAATATCTTTCACATTAAATCAAAATTATTATGAATATCAATACATTATTAATACAAAACAATCATAATTTATTGGCTATCATCCCCTTTGTTTTGTACCTTCATTTACAACAACAACAACAATAAAACTACTCATAAATTTGTAATTTACAAAGAGAATTGCCATAATTAGATGATACCAAAATCAGCCGCTAATTTTTCCGCAATTTGCTTAGTAATACAATAATAAATACAAATAAAATCATAAATATAAGATCGTAAGACACCCCTCACCACAATGAGGAAAACAAGGGTTCGTTTTATCTTTTCTCTTGTCCTTTAAATAGTTACAATTCCAATCGAACTAATCACAAAGAAAACAGGAAACAGGAAGGAATCCCTTTCTTATGTTGTGAATACAGATGAAAAGGTTTCGTTTTCCTTTAACGTTGTTGTAGTTGTTGTTGCTTTTATTGACGCAGGAGATACATAATCCACCAAAAAAAAAAGTTGTTAAACTATTTGACTGTAGATGATTTTGTTCAAAACCCTCAAGTTGTGCGTGCACATGACTCTGTGCTGTTTGTTATTTCCCTTTGAACTTTGAATGTGACTACAACTTGAGCGAGCGAAGTTATTTAGTCTACCAAAATAACCAGCCAACCAAATATTCAAACAACCACCCATGTCAGGGAACTAAATGACTTAAAAAAAAACAGTGAAACCTAAGAGTAAAGGAACGAATTGTTTTAAAGAAATAAAGTTTTTACCAAACGTGCCTATTAATTAGGCCATTAATTCGTGTGCTGTTTGGCACGTGAAACCATCTTGTTGAAACCACATGTCAGCCAAGTCCAGCTCTTCTATTTTGCCAAAAAAAATTTAATTTTCGCAGGGTAGCTCAAATAGAGCCGAATCCATAGTTCACGGTAATAAACAACACTGGCGTCTACAGCAAAGATATTTTTCTCTGTCCGCGCTCTGCATATGGCTTAATGTCCAATAAAGTAAATTTAGTCACGAGATTCCGAATAGCCGCCTTAGAAGGTCTCCCAAACTAACCACAAAATGAAAGAAGTGCACCATGCACTTTCTTAGCTGAGCATTCATTTTGATCATAAAATTCAATAATATGCAAGCCTTGCTTATTTGTAAGTGGATTCATTATTAAATCATAGGCCAAACTGAGCGTGTTTAACAGGAACATTTTTTTTGTATTTTAAACAAAAATGGGTAATGGCAGAGATACAAAACCAAAGTGCCAGGGTATGATATCCTTAACTTCCTCCAAAATCTGCAGCGGGAGCTATACCTTCGTATAGGAAGTGAGACTCAAAATTCAGCTAGGGTAAATTAAAATGAGTTTAATGGTGCTCCTTCAATGAAAAATTGAGTTTAATGGTTCTGCTGCAGTAAAAAGTAGTGTTTAATGGTGCTCTTTTAATGAGTTTTAATGAGTTTAAAAGTGGTGCTCCATTTTATAATATCCTTAGCTTCCTTCAAAATCTGCAACTGTGTAAAATTAAAATGAGTTTAATGGTGCTCCTCAGGTGAAAACTTGAGTTTAATGGTTCTCTTCCAGTGAGAAGTAGAGTTTAATGGTGTTCCAGTGTAAGAATGAATTTAAAAATGGTACTCCATTTTATAACTGCCTTAGCTTCCTTCAAAATCTGCAGCTAGGTAAAATTAAAATGAGTTTGATGGTGCTCCCCTGGTGAAAACATGAGTTTAATAGTTCTTCTCCAATAAAAAGTAGAGTTTAATGGTGCTCCTTCAGTGAAAAAATTTAAAAATGGTGCTACACCAATGTCCGACTTATTGAATTAAAACAAGTAAGAGTGCTATAATCGGCCATGCCGAATCTTCTATACCTTTTACCACGGTGATTTAACTTTTGTTTGGATTTTTTTCGTAAAATTTGTTTATTTTTAATTTTTTGTAAAGTTTTTTTTTTACTTTTTCCTACACTTTTTTTAATTTTTTTTTTTAACTTTTTGTAAAAATTTTTTACAAAATTTTTTGTAAAAACTTTTTAGGAAATTTTTTGTAAAAATATGACCTTCATGCAATCTATATTGCGTTAGAAAGGTCAAACTAAAGCAAAAAGAATCCTTACAAACATTTCCTCATATTGACCGCCTCCCCTAATGTTCCAATTGACAGTTCCTAGTGGGCACCATGTGGGTCTATTGGCTACCTCTATATGTTCCTATCTATAAAGGCCTTTAATACAAATCAAAGCAGAAAAATCCTACCAACTTGAAAACAAACAAAAATCGCTTTTCGCCGGGGGTCTGTTTACACTCCATTCGATCTACTGATCTATTATTACTTAACAAAAAAAAAAAAAAAAACAAAATAAAATAAAAGAGAATCATTACAACCGAAAAAAATAAAAAAATCTTGAAAACATTAAGTTGGGTGTGGTTTTTAGCCTACAGCCTCGAATAGAGTGGTCTGATGTTGCTGAATTCCATTAGCGAAATTTTCGAAACTATGCCTGACAGATTGGTGAACTTAAATTTTCTGTATCTCTTCTGGTGTCTTGGTAAAGTTGATTTCAACTTGAACACAGACGGACATCGCTTAATCAACTATTCTATGTATAAGGATCCAGAATATATATACTTTATGAGGTCCAAAATTAATATTGTAGAAATTATACAGAGAATGACAAACTTATACTTTCCACCTGTGGTGAAGGGTATAATTAATAGGTTACACACGATTACCAAAAAGATTACACGTCACTGATTAGAACAACCACCAATAACAGTACCGTAGAACAGCTATTCAAGGAAGTCAATCGTTAACACTAACATCATGTTAATGTTAAGTGTAGACTGTCCATGTTAATGTCGATTCCAAATTTTAACATGGTTGTAAAAACATTTGTTATAAAAACTGTCTTATAACAAGGCAATGACGTTGTTGTTGGTGTATTTTGGTTTGACAGTATTATTTGCAATCAGCGCCATCTGTTGCTCAACCGTACTACTACTATCTGTTGTGCAGTTAGCACGCATTCGCCACCTATAAGAACAAGCACAAATTAATTCCATTGCTCTGCCGGCGTCATATTTATGTCTTCTTCAAATTAATGGCTAGTGAAGACGGCCTCTTACAGTGAGTTTACATTAGACAATGACAATATCAATACATACACAATAATCAATATCAATACATACACTTTATCACTAATACATGCATACTTTCTCCATTGTCTTAGCTACTGTCTTGAATATTTTGAAGATAGTAAATAGGACAATGATTTGACGTATGCTGGCAATAATTAAATTTTTGTGTTCAGAAAAAAATTTAAAATAGAAAAATCTAAATCTTAAACATTGATTTGATGTATGCCGACTATAAAGGTCGGGGCACATAGAATCCGTTATACGTTATACGTCGTGTTTTTTAAACGTACAAGAAAGTTGAAATACAGCTTTTCTAATGAGTGTTGTCACAATCAATACGTCTCCGTCAACGCAAAGTACGAAAGTTGGGCAACTTTTAACTTTTGACGTACGTTGAAAGCTATAATGAGAGAGAAACAAAGCTTTCTCTCAAAATCAAATTTTTGTGTTGAGTGGAAGGAAAAATAAAACAAAATACAACAAAATAATTTAATTTATTAGAGTAAAATGGAGAAAAAAGCTTTTCTCGTGTTTTCTTTTCTGATTAAATATCCGTCAACAAAGTACTCATCTTCCCTTGTTACTTTGATTTCAATTGAGAGCTTTAAAGTATAACGTATGACGGATTCTATGTGCCCCGGCCTTAAGTCTTATTTTTGTGTACAGAAAATAAATCAAAAAGGAAAAATCCAACAATTAAATGAATTGTCTTAATTATTGTTTGGACGCCTATACTACGGAGACAATTACATTCTTATATTGTCATGACAGTACGTAATGTCATATGTAAACGTGAGTTACGACTGACAGTAACATGTTACGCAAAAACAGCTGATCTGACAAAAATAGTGTTGCCAAAGAGAAAGTTGCTAAAAATTCTCCCGATATTAACAGCAAAGTTTGCCGTTTCCACGAATTTTATTTGTCGGTGTTAAGTTTTGAAAATCCGAGATTCTTTTAATCCATTCCTTTAAGCATCTGTCATTAAGAGATACATAAGCAAACATATTGTTAGTATACAATTTGACTGGTGAGCCCAGCGGGAAGATAAAGTTTTTTTCTCATTTTCTTTGCAAATAAAGCATAACAAAAACATACTTTAAGGAATTTCAAATCACTACATATTTTCGAGGGTGTCCTTTTCATAAAATTGTAGTTGTTGTGTATGAATGAATGAATGAGTGAATGTATGAATAAATGAGTGTCTGTGTATGTAGATTTGCTGTCAATACATTTTTTGGGGTTGCTTGTCAATTGGTTGTACTGGTTGTTGTCATTGTCGTTGTTGTTATTGTTTGAATTCCTGCTGTTTTGATGGCTCTTGTCTTTAATTTTAAACACACACTTGCCTTTTATAAAATGATTATCTGACGATTTGATTTGTCGTTCAAAACAGTGTTTTTTTTTTGGCAACTTCAATAACAACAATTATAAACATGAAAACAAATACGAAAATGATTTTAGTATGAAAACGGAAACAGGAAATAATTGTTTACTATACACATACGAGTACGCTGTATGTGTATTCATATTGATGTTATTTACGAATAAATAAGTTTATAAATAAATATAAATATGAAATTTACTGCAAACATTTAATGTGGCAAAATATTTTGATATGTTCCTTTAAGGGGGGACCAAAGCAAATAAAAGTAAACATTTTGTTAAACTAATTACGGAACAGTTTGATATTTGTTAGATATATTTTCTATGGAGTTAAAAAGAAATATTTAAAGATAAATTTGTGATAAAAACAATTTCCAAGTTAAACTTAAAATATTGGCCAGCACACAGGTTTACATTTACCATTTATACCAACTTTTGCTCTCTGCAATCACTTGTATTTATATATGTTTGTATGTGTGAGTTGTTTCAAAAGTAAACTTTAAATTGGTTAATTTTGATTTCTTTGAATGAAATGCCATGATAGCAACCCTGATATTTGCTTTTAGTAACTATTTGTGTCCTCTTTTGGGCCATGTGCATTGCAATTTTAAAGAGTTTAATGTTATAATTTACACTTTTGATGTTGAATGATGTAAATTTCATATTGATTTCAATATAAAAAAATCTGGAGTGGCCTACACTCAACCTTACCATACCCAATGGAGACAGATATTTTTATGGATATATAACATAAAGAATAAAAGTACAAAGTATATTCGAATCGAAAAATTAATTATTTTCGGTTTGGGGTGTTAAGTAAACTACCCCTTGACCCTTAACGATTATGCCCAAAATTAACACAACTCTTCATCGCCATAAACTAAAGGCACATGCTTAATTTTAATTTGACATGTCCTACGGTATGACCTGTAGAGCGTTTTAAAAATTTGGGAGTAAGTAAAATACCCCTTTCCCCTTCCCGATTATGACCAAAATTTACACAACTCTTCATCTCCATATACCAAAGGCACACACTAAATCTCGTTTTAATATGTCATACAGTATGACCTGTAGAGCGTTAAAAAAATTTGGGGTTAAGGAAACTACCCCTTGCCTCCTCCCGATTATGCCCGAAAACTTAACAACTCTTTATCTCCAAATACCAAAGGCACATACTCAATTTTATTTTGATATGTCAAAGGGTATGACCTGTACAAACTCCACAAAAATAGTGGAATAGACACCCACCCACCCACAGACATCAAAACGCGTAAATCCGACGAAATCCCGACCTCGATTTTTTTCATGATTATTATACTTTACCTTATACTACGTATGGTAAAGTAAAAACTAAAAATACTTAAATTCAAATGAGGTTCCTTGAATGATAGGGAAACAATTCAACGCCTTCAGCCCTGAAAGAGTGCTGGCGATTATGGGGGGCTTCGTGAACATTGACTTAGTTGTCTACAATCAGAAACCCATAAGAAATGGGTGTAAAGCGCAGTTTTGAAAAGAGATTTATTATAAATATAGGGAGGACTAATTCCTTAATGGTTCCCTTTTTGACCCCCTTCCGTCCTAAATTATTATAGACAACCGATTTGTAATTTACAGCAACTTTATTTTCATTGAGACGCCCTATTACCAGCCTTTACTTTTGACTATCGACTGGCTACTGTCGGCCTTTTTTTCTAGAAATTGCAAGCATTTGTTCATGTTTCTGCCCGTATTCCGTCGGCCTCATCCAGGCACAGTCTGCAAGTATCATATTCTTTGATTTCCATCTATTAGTAATGTAGGGAGAGTATGGAAGTAGACCGCCTCCTTCCGCTCTTAATGATTATACAGAACCAAATTGTAATTATGGCAACCCCATTTTCCTTGAGTCACATGCTATCAACAGTCTTTACTTTTGACTTTTGATATTTTAGACTGTCGACTGGTAACTTTCGGCTTTTTTTCTCATCACGCTGTCCCTAGTAATTGGTAGTTTGTCCTAGGTTTAGATGCTCCAAGGCGTTCACATTTAACAAATGTTTGCCCTTAGTCCTATGCCTTATGCTAGCCAGTGCTAGACATTCACACATAATGTGCGCTACCGTCTCAGCCTCTTCCAGACACACTCTACAAGTATGATCTTCTTTATTTTTCATCTTGGCTAGATGATACTTGAAGTTTCCATTAACGCATTTATCCAGCTTAAGGTACTTCTTTTATAATTAAGCACCTTACTGGTCTTTCTGCCAAGGGGCTCTTTAAGCATCACTTGAGCTTGTCTATATGTAGTAGCCTTCCTGCACCTTTTCAGGTTTAGTGAGTTCACCCATTATTCTGATCCAAAGAAATTCTCAACAGATCCCCATTTCGATACTTGGTCTGCTGCTTCATCCCCAGCTGTGCCTATATGTCCTGTAACCCACATCAACGTAATCTCATTAACCGAGGAACATCTGTTAAGTTTTAAAATACATTTCAGTGCTAGATTGCAGAACAAGCTCACCTGTCTCATGAGTTTTATAACCGACTGCTTGTCAAGTGAAATGAGAATCTTTCTTCCATCCATCCGATTTTCCAGCAGTTGATTCATAGCATGCAGCAACCCGAGCAACTTTGTATGGTAAACGGAGACTATAGGACAGATTTAGCTCAGCTAAGTCTTCACCTGCTCCTGTTCTGCTGTCCATAAAAGAACCATAGGTAAAAATGGTGTATAACGCCTTTTGAAATGAGTGTCCGTTGCTGTCTTTTCACTGTTTTACTACTACTCATTCTTTCCAACGGCATTTTAGCTTTCCTAACCTCCTTAATAATTAGGTCCAGCGTAATCTTATGGCCGAAGTTCGGCTCAAGGCCAAATGGCATCATTCTTCATACGCAAAGCTGAAATTACTGCGGCCGATCTAATGAATAAGTCCGGCAAATCAAACATTGCTCCAACTGCCTGTGTTGAAGCCATGCTTCTTGCACAATATATACTCATACAAGTCTACGCTTAATTGTACTCTGAGAGGCTTTTGGTCACTAAACCACAGATGCAGAGGTTATTATGGGTCGCACCATCAAATATGAAACCTTTGCCGTGATACCGTACATTGATACAAGGTCCTATTTGCTTTCCGTATCTTCATTAGTCAGTTCTTTAACCAGAGTAATGCTAGATTTTTTTAGACATAACTACATTACATTAATGGGGCGATATATGAACTATGGACATAAATGCCTTTGACAACCTGTCAGTTCGGGCAACAATTAATCACGCACTGCGAATGATTGTTGGGCAAATTGTTGTTCCTTTCTCGGACAACAAAAATAAAACAAATGGAATAAATGAAGGAATAAAACACCAATCGATGAAGAATAAAATGATTTACAAAACATCTGTGTATTTAACACGTGTTTACGTTCAAACTTGCGCTTTCAAAAAACTAAAGGTAAGAACGGAAGCGCCGACAATGACGACTTATTGAATTTAAATGTTACGTGTCGCATGTACCTATTGTGTCATGTTGCTACTGCTTACAGAACAAACAGACATGAAACTCAGATATATATTTACAAACATAAACACATATGTAGTATTTATTGTTGTTTTTGTACCGTATAAGTTTTCAGTATCAAACAACTGGATATAGTTTGACATTAAGAATTTAAATCTTTTTTTGTTGTTGGCACAGTGAATAGTAAAAATTTTCGCATGGAATGGAGAATATATATACTAGATTTATTTTGAAAATTTTGGAGAGCTTCTATCTTCATGTACTGCCATTTAAGACGAGAAGTTTTATGTTTAAGAAACTCTAGGATTGCACAGTGGTGTAAAATCTTTTTCTTTTGGAAATAGTTCGGCAGCTCATGAACCACTTAATGGTTTATCTTTCACCATATTTCTGATTTAGAAAAAGTAGAAATAGAGTGGCAGAAAGGACACACAGAGTCTTGCACTACCCCCGAGTTAATCATGAACTCTTATCTATAACAACTCGTACAGTGCGATCGCTGTGAAAACATGATATAAATCGAAAAAATGTATCACCGACTCCAAAAAAAAATAAGATTTGCTGGAAATCCATCATGCGAAATTGCCTTGGAAATAACCACAGCCCCCAACTTACCATAGTGATACCATTTTTCCTAAAGCCATGCTGGCGTTCGGTAAATAAACTGTTGGACTACAAGTACTTTAGAAGATGAAAATTATTTATACTTTCCCTTACTTTAGAAAATACAGATCAAATTGCAATTGAGCGGTAATAATAAAGGTTGTTAGCCTCACAGTTTTTTATTAGAAATTCACCAGCATTACACAAATTGCTGAAAAGAGTTGGTAAGGTAACGCGCTTAAATCTAAGAGCACTTTGTGAAGACCAGTGCCGGAATCCTATCCGACAGAGAAAACTGGTTGATATTAAAATCTGCTGGCGACCTTTTTTTGTCATCTTTTATTCTTCTTTTCTTTAATTGTTTCCGACAAGCTTTGGCTTTCGCCCCTTACGTGGCTTCATTGTTAGTCTTGTTCAGTTACCTTTAAAACGTGGCAATAGTACGAACTATCCTCATGTACGTTTTTACTTTTTTTTAATTTTTTGTATCTAGAAGTAAAACAACAGTTGTGTAATGATGTATCGCGTAAACACACCCATAACATTAAACATTCATTTAGAAATATGTTTATAATTCTCATTTGCTTTGTACCAAAATAAAAAGGTTGCAAAACAAACGGCATGTTGCGATTCCCACAAGACGGGCAATTATAGTCTTGGACATCATACTTGCATACGGATAATGGATTAACCAGTTGATATTTTTGAGACATATCTGACATTGTATGATAAATTATCTCAGTGGCTTCGGCTGAATGTTCCCACAGCGGTCTTTCGACTAAGGGTTCCCACAGCAATATCAGCTTACTGCTCCTACAACATCTTTGGCTGACAGCTCCCTATGGTAGTATTGTGGAATTTAGTTTAAGCAATATTGTACTTATTTACGAAACTAGGTTAAGAACTTACTTAGTAAACCCGAACCTTCTTGGCGATACAGAAACTGTTGTCATCATCACCAGCGTATCGATCCAGTACACTCGAACCAGTTATTACCCGAACCTGAGTATAGATTAAGTACATTCGAACGAGTTATCACCCGAAGTTGCCCAACGTTGATTCAGTGCACCCGAACCTGTTATTAGACGAATCAGTCGATTTAATGTATTTAAGTCTTAGTTATCTCGTGTTTATTTGAATTGTATTTTAAATAAATTAAAGCCCAACGGAGGGAAAAATCTCTGTGTTTTCACTTAAGTTTTGTGGAAGAGATTAAGTTAACTCAGCTACGACAACACCACATTACAATAGTAGAGTGGGTTGTGACGCTCCACGTTATGCTGGTTAATCTGTATAAAAACAGAGGGCCAGCTGGTATCCTCTCTATACATATATTATCGTCCAAGATTCTATTGCCCCGGTCGGTCTTTAAAAAATTATTTCTTTTCGATAGTTTTGTTTAGACAGCAAGCTTCCTCTAGGAGAAGATATGACTATCATTTCTGCTACTATATACCTTATAAATCTTAGCAGACAACTGAATTTGAAATATAAAAAATTTGTAGTTAAACGTTTTTTTATCGACACTGTAATAAACAGTCAGACAGACAATCATACGGCCTGCTAATCGGGCAGTCAACTAGACAGGCTTGCATACAACCAAACAAACAACCAACCAACCAACCAAGCAATTCAACGGGTTAGTCAGTAAATTAAACGAAGAAACAGGAGGACAGTTACAGGGTCTTAACTGCTCCTTGTTCATAAATTAGAAATACATATTCATGTGGAACACTTTAATGTTTGCATGTTTCATGCAATATTTTCAAGTGTCCTTCATAAATAAATTTGTATTGATGCTTTTGTTTATTTATTTATTTGGTTTGGTTTGGTTTTGTTTATTGCCTTGTCCGTCCGTCTGTCCGTCGGTCCGTCTCTCCATCAGCTCGTTATTGTGTGAAATGCTATTTTTCTTGGGTTTTTGTTTGTTTAGTGGTTGCTATAATTTTGTGTGTAAATGTGATAGTAACCAAAACTATAAAGGTTTGACACTTTGACACTTTAAGGTAACACGAAGGCCTGGAGCTTTAAGCAAAGAAACGATGATATAAAATGAATTGTAATGGACACAATATGTGACCATGATATCTAGGTTTGTCAAAGATTTCAGTTAGCCACGAAATTCAATAAATAATATTACTTGCATTTCAAAATAAAAGAACAAAGAAACATAATTTTTTACTTCGAAAAATAATTTTTTTCTTCGAAACTCTCCACACGCGTATTGTTGTTCATTAGTGTTTGACGTAATGAGCCGTCATCACAGAACATTGAGGTAAATTTGGCGTCTCTATGTCTCTTGTATGGTTGCGTGTTGATAAACGCTACGAAATTTGTTTCAATTTTCTTCACAAGTCAACAAATTTTAGATGACATTTCAAATCCTTCCTTCAGTCGCTCGTAGGTATGAAAACGGAAATGTTTTATTTTTTTAGGTTGATTATTTTTAACATTAATTGGCTCTTTTGTTAGGTTATTATTTTTTATTTTATTTTCATTTCAAGTCATTAAGGAAATAATTGAATTTATGAGTCTAATTATTTTAATTCCCAGTAAATTGAGTCATTATTATGTGATGAAATCACGAACGGCTATGTAGAAAGAACAGGTGTTGATTGTGTTAAAGGCTTGTGGTTAAGGATATATTTTTCCTGAGGGCCCTTAAAGCCCTTACTGTAAAGAAGATGTAGAGGAGACCTAATACTCTCCTAGTAGGGCAGACTTGTGAGAAGAAGAATAGTTTTTAAAACTACAAAAAGCAAAGGCCTAAAAAAATACTCTTTTAATCCGTTTTAAAGCTTTGTTTTTGTTTATTGGATTAGAACTATGATATAATAGCAGTAAAAAAATAAAGTTTATATATGGCAACCCAAACTTTATCGGAGTTTCAGCCATAGAACTAAACGGAACTCGTGACACTGCAAACATATGCTTCAAACATTTATATGCTGTACTAGCTGTGCCTGACAATATTTTGTTTGATTTTGCTTTCAAATTAATCCTCACCAAATTTTAAGACTCTTATATAAAGGTACCCATCCCTGGATGAAATTCTAAAATTTATTAAAAATTCTAAAATTCTAAAAATTATTGTAAAGCTCTGTAAAAAGTGTTTAAACTATTTTAATAACAATGTAGTTCCACAAAGTAAAAATACAAATCAAATACAAATATTATTCAATTGGCTATTTGGCAGTAAGTAATTCATATTTTGTGAATATTTTAAAGCAGTGCCATCTGTTGCCCAACCGTGTTTAAAATATCCCGCCTTCAATTCATTCTGTCATTATTTTAAAATAGCGCCATCTGTTGCGAAACCGTTCCCGGTTTCAAAAATAAAAGGTTCCTTAAAGTATGCAGTTCTTTCAAAACGTTAAAAAAAAATTCGATACTTTTACTGCTTTTACTCCACTTTCTCCTCGAAATAAAACATTTTTGCTGAAAAAAGTATCCTTTGTTGGAATCAAGATACTAAGGTACATCCTCACAAAATTTTGTTAAGATTCATCCAGCGGTTTTGACAGAGAGATGTATAAATTGAACTGGCTACTGAAGACAGCAGTGATCGATCTTTTTAGTTCAGATCACTTTACTGAACTATGTAGGCTCTTTAGTTCTTTTTGAGTTCAATTGCTCAGTAAATCAGTTATATTTACCATAATAATACATCTTCTATAAAAATTTCAAGAACCTACCTGTTATGGTTCGAAAATGGGTCATACATATGCAATATACGTCACTGTTAGAAGACTTTTTAATTTTTAGTATTTTTTTCTTATATCAGCCGTAGCTATACATATTATGTGAAAATTTAAAAAGTATATGTACATCGTGCCGTTCCAGAGATGGAAGACTCTGACAGATGGACGGACAATGTAGCGAAAAAATAGGGTTACGTTTTTACCCTTTGGTTGTGGAACTCTAAAAATTATAGTTTTTAATACTATCGTTTCTAAGTTTAATTTTGAAAGACTCCTAAAATCATTCAAGCATTAGCAATCAAAAGATTGTGCAATAAAAATTTAATGATAAATCATCATTGTGAGAAATCCGAAATAATATGAATTAAAAGCTGGTGTATCTAACAACTATGCTAATGAGCTGACGTTAACTAATGAGCAGAACTGAACTAAGGAGCTGTGATTGAACAAGGAGCTGAATTTAACTAAAACGCTGAATTTAACTAAAGAGTAGAATTTAACTAAGGAGCTGAACTGAACTAAGGAGTTGAACTGAACTAAGGAGCTAAACTAAACTAAGGAGCTGAACTGAACTAAGAAGCTAAACTAAACTAAGGAGCTGAACTGAACTAAAGAGGTGAACTGAACTAAGGAGCTAATATGAGCTTAGTGTGATAATCAGCTCACTTACATCTGTTGAGCGATTAGTTCAACTGAACTATGTAGGCAGTGCTTCCTACTCATCAGAAGAGCAAGTTTTTTTTCTCGTATTTTATTTATTGTATGAATATGAATGTATTTGAATTAACTATAGGTGTCTTAGGTCTATAATAAAAAGAAATATACTTGTTTAGTCCAGCCAGTTTTAGATCTAAAATTGTATGTCTCTGATAGCTACTATCTATTGCGGGTCATCCCTTTTATGTAAGGTCTAGAGAACCATTATTCCTACTTTTTAGCCAAATGTAACCACGATCATTTAGGAAGCTTCGGGACAGATTTGGATTCGTTTCAAGCTCCTTTAACTATGTTACTGCAATGTTTCGCTATTTCTACTTTAACAGATGACAAGTTTACACGTTGGTGAATGTTGGGGTTTGTTATATACCAGGGAGCTTAGTTGCTCTTAAAGGGGCTATAACAATATGGCACCTTTAAAATTTTGAGATTGCTAGCTGAGGCAGTAGCCCATAATTAAATTCCATAACACCAAATTGATTTAAGGATCGATTTGTACAGTAGGAGTTTTCAATCTAAGCTGAGGTAGAGGGTAGTGCCAGTTTATTTGGACTGCTTTTAACTTCATTTGTATTAATTTTGATTCTATATTACTTTTCCAAGTACATATACCGAAGTATTTGACTTTAGAAAGTTGTTTTTGTTGTGGTTGTAACTTTAACTGCTGCTGTCGGAAGTTCTTTCCTGGGAAAAAACTTCCGTTTGATACAGCTGTTGCTGAGTTGACAATCTTTGGCCGAGTGAGACTCCTGTCGTTCCGGAGCGAAGATCCAATTGTCGTGGAAACGTTAAAAAGTTGTGGTATCATTTGGTTATCATTTTGGTGACTATGCAGTGAGAACATTTTATGACTACATTTTAGTTCATTCGCCGGGAAAGCGGTACTAGGAGACTATGTCTGGAAAGACGGCAGCACTTATTATGTGTGTGTGAATGTCCAGCACACTGAACTTGCTTTACGGAAAAATATTGTGATACGTAGCTAAAAATAACAGTAATACATTTAAGGTTTTTGTAAATCGTTGCTTCCGCAGCGCTACTGTCTTAAAGGTGTCAGTCACACATATATATTGAAATACTCTTCGAAATTGTGGGTGCTGTATTTTAAGCACTACTAAGCATATGTCTATACAGTTTCAAAATTAATGTGCCTACTTGACAACAGGAGCGTTGCAGCACTGTTCTATAAATAATTTGGGCAATTGCAGAGTTGCCAAAAGAGAATCTTTTCTCTATTCCCTTATTTCACCGCCTATATATATATCTATCTATCTATTGATTTTCCAAAGAAAGTAACGCAATTAACTAGATTGATATGCCTTGGTTTTAACTGGATTCAGATTCAAATTTGATTATTTTTTGAATTGATTCAATTAAATAATTAATTAAGAAAGGTTAAAATAATATTCTAATTAAATAAGTAATTGAATTAACTAACAATTTAATTAAATACGTATCCGAACCTAATTAAAACCTTTAATTGGTGAAAATAATTTTTCCTGTATATTTAATGCTTTCGCGAAAGAAATTACTGATTGTGAGTGCTTCGTGCAGCAGAGACATAGTTTTGGTTTGAATTATTCTGAAGTGCTTCAAACAAAAGAAATCGATGCCCTAGTCCTTCCCTAGGATTTCGTAATGTTAAAATGCGCAACGTTTGCATCATACATTTGGATTATGTTTCGAGTACACAGAGGAAATAATTATCATAAGAAGTAATAATTTGAAAATACCTTGCTAAGAAAGAAGGGCTTCAAAATATTCACAATGTTTTTCGCGTAATAACAATCCGTACAGATCACTAATAACACCTGGTACTAAAAAGTGACCAGACATCATCATGACAACACATCTCCACAAACTAATTATTCGCAGCACAAAACATGATCCAATTTTTTTTTTCTCCCTTTTAATAGTATAAAATTACTGTTAGCTGGGCGCTCGCATGAAATCTAAAACAATTTGTGAGTTTTACATGCTCACATGAACACATAATCACATCTTGATGATGTCGCCTAATGGAAGAACACGCGTCAACAGCATTCAACTCAAACACCTCAAACATTAAAATACTGGCGCCCCAATGGCACATGCATTCAGGACAGTAAGTCGTTCGTTCTCATTCATATTCGTATTGCAAAATAACAAAAAAAAAAAAAAAAAACGTAAATTGAACTCAATTCATATTCGTATATGCGAATACGAATATGCGAGTGCTGGTATTTGGTGTAGATACAAATACCAGTACTTTGATGCCAACATTTACAAATAAATGTTCGTACATTTTGCATGATTGGAATATAAAAAACTGTTTGTTGTCTAGAGCAAATATGAATTATGCTCCTACAGATGTGTAATGTTAATAATATGCGAGGGAAGTATTTATTTCAGAAGAAACTTGGAATTATCTAAACATGTCAGAAGTAAAAAAAAAATATATTTATTTCAATTTCATTTCGAATTCCATATCGAAGATCAGAAGATCATTTGTAGTACTGATCATTTTAACGTTCACAACCCATCTTGGATTCGCCATTCGAGCAAAACATTTAAGGTCAATCTGTTGTGTACGAATAACTAGATTGTCGACCCAATGCGATCTTAATGACGATCGTGTTGGGTATTCTTGGCCGACAATATCAACGGGCCTTTCCCATAGACAAATACCCAACGATCTTTCATGTAGAAGTTTACACTATCCTAATCTGCGCCAGGGAATGTTTAAGGATAAAGACAAGTGATAAAAAAATATATTTGGTGTCGGACAGCCAAGCTGCGCTAAAGACCTTAACCCTATATGAGCTTAGGACTATGGTAGTCATGGATTATAGGACATCTCTAAATGAACTCAGTTCAAACAATAGGTTAACTCTACACAGATAAAGTCTTTGGCACCTATTAAAGGTTTTAATTAGTTTAAAATTAAAGTTAAAACAATTGTTTAATTGATTCAAATATATATTTGTTTAAAACAGAAAAAAATTTTCTATTTAAACAAATAATTAAATCAATTAATTAAATAATTAATTAAATTTGAATCTAAAACTAATTAAAACTTTAATCGGTGCAAATATTTTTTCTTGCGTATGCTGGGTTGCCAGTCGTGAGAGTCATGTTGGTAATGATCAGATGTGATGTTTAGCCAACCAAAGGGGTCGATGTAGATTTCTAGGTCCAGAATCTTACTTTGGCATATCCAATGATTATACTAAGGAAAAAACTGATTCATAAGCCGAAGCAGAGTTCTCTCATCTTTGGAAGCTTTAACAGGGTTCAGACATGCAATATGTTTTGCCGTGTTATCTCTGTGTACATCCCAAAGACTACTATCACGCAATAAGAGTGACTTAAAGCTACTTACCATCCATTCAATTTAGGAAACAGTGAGATCAACTGTGAGTTGCATGATGAGATTTTGAAACACGTACTTTTTGCGATTCCAGCCTTGGGGTCTAGTAGAGCAAAATTCCTAGAAGTCTCTCTATTGTATCCAGGGGATATGAATGATTTCTCACCGTATAAGATTATTGGCTTTATCCTTAGCCTACAACTAGCACGCGGAACATAAAGCACGTACAAAGATCCTTTGGGTCGAAAGAAGATTTTATTCCCTATAAGCTCTGAAAAGAAATACGCAATAATCTTGTATGCAACAAGAACAACATTAATATTCGATTTTGTTACAATGATGAATGAAAGAAACAAACAGCAAAGAACGTTGCTAAGCCTGTACTATTCATCTCGATGCGTTCTACTTGACTTAGGCGAAGGCTATTTTATTGGTTGTTTTTTTAGCTGCATGAGAAATATCGATATTGATAACTATTACCAGAACAACGCCATAGTTATTGATCGTTTTCTCACTAATTTTACACTTCGAGATTCAAAACCAAGAGAATATTAATGCAGTAGTGCAAAGTATTATAGACGCCAAAATGGCGATTCATCGTCGCCGTTTGCGTCGCATATTTGCTGAATGGGCTCATTTGAAACTGGCCGAAGATGCGCATTTTTTGAAAGAATTCTATTCCATTTTGAATAAATAGTTACTCCAATAAGCAATATTTTCACCATTACATGCGACACTATCGGTCCTTATTTTCTTCGAAATGAGCAAGGAGCGTCCGTTATAGTAAATGGTGAGCGGTATCGAGTCATGCTGACTGAATTTTAGTTTTGAAAAACAAATCAGTTAAAGATCAACAACACTTCTTCTTCTTAATTTCTTTAACTACCAATGGAGCATATAGAACCTCAACGTAGCTTTGCTATTTTCTTCTATCTCGAGCAGTTAATTTTGCTCGGTTGAAATTGTATCCCATTTGTTTCATATCACTTTCGTTAGTTCGTCTCCATATATGTTTTGGCTTTCCTCATTTTCTGCTACCTTGCGGGTTCCATTCTAGAGCTTGTCTACATATTTCCGTTGATGGTTTCCGCAAGGTATGACCTATCCAATTCCATCGTCAATTTTTGATTTTGACATGTATTGCGATCTGGTTGCAGCCCTTGCGAAGTTTTGTTATTTCTTTCCCATAGAACACCTTCCCGTGTGTGGATAGGGGAACGTTTTTGCTGTTGAATACCGCAAAAATAAACTATGCGGCCCGAACCTAAAAAATATGCAAACGCTGCGTCTGTACTCGCAGCGAGCGGCTACAAGAGATGTCTGTTTCCAGAGGAATGGCCTGTCTATATTGTGTGTAACCACGTGATGGCTGAACTCGTTAGACCCAGCTTATGCTTGTAACATATCGCTGGAACGCAGCTTTAGTAAATATTTCTTTCAAACCAGCAAAATATTGAGTCTCCAAGTGGTCGACTGTGATTCATCACACGTAGCATGGACATATGATTTGGAGGTTTAAAGCCCATGTTTAGAAATTAATATACCTACAATTGAAACCACAACAAACCGCAGAAATTTTACTCATAATTTGTATCAAGGACACTTGATTCTTACAAATCAATTTGGTGACAACCAGCGTTGCCACAAAGTAAAATATTTTGCTACCAAAGTTATCTCTAAAATCTACCAAATCCTACCAAAACGTAAAAAAAACTACCAAAATTTTTTTTTATAATTAATTAATTCTATCCTTTATATTGTCAACTGCACAACATTTTTTACTTTGATTTTATAATGGCGTTCATGATTCACTATCATACTCAGTCGTACGATCTTTTGAGTAGTACAAAATTCATTCAGATTTGTTTGGGGATGAATCGTACGATCATGTAGGATAGTGATTCCTGGCCTTTATTACGTTTTCTTTCATTCGTAAGTAAATAAAGAGCACATTTAGAAATAGGATTTCCGATTGTTTTAGTAATTTCTTTAGAAATTTTTCAGACCTCTTATTGGAAAATAATTTTAACATTCAAAATGGACAAACAATTTTTTCTATCAAAAACGCAGAAAAACTGGAACAAACCAATCAAACTACCGAATCGTTCATAAATAAAAAAAAAACTACCGATTTTGGTCCGATCAGACCAAAGTGGCATCCCTGGTGACAACTAAGAAAAAATGCACTATAAATTCGTGCTTGGATTACGTCGACCTTTGTAGGGTTATTACTCCTAAATCTCTTTACCTACCAACCTCCCACCCTCCCTTTGCTTCTAAGGTCCCCCTCCTGCAAATCTGAGATCATCTTAAATTTTCTTGATATTGATTTTTTGTGACCAACATTTCTCGGAGCAAAATACATAATTTGTTATTGAATTTATCACATGACCCTCGCAGAATGCCAAAGTGTAGTTAGTGATACTACGGTTGTGCAGTTTAATACGAATAAATATTTTTTTTCTCTGGGGTTGTTCATCAGCTCCATCATCCTCATCATTGTCATCATAAAATATCAAGCAATTGTGACCGTTTCTTTCGTCTTTAAAAATATTTTGCATTTAGGTTATTGTTGTTGTTGTTGTTGCTGCTGTTGTTGCTGATGAACACAATGACGATGATGATGGCGATTGGTCTTGGTGGATTTATAGTTATCTGTTTGTTGTAAGTAGTTTCATTTGCAAGTTGCAGTAGTAGTAGCGCAATCATCAATGGATCATTTGCATTAAATAAGACAAAAGTTCATGTAGCAAAACGAATATTTAAACGATAAGAAAGTTTAGTCTACTCCAACCGTGCACAACAGCAACAAAATAAACTCCCCATTATACGATAAAAATGGGTAAAAACAAAAAAAGAAACAAAACAAAACAAATGCAAAATAATACGAATGAGCGTTGACTACGAAACTCAATCTGAATGGCAGTGGTGTGACTGTCTGTCTGTATGTCTATCTGTGTGCTTTTGGACGCTTGGATGCTTGCTTGCATGCATCCATCCAGTAATCTGATGCAATACGAGTACAAATTACCACAATAAAGAATATTACAAGAAGCACTATAATGTTTGCATTTATTTTTTGTTTCGTTCTTTCTCTTTAACTGCACAAATTTAATGTTTCATGCATGTAAAATTTTTATACGATTTTTGTTTAAATTTTCAAACCAAAAAAAACACAAGAATTTACAACAAAAATGAAGGTAACATTCGCATCTCGAACATTGACGACAACTACTGTGTAGAGAGGAGCAAGCAAGCAAGCGAGGAAGGCACCATATCAAAATCGACAGAATACAAGTTGTGTTGGTTGTAATTCTTTCTTTATGTCTATGCCGGACGGACGGACGGACGGACGATCGTTATTATGCCCCTGTTTGTATTCATGCTCATGTTCTTCATGTATTTTTTCGGTTAAATACTGCATGTTTTTTTTTTTTTTGTTTTAAAAGACCACCGCTTGTACTTGTATTTGGGGGAAAGAATTAATGTGAATAAAATAAATTTTTGCATGCAGAGTTGGATTTTTTCAAACTTCATTAAGCTGGGCTTAATTACTTTGTAATAGGGGGAATTAAAATTTATAAAATAATAGACAACAAGGCCCAATTAAAGAACAAAAAATTGCTTTATGGCATCCTTGGTTTTAAGAGCGGCAACACAGAAAGATTCTTAATTACTGAAGGAAGCCTAACATAAATACTCTATTAGGTCTAATAGGCTTCTAATAGGCAGGCAAGATTCTTAATTACTGAAGGAAGCCTAACATAAATACTCTATTAGGTCTAATAGGCTTCTAATAGGCAGGCAACAGTTACGTGTATTCGTGATACGTATTTGCTGCAGTATATCTGGCCGTATGGGTACTAATCCGTTTAACCACTGGGTGGATACCATGCCCGTCACCAGCGGTCCTATGCATTATGACTATCAATTCGATACCATGATTTTGGTCATGGCATCCCCTTTGATTTGTAGGGAAGCCGATTTAAAACTCCACCCAATCTTTACCCCCGAGGGCAAATGCTTTGACGCGGTTCACTCGGGGTTCCTAGAGCCTAAATCTTGAAGAAAAGGTCTGCAATAAAAATTGCGGGTCCTCTTCGAGGCCCGACCAGTGCCCGAAGGACTGGTACCACGGGAATCGGTGGCCGCACAGAGACTCCCCTGTCTCTGTGACCGGTTATTGGTGAGGTCCCCGTGGTGGTTGTGGTTTAAGATCGATGTATGCAAGGTGGATGCATTGTTGATCAAAATGTGCTGTTGCATTCTTAACAGAAGGAGTTTGGATAGTCTCCAAACCCCTAAGTAAGAGGTATAATGTGGTTCTAGGCTTGCCTTGGAAAGGCTTGCCATATTATATAAATTGCTACTCATTGTGACTGTATCAAATTATGTACAAATTGCGATTGGTGGCAATCGTAATATATATAAAATACTACACAATGGGGGCGCTAGTCTACGTCTTTATTTCACTCGGTGTTTAGAGCACCGTGGGATAAACCACCGTGGCAGGAGTCCACGTTAATCTAGAACACATCCACCCAATCTTATGATCACCGCAAAGCAATGCAACTCCACAGTGAGCTTGCCCTCCTTGCGGTTTGAGTATAAAACATAGGGCCGCACCATTGACAGGACTGGCAGCAAGATTCCAGGGTACCAGATTAAAGACTCCGGTTAGATTTCGTATCCGAGGTTACTACCAGTTTGACGCCTAAAAGCCAAAGACTGGTGGCCCACCCAGCTATGAGCACTGAATTAACAAGTTGTAGTTAGTATTATGTGTTTTACATTTTACATTTCTTATTTAAATCTTAAAGGCGAAATCGCGGTGGGTCAATATTTTAAGATAAAAATGTAGGAATATTATTATAGGCTCATGATTATTAAAATGCAAACACATATAAATATCTTTCAAATTGCCTGAGGGAGGTGTAACTCTTAAAGTTAGCACTAATAAAACATATGGTCAATGGCAGTCCCAACATCTATTTTTCTGATATGTAAATTCTGTTTACAATAGTAAAGGGTGTTTTTTTTTATAGAGGTATAGAACTTTAAGTTGCAATAAAACAACGATGGATTATTCGATTGACATGAATTTTATTTATCCGAAAGATAAAATTGTGGCATTACACTTTAACTATGATTTCTGGCATATGACCGCCACGGCTGGCGCGGCGGATGTAGTCCAATCTGGACGTCCAATTTTCGATGACTTTTTCCAACATTTGTGGCCATATATCGGCAATAACACAGCGTATGTTGTCTTCCAAATGGTCAAGCGTTTGTGGCTTATCCACATAGACCAATGACTTTACAGAGCCCCACAGAAAGTAGTCTAGAGGTGTTAAATCACAAGATCTTGGAGGCCAATTCACAGGTCCAAAACCTCAAATTAGCGGTCACCAAACGTGTCTTTCAATAAATCTATTGTGGCACGAGCTGTGTGACATGTTGTGCCGTCTCGTTGAAACCACATCTCCTGAACATCATGGTTATTCAATTCAGGAATGAAAAGACCCCTGTCTCCCAGTTTTGCCCAAAGTCCTCCAGGTTTTTTTATGGGCCCTCAAAGATGTCATTTTTGCAAAAAAATGATTATTTACTCAAGCTCATATTTTGCAAACGGTTTGGAATTTTGTTATAAAAAAAAACCTGGAGAACTTTGGGCAAAACTGGGAGACAGGGGTCTTTGTTTTGGTCTTTTATCACGTAGTGGTGTCCGTATATGGTTATTTTTTTCCGTGTTGCACTGTGTTGCCAAACGAAACTGAGAATAAAAAACTTGACAGCTGTTAAATCGGTCGCCATCTTGAAAAGTAATGCATCTTAAGGTTCTATACCATTATAACAAAAACACCCTATATATATCACAGCACCCTCCTTCGCCGGTATTAGTCTAGAGCACTAAATCGCCGTCGAAGTAAAATAATTAATAAAATGGATATACCAAGGCGAATCCATAGTAAGGGATTGCAGTGGCGAAAAAGCTCATCATATGTATGAAAGCGAAAAGTCAACCTCCCTATAAACAAATTATAAATTTTTTTTTTATATATGGACAACTGCAAAGGAGCCGAAAATTCCTAAATTCACTCGTGCAATCACCTAGTATTAATTCGCCTTTGGCTATACTAGTTTCAAATTAATACGTCTACATAACAATAGAGGCGCTGCAACACTGCTCCAAAAATAAACATAACACGTGCATTTGTAGTGTTGACGAATAACCATCTATCTTATCTACTCCTATCCCTTTCCCAAAGAAGTAACTCAATTAATAATATAATTATTATATTAAACACATCATCATTTAAACCAAAATACCAGCTCTGTCTCACAGTGGATTTACACAAATAAAATGTTTTCTTTTTTTTTTTTTTGTTGTTTAACAACAACAATGACGGTTTGTACAAATAAAATCTTGAAATGAACATGGATATATGCATCGATATATTTACTCATAAATATATGCATCGATTTTTACTAAAAACACATTTATGAACCATGTGAGGAGTGAGTAAAAGTGACTTGTATGGTTGGTTGTATGTCAGTCAGATTGAAAATCACAACAACAATAGCAACAAAAATAAGATATTTTTTAAAAAAGAAAGAAGCATGTCTTTCAACGAAAATAAGCAAATTATTGTGTAATGAAGCGCAAGAACATCAAATTCATCATCAAACCAACATCGACCGACAGCAACAGCAAATTGCTCAGCCATTAAACGAAATGTACAAGAAGAGAATCTTCTCATACTCCAACTTAGTAGCAGCACTAAAAAATTTGTTTAAAATAATTACTGAAACAAATTTCAGCAATTTAAGCACCAGCACCAGCACCAGCACCAAACAAGCAGTAGTATCTAGTCTATGACTTTTGAAGTTCTTCGTCTTGAGGTGAACAAAAAAAAAAAAAAAAAAAACACTCTGTTAGAAGAGTTGTTTGCTAAATGGAATGAATGGTGGGAATTTAAAGCGTTTTCTAAAGTAGCGATACAACAAGTTTAACAATTTTTACAAGAATTAAACAATTTAAAGTTATTTGTTTTTTTTCTCAAGTTGGATATCATGCAATTTATTCCGCAAATACATTTCCATTAATCGCTGTCACATTCGAAAATCTGTTGAATCTCTTAGACGAGTGAGTTGAAGTTTATGTGTTTTAGTTTCATCAAAATTAAATGACTGAAAATCTAAAATATATTTATTTTTTTAGTTTAGTTTAATAATGCGTAGGTGGCTGGCTGGCTGGCTGACTGTTTACAAAATTTTGGATTTTAATTTTCTGCTCTTATGCCTTCGTAGGGCATTTGTTGATGTTTATACGAATACTGGCTATGAGAGCATTTTATTTGATGATTTGATACTTTCATTAGGTTTTCAACACGGCGTCAACATTTCGGCCTTATAAAATATATCTTTTGACAATTACACGTTAAATTAGAACTTAAACTAAAACATGCTTAATTAATTTCTGAAATATTAATAACTTCCTGTCAATTGTAGCTGATTTTAAATAATAAAAAAAACTGTAAACAAATTTTAAAATTTTAAGAACTAAAGAAAAATTTAGTATCTTTATATTATAAAGGGTCCGCGATCTGTGGAACAAGATTAACGTGAGTACCTGCCTACTCGGCCTAACCTCACGGTGGCCTTACCACCGAGTAAAACTTAGGCGTAGACTAGCGCCCCCATTGTGTAGTATAACAACACTTTACGATTGCCACGAATCGCTTTTTGTGTGTGATACAGTCACAATGAGTAGCAATTTATATAATATGGCAAGCCTTTCCAAGGCTAGATCCACATTATAACCTCTTGCTTAGGGGTTTGGAGACTATCCAAACTCCGTCTGTTGAGAGTGCAACAGCACACTTGATCGACCTTGCACCTTACCTACATAAATCGATCTTAAACCACAACCACCACTTGTACCCCCGAAGGGGACCTCACCAATAACCGGTCACAGAGAGGATAGGCTCTCTGTGGGGCTACCGATTCCCGTGGTACCAGTCCTTTGGGCACTGGTCGGGCCTCGAAGAGGACCCGCAATGTTTATCGCAGGCCTTTTCTTCCAGATTTAGGCTCTAGGAATCCTAGCGTCTGGTGCCCCTAGTTTCCCCGAGTGAACCGCGTCAAAGCATTTGCCATTATTGCAGTGACAATTGGAACCCCCGGGGGTAAGGGTCCGCGATCTAACGTTTTTTTAACTAGTGCTTATTTCGTGAATGGTAAGACTTAGCTCATGTCTGATTTGACAGATAATTAGTTTTAGCCTTCCGCTGAACGAATATGGTTGTGTATACGCTTGAACAACGGTGGGAAATATTGATTTACAGAAGATGCCGATTTTGCCAAAAAAAATCATATTTTCAGATGAAGCTCATTTTGATCTTGGCGGGTATGTAAACATGCAAAATTGTCGCATTTGGGGCACAGAAAACCCGCACGCATACATTAAAAAGCCGATGCACCCAAAAGAAGTCACTCTTTGGTGCGGATTTTGATCCAGAAGCATAATTGGGCCAGTTTTCTTCGAAAATGAGCAAGGACTGGCCGTTACAGTCAATGGCGATCGTTATCGTGCCATGTTGAACGAATTTTTGTTCACAAAAATTGAAGAGGAGGATATTGGCAACATTTGGTTTCAACAGGACGGCGCTACATGTCACTACATGCCGAAGCTACACTTGATGTTTTGCACCCTGTTTTTAAAGATAGCTTTATCAGCCGCAGAGCTGATGTCGTTTGGCCAGCTCGGAGCTACGATTTGACACCGTTGGATTATTATTTGTGGGGTGCCGTCAAAGATAAGTGTCACGTCGACAAGCCAGAGACAATTGACGCTTTAAAGGACAATATTCAGCTGCATACAATAGATAATGTGCATGGCCAGCCGAGGCAGCCATATGAATGAAATTATTTTCCATTACTAAACGGAAGGATTTTACTTTCAAATAAAAAAAGAAATTTGAGAAAATATTCAGTAGTTTTTTTTTTTGCATTTAAAAAAAAGGAATTTGGCGGACTCGTTACCAACACGTTGAGGGAGTCCAGACAATATTTTGCTCGATTTTGCTTTGATAGTGTTCCACACCAATTGTAAGACTCTTAATTTTATAGTGCTTCAGTTATGGTATTTATGTATTTAGTTTATAAATTTATAAAAAATTCTAAAAATTATTGTAAAACTCTGTAGGAGGTGTTTAAAATATTTTAATAACAATGTAATTCCACAAAGAAAAAAAGAAAAATTTTATTCAATTGGCGCTATCTGTTGCGCAATTTTGTTTAAAATATCCCATTGTCTAAAATAAAAGGTGCGCAACCGTGTTTAAAATATCACAGTTTTTAAAATATCCCGCTTTCAAAAATATCCCAGTTTTATACCGAATATTTCAGTAACTTTAAACTGGAAATTGCGTACTTTCACTGCTTTTTCTCCACTTTCTCTTGGAAATGAGATATTTTTGAGGAAGAAAAGTATTCTATATTGGAATCAGGATGCTAGGGTACCTCCTCACAAGATTTTGTTAAAATCCCTCCAGTACTTTTTACGTGATGCGAACGCAAATGAAAAGCAGACAGACAGACGGATATGAGTTAATATTTTATTATATGTTTAGACTAGCTATTCTCGGTGCGCTTCGCTACAATAAACACTTGGAAGTAAAATGATGTCCAAGCTTAAACACAAAAACACACCTTGTTCTCAGAGTACAAAATTTCAACACTCTACCTATTATAGTTCCCTAGTTTCACGATAATAGTTTTTTACTTTGTACGCTAAAGCACTGCTTGAGCACGAAACATGAAGCTCATAAGACGCTCATTGTAATATTTCATTGAATTCATATCTGTTCATAGCACACAAGTACCAATGAGTAGACAATAATAAACAGCAAGGAACAACGAGCTAAACGCGATGAGCTTGCATGAGTAAATGTTGAAATTAATAAAAATGAACTTAAGCGAGTTAAAGCAGTTTTATGCTTCCAGTATACAAACAGAGTTTTGTAGCAAATACAAAAATAATTTCTTAAAAAAATATACAGCGCAAAAAACCACTAGTATAAGCAAAACGCACTTAGCCTTATCTAAAAGTTATACACAAGTGCTAAACAAAAGACAATGAGTGCTTTGAACATGAGACAAGTAAACACGGCGCTCACTAGTATTGGAAGTTCATCTTACTCGGTCAGCTCATTGAGTTTATGATACGAACAGAGGTTTGTTCACTAATATTATGGCATGAGTAGGCATGTGTTCAGTAAGCTAGTTTGTGTTCGAGTATCATCACTTGCTCATGAGCTTATGAGCACACCCATTTATGAGCTTGTTCACACAACTGTTTATTGTTCGCAAGGTATCACGTCCAGCCAGTTTTTTGCTCGACATTACTAAATTATACAGGGGTTAGGTTGCACGGGTCACCGGCTCCGTGTAGAGGAGAAACCGACTCACTTGGGTCCTTTTAGTGCCGTTGTGACTATACAGGGGTTAGTAGTATATATTTGCAAAACCTTATAAATTTTTACTTTGTATGGGATTTTCCACAACTAGTGTTCCAATCTAGACAATTTTTTGTGAGGCAAGGCATATTAATAAGGGAGTTACTTGTACAAAATTTCAATACTCTAGATAGTTCTCTATTTATACGATATTACTATAGGATTTGTGGATAAGCAGTTGTCCTTAAATAATCATAGTCCAACAGTGCCACGATAGATTGAATGCTAGTGCACTAGTCTATCAATCTGGATGTTGCGTGGTCGCTTAGCGCCAAGGATTCTGAGAGTCCATCTTGTTTCAATATTTGAATATAGACCCGAAACTCTTTGAGGCATTAATTTTTTTTTTTTTTTTATTTCGGACCAGTACTCAGGGGATGACCCCTACTCATGCAAAGCATTGTGCCAGAACTAGGAAATTAGGTTATGGGAAGGAGGATAGAGGGAGTAATGTTTGTGGACATTCGATTTGAATTTTCCAACATTGTAGTTGTCAGGAAAGACCTCTGTAGGAAGATGATTCCACAAGCGAACTGTACGGCTAAAAAATGAATTTTCTCTGTAATGCATTGTGCGATTCACTGGCCAATCGACCACAAATGGATGAGCTCTTAATGTTGTGCGCGAAAACGTGCGGATATCGGGAACTAGTTCCCTAATCTCATCAGAGCACATTCCATTGTAGTAGCGATAAAACAGCGAAACACAACCCACATTGCGTCGATGTTCAAGAGAGTCAATAGAGTTGGATACCCTACTGTCACCTATGAGCTTCTTCGCCCTCTCCTGCACGCGGTCAAGTAGTTCCAAAATAGACTTTGGAGCACCGGCCCATACATGAGAGTTGTATTCCATTTTTGGCCGGATGTAAGTGGTATAAATAGTAAGGAGATCGGATGAGGTGAAATATGTTTTACACCGTTTGAGAAAACCGAGACACTTGAAAGCTTCTTTTGAGACTTGAAAAATGTGCTTAGTCCATCGTACGTCACACTGGATTTTCATGCCAGGAACATCAAGATCTTCTGATTCCTTAATACTTATACCACCCATAATTACAGATGTAGCACCATTTTCGGCCGAACGCCGGTGCGTTAGCATACAACATTGAGTCTTACGAGCGTTAAAGTCGACTCTATTTGCCCGGCCCCAATTAGATATTGTTACGAGATCGTGATTGAGCGTATCATTCATGTTTTGCCGCTTGGCCCCAATCTCTAAAAGGCTCGGCCGTCTGCAGAATGAATACGAATGGCAAATGCTGCTATCATATGCAAAAGAGTAGATAGGATTGGAATTTTGACAGAGAAGGTCATTTAGAAAAATAAGAAACATGAAAAAAAATTCACTTTCGTGTATTTTTTTTAGGGAGAATGAGTTGTGTAATATTAGAGATTCTATTTGGGGATTCCTCTGTTAGAAATAACTCTTGGAGAGCCTTCAATTGCTCATAGATTTTCTCTTGATTCTTCGGTCCAAAATTAGATTTTTGGATAATGGCTCCGATTCTGCTTGGAATAATTTCAGACCACAGATTGCAATCTATGTGAATGTTTTCTGAATTTTATAGAAAAGAAAAATACTTCTGGTGTCTAAAGGAATTTTGAAAGAATGCTTCATTTTCCGTTATTGCATTCCTAAGGAGTTTTATAAAACTCGTTTAAGTCTGCTTGATTCTTAAGGAGTCAAAGTGTTTCTATTGGACCAAATCATACCCAATTGCGATTGTAATTATTACATTAACTGAAACCCGCTATTAGGTGTTTTGGGCGACAGATGTCGTTAGCCTTTAAAAGTAGCTAATATCTCGCAATAATTACCCGCTAATTTAAGCTGTGTTTCCACAAGACTTGGAACACCAATGTATTCGGAGAAAAACTGTTTTTTTTATAAGTCATGCTCCAAAAATTAAAAGAAAAGCATTCAGATTTTTTAAGGTTAGTTTTCACCATCAAAAGCAATTGCTGCCTGCCATGCAATGCAATAATCGCAATTACCTTTCATGACTTCCATCAAATAATATTAATGTTATAAAGAAGCAAATTTAACTCTCCTCGTTTTATCCTGCCATTATGGCAACAATAAAAATTATTTTTCTTTTTTAAATAAATTAAAGTAAAATTGAACTTTCAGGCCATTTGTTGCGTTTGTGGCATGAGTATTTCTAAATAATGGAAATCAAACGACCAGAGGGAACAAATGGTCGATTATGATTGATAGAAATCCACACTTTGTGGCACAGCCCTCATTTGGAACGTGAAAGCAGCATTAGAGATCTCTAATCTATTGTAGTGTTTGCATTCAGACGAGTGCTGGAATAGAAGTTTAAAAACGATTTTTATTTTGGCACTAAATGTGTTTAGGTGCGTGTGTGTGGGTGTGAGTGTATGCGTATGAGCGTGTTTGTAAGTGCGTGATTTGTTGTTGTATTCTACACATACATACATAGATAATGAAAATCTAGTTGGTGTGTTTTTTGTTTTTCAAAATCTATTGAATGCATTTGCTACTGATGAAAACGAGTAACAAACACTTAACTGTTTTTACACACTCAGCCAGACATACATACACACATTTGGATATATAAACTCACTCTGTCTGATCTGCTGTCATAGTCATCTTATCATAATCATCAAATATTTGTTGTGCGTTTATGTTCATGTTTACAAGTTGTTGAAGTGTTGCTTTGATGCAAACGGTCAGTGCGTGCACAGTGGTGTGGGCAAAGGAAAATTAAAGAATTTTTTAATTTTTAGTTTTAGATAATTTTGAAACATATTAAAATTGAAACACAGCAGAAGCAAACTGGTAAAAGGATAAATTATTTCTGAAAACTAAACCAAAAAGAAAGTCAGAAAAGAAAAATATGTTCTCACGCTTGTGTCGTTAAACTTTTTATGTTCACATAAAAAGTTGCCAACCACAATCAAAGGAAAATTATAGAATTTTTTAATTTTTAGTTTTAGATAATTTTGAAACATATTAAAATTGAAATACAGCAGAAGCAAACTGGTAGAAGGATAAATTATTTCTGAAAACTAAACCAAAAGGAAAATATGTTGTCACGCTTGTGTCGTTAAACAAGGGGGGACCCTATGTTCACATAAAAAGTTGCCAACCACAATCGAACTTTAGGGCGAGTAAATTAGAAGTAATATATTTTCAAGATATTTTCAATGTTAAACACTTTTTTTAAAACCTTTTAAAATTAAATTTAAAAGGCAGTGGATGGCTCAAATAGTCCTCTACTAAGCCAATGTCAAATTTTAGAATCAATCGAAATATCCCTTTACAAATGGCTAAATTATCTCCAAAATATCTCTATTCTGACCCGATATGGAATGTAAAACTTTTAATTTAATATAAAAAACAAGGTGGCATACAAGTTGCAAATGAAAAAATTCTGGTTTACTTTGGGACTAAAGCGGAAGACGTCAGGTTCAAGAGTGTCGTTCTACTTATACCTTTTCGCCGAGGGGGCTAATAACACGCATCTAATGTTAGATCTTGTCTCTCCTAAGAGGGTTGCTAAGTTAAGTCGAGCGAACTCTGGATATCTGTCGATCTCAATTTTTTTTAATCGATATTCCTGCTCCAATAGAGATCTTAATGGATGGACAGCTTTTCTGCATTACTATGAATTTGATATTTCCAATCTAATAATAAAATTGTAACAGAACTATTTCTGTGCAAAAAATATTTTTTTTTACAATTTTATTACTGGTGCAGTTAGTAATTGTCATTCTATCTAGCGGTCCTTCTGTCTGTTGGGGTTGCATCACGTAGAAGCTGCTGGATGAATTATAATAACATTTTGCGAGGAAGTACCTTTGTATCTTGGTTCAAATATAGGATACTTTTATTTATGTTAAAATATATCATTTCCATAAGAAAATAGAGAAAAAGTAGTGAAAGTATGCAATTTTACCGATTAAATGGTACTTTAAACTTGGCAGCACCTTTTATTTTTGTCAGGGGGAAATTTTTAACACTAATTACAAAACTCTGCAATAATTTTAGAATTTTATATAAATTTTAGAATTTTATATCCAACCTATGTTCCTGAGGATGGGATGGGTACCTTTATGTAAAGTAAATGCATAAATCATATCTGAAGTATAAAAAGAGTCTTAAAATTTGGTGTGTGTGACAAAATCGAGCAAAATTTTGTAAGGACGCTGACGAAGTGGCGGGCACAGATAGTCTATTATAACATCAAACAGGAACTTCAGTATCCAAACAGTCCTGGAGAAAAAAAGGGTTGGAAGAGGTAAAGCGGTCGATCACTGAAGGAACTTTTGTTTTTATTGGCCTCTTGAGATCTATACGAATTTACAATATATAGACTGGTTAATCTCTACAGGCACTCTTGAGATAATAGCCTCTCGGCACGAATACCAGAAAATTTCTTGGATGTAATAAAGGTACCTTAAGCTGGATAACTTCATAAGAGACAGGTCATAGGAACTTCAAGTATCATCTGACTAACATAAAAATTCAAACTGTATCTAAAACGGATATTGTGTAAATGTCCAGCACTGACTTCTATAAGGCTTAGGACCACAGACAGATAAATTTGTAAATGGGGAAGCTAAAGGGGTCCCAAGCCTTAGACAAAATACTTCGTGATGAGGAAGAAGTTCGATAGCTACCAGTAGAAACCGTTGCAATGGAGAGTAAACGCTAATAATAGAACTTAACGAATCAAAGGTCAAATCAGAAGTCGTAAATTACCAACTGGCTGCCTAAAATCATTCAGCAGCGAAGAGGGTCGAAAAGGAACTCATAAAGTTAGTGGTTAGTGGTCTGCTTCGATATGCCCCGACATTAATAATACGCCTGGCTCTGCCAGAAGTCTGACTAAATTAAGTAGAGCTTAGAAAAGTTGTACACTCTTATAAACTCTTATACCCAGAGTCACGGTGGAACAGCATGCATCAGGTATGATTGGCATCAGAGAACTTGGGTTGTAGTATGAGAACTTTGGATTCTTATAGACAGTTTACAGTTTATATATACTTACTGGCGCAAATAGTGTCCTGTGTGGCTTAACATTTTTTCTTCATTACAAACAGGGCCATAGGCTGGATGACTGCATTAGTGACAAGTCATGAAAACGGACTGGAAAAGTATGGAGGTATTAGGAGCCAGTCATATTAAACGTGGATATTAGAGGGGACCTAAGCCTAAGAAATTACGAGAGACAAATTTAAGGAAGAAGGTCGTCAGTTACCAGACTATCTCAAAATCACTGCAGATAATATTAAAGCCTAGTGGCAGTTTGAAACTAAATGAAAGTAGGATGTGATACAGATTTACGTTAGTGTCTGGCTTGTTGCCTTAACCTAACTGTAGTCTTACCACTGGATGGAAAGACGTCTATCAACGCCCTGGTTGCGCATAGCCATACAACAAGTAGCAATTTAGAAATCAAGACTGGCAAAACCATACTCATATCCCTTGTTTAGGCGTTGGAGACTACTTAAGCTCCTTTAACTCAATTGGTGCCTCTGTTGAAGTTTAACAGTTAAATCGCCCTTCCTGCAATTTAGGTCCACACCACAGCCACCACGTAACTCTCCAAAGGGCTTCATCAGTAACCGATCATAGAAATTTGGGAAAATCCCTGTGAGGTTACCGGTTCCCGTGGCACCAAAATGATCATTTACTCAAGCTTATATTTTGCAAACCGTTTGGAATTTTGATATACTCTCTGAGGCAAAGTTGTAGCTCTTGTCATAAAGAACAAAAATTGTAAACATATAAAATCAACAAAAAAACTTCATCTTTGGGAAATCTTTCACTTTTGCGGCTACCTAAGCGCTACCTAAACGGTGTTAATAATCATTCCTAGGAAGTTCATATGTTCTAGAAAGTTGTTTATTGAGATCTTAGGTTCATTTTTGTTGTGGATTGTTTCCTTGAATTTTGAACGGTTTGCTACCTATGGACCTGAACAGGCGAAAAAAGGTAAAAAAAATTGAATTTTTTAAAGTTTTTTCAGCTTATTGTGATTTTGACCTTGAAGATGAAGTTTTTTTGATTTTATATGTTAACAATTTTTGTTCTTTATGACAAGAGCTACAAAATTTCAAACGGTTTGCAAAATATGAGCTTGATGAAATGATCATTTTGTTGCAAAAATGACATCGAGGCCCCACATCTTTGTGGGCCCATAAAAAAAACCTGGAGGACTTTGGGCAAAACTGGGAGACAGGGGTCTTTTTTTTTTGGTCTTTTATCACGTAGTGGCGTCCGTATATGGTTATTTTTTCCGTGTTGCACTGTGTATTCTTAGCAGTTTAATAGAAGAAAGAAAAAATGTTGCCTCTCTCCTCTACTTCCTTGATATCTCTGAAACTGAAAGTAAGCAGATTAAAGGACAGTGTTTGTACCATTTTGATGTTATTTTAGTGTAGACTTTTTGTCTGGCCAAATAAGGTAAGCTGTTTTTATCAAGGTTTGATAGCATATATTATACAACTTCCTTCTTTTAGCAGTAGATCTCGAAAACTAGTGCGAGTTTAATAAAATCACTTCCGCCACTACGTTTCCCGTTTTATTAAATTGGTTCCAGTTTTCGTGACATACCCTTATAGACAGTGAAATTTCCTTTTACTCTGTACTAACATTTTATTTGAACCTGTACTTATAGCAGTTTAAGAGATATTGAGAACGTTGTGAAGAAAGAAAAAAATTTGCTCCTCTCCTCAAATTCCTCGATATCTCTGAAACTGAAACTATGCATTAAACTGAAACTAAGATTAAAGGACAATTTTTGTACCAATTAAATGTTATTTTAATGCAGATTTTTGACAGAATATATTATACAACTTCCTTCTCTTAGAATACAGCGGTAAATCTCGAAAACTAGAACTAGTTTAATAAAACGAGGTACATATTTACATTCATAGTTCAATAGCAACTTTCAGCAGCTCCAGTTCAAAGCTGTGTAGACTTATGTTTTTATTTATGTGGAGTTCATTATTTTTGACTATATATTTCTGAAACAGGCACACTGTTATGGGCTCATATAGACAGACAAGCAGTTAGCACATATGTTGCCCCAGTGAATGACAACAATAACGCCAACAACAGTGCCACAGTCAGTTGATGAGCTCACAATACCAGAGCAACATCACACTACCCGTACACGCTCAATAATCGTACAACTAACAATGACAGAGTGCAATGTGTTGAAGGTGATTTACGAGTATTTGGTCAGTATTTCATGTGAGTTTTTTTTTTCGATTTTGGTATTTCTTCTTTTCGTTTATAAATTGTTGTTATTGTTGATGTTGAAGTTGTTGTTATTGTTGAAACCTGTAAACTGGCAGAAACTGTGAAAGTAGAAAGACAGCATGAGAACATGCATGATGACCGATTGGTGTTTATGTCAGTTTTTAGACAATAAAAATCCATGAGATGGTCAATTGTGGGTTTCTACACCTTTTTTTTTGTTTTGTTTTATTATTATTGTTGTACGGTTGTGTATGTGGGGGTGCGTGTGTGTGTGGTGTGGTGTTGCATGTGGTGGTAGAAGTATTAACGTTTCTAAAACGAAGCATTAAGAAGAATCAAGGTGAGAAATACACATGTGTTTTATTTTTTCTGCCTGCTGAAAAACTTCTTTCCAAAGCACGCACTTATTTTCTCTTCATTAAATGCTGTTCTTGCAAACATTTAATAGATCAAATATTTAATCGACTTCTATCTTATTGCTTAGTGGCAGATAAACTTTGCAACTATTAACCAGATGTTGGAGTTCTTATTCGAAGTATTGATGAGTTTGGAAAATTGTTTTTGATCCTTTTGAATTTAAGCCGCCTGTAGATGATTTTTCCATTCATTTATCATGCTAAATTTTGAAGCCAGGTTTCTTAATGGAAAGTAAAAAGTCTGACTTAGATTAATTAATTTGTATTAGTTTTTTATTTATTAAATATTTTGTTTATGCCTAGAATTTAATTTTTATAATTTTCAGGTTAGCTGAAAGCGACTGCAGGCTTGCAAGTAAGTAACAAGTGAATACGAAATTATATAATAATCTATACATATAATAAAACTGTAACAGGATCATTTCTGTACATTAAATATTTTTTGAAAATTTTTTAGCTGGTGCAAAATCTAATCGAAATGGAATACAAAACAGCAATTTTTAGAATATTTGTTTGTCTGTTTGTGTTCGCATTACGTAAAATCTACTGAATAAATTTTAATAGAATTTTGTGAGGAGGTACCTTAGTATCTCGGCTCAAATATAGGATACTTTTTGCCCGCAAAAATATATCATTTCTAAGAGAAAATAGAGAAAAAGTAGTGAATTTTAGCGATGTAAAGCTACTGCAAACTACGCAGCTCCTTTCATTTTTGCCAGCGGAATATTTTAAACACAATTTACACAACGCTACAATAATTTTAGATGTTTATATAAATTGTAGAATTTTATCCAGGGATGGGTACCTCTATATAAAGAATAAAATTTGGTTTGGATTACTTTAACAGTAAAATCGAACAAAATATTTCTAGGAAGCCAACGACGTGGCGGGCACTGCTTGTAACAAATAAATGCAATTAAAATAAAGTAAATAAATCAGTCAAATGCGAGTCACACTCACACACGAAGGGTTCCGTACTATGTTCAGTACAACTTTAAAAGTACAAGTTGTTACTTTTTTCACGTCTTATGAGGCACAATTTAATTTTTAATTATTTTTTTATTATTACTTAATACCCTGCCAAATTTCTCAAATTTGCGACATCTTGGGAACACCCTTTTATTCTTATTTTTTTTTTTTTTTTTTTTGTTACTTATTATAGAAGACATTGTTATATGTTTGTTATAGCAACTATCAATAACAATATATCATAAGTCTACCTGTTAGGATTAAAAAAATAAGACAATATACGTGAAAAACATGTCACTGTCAGAACACCCTTTAAATTTTAGTATTGTTATAGCGGCCGTGGCCACACATCTTCTTCAATTTTAAGAGTCTACCTATTTCGGATCAAAAGATAATGCCATATACGTGGAAATCATGACACTGTCGGATTACCCTTTAATTTTACTATTTGTTATAAAGTTATATTAATACATCTTGTGTGAAAATTGCAAGAGTTTACCTATAGAGATACATATAACGTCACTGTCGTCAAACCCTTTAATTTGTTATAGAGGCCATAGTAATATACCATCTGTGAAAATTTCAAGAGTTGATCTATTATAGTTCAAAAATTGGGCCATATTCATGCAAATCCAGTCACTTATGGAACACCCTTTACTTTTTCTATTTGTTATAGAGGCCATAGTAATACTCCCCCTGTTAAAATTTCAAGAGTCTACCTATTATCGTTCACAACTTAGGCCATATAAATGCACGTCACTATCAGAAAACCCTTAAAGTTTTAGATTTCATTTTGTATATTTGTTTATGAAGTGAAGATGGTTTTAATTACTGTCTGGAAATTTTAAGTGGTTGCCTCCGGCAGCTCAAGAAATAAAGAGACCCTATAAGTTTTAGTATTTGTTGCTATAGCGGCAACAGTTATACATCTTCTGTGAAAATTTCAAGTCTACCTGTTACGGATCCAGAGATAAAAGGCGGTAATAGACGGACGGACGGACAGACCTTGTGGAGAAAACAATAGGGTGACGTTTTTACCCTTTGGGTATGGAACCCTAATAAAAAGCAGAGATTTTAAAACTTTTTATTAATTAATCCAAATTCAAACGCATAGAGCACCGTACCATGTTCAAACTTTAAAAGTGCAAGATTTTTTTTTAAAGAAATTACCGAGACAGACGACTAACTTTATAGATCCCTTTTCGACTTCCTTCGTTCCTTAATGATTTCTGGTATCCAACTGGTAGTATACGACCATCATACTTTTATTAAGTATCGTGCTGTCACTAGCATTTTACTGAGTCTACGGTAATTTCAAACATTTACCTAAGGCTAAGGTCTCCATAGTAGTGCTGGCAATTTCTGTCACTTTTTATTACTCCTTATTATTCAATACTTGTCAATTGGATACTCAATACTTTTGTTAACGTAATGGAAACGAACTGTTAATCAGAGTTTTAGTGAAGTCGTTCAATTTTCTATTTTATTTGTTTCTAAAACTTTAATAAATATTTAAAGTATCGAATAAAAAAATGTGATCAATTACTCGGTACTCTATACCCACTCGGTACTCTATACCCACTACTCAATACTTTGCCAAAACTGCTTCACAGCATCAACAATTAACATGTTTCTACCCATAGTCTTTATTATTAACCAGTCTGTTGGACATTTACACAAATTATGCTCTCCCGTATTTAGCCTTTTCACAGTCACCAAGTATAGTCTTACATCGATTGTTAACTTGGCTAAATAATACTACAAGTTTGCGTGACCTATCACTTGCTGCCCTCTTGTAGTGAGAAATAGCAGAGTCTTTGGTGGAAATCGACTAATAGATTACCACCCCACCTGAAATCATTACAGTCAAGAGTAAAGCACGAGACTCAATGAAACTAAGGTATTTGTAAATTTCCAATCGGATACCAGAAATCATTGAGGAATGAAGGGGATCCAGAAGGGACCCATAAAGTTAGTAGTCCGCTTCGGTATCCCCTCTAAAAAATAATAAAAGGTCACAAGAACCATCTTTTGTTGTCTGTAACAATATATGTGACCCGGTCTATGAAAAGGTGGCTTATGACTCAAAAACAGCTGTTAAAGATAAACAATGCATTTCGTCAGTTTCTTAGTGGTTTTTCTTTTGCATTATCAACAGTCATGCCTAAATGGCTACCAAAAAATGCAAAAAAGAGCATAAATGAGATAAGTTCGTGTGTGTGCATATAAAGAGCGATGTTTTTTTTTTTAATGCAAAGCACAAACCAGTTTCTGACCCAGCGTTATCAGGTTTTTTGGGGATTTTATCCCAAAAAAAAAATCCGCAAATCGACTTTGACTTACCATAACTCCTGTTCTAATATTTGAATATTTTCAATTTTGGACTTTTTTAATCGTTTAACAGCTGCTTTATAAAAATATTCCAGAAACCTGACGTGTGTCACTTATGATTAATGTCTGTCCAAGAAGAATTTAGCGAGGTTTTTCAAACATATTTCTGTGAAAACGAAGAGAATGATGATATTGGTATCAATTACGAGGACGGACTACAAGCATTGTTTCAAGCTGAAGATCAAAGGAAGTGGATGAAAATATTTTTACAGTAGACTTGTCTGTTACAGATAACGAAGAAAAGGAATTGGTAAATAGATTTATTTCGCAAGATTGCTGTAATAAAAAATGCCAAAAAATTATACCCTGAAAGATGATGAAGAAACTGCAAGAAATAACTATCTAGAATTATCAAAACATGAAAAACTTGATTTGGTTATACTGAGCCATATCGAATTAGCAATGATGTGCACGGACAAACTTAGAGATGCTTACACAGAAATGACGAAATGGTGGAAACATGGAGGGCAAAAAGGCAAAGATGTTGAAAGGCACGAATTGAGGTTCACTTTTTATCACTTAACTGTTTGCCGTTCATTTTTCCTTTTTGTGCATGCGTGTGGAAGCAAAACGTTTTGGAAATTTACTTCGACATTTTCATAAACATGGTGCCATAACACGGGTACATGGGTTAGTAAATAAGCCATCTACACATGCGAGAGCGTTTCCACCATCTGACATCCAGAAAGCTGTTAAATTTATTGAGTATACAGCCGATCTATTGGCTCTTCCACTGCCATTCTGTACATTTTTAGTACACTTCTAAGCAAGTTAGGACTTTCTAGTTTTCACCACGTGAAAGAGCGTTTCAAAAACTATAGACAAAAAAAAAGTGGAAATTTTTTTTTTGAGTCATAAGCCACCTTTTCATTGGCCGGGTCACATATGATTGCGATGAACAACTTATTGTTGTCTTAAGCATTACTATGGTCACCATAAACAAGTTTTAGGTCATTTTGTTCAAACAAATTTTTTAGTTTTGCTTAGGGAAAATGGGTTTTAAAAAGGGTAACTTTTTAAGGGCCGCAATTTAATTTAAATTAAAACCTGTGCTGATATCGAAATGAATAGAGAGCCCCTCCTATGAAACAGATTCAAGTAAAACATCCTTTTGATTTATAGATTTTTTGTTATAAAAACTGTTATTTATGATTTTTGATAACAATTTCGTTATTTTATTTTATTTTATTTTATATTTATTTTTTCTTAATTATTTTCTTTGATTTGTTTTGTTTCTTTTATTTTTTTTATATATTCAATTATATATAATGATAAATGTTAATTATAATTATCGGCAATAATCATAATAATAATAATAATAATAATGACTTACAAACTAAGCTAACACTAAATTTTATTTTACTTGTTTTTATTTATTTAGTTTTTGTTTTTTGTTGTTTTTAATTTTATATACAAGTGATTTTGTTTAACATTATTTAGTTTAATTGGTTTATTTTGTGTTTTTTTTTATAAATATATTTTTTTTATTTATAGCTATCATTTAAATAGATACATTGATTTTAAATTTATTCCACTTTTATTATAATTTTGTTTAATAAATTTTTTATTTTATTTAATTTCTTTTTTTTTATATTCAATTTACTATACTTGTGGGTTGTTTTACCTTTTTCAGTTTTATTATAATTTATTTATAATGTGGAAATTTAAATATACATACAATTCTTTTTTATTATAATTAAAATTTTTTTTGTTATAAACTTTAAAAAAAAAAAAAAAGAACACTGAATTTGCATCAATACCTTAGTGAAGAGTTGTAAGTGTAAAAATTGGCTTATAATTAAATCAAACATGAGAGGCTGTGAATTTTATACTAAAGAAGAAACAAAAAATCGAAAATAGCATCAAAAAATTTTTATACGACTACAGGTTTATACGAAATTTGGCAACACTGTAAGGCTTAAATTTAATGGGATTTGTGGTACAATTGTACCAAAATGAAGCAACTTTAAAGGTTAGAATCAAATCGATATTAATAAGATTCTATTCTGGGTGTATCAATTCAGGTCTCTTCCTGAATACGCACAGAAAAAACAATTTTCACCAATTAAAAGTTTTAATTGATTTCGAAATAAAATTTAACTAAAAAATTAATAGATTCAATTAATTGTTTAATTTGGTTTTTTTTTTGTTCTGTTCTAAACAAATATATATTTGAATCAATTAAATTGAATCAATTAATAGAACTTTAATTTAAAACTGATTACAACCTTTAATTGGTGAAAAAAAATTTTCTGTGCGTAGGTACGTTTATTTCTATATACGTACGTACGTCCACCAAATTTGTTACGCGTAATATGTCACAAAAGTTACAATTTTTGCATCATGGCTGCCTAGACTATGAACGTATTTCGACACTAATGCTGATGTAATTTGACATCAATATTATGACAAGTTTCTTCGTTTTTAACTCCGTAACAATTGTGTCATCCTTGTGACGTTACCACTCAACAGCAGGTGACCATTTTGTCATCAATAACTACTATCAAAATTCTGTCATGATGGCAATGACACAAAGACATCAATTAAATGACAAATATCAGAACAATTAAATGACAAGTTGTCATCAATATAATAATTATTTGAAATGCAATAAATGAATTTGACGTTAACACTCAACAGCAAGTGACCATTTTGTCATCAATAACTACTATCAAAATTCTGTCATGATGGCAATGACACAAAGACATCAATTAAATGACAAATATCAGAACAATTAAATGACAAGTTGTCATCAATATAATAATTATTTGAAATGCAATAAATGAATTTTTTCTGCTTACTAATCGAATGCGTTACCTTTTAAGGATAGAGCAGAGTAGTCAGTTGTAGATAAGTTTAAATAAGCTTCACTTTTTATAACAACTCTGCCGCAACTGAAAGTTATGATTATTTTTAGAACACTTTTGCAGCGCCTCTAGCGTTAAGTAGGATAAATAATTTAAAGCTAATGATGATACAGCCATTTTATCAGTTATTTATTTTACTTCGCCCACGATTTATTGCTATCGATAGATAACGACTTAGAAGGGCCCTTTAATACAAGTTTGTATGTAAATTGGTAATTGACAAGGTCTGGGATACGAACCTATGGTTCTAAAATCCATTGCATAATTAATAGCCAATGTGCTAAATAACTAAGTTGTAGCACTCTCATTTACTTGGCCCTCTCCTCTCATAGTTTTTACGTATGATGACTAAGTGTCATCAATAAGTAGACGAGATGTTATGTTTTCGTTTGCTCATGTGTATTGTATATGCGAGTGCGGCTATATTTTACCTATTAATAATATACAAAATATGGCATTCAGTTGATGACATTGCAGTCATAACATGGATGCTACCTAAAGTATAAAAAAAATTCTATATGGACTTTTTCCATTATATTTTACGTTATCAACGGCATTTGGCATAACATTGATGTCATAATTTTGATTATACGGCGTCATTAATCCTTGGGTGTAAATGAAGGATTTAAGATTTCCGAAACTCTATCGCAAATTTGACTTCATCTACTTCTGCTGCTATTCAAGGGACCATGACATAATCAACCTGGCGTTGTTCTTACGAGTGCATAAATACGGCTGCATGCGAAATGACCCTATGACCATATGTACTTCTATGCAAGCGGCCATTGGTTATAATCCACTTGACTGTCCATGAAAGACACATTCTGTTAGTTTCAGACCCGTACAAGCATAGCAGACTGGTTTCTCATAAAAAATCTTTCGTTCAAATGATGAGGTTCACCAAAACATCATGCCTTTGGTAGAAGATGTAATATATACTTAATTAAGTCAGTGCCTGGGGAGTTGCCTTAACCTGAAGGTTGTCTTACCACTGAGTAAAAACAAAGGGCGTTGGTAACCTTGTTGCGCATAGTGAGAAAACAAGTATCAATTTCAAATAATGTTTGGACCAGGACCATGCTTATACCCCTTATTTGGAAGTTGAAGACTATCTAAACTCCTGACACGCTATTAGTGTCTCTGCCCACCTCCCGATTAAATCGCCCTTCCTGCGATTTAGGTTTAGACCACAGCTACTACGTTACACCGAAAAGGACCTTTCATCTATAACGGGCAACAGAGATTTGGGGAAATTCCTTGTGGGGCTACCGATATCCGTGGTATCAGTCGTTTGGACACTGGTCAGATCTAGAAGGCCGTGTATAAAGCTTCAATATAATAAAGTATAAAGTTTAAATTTTGAGTAATCATGGTTCTCCACTCCAATATTTTTGTTTTTATTTTTATATTAAGAAGGTGAACGGATAAAGCGAAGTGAACTGGTTAATTGGTTCTTTAACTTTTCAAATGAAGTGTTTCGAGATGAATATATTTTATAGTCAAAACATTTTAATAAAAAATAAAAAGTATTTCTACGGTTTGGTGGGTCAGAATTTTAGAAAAATCAAGGGAAATAAATAAAAGATATAACAACAATATAGACAGAAGATGGGAAATAAAAAATAAATAGGTTGTTTCACAACATATAACGACAACAATAAATATGTACAAATGCTTAATAAAACAGGAAAATAAATACTTCAAATAGAGAATAAGACAGCTTCAGCCTCAGATGCTGACTCCGATTTACAACACGTTCCAACAAACATTAAATGAAAAATTAAACAATTGTAGGTGAAACACGGAGAGTGAAAGCTAAGAATTAAAAATATTTTGTATATTTTGCAAAATAAGATAGAATGTAATTTTTGTTTAATCAATTAATAATTATTAATCGATTTAATTAAATTGGAAACATCGAGGCAATTATCTAATTGATGTTTTTATTTGAATTGAAGAATGTTCTTAGGATACAATCTAGGATCTTTGTGAATATATTATAAATAAATTATCCCAAGAGGTCTCTTGATCTTATGTGTTTCTTCAAGGAGACATAGTGTACCCCTTAAGGTATTGATGCTCTTTGCTTGCAGTGTATTTTTTTGGAATAGAAGTGTGTGTTGGTTGTGTTTGGAGACTTTTCGATTATTTTACAGATTAACAAAAACTCTCCATATTTATATTTTATTACACGATAGAAATATAATACATTCATACATAAATAAATAGATAAATTCAATTTACAATTGTTTTAATAATTTGTTTGTGTGTGTGTGTGTTTTATTTTTTATTTTTTATTTGCTTCAGCAATTAATATCAAATTAAGCAGCCATATTTCCTTTTTAAATAATTTTTTTCTTAAGTGTTTTTAGTTTTTAATTTTGCATAAACTTTTCATGAAAGTAGTAGAGTATCAGAAGAGTTAAAGTAGTTAAGCCAATGTTTTAACGTTGTGACATTCTTATTGAGGACCAGCCCTCCATTGGTATAATTTTGTTTGTATGTTTTGTCTATCCGTCTCTATGTCTGTCTGTCACTTAAACCACATCCTCCTGTTGCTGATATTCGGCCAGAGTTTTTAAAAACAGCAAGCGAGTTGCCAACTCTTTTGAATATTACCAAACAAGCGTTTCATTTTGCATATTTTGAGGTTCACTGAAATTAGCGGCGGACATGAATTCAGGTGAGGCAGAACGCGGGCCATTTTGTTGAGATTGTTGTGACTGTTGCTGCTGCTGTTGTTGCTGTTGTTGGACTTGTTGCTGTTGGGCGGCCAGCAGATGATCGGGAGGTGCTTGAGGTCCTCCCGCCGATTGTATATTCATGGGAGGTCCTACAGTCTGACTAAGGAATTGTGATTCAGGTGTTAGGCCAAATTCATTAACCATAGGTATAGGACCCGTATGATCCATTGGTCCACCTAATAAGAAAATCAATAAATTTTCAAAAAAACACATCATTATATTACTTTTCTGTTGCGTACAATTGTATTTCTTTAAACCTACCAGGTGCATTAAAAGGCATTGGTCCACCAGGATGTCCTGGAAAGAAGGGTCCATCGTGTGGATGGAAATGAGGTCCATAGCCAAATTCAAATTTACCTTCGGCTGCAAAATAGGGAAAGCCAGGACCATCGTCTAAGCCTCCCGGCGACAAGTTCATAGGAAATCCTCGCATTTTGCGAGCACCGCCGAAGAAGGGCGGACGTCCCATGCTGGTTATCTGTTTCATGCGTCGTTCTTTTGAGCGTTTGTTTTGAAACCATACCTAAAAGAGAACAAAGAAGAGAGGAAAAGAAATATAAGTTAGAAATCGCTAAAGTCCTTGTTTAAGAATCTAAATAGAAAACTAGGATTTATTTTAAAATTATAACTATTTATTTTCAAAGGAATAAGTGCTCCTGTTTTTGACCCTGTGACACATGTCATCCTGCTGATGTCATTTTGTCATTAATGGCAACGGTCAAAATTATTTCAAGTCATTAATGCAGTGACACACATACATCAAATAAATGACAAATAGAAATTAATTCAATGACACGTTGTCATCAAAGTACAGAATTTGTAATGTTCAATAAATCAATTTGGTTTATTCTTTTTTTAAGAGAAGATTTTTTTTTTTTTTTAAGACAACACTAACTGCGAAGCTTTGCAATGACGTTGTAAGTACCTTTTAGTCTGTATACCAGCCTGTCTGTGTCACAAAAAAAATATATGGAAATCAAATCAGTTACATTCTTACAATCAAACTTGCTATAGGTCCTTCATTTATTTGACACTTTACTCTCATATTTTTTTATGTTGGCATATGATGACTAAGTGTCATCAATATGAAGACGAGGTGTGATGTTCTCGTTTACTCATGTGCTTTTTGATTTTATTTTAAAAAAGACATGCGGATTTAATTTCAGATGAGTTTTGTCGTCAAATTTAAATTAATTTAAATTAAAATGGAAATATTGGAACACATTTTATTTCGTTTTTGTATGCATATTTTACCTATAATAATATACAAAATATGGCATCGAGTTGATGACATTGCAATTATGACATCTAAAATGTTACAAAATTCTCTGATGATGACTATTGCCATTACATTGATACCAGTTTTCCCCTTATTGATGACATTTGTCACAACTTTGATGTCATAATTCCGTTAGCACGGCGTCATTAATCCGACGAATTAAATTTCTATCAGTGTAACTGCATAAAGACCTCAATACCTAAAGTATGACTGAATTCTATGATGGCATTTTGTAATTATTATGATACTACTTTTTAGGTTATTGATGATATCTGTCATTATATTGAAGTAATAATTCCGTTGACATGCCGTCATTGAACCGACGATTTATTTTACTATAAGTGTAAATATGCCACCGAGGTGATGACATTGCAATTATGATATCTAAAATGTGACAAAATTCTCTGATGATGTCTATTGCCATTACATTGATACCAGTTTTCATCTTATTGATGACATTTGTCACAACTTTGATGTCATAATTCCGTTGACACGGCGTCAACGTCATATGGCGTCATCCGATGAATTAAATTTCTGTCATAAAGACTTCGTCAATACCTAAAATATGACAAAATTCTATGAGGACTGTTGTCATTACATTGATACCAGTTTTCACCTTATTGATGGTATTTGTCACAACTTTGATGTCATAATTCCGTTGACACGACGTCATTAATTCGATGTATGACTGTTGTCATTACATTAATGACTGTTTTTATCTTATTAATGACATTTGTCATAACATTGAAATAGTAATTCCTCTCATACGCCATCATTAACGATTTATTGACGATTTATTGTTCTATCAGTGTAAGCGCATAAAGACGTCGAAAATACCTAAAATATGACAGAGTCATAGTCTGTTACAAATTTTCACCTTATTGATATGATATTTGTCATAACCTTGATGTAATAATTATGTTGGTACGCCGTTATTAATCCGACGATTTATTTTACTATAAGTGTATATTCTTAGAGGCTTTGTATGAGGACTTTTGTCATTACATTGATGACAGTTTTTACCTTATTGATGATATAATTCCTATGATACAGAGTCATTAATTCGATGGTTAATTTTTCCATAAGTGTAGTGTAGAAACTTTTTATTTTTAATCCAAATCCCCCTGCACAGTGGGGCAGAATTAAAATATTTTGGAAATATAAAATATATTGGAAATATCTCTAGGACGATTGATTCAAAATTTGACATGAGCATAGCGTCAAAACATAAGCTCAGATACTCCTCTGCTATGCTCATGTCAAATTTGGGATCAATCGGCCTAACTCTGTACAAATGGCTGAGTTATTTCCAAAATATTTTGATTCTGACCCATTGTGCACTATAAGGCATTTTTTAAACTAATAGTAAGATTAAAATGCGGCTACAACTTGATCAATGTTTTATTGAGATAAAATTGACAGATGTTCATTTTAATTGCATTTGACATCTATGATCTATTTAATTCTCAACTCTAAAGCCATCATACAGGGATACGGTGGAAGCTAAAGCTGTGTAGCCAATATTAAAGGGAACTATAAAATGCTTAGTTTTTTTATATATCGTCATGGTATATTTCGCTCCATTTTTAATGTTACAATTCATTTGTTTTTACTACTCAAATGCAAAATAAAAATTTTCCAAAGAACAGAAAAAAATTGAATTTATGAACTTTATTTTGCATTTATGACCGCATCATAAAAACGACAACAGCGTTAAAGAACAAGCGTTTTTTTTTGTTTTGCTGGTGCCATAAAAAATATCATAAATGGCCATAATACAATTTTTATGATGATCCACATCATCAACGCTCGTAAGATTATAAAAAAGTTTAGTTTAGTTTTTTTTATGATCCCGTTCTAAATGCCGCCTTAAACACAGTCAGTCAGTCAAACAAACAAAGTCTTAAGAATGAATCTATTTTTTTTTGTTGCTTTTGCTTTGCATAAAATCATCGAACTCAGTTTGTTTTCAGTTTTGTCTTTTTTTTTGCTTTAAAGACCAGGTAATGACAACAACCAAATGGTTGGTTGACTGACTGGTTGGTTGGTTGGTCAATGTCGAGATTTGTGCTAAATTTTTATTAAGATTTTATTGTGTGTTGTTGTTGGGGTTCAACTATAAGCGCCAAAAATTTTGTTTCCTTTTTTTGTTGTTTTTTTAATCCTTTTTGGTTTGTAGCGCTTAAGCCTTTTTTTACTTTAATGATCGCTGTTTATGTTTTCAAATATTTGACTTGTGTTAACAAACACAAAAACAAACCAAATTTTGACATTTGGGCTCAATGAATATATTTTGATTTATGCTTTAAGTCTTGGTGTTGTTTTTCTTTGATTATGGTTTTCAGCAATTAGTTTTGAGAATTTCAAAATTATAAATAAACACTTTTATTCACTGGCCTGCTGCCTGCCGCCTGCCGCCTCTCTATGAGATATAGAAACTGAAAAGTACTTTTTGTCCTTATGAAATTTTGAAAATTTGTCAAAAAAAAACAAGAAAATTCGACACTGCACAGTGGGGCAGAATAAAACTATTTTGCAAATAACTCAGACATTTGTAAAGAGCTAGACCGATACAAATTATGGATCAATCGGCCTAGCCCTTTACAAACGGCTCAGTTATTCCCAAAATATTTTGATTCTGCCCCACTGTGTACTGTTTGCATTTGTACTACAATTGTTGGTACCAAGAATATCGACTGGCCAAAGAAAATTTAAAAAATGTTAATAAAATAAAGTTAACTGAAAAGATGCATGTGAAGATATATCTGTCGAGTTAAATGAGTTTTTCTAAAAAAAAAAATATAGCATGCGATAAAAAAGTTTTCCCATATAACTATTTAGTATATATTCTGCACAGATTTTCCGGACTTTTTAAGAAATATGGTTGCCAAACTTTCTGTCCAAACCCTTTCAATCAAACCTGGTAGAATAGGAATATAATAGATCATATTAACAAATCTTGGTTGCGCATGGCACCAACACAGGCAATCGAAGGAATGTTGGGATGGATTTATTCATTAAGGCGTCGGCCTCAATGTCAGCTTTGGGCCGAACATCTAGACCCAGTTATTAGGGAGGAAAGGGTAAGCTCAAATACCGATGGTCGCATGAGTAGAAGAAAAATTGTCAAACGACTTCGTCGGACACTCATTGCGGGAGGCGTTATACACAGAGAGTGTATGATGAACGACATCTGAATCTGTCCTGTGGTCTGCGTTTGAGGGAGTACGTGTCACTTTACCAGGCAAAATTTAGTGGGCTGTTGCATGCGTTAGTTCAAAAACTGGAAAGTCGAGTGCATGGTAGATAGGTTCTCTTATCAGATGCATCTCGGTTAATAAGGTAACATTAATGTGGCTTAAGGGACACATAAATATAGCTGGAAATAAAGCAGCAGACCAACTCTCGAGCGAAGGTCATACAATGGGTGAACTCATTAGACCTGAAAAGGTGGAGAGAAGCTTCTACGTGTAGGCAGGCTCAAAGAGATATAGGAAGGCAGGCCAGTAGGGAGTACTTAAAACTGGACACATTGTGCGTGAATGTCCAGCAGTGGCTAGGATAAGACTTAGGACCATGGGCGGCAACTAATTAAATGTGCATGACGTGGAGCATCTAATAGTTACAAGAGACTCCGTTGTGATAAAGAAAGCCAACAGTTACCTGTCGAAACTCTAAATTACAAGTCGGTTGCCTATAATCATTAGTGGTCTGCTCTGATATTCTTCCTACATTAATAATAAATAAATACGTTTTAAAAAAATATAGCATGCGATAAAAAAGTGGTCTCATATATTCACTACATATTCTGCACAGATTTTCTGACTTTTTTTTTAAGAAATGTGGTTACTGTTGCCAAACCATTTCATCTCAGGGAATCAAATCCGGTGCACTAGAAGACAATAGATCATCAATTGAATTTATTAAAATTTTTCTATAACCTTTTAATATTGAGACTTAGTGAAAATTTTTAGTTTATAAGTTATCTGAGAGAAATAGCCAAACTCTTCCATCTACGGGAATCAAACCTGGTGGAATAGGAAGAAAATACATCATTCTAATAAACCATATTTTGTTTGAATTGAATTTTAAAGAATGTTTATAACATTTTAAAAATGTTAATACATTTTCCGTATATGAGTTCGTTAAGAGGAAATAGCCACTGTGTCCATACCCTTCCATTTCCGGATATCAAGCCTACTGGGAAAGGTATTAAGCTAAATACTAGAAAGGTATTATGCTAACAAACTGTGTTCAACCTTTTTTCGAATTGAATTTGAGAAAATTTTTATAAAATTTTGAAAAGTTAGATATTCAAAACTTTATATTTTTTTTATTTATAGTGAAAATTTCTGATATATAAGTTTTTTGAGAGAAATAGCCACTGTGCCAAACCCTTCGATCTCAGGACATCACACCTGGTAGAATAGGAAGACAATTGATCATACTAACAAGCTGTGGGTACATTTTGCCAGAATTGAAATTGAGAAAATTTTTATAAAATTTTAAAAATGTGACATAATGAAAATTTCTAGAAAATGAAATGAGGGAAGAACTCACTGTGTCAAAACGCTTCAAACTGTGGCCACATTTTATCCAAATTGAATTTGAGATTTGCTTTGTGTAATCTAGAGAGTATCAAACTACTATCTTCTAGGATACACAAATTCTATTATTATTCAATATATAATATTTAAATAACTAGTCACGAATATCTTTTTTAAGCAGCTAGTGAAATCACTAGAAAAAATACACAGTCGTCAAGACTATAAGGATGCATTTAAATTTGTTTTTATATGTATATATACCCATATACTTGCCATTGTATATGTTGTGCTTCACAACACACACACACACATTCTCATAATATTTGTTTTTCATTCGTACATTTGATAGAATAATAATAAGGAATACAAAACAAAAAAATAAAAAATAATAATAAAAATAATTTTTTTTTATTCGTTTGAACTATAAATGGGTTTGGAAAAACAAAACTACTCGCATATAGATTTAAATAAAAATTGCTTTTATATTTTTAATATTATTTTTTCTTCACTTTTGTTGTTATTTTCTGTTGTTGCCATTGTTTTTGATGCACAGTGATAGCGACAGAGAGAGAGAGAGACAGAGAGGGAGGCATTCATAGAAACAAATGAAAAACTCTTTAATATTGCCAAAGGCAATACATATTATAAAAAACATAGAATATTCTTTTGAAAAATTCAATATAACATACTGCACAGTAGGGCAAATGAATTAAATAATCAAAATATTTATTTTAAATAATTCGACTGAGAACTTTAAAATGGCACATCCCATACAAAAATACTGCAATTAAAAAAAAAAAAAAGAAAAAATGTTTTAAATCTAACAATTTTAAGAATTTTGCCCAAAAGGACACATTTGTTTCAGAATGAATAAGAGACCTTAAAGAAAATCTTAAGATATAAAAAGGGTTTCTAAAAACGCTTTTTTTTAATTCAAGATTGAAGATGTTCCAATAGGAAACATGGTACATTGTTTAAGCTACATATCTTACACTAAATCATAAACAGTCACAACTCAAAATTAAATTAAAATGTTTTTTTTACAGATCAAATATCTAACCTTCACGAAAACTTCGTTTGCATCTCTGTGTTTAACTTTAACTGGAAAAATACCGTTACTGTGAAACTCAATTTGATTATAAATTTCCAACCATGATTACAGAAACAGTTTTTTTTTACCAATCCTAAATATTTATGAATTTTGAGTTATGACTGTTTATGATTTAGTGTGCGATATGTTCAAGAGGCTGTCATTTATTGTTTTGCCAAATTATCACATACAGATACAGCGTTTAACAACACTTGCAAATGATAAAATTAATTTATTAAACAACATATTCTTCTTAATTTTATATTAATTTTATATTCGCCAATCCAATTCCTGGTTCCAATTCCCATCGAAAATTTTTTTTAGCGATATGACCCATTTCTAGATGAATGAGTACGGCAGCAATGTATATTGTTGAATTTGGAAAGCTACATGAGATCCAAGAGCTTCTAATGCATCCGGAAAATGTCATTGTTTGTGTTTGGATTTTGAGCTGGCAACGTCATCGGTCCATATTTCTTTAAGAACGATGTTGACGAGGGCGTTACAGTCTACGGTGAGCGCTATAGATTCAAGATTATTAACTTATTTTGGTCTAAATAATATAATATGGACAGCAATTGCATGTGACTTCAACAGGAGGTCGCTAAGTGCTCATGCCACATTAAAAATTCTGCACCAGCACTTTGAGTGCATGGCCATCTCATGTGCGGGTGATGTGAACTGGCCACTGGGATCGTGCTATTTCACCTCCTTAGAATTTTCCATGTGTGTGTTATGTGTTCACACAGTCCGTGCTAAGCGCGTAATTAAAATATCATAATGTGACACCTTAAACGAATATTGATCAATTGGTGGGCTTAGATCGGCTTAATGTATTTGAAGCTATAGATGATTCGCGATAGAACCAACTTGTGAAAAATTTATTTATTCAGCTAGGTAAAATGAGTTTAATGGTGCTCCTCCAGTGGAATCTTGAGTTTAATGGTTTTCCTCTAGTGAAAATGTTGAGTTTAATGGTGCTCCTTTAGTGAAAAAATGAGCTTAAAATGGTACTCCACCAATATACGACTTATTGAATTAAAATTGCAAGGTTATACACGATACTCAAAACGATTACACGTGGCTAATTAAAGCAACCAGTACAGCTATTCGAGGAACCCAATCAGCCAGTGTGAGAGTAAGATGCAAATCACTCGAAGGCCTAGTAATAAGGATGGCCCGATTGTCTTAAAGCAACAAAAGAGAGTGATAAACGAAGTTGTTCCTTAGCCCAGAACTACTTTACGACCATGACATTTTTCGAAACAAAGCAAAAATACTCAAAACAGCTGTTTTTATTTTACTATGTTTCACTCAAGGCGAATTGAATTTATCAAGTGTGAGCGATAGATAGATCAGCAGATTACTACTTGTTTTGTCAAAAATACATTATTTTAATCAAGCAAAATGTCAAATTTGTGTTGCCGTAGTGCTCTCAGCTTATATAATCAATTCGCCTTACTTTTGTTCCCAACCATGGACTAAAGACACCAACAAAACATCAGTCAAACAGACTAACCTGCGGTTAGCTTATGAATTCCATCTATTTCAGAAGCTCCTGTAACTTTTCACAAACTGCTGCTAGTTTTTCTTTCGCTTTGTCCTTGTTGTTATTTGTTGTTTGTTTGGTTGTTTTAACTATTTTTCTTTTTTTTCACCACAAACTCAAATTTGAATCAATGCTAAAGGGGTGGACAGCGTGAATATGTAGTTTTTTTTTCTATTTGGATTCAAGAAAGTTCAGCATACAAAGCGAGTTGAAAAATATAAAAAATATGAAATTAAAATCATAGTTTTTTATGGATTTCATCAACAACAACACACACATATACACTCAAACACATACACAGGCACAACAATCCATCAACTCTGTTTATTGTTTAACAACTTTTTATTTAATATTCTTTTTTTATTGTTTCTGTTTTTTATCTTGTTAACAATGTTTCCGAATGTTTATTATAAAATGCCACTGCAATCGTTGAAACAGTAATAGCAATAGCAATAGCAGGCAATGGCATCAGTCATAATAGACTGAAACCTACCTTTTGCATGTACTTTTATGTACTAAACAGTGGCAGTGGAAGTGGTGATACTTTTTTGTGCCTTTAATCAAATTGTAAAAGCACCGCAATAGTCAAACGGACAACTACGAGGACTATTTCATAATTTCTTAAAAATAGCCAGTCCGTTGGACCAGTGCCCAAAGGACTGGTACCACGGGAATCGGTGGCCCCACAGAGAGCCTATCCTTACTGTGACCGGTTATTGGTGAGGTCCCCTTCGGGGGTACACGTGGTGGTTGTGATTTAAGATCGATTAAGTAGGTAAGGTGCAAGGTCGATCAAGTGTGCTGTTGCACTCTCAACAGACGGAGTTTGGATAGTTTCCAAACCTCTAAGCAAGAGGTTATAATGTGGATCTAGGCTTGCCTTGGAAAGGCTTGGCATATTATATAAATTGCTACTCATTGTGATTGTATCACAAACAAAAAGCGATTGGTGGCAATCGTAAAATGTTGTTATACTACACATTGGGGGCGCTACGCCTAAGTTTCACTCGGTGGTAAGACCACCGTGAGGTTAGGCCGACTAGGCAGGTACTCACGTTAATCTTGTTCCACAATACCAGAACTAAAAAAATTAGGTTAAGGGATGAATGATGGAGGGTGTAGTATTTGAGGATATTCGATTTGAATTTTCCCACCTTGTAAATGACAGGATAGAGCTCTGCAAGAAGACTACTCCACATACGAACTGTTTGGCTAAAAAACGAATTCTCTCCTCTATAATCCATAGTGCGTTTCACACTGGCCATTGACCACAAATCGATGAATTCTTTACGAGAAGCGTGTTGTAGGCAAAAACGTGCGGATATCAAGAACTAGTTTTTTTTATCTCATTAGAGCACATTCCATTATAGTAACGATATAATAGAGAAACTCAACCTACATTGCGTTGATGTTCAAGAGAATCAATAGAGTGAATAGATCACCTATGAGCTTTTTATCTCTCTCCTTCACACGGTCGAGTAGCACCAAAACAGTCTTTGTAGCACCGGCCGATCATACACTTTGGCCAGATATATTTGGTATAATTTGAACCGTTTCAAAAAACCGAGGCACTTGAAAACTTCTTTTGTGACTTGAAAAATGTGTTTGGTCCGTCGAAGATCGCACTGGATTTTCATGCTCAGAACATCAATAGTTGCCGATTCCCTAATAATTATACCACTTATAATTTCAGATGAAACACGATTTTCGGTCGAACATCTGCGCAATCATACAACATTGAGTCTTACGAGAATTAAAATTAACTCGCCTGGCCCCTAATATAGAGATTAGGATCGTTTTCCATAGCTTTTTATGAGTTGAGAAAAGTTATTAGACAGCAAAAGCCATAAATTTTGATAGAATAGTACCATGCCATGGTCTATCAATTGGTCTATCAAATGGTCTATCAAATGTCTTGAAAATGATTACAAAACTAAGGCTAGCAGTTCTGTCTCAGAGAGAGTGGAAATCGGACTGGCGATCATGAAGACATCTGTCTTGACTATTTAAGAAGACTCTCTGGTCTCTTTAAGAAGACTCTCTGGACTCTTTAAGAAGACTCTCTGGACTCTTTAAGAAGACTCTGGACATATTGTTACGGACCGAGTGGACTGGTGAGGTTTCCTTCTAGCTCATTTATATACCAAAACCTTCTCGCCGGTCCAGCCACTTACACACTGTGTAATTTTTTAAGTCATGGCATAATAACTATATACGGACACCACTTCTTCATAAAAGACCAAAAAAAGACCCCTGTCTCCCAGTTTTGCCCAAAGTCCTCCAGGTTTTTTTTTATGGGCCCTCAAAGATGTGAGGCCTCGATGTCATTTTTGCAAAAAATTATCATTTCCTCAAGCTCATATTTTGCAAACCGTTTGAAATTTTGATATACTCTCTGAGGCAAAGATGTAGCTCGTGAACATATAAAATCAAAAAAACTTCATCTTCAAGGTCAAAATCGCAAAAAACTTTAAAAAATTCAATTTTTTTAACTTTTTTCCCCTGTTCAGGTCCATAGGTAGCAAACCGTTCAAAATTCAAGGAAACAATCAACTACAAAAATGAACCTAAGATCTCAATAAACAAAAGTGAAAATTTCCCGGCCACCTAAACGCTACCTAAACGGTGTTAAGAATCATTCCTAGGAAGTTCATATGTTCTGGAAAGAAAAAATTGAATTTTTTAAAGTTTTTTGCGATTTTGACCTTGAAGATGAAGCTTTCTTGATTTTATATTTTTGTTCTTTATGACAAGAGCTACAACTTTGCCTCAGAGAGTATATCAAAATTCCAAACGGTTTGCAAAATATGAGCTTGAGTAAATGATCATATTTTTGCAAAAATGACATCGAGGCCCCACATCTTTGAGGGACCATAAAAAAAACCTGGAGGACTTTGGGCAAAACTGGGAGACAGGGGTCTTTTTTTTTTTGGTCTTTTATCACGTAGTGGTGTCCGTATATGGGTTTTTTTCCGTGTTGCATTGTGTTATCCAAACTTATAACTACTCATAGTATACCTTACATATAATCTCGAGAAATAACTGTCGTTTCGTTTGTTCTGCCAGCTACATCTTATCATTTCCTTCGAACTTATTGTCTCTACGACTAGAGTAGTATTGTTTAGAAAGATAAATTGAGGAATTGAGGGGCCTCAGTTTCTCTTTTTTAAGAAATGTCGTTCCATTAGCTACATCTCAAAAAGTTACGTTTACTTGGAAGCAGATTTGCTTCAGGAAGACATGATTTTTTTTTTGCTTGAGAGGTGCTTGCAAAGTCGGTTAATTTTAAGACCGTCCTCGTCACCATCTAACCAACTGTCCATCCATCCAACAAAGTCAGTCATCAGTGAAGCAAACTCGACATTTAACATGCCATCGAGAGAAAGAAAAAAAATACTCAAACATACCAAACGACCAACCAGTCAAACAAATAGCGAAAAATAAGTTTTTTGAATGAATGAATGGATGGGTGGCTGTTGCTGACTGGTTTAAGTTTATCGGACACTAGCGGCTTAAAAAAAAAAATGAAAACAGAAAAACAATAGCAATAACAGCAGCAGCCATAACAACAACATGCTGTTGCAAAACAAATCCGAATATAAAAAGTTTTTTTCTTTTAATATATTTTTTTTAAGGAATTTTTTTTCTATATATTTTTATTGGAAGCATAATAATTTTTATATTTTTTTTAATATATTTTTTGTAAATAGTTTTTTTCATTCTGCATGTAAAATCATTAATATACAAGTGCAATATTTATGACTCTCTAAAGAGCCGGACTGACTCGAGTGACTGGGGGGACAAAATACAGCAATGAATACAATAAAAACAAAAAATAAAATAAATCGTATTTTCTTTATTACTTGTAAATTACAATACCTAGATACATTTATCATGGACCAAACATACGAGCCACTGAACAACACATTTAAGCAAAAAAAAAAAAAAAAAACTATGAAAGTTTCTGTTTTCTTTTTTATTTATTTATTATTTATCTGTACATAACTTTAACAAATTTCAAACATTAACAAGGGTTTATAATCTGTTTTAAAGCTCTTCTTATTTTTAAACATAAAATATAAAAGGTAATTATAAAATTGAAATATTAAAATAGATACACTTAAAAAAATATTTGGCAGAAATTTTCTTAATATAAAAACTGTCATTTCTGCTAAAAAATAAAACTCCGGCAAATAAAAATTTAGTCCATAGACTACTTAGATAAAAATATTGCACTAATTAAAGATTTTAATTAGATTCCGATACAAATTTAATTAATTTTTTAATTGACTCAATTATATATTTAATTAAGTATGAATAAAATAAAATTTCAATTAAATAATTAATTGAATTAATTACAAATGAAATTAAAGTTGTATCAAAAACTAATTACAACCTTTAATTGGTGAAATATTGGTGGATTACCGATTACTAGTGATCTACTAACAATGACTACTTATTGGATTTTATGGATTATTTTCAAAACTGCTAACTGTGAGCGTTCATTTCATACACATCTGGCATTTTTATATAGAAAATATATAAAAAAAAAATCAATAATAGAGAAGGTTTGCGACTCTACCACAGCTTAAATAAATACAGTTTGTAAAAGTATAATATAAGTATAATAATTTAGTAACGCATTTCCTATCTGTCTGTCTGTCTGTCTGTCTATCTTTCCGTTTGTGTTCGCATCACGTAAAAACTACCACATGGATTTTAACAAAATTTTATGAAGAGGTACCTCAGTATCCTAATCCCAATATAGGATACATTTTACATACAAAAATATCTTATTTCTAAGAGAAATAAGGAGAATAAGCAGTGATATTACTATAATTTAGTAACTCATTTCCTATCTGTCTGTCTATCTTTCTGTTTGTGTTCGCATCACGTAAAAACTACCACATGGATTTTAACAAAATTTAGCGAAGAGGTACCTTAGTATCCTGATTCCAATATAAGATACTTTTTACAATCTTAAAATCTTATTTCTAAGATAAATAACGAGAAATAGCAGTGATATTACGCCGATTTTTTTTACCGATTTAAAGCTACTGCATACCTTAAGGCATCTTTTATTTCTGAAACCGGAATATTTGAAACAAGGTTGCGCAACAGATGGCGCTGTTTTCAAATAATGACAAAATAAATTGAAAGTGGAATATTTTAAAGACGGTTGCGCAATAGATGGCGCTGCTTTAATATAATTACAAATAAATAAAATTGAATAATTTTTGTAATCGATTTGTATTTTTAGTTTGTGGAATAACATTGTTATTACACAGCCTTACAATAATTTTTAGAATTTTTTAATTTTATATAAATTTTAGAATTTTATACAGCGAGAGGTACCTTTAAATAAAATAAATACCTAAGAGTCTTAATATTTGGTGTGGATTACTTTCAAACCAAAATCGAACAAAAATATTGTCACGACACACACAGGGTGTGTGGGCACAGCTAGTTTAATATAAAAATGTATAACTTTTATAATAATGTTTTGACAAAACATAAATTCCGAAAACAGGAATGATTTGTTCGAAAACATTTTTTTTATAAAAGTCGCTACCCTGCCTCTATTTTTGTTTTGTATTTTGGTCCCAATCACTAATAGTCTCGTCCGTTTGTAGGAATGAATAGGAATGGCAAATGCTTCTGTCATCTGCAAAAGAATCGATAGGATTGAGATTTTAAAATAGAAGATCTTAAAGCATTATACAAATTAGGGTCCTTGTGATACCACTAATATATGGGGTGGTTAAATTTTAAGGGCCGATGTTGAAGGTGAACCACACCTAAACGTCAAGTTTTTTCTGCATTTGATTTGACATTTCTCAATTTCAGACTAATTCAATTTGAACCGTGGAACGATATAGAATCGAGCAATGGTCAGAATGGTGGCAAGAATTGGCAACGTTGGATGATCTATTTTCGAAGAAAATGATCTTCAGTGATGAGGCACTTTTTCATCTCAGTGGATTCGTCAATAAGCAAAATTGCCGCATTTGGGCGGATGGTAATCTAAGAGTGTTTATCGAAAAATCAAAGAACCCACAAAGAGTGACTGTTTGCTGTTTATGGGCTGGCGGCATCATCGGGCCGTATTTCTTCCAAAATGAGGCCGGTCAGGCAGTTACTGTGAATGATGTTCGCTATCGTGAGATGATAACGAAATTTGTATGGCCCGAATTGGAAGATATGGATGTGGACGATATGTGGTTTCAATAGGACGGTGCCACTTGCCACACAGCCAACGAAACAATGGCTCTTTTGCTCGACAAATTCAATGGCTCGACAATCATGTGATTTGACACCATTGGACTTCTTTCTTTGGGGTTATTTGCAAGAAAAGGTGGACGTCGATAAGCCAGCAACAATTCAAGAACTAAAGGATGAGATAATTCGGCACATTAACGGCATAGAACGTCAATTATGCCTCCGTGTCATCGAAAATTTGGAGCATCGGATGGAGGTGTGATATGGGCGATATTTTGTTCCATACATAATTGAACCATACCAATATTATAAAAATAAATATCTTGTGTTTTATTCAAAATCAACATCGGCCCTTAAAATTTAACCACCCTTTATAATTCAGCACGTTTAATGAAATCTATATGTGACCCGGCCTATGAAAAGGTGGCTTATGACTCAAAAATGTTGCATTGTTGCAAATTGTTGCATTGTTGCAAATTGTTGCATTGTTTATCTTTAACAGCTAATTTTTCGAAATTTTGTTTTTGAGTCATAAGCAACCTTTTCCTTTTTCATAGACCGCGTCACATATATATATATATATCCATTTCACTATGCGATTTCGCAGAAAGCTTGTTATGTGTCGAGAAAACATGTTACGCACAGCAAGAGAAATAAATTTAAATTTTTTCAACTGAATTCTTAAAACAGGAAAAATTTGTTTCAAAAAAATGGATTCTTTTTTTAAAAAAGTCCTTTTCCTGCCTTTGTTAACTATGGATCTGTCTTTTTGGAGTATATAGCCAAGGGATGAAACTCTAAAAATATATTTACTTTTTGTTGTCAATTTGTGATTCCAATTCGAACAAATTTTACTAAAAATCATAATTTTTGTTTCAAAATTGTGTCTGCTTGTATAGGGCTGGAGGTAGAAGGACCCCAGTTATGACCCAAGTTCAAAAAAAAATTATTACTAGTACCAAAGGAAGTTTTTCTATACCAACTTTTTTTTTGAGAAAACACGATAGTTATAGCATTTCCCAACACAGAGACTTATAACTTTGTAACGAATTGAACTTTTTCGGGCCTCAATTGGAAGGCATTAGAATCAATTTACTTGCTTTTGGTTCTTCTTACTTTTAGTTTTAACTTCCTTTTTAGGTTAAAGAGATACTTCCGTAAGAGACTCACAGACAACGGAGCTGTTAATTTGATTTCTATTTCAACTTTGTCGTAATATAACATGCCTGAATCATGCTTGTTGTCACCAAAACCTTAAATTCTTTTAAGCGCTTCGTAATTTGTTATATTACAGAAGCACTCTTTAAATACGAAACATTAAAGTAGTAATAGCAGTGGTAGTAGTAGTAGTAGTAGTAGTAGTAGTAGTAGTAGTAGTAGTAGTAGTAGTAGTAGTAGTAGTAGTAGTAGTAGCAGTAATAGTAGTTGAAGCAAGTAATAATAGTTGCAGTAATAGTAGTAGTAGTATCAGTAGTAGTGGTAGTAGTAATAGTGTTAGTAGTAATAGTAGTTGCAGTAATAGCAGTAGTAGTGGTAGTAGTAATAGTGTTAGTAGTAATAGTAGTTGCAGTAATAGCAGTAGTAAAAATAGTAGTAATAATAATTGCAGTAATAGTAGTAGTAAAAATAGTAACAATAGTAGTAGTATCAGTAGTAGTGGCTGTAGTAGTAGTTTGAAATTATCTCTTTAACAACAATTAAAAATTTCAACAAAACATATCAAATTCGAAAAACTTTCAAAAATATTGGTCTGATTTTTTTTTTTATTAAATCCTTTTTACTTTTATTCCTCTTACTGTTCAAATAATACATATTTTTGTTTTACCCTTTTGGCTAGTTCGCTAGTATTTAATATTTCTTTCATTTACAATTCTTTTTTTTTTTACTGTTTAAATCGTCCCAGTCAACTTCATTTGAAAATCCATAAAATTTGTTGTTATTAACCCACTTCACACAGTAGGATTCTGTTAACTGCCAGACATAAAAATATTATTTATATTCTTGGGAACTTCATAAAAATATAAAACTGAATCTGACCGCGCAATTTTATTAATAAGCAGAAAAACTAATCGTCACAGTCACCACCACCACCAGCAGCAGTCACAAGCATCAGCAGCTTTTTTTTTTTAGGTGACGGCTTAACATTCAAAGCAGGTTATAGCCCGGCCAGTGATTTCTTGAATTCTACAAAAGATTTTCTGCTATTTGGCGCTAAATAAGAGAACGGTAGAACATAAAGGTTATTTAAAGAGAAAGAAAACAGTAAGAGGGATTGAAATTAAAAAAAAGTTTAAGAAATTGCATAAAGACAAAGAAAAACAATTAATAAAAAGGAGATTTAACGAAATACACTCACTACCTTTTAGCTTTGAAATTACCTTTGTAAAAGGGGCTTTCAAAAAAGTACTTTTTTATGTCTATTAATGAACATAATTTTCCTAAAAAATACATGCAAATTAAAAATAATATTTTGCAAGAAAACGTTATCGTGTGGAACAGGATGTCTTTGAAAAAAGAATTTCCTTGGTAAAGGTACTTTAAAAAAGTACTTTTAAAAAAAAAGGTTTTTGTTCGCAATGGTACTTTTTGAAACGAGTTTCTTAATTTTTAATAACCCCTTATTTTTTAAAGAAACACTGTTTTGTCAAAAAGCTTCTTTCCTTAAAACGTACTTTTTTGAAAAAAACTTTTTTACAAAAAGATTTTAAATTGATACCAAAATTATATCAACTAAAACATAATGTTGGCTCAAAAACCAATGAAATGAAGATAAAATAAATTTTGTTCCAATCAGTTGGGTTTTAATAATAACTAGCTGTGCCCGCCACTTCGTAGGCGTCATAATAATATTTTGTTCGATTTTGCTTTGAAAGTAATCCACACCAAATTTTTTTTTACCATATATAGAGATGCCCATCTCTGATTAATTAGCCAGGAACAAAAAGTTATAAAACTAAATAAAATTCTAAAATTATTGTAGAGTTTTCTAAATAGTGTTTAAATTTTTGCGCTGACAAAAATAAAAGGTGCTGCCAAGTTTGCAGTACCAATGAATCGGTATAATTGCGTACTTTCACTACTTTTTCTCTATTTTCTATTGGAAATGAGACCCTTTTACAGGAAAAAAAGTATCCCAAAATTTTATTTCAATTCATTCCATAGTTTTTACGTAATGTGAACACAGACAGGCAGATAGACAGCAGAACGACAAAAATTCTAAAAATTGGTGTTATGTTCGATTACTATCTGCACCAACCATAAAATTTTCAAAAAATATTTCATATACAGAAATGGTCCTGTTACAGTTTTATTATATGTAAAGATTTATTTTTCTGAAAAAGTACTTTTAAAAAAAGTACTTTTAAAAAAGGTACTTTTTGGAAAAGTAATTAAATTTCTAGGTAACTTTAAAAAAAAAAAATAATGTTGTTTAAACAAACTTTATTAAAAGCGCATTTTTGATCAATTTTTTTTAAATTTTTGATAAAAATATTTTTTTTTATAACAACATATTTTTTATTAAAATATATTTCTTAATAAAGTAAGCTGTCTTTTCGAGAATGATTTTTTTAAGAAGCACATTTTTTAAGAAACACGTTTTAGAAGAAGGTGCTTAGAAAAGTCTTTTAGAAAATATTTTTAATTTGGGTACTTTTTTAAGGTGTGTTTTTTTAAAAATGTTTTAATTTTGTTTGTTATTTAGGACAAAACGAAAAGCAGCAAAAAAATTTAAAAGGGTACTTTTTTGAAAACGTTTGCTTATAGTATTTTTAAAAGAATTTTTGGAAATGGTAGTTTAAAAAACAATATAATGTAAATAAAGGGTGGTTAAATTTGTAAAGGCCAATGTTGATTTGGATAAAACACAAATTATTTTGGGAAATTATAGTCATGTCTTTTTATTTTGATATGGTTCAATTATGTATGGAACAAAATATCGGCCAAATGGCTGCCGCGACCTCGGCGGCATTTTTTCTATGACGCTGAGGTATAATTGAGGTTCTATGCCGTTAATGTGCCGAATTATCTCAACCTTTAGCTCTTGAATGGTTGCGGGTGTATCGACGTACACCTTTCAAATAACCCCAACGAAAGAAGTCCAACTGTGTCTAATCACATTATCTTGGCGGCCAATTGACATTGCCACAACGTGAGATAACACGGCCATTGAATTTGTCGCGCAAAACAACCATTGTTTCGATAGCTGTATGGCAAGTGGCATCGTCCTTTTGAAACCACATATCGTCCACATCCATATTTTCCAACTCGGGCCATAAAAAGTTCGTTCGGGCCTTTTTTTTAATAAAATAGGCCTAATGATGCTGCCAGCCCATAAACCGCACCAAATAGTCACTATGTGGGTGCATTTTTCAACAATCATTCTTGGATTATCATTCGCCCAAATGCGGCAATTCTGCTTATTGACGAATCCACTGAGGTGAAAATCTGCCTCAGCACTGAAGATGATTATCTTCGAAAATTGATCATCCATTTCATGCCACCATTCTGACCATTGCTCGATTGTGTATCTTTCCATGGTTCAAATTGAGTGAGTTTGAAATTGAGAAATGTCAAATTAAATGCTGAAAAAATCTTGACGTTTAGGCGTGGGTCACATGCAACTTTGGCCCTTAAAATTTAACCACCCATTATATGTTTTTCATTACCTTCAAAGAAAAAGTTCAAAGTTTTCAAAAATTAAATGTATAAGAGATTAATAAAATTAAAGGAAAAAATTAAAAGATTATACAAAATTATACTATTTGAAAAAGAGTACTAAAAAAATTAAAAAAAAAACTTTTTAAAAATTTATTTTAACAAAAATAATCTTAAAAAAAGAGTAAAAACGTTTTTTGTTATACAGTTTAAATGTTGAATTTTTGGGGTGTAGTAATCATTTAATGATCAAACGTTAATATTAATTCGTTTACCGTAACCATAGTAATGTTGGAAACAACTATAAGTTGTTCATCACAACCATATATTGTTACAGAGAACTTAAAACGCTTTTTGTGATAATACCACAACCATTTTTTTCCTGTGTATTGACTATAAAATAACTTTAGCGTTTAAGTTGACTTAAGAAGTTATTACTTTTTGCCACTGACTGAGTTATTATTCAGAAAGAAAAAAAAAACTTACTTAAGAATTCTCCATTTGAAAAATGCATTAAATTTGGGACATACAGTTCTACAATTCTAAAGTTTATAAAGCTATAAAATTAATTATATTGACTGCAAGTGTCTACAGTATGAGCGGAAAACTAACCCTATTCATATGGCTTTTTCGATCAAATAATCATTATTTAGTCGGTTTTACGCTTTTAAATAAAAGGAAAAAAAAAACACTTGGCCAGCGATCATAATAAATGATGATCTTACAAATTTTTACCGCAAATTCGTAATTCAAAAAAAAAAAAAAAATAAATAAAGAAATGAAATAAAAGAAGGTTAATTTAACACATTCATTTCTAAACTCAAAAAGCAGCTAAGCGCCATAAAAAATATAATTTCTTTGGCGGCATATCTTTTTTTTTTCGTTTGCAGAAGTTATTTTCAGCCAGCCAGTCAGTCATTCAGTTGAGGAAAATCAACAACTCATCAATGAACTATTAAGTGGTGATACGATTATTACCAACAAACTACTTTAACTATTTCTGGGTTTTTTGTGCATCTAAAGCTACCAAAATATGTAGTAAAAAAAATATATAAATTATACGAGTAGCAGAGTAGGGGAGATCAATGGTGAAAGGGGATTAGTGTTAAAGGCGCCTAAGATTGGTGGTGTTTCTAGTGTTTTTGTTTTTGGTTTTTTTTTTGTTTAAAATATCATTATCATTCTCATTATAAGCCAATTCTTAGATTGTTAGAAGAAAAGTTAAATTTGATAACCAACCGCCCTCAAGAGGCGTGACTTTTGAACGAGTGCATTGAAATGTATACTCGTACTTTTAAAGACAAAAACAAGACAAATTACAAGTCATCTTGAAATTAATTTCATTGTTATTTTATCTTTTAGTTACTGTTTATGTGACTGCTGGCAAGCTGGCTGACTGACTGACTGACTGACTGTCGGGCGAGTTTTGTTTTTTTTCTAACGTTTGAAAACTCGTAAACAAATTATTTATTTTGTTATTACTTCTGCCGCTGCTGTTTTATTTAGTTTTAGGTTAAACCGCAAATTCATTTCTAATTTTCATCGTAAATATTTTTACAATCTAACAACGAGCGAACAAAAAAAAAACAGCTCAACAAATTTCGATTAAAGTTAATTAGTTTTTGGAGAAAAAAATAAAAGTAGCAGCAAAATTGACTTATTTTTTCCTCTATGAATCTTGAAAAATAATAGCTAAAACATTATCTTTTTTTTTTGTTATAACACAACGTTAGAATAATAACTTCTAATGGAAGTTTATTAAAAGTCATGATTGAACAGAATTTCAAGATAAAGTTTTGGTTCCAGAAAAAAAAATATTTAAAATAAAAAACAATTTTTTTTTTAAATAAAAATAATATTTGATGAAATTATTTACTTATAAATTATAAAAATGAAATACTTATAAATTATATATTTTTTTTTTTTTTGGTTCCAGAAAAAAAATAATAAAAAAATTGTTTTTTTTAAATAAAAATAATCTTTGATGAAATTATTTAAATACTTACAAATTATAAATATTAAATACTTATAAATTATATATTATTTATTATTTATAATAATTATTATTATTATAAACTTTATTATATTATTATTATATATTATTATATTATTATTATTATTATTATTATTGCTATTATTATTATTTTTATTATTATTATAAACTTTAGTTTTAGAACAGCTATTGGGCAGCTGCACTCAATATAAAGAGCTCTTCAATAAGTATCTAGATGAACCAAGCTCAGAATATTCCAAGCATGTGTTAACACTGTTGTAACGAATATCATCAAAAAAAAGCTTCAGGTCTTCAGCAACAAGTGCCTTAGAATCATGTGCAAAATATTCTGGTCTAACACCATTAGCAACACTGATTTGTGGAACAGCACAAATGAAAAACCCATATCTGACCAAGCACAGAAAAAAGGAACTAAGGGTAGATTGACCTATTTGTTTTACTTGATCTAAAATTTAGAGTGCCCCATAAGGCTAGTGTGTAGTGTCATATCCTATTAGTTTGGAAGTTGCAGGTTTAAATCCCACCAAATACTCCGAGTGTTTCACAACAACGAGTGATTCGCGATTGTATTGTAACATTTTTTTTTTTTTAAATGACAAAACCAATAACTTTATTTGCTTAAAATCTCCTGATTGTAACTAAATTAGTAATTTTTAATTTCCTAATATTTCTTTCTGTTTAATAGAAAAACATTGTTTTGTGTTTAATGCATAAGTTTTCGACTTTTCAAAATTTTAGATTTTTAATAATTTTTTTCTGTTTTGAATAAATTTTTTTTAATTTTTAAATTTTAGATTTTTTTATTTGTTTTTATAAAATCTTGTTTTTTTTTATTTTAGAATGCATACAATTTTTCTTAAATTAAAATAATAATAAATATATAAACAACTAATTACCGGATAATCGAATTGGAGTGGTACCGGACCCTACCAAAGACGAATTCGTGACAAAAATTTGATTTGCCGCATATAAATCGCTTAACCCTTTCGACCCGACATTCGAATAGCAATGTTAAAATATAATTTTTAATGGCTGTAAGTTATTTCATTAAACATATCGGTAAAAGAAAATCTGAAAAACAATAATAGGGGAGTTCGGGAGGTAGTGGTACATCATTGTACCATTCGGGATGTTAGGTGGTACAAATAAGTACCAACCGGCCAGTAAAACAAACTATATTTATTTAATATATAGGTTATAGTAAATCATATTTTATTGACTTTTGTTAATAAATGTGTTTTAAAATAAAACTTATGCATTATACGGTGCAAATGACATTTTGCATAACGGCACTTGGCACTCCTTGCAGATTGTGTTAGTGCGTGTCTGTTTTTTTTTTTTGAGCGCCGCAGTTCGTACAACGACATTGGGTAGTTCCTTCAATAGGAAGATGTATTGGCTTGCGATTGGCAATTTTAGAAGCGCGGCCTGGTTTTTGAAATCTAGGAACAACTGTGGTTTTTAACCCTTCATGGATCAACCACAAATTGCTGCTGATAAAACTTCATAAGATGGGATTTATAGAACTGAGTTTAATGTGGATTGAATCTTATTTAACTCACCGAAAACAGAACGTCCTCTTTAATAATGTCATTTCTAATCATATAAATGTGACCTCTGGAGTACCTCAAGGCAGCCATCTTGGTCCAATTTTATTTTCTCTCTTCTTAAATGATTTACCATGTGTGATTAAAAATTGCAATATCTTAATGTATGCAGACGACGTGAAGATATTTATAAGCTACGGCCTTGACAGCGATAGAAGTTTACTACAACACGATTTGGATGCATTTTTTCAGTGGTGTTTACTTAATCTGATGGTACTTAACTTTTCGAAATGTAAACATATGCGTTTTACGAGAACCGATAATAGTATATATACATTTTTTTTGGGCAATCATCAACTTGAGTTCGTCACAGAATTCCTAGATCTCGGTATCCTTCTTGATCCGAAGCTAAACTTTAATAAACACATTAGCATGATCGTCAATAAAGCTCGTGGTGTGCTTGCATTTATTAAACGATGGGCGAAGGAATTTACGGATCCAACCATTACCAAACGTCTATATACATCTTTGGTTAGACCAGTCTTGGAATATGGATCTGTTGTTTGGGACCCTGACGCTGAATGTTATATTCAAAATATTGAATCTGTACAGAAACAGTTTCTTCTCTTCTGTTTGGGCAACTCTAGATGGAATCCTGATGTTGTTCTCTCATCATATACTGTTAGGCTTTCAATAATAAAGCTACCAACCTTGCAAAGTAGAAGAACTATGCTAAATGCTTCATTTCTACTTAATTTGATTAATGGAGCTGTTTCTTCTGACTTTTTATTAAGTAATATTAACTTCAATGTGCCACAGCGGTCAACTCGGAATTTCATTCCAATTTACTTAAAAGGTCTTCATACTAATTATGCTAACGCTGATTCTTTAAGAGGATTATGTAAAACATTTAACGAACTATATTTCCTAATTGATTTCTCTGTAAACGTAAATGTCATAAAGCGTAATATAATTTTACATCTCAATAATTGTGAATAAAATACTATTGTAATTACTATTATTAGATTAAACGGTCTGCAAGGATTTTATCCGTAGACCTTAAATAAATAAAAATAAAAAAAAAAAATGGATCAATTCCTCAGCCAGGGTAACTAAAAATGATTTGAATGGCATCTTGTTTCTGCTGAGGTCATTATAAATGACCCATGCGATTACGATGTTATCATTATCAACCTATAAAAAACTTTCTGCCATCACTTATCCGATTTTTGATCGCATTTATAAAGGCCAGACATTTGATCTGCCAAGTCAACGCCACCCATGACCTCTCGATAAAATTTTATTTGATTTGGACACGGTACTTGAATTTTTTCGCCCGTTTTCAAAGTGTTTGTGACTGTCGTAATTGTTGCATTGTGGCAATTACTTAGTACTAAGACTTCTTTTGTGTCTTCCAAAAATTTTCGAATGTCTTCAGGATCCATTTTCTGGGAAACAACAAATTTTCTTCAAAACTTGAAATCATGCTACTTACTACTTATCGGACTATTGGTACACATGTGTACCGCAATACCGGACGAATGGTATAAATGAGTACCATAATAAATGAGTACTAAAAAAGCATAAAACATATGATTTTTAAGAAATATCTACCAGCCACAATTGTAAACACTTCCGAAAATTTAAATTCTGCTTCATTTTTAATAACTAACGAATGTCCGAGCACAATATCACGAAAAAATCAATTAAACACTCTACTTGCCTACGTTGTAACTCATGAAAAAGACAAAAATAAAAAAAAAAAAAAATAAAAAAAATATAACAGAACATATTAGAATGTATTCAGGAGAACTTCAAGACGACATGGTAACTTTCTCAACCTAGCAACATTGATTTTGAATATTTTAGAGATGTTTAAAGTTTAACTGGTACACATGTTTAGCATCCGGGTCGAAAGGGTTAAAGATAGAAAACAAAAATTTATAAAAATTTTTCAACATTTTTTGTAGACTTTAAGGTCTTACAGTGAACCGTTTAAAAGAGTGTAACCAATTGAATGGAAGTAGTCCCAGACCCTCAATGTATTTCTGAGATAGAAAATAAAATTTTTCAGTATGTAATTTCAGTACAGAAGTATCGAAAAATAAAAAATCGAAAATAACCGGTAATTTCACAGAAAAAAATATTTTTACCAATTAAAAGTTTTAATTGGATTCAGATTACAATTTAATTAAATAATTATTTGTTCAATAAGTAAGCTCGCCATAACTGAGTATTTATCGCTTATATTAAGAAGTCTCATATCATATATCAGCTTCAGAATATTTACATAAAAATGAATGAATATTTTTAAAACTTCTTTTAGGCTCATCACAGAAAAAAAATATTTTCACCCATTAAAGTTTAATTAAATAATTAGTTGATTCAACTATTTGTTCAAATAGATTTTGTTTGTGTTTTAAAAATATATATATTTGAATTGAATAAAAAATTAATTTTTACTTTAATTTAGAACTAATTAAAACTTTTAATTGAAACAAAAAAAAAATTTTTCTGTGATGTCTCTTCAACTATTGAAGTTAAGTTCTTTATTTTTTTTTATCGTAATCCTATCTATTTCAGTTATTCCTTGTATCATAACATTTCTTTGTAGGGTGTATTTTAATTTTTTCGATATTTCAATTGTATATACATAATTATTTTTAGCACCTTTTTAATAATTAAAATATTTATATGTAGGTTCAAACCACAGTCTTCACCTCATAAGTAATCTGTAACAGCCTTCTGTAGCTCAGCAGAGACGAGTTGTGTCTACTGAGCTACAGGTTCTCGTGGTACCAATCATTTGGACACTGGTTTGACCTCGAAGGTTCTTATTCCTTCCAGTTTGAGGTTCTGTGCAAGTCTGGGAGATTTGTAACCGTCATATATACCAGAAGGATTAGCGTCACGGTGTTAGAAGTTGCCAAAACAATATGCCCTGATAGTGAGGAGGGCGATTTGCAATAGTGTTGGATACACAGAAAAAAATATTTTCACCAATTTAAGGTTTTAATTGGTCTCAGATTAAAATTTAATTAAATAATAAAATTGATTCAACTAATTGTTTAATTAGGAGTTTTGTCCTATTTCAAGCAAATATATATTTGAATCAATTAAAAAATTAATTGAACTTTAATTTAAAACTGATTTAAACTTTAATTTTTTTTGAGTATCCTACTTTTACCAAATAGCTCATTTGCAATCTTCTGCTTTCGTACGGGTTGCTCCAATATAGACTTTGAATCGCTAGCTCATTCATGGGAGCATCATTTCATTTCAGGCTGCATATATATAGTATAATTAGTAAGAAGATCGGATAGCGACATCGTTTCAAAAAACCGAGGTACTTCAAAGCCTATTTTGGAGATTTGAATGTGAAAATGTGTTTAGTCCATCGAACATTGTTATCGTTTTTATGCCAAAAACTCACGATTTATCGATTGTATCGAGTTGTATCATTCATAGTTACAAATGAAGTAGATATAATTTTTCAAACGCATTTAAGCTTAGAGTCTTACGACCATTAAAATCGACCCCTTTGTTCTTGCTTCGGCGGAACAAATTAACGACCAAATCTGTTAATCTCCAATATCACACAAATGAGTGAATAATAACGGAAGTCCTCTTAAAATGTAATGCATTCATTCTTTTGTACCAGACATTGTCCAGTTAAAAGTTTATCTTCCCAAAGTTTATTACTAAAAATCTTTTCGAAAAACAAAAAAAAAAAAATAAATAAATAAACGCTTTAATTTCCTTTGCTTTCTGATGTTCTTCTTTTAAGCAATAAATATTTTGTTCGAAAATTGCTACCATGTATAAGTAATAATCATTAAACACAAAAGTACTACTCTATTCTTTTTAGCAGCAAAAAGGCAACAAAATATTGTGGTATAAAATATACAAAAATTTACTACAATTTTACCATTAAGTATCATCAATATAATGGCCAATTCAACTATAAAAATTCCTTGCTAACAAAAAAAAAAAAACAACAACAAAAATCTGTTGATCTGTACATGTAATAGGCGGAACTAAAAGAAAATAATTGAAAGAAAAAAAAAAAAAAACACCAAACACCGAATTGATCATGATGATCTCTGCAACAACATGCTGCTCATACATACAAGTGCTACAACAAAGTAAAGAATTAAACGGTTGGATAATAATGGTCATATAAAAATTGTATTAAAATTACTTTAAATACATAAATGTGAATGATTTTTTTTTATTTTATTTAAAAAAATTTATTAAAAAAAAAAAAATAATTTTTAATACACCAAACTTAAAGCTTTATATAAATACTAGCAGTACCAATGATGTCGTCAGCGTCCTGACAATATTTTAATAGAATTTACCTTTCGTTTTGAAGTTAGTCCACGCCAAATTTTAAGGTACTAAAGTATCTCTCTACAAGGAAACAAATTTTTGCACCAATTAAAGGTTTTATTTAGTTTTAAATTAAAATTCAATTAATTTTTTGATAGATTCAAATATATATTTCTTTAAAACAAAAAAAATCCTAATTAAACTAATAATTGAATCAATTAAATATTTAACAAAATTAAATGTTGAAACCAATTAAAACTTTTAATTGAACAATTTTTAAAATTCAATTAATTTTTTAATTAATTCAAATATATATTTCTTTAAAACAAAAAATACCTAATTAAACAAATAATTGAATCAATTAAATATTTAATTAAATTAAAATTTGAAACCAATTAAAACTTTTAATTGAACAATTTTTTTTTGTGTTCAAAATTTAATTCAAATTCAGCTCAGTTTTAATATGATACTAACTCACATAGACAGACGGATAGATATACAAAAACTCCATTGATTATTATCTACTTTGCCAACAAAACTAATTTCCAAAAAAAAATATTTCATGTACAGACAACGTCTTGTTACAGTTGTAGCACTGACTAGTATTTAGATGCTAAATTTGAGGTAAACTTATTGTGAAGATGGTTGCCATAGTAGAACTCAGCTTAAAGATAACGGTTTTTTTGCCTTTCTTATGAGAATATATGTATGTTGAATACCTTTAGACCGTAATAACCGACGAAAGCCAAAATAAACGCAAGGATTATGCGAAAAACAGTAGTGAGTCGTCTTCTTCACTCATGGCTGAGCTTACAAGCGATTTGAAAAATACCTAAAACGGTAGCAATCTACTTTAGTTCTGCTTTACAGCTTTATTATAAACTAGCTGTACCCACACACGTTGTATGCGTCCTAACAATATTTTGTTCGATTTTGCTTTAAAGTAATCCACACCAAATTTTACGACTCTTACGTCTTTACTTTCTTTAAAGGTACCTACCCCTGGACAAAATTCTAAAATTCTAAAAATTATTCTGAAGCTCTGAAAGAGACAGACAGAGAAAATGAGTTACTAATTATTTTAAAACAGCGCATCTGTTGCGCAACATTGCTTAAAATATACTACTTTCAAAATTAAAGGATGCCTTAAAGTATGCAGTACCTTTAAATCGGTAAAAAAAATCGGCGTACTTTCACTGCTTTTTCCCCACTTTCACTTAGAAATAAGATATTTTTCAGATTAAAATTTAATTAAATTAATTGATTCAATTATTTGTTTAATTAGGATTTTTTTGTTCTGTTTTAAACAAATATATATTTGAGTCAATTAAAAAATTAATTGAACTTTTATTTAAAACTAACTAAAACGATTATTTGATTAATTTTTTTTTCATTATAATAAATTTTTATTATAAAATATTATAAACAATTATACATGTGTCGCCTTAGCGCCAGATTGGCATTAAAGAGCATTGTTAATTAATTAAAAGCTGTAATTGGTGCAAAAAAAATTTTTTTTTGTCTGTACTCTCGAATTGTGTTCATGTTTCTTCACTCAAAGCATAAAACTGCTTTAACTCGCCCCATTTCATTGTTATTATGTTCAACATGTACTCATACTTGCTCATGGAGACTCTGCAAGCTCATCTCATTTAGCTTGCTGGTCTTTACTGTCTATTGTAGTCCACTCATCGCTACTCGTGTGCAATGAACAGACATGATTATAATGAGCGATTATAATGAGCAATTTATGAGCTTCGTTTTTTGTGCTCAAGCATTGCTTTAGTTTGAAACATTCATTCAATATTTGGCTAGTCAAGTGGACTATACTTGATAACATCCCATTACTTTAAATACTTATATAAGCTTATATGAGCTTAAGGTCATATAAAGCAAATCGGGACTTTTTTAATCAACTACCTTGTTATGGTCCTTTAAAGAGTTCTGCATAACCCTCGCTTGAAAAAAAAAACACTTTTTTCTCCCAGGCAGTTCACATAAAAAAATATTTGCACCCATTAATGGTATTAATTAGTTTCATATAGATATGTAATTAATTTTTTAATTGAATCAATTATATTTTTAATTAAGAAAGAACAAATTAATCTTCCAATTAAGTAAATAAATAATTGGAATCAATTATTATTTTTGTAGGATGGATACAGAGGCAGACTACTAACTTCTTGGGTTCTTTTTCGAAGGGTAAATTGCGACTACCTTACATTCATTCAGTCTCGTGCTATCACTAGCCTTTTACTTTCGAAAGTAGTGATTTCAGACTGGCGACTGATACATGTTGAAATTCATCCTCATCACAGAGTCTATTACATTTTTTCTATTGCTAACATTTGCTTAAGGCTAAGGTCTCCACAGCATCTCCATTATACTAAAATGAAACATTATATCGTGTACCTGGAGAACTGTATTCTATTATTTTATTTTATTACCACTAACTTTATGGGTCCTTTTTCGACCCCCTACGTTCCGCAATGACTTATGGTATCCGTCTGAAAATTTACGAATACCTTACTTTCATTGAGTTTCGTGCTGTCACCGGGCTTTTACTCCAGACTGTAGTGATTTTAGACTGGCGACTGATACATGTCGACATTCTTCCTCAGAGTCTATGATAATTGCTAACATTTGCCTAAGGCTATGATCTCCACAGCATCTCCATTTAATATGTGTCTGCCCGTGGTCCAAAGCCTTTTTTTATGTTAGCCTATTTCCAGGCACAGTCTGCAAATATCGTATTCCCTCGATTTTTAACTTGGTCAGATAATACAACTCGTAATCTGTCACTAACGCGGTTACCCATTTGTAGGCATTATATCCAAGCTCCTTGTTGGTCTTTCTGTCAACTTGTAGTGAACAAATTCCAGAGTATTTGGTGGGAATCAAACCCACCACCCCAGATTAATAGGCTAGCATACTTTCAATCAATCAATTATTATTTAATCAATTAATAATTTAATTAAATCTGTATCTGAAACTAATTAAAATCTTTAATTAGAGGAAATAGTTTTGTCTTTGTTGGTTGATTTCGCTGAGGTGTCGACCAGGTCTTACCATTTTATTGTAAGCAGTATTAACATGTTTTAACAGGTTAGCCAATAGCTTGCTGTGTTTGAATTAAAAGGGGTCCGTCAGCATGACAAAAATTTAATTAAAATCACTCACTAAAAATGTCGTTAAAATTTCTGTTTAATAAGTCAAAATCATAACAAAAGTATATTAAACCCATGACAACTGAATTTTACTACATACATTTTAATGTATTTCGAAAAGTTTTTGTTAGAATGTGATTTTAAAGGAGTTTTTTTATCTTTCATTAACAAAACAATAAAAATACATGCTTTTTCCATCAATTTTGTTTTGCTTCCTCTCGTTTACTACACCTGAGACGTGACATATATTTTAGAGCCACAATTGAAGTCATTTTCTTGCAAAACATTTATCATTAAAATATACCCATAAATGTTAAATTATAGGGTTTGATTTCAGTTGAACTCTTTTTTCTCCTTAAGGCTGCTTGCCGCCTAATCAACACATGCCCTCACACAAGTCACCCAACAAAGACAAAGCGCTGTGAATGAAACGCATGTGTGTATCGTCATTTAAAATAATTTGGCATAATTTGAAGCCACCAAATTGAACTGATTCAAATGGTGCCCTTAAGCAGCGCAAGAAAGAAAGAAAAAAGGTACCACATAAACACCCTAATTATAGGCAAATGTTTTGTAGGTTTTTAGTTTGAAGTGTTTTATTTTATAAAATTTTTTTTTCTCTGGTCTTGCAAACATTAGAGCGCCTCAATTATGTTTAAGGTTTTAACAAGTCCTTCCTTTAAGGCGGTATTGAAACCTATAATTTTCCATAACCTCTCAAAATTTTCAACAAGATGATGGCACTTTAGTGAGTTGCTTTTGCAAGAGTTTCTGCTGTTTTAAAGAAGACATAAATGGTTTTAATAACAAACTGTTTTAAAAAGGTTGGCTGTTTAAGAAAGCATTTTTCAACAAAATTGGGAAGGCTTTATTTAAGGTGGCAGTTAAATAGAAAAGACCTAGAGACTCTCTGTAATAAAACTGTATACTTATGCTGTGATCCAATTGATCCTTTTTATAAATTTCAAAAGATCGTTTTTCTTCTTAAAGCAACAAAAAGTCAAGTTATCTGTGCATATTCGCAAAAATTTCACACAAAATCCTTTACTTAATATACAGACATAAATACAGACATAATTCGAAAACAACGCAACACAAAACAGACATCATATATAACACATGAAATCCATCTCAAAAAATCGCCAATATCACGAAAGCTTCGTGAGCAGCTTGGAACCAGGTCTCCTTTAGTCTCAATAAATAAATTTTTCGAGCTTCAGTATATTTATGCGAACACTGTTTCAGTGAAAAACCCCGAAAGGGTTAAAACTCAAGGTACTCAACCACCATCTTTTTTTATTAAGATATACTGCCGTCGTTTTGGTCAGATGGCTGAAAAATATCAGCAATTGTTTTAAATAAGATTATATAAAATTCTACTTAATTTCGAAAATTCGAATTTCCTACAAGAAATAATATTTTTGCATTTTCGCTAATATAACTTTAAATACTATGTAAATTTTAGATGTCTGGCTATCACGATTCAGAAACTAAGGCCATATAAATGAAAATCAAGTTACTATCGGAACACCCTTTAATTTTTAGTAATTGCTATATAGCGGCCACAGTAATGCACCTTCTTTGAAAATTTAAAGAGGTTACATTACACGGTCCCAGAGATAGTGGGTTTTAACAGACATTGTAGCAAATGAAAAAAGGCTTAAATGTTTCACCCTGTGAGAACGTAACCCTAAAAATACGAATTAAAATTCGAAATTTCAAATTTGGAATATTTTGTAATTTTTGTGTATTTTTCGTACTTTATACTCCAGAGTCTAATTATAACGGTTCAAGAGGTAAAGGGCTATGGCAGACGAACACATATTGTAGGCAAAACAATAAGGTGTAATTTTTACTATTTAAATACGGAACCCTAAAAATAGGATTTTAAGTTCGAAATTTTGAACTTGAAATATTTGCTAATTTTCGTGTATTATTCGTATTTTTTTCTCATACTAAATTATAATCGATTTCAGAATTTATTATGTCGTGCTATTGGAGTTCCCAAAATAACTTTTAGTCGAATTTCGAATTTAAGTTAGAATTTTTTAAACGTTTCAAATCTGAAAAATGTTGCGGTTTTTGCATGAAAAATATAATCTTATAAAATTTAGGCTCAGGAAGAGGTATTAAACCTAATTTCAAAAATTCGAACTTAATTTCGAATTTTCGAAACTGGTTTAAAATTTATATTTCTGATTTTTTCGATGAAATTTAATTTTTTTAACATTTTGGTGCTTAACTCATTTTCTTCTAAATATATTTTAAGAAGTTAAAAATATTTTAAGCAAAAAAGTACACAAAAAAGTACTAAACTAAGATACACTTTTTAAAAAGTACCCTATGAGTACCAAACCCCGAAAGTACGAAATGAAATTCGAAATTTCAAATTTGAAATATTTTCTAATTTTCGTTAATTTTTCGTATTTTAAAGTAAATCTATTTCAAAATTTAATATGTCATCCGAATTTCGAATATAAGTTAGAATTTTAAAAGGTTTCAAAATTTGTTTAGTTTTTGCATGAAAAATATGATCTTATAAAATGTAGTTTTAGGAAATGGTATATAACCTAATTGCGAAAATCCGATCTTAGTTTCGAATTTTCGAAAATGGTTTACAAATTCATATTTCTGATTTTTCTAATTTTTATCTTTTTGGCCTTAATATATTTTAAAAATTAAAAAATATTTTAGGAACAGTTTTTGTGGTTAAGTTATTTTTCTGTAAATTAAATCGAAAAGTGAAATAAATTACTTGAAAAACTAAACTTTTTAAGAAGTACCCTTTAGCAACAGAACTCTGAAAATATGAAATGAAATTCGAAATTCTAAATTTGAAGTGTTTTTTTAATTTTCCTATTTTCACTCACAATAAAATTAAATCTATTTATAAATTTGTATGTCGTGCTATTTGGGTCACCAAAATAGGTTTCATCCTAATATCGAATAGAAGTTAGAATTTTGACTGCAAAATTTAGTAGCTTTTGTAAGAAAAATATGTTCTTATAAAATGAATGGAATGGAATGGAATGGTATTTAACATAATTTCGTAAATTCGAACTTAATTTCGAATTTTCGAAAATAGCCCAAAAATTGTTTTTAACTGATTTTTGCATGAAATCTAATTTTCTTTGGCATTCTGGTCTTAAATTCATTTTCTTTTATTTTTATGCTACATATATAGAAATATTTTAAGAAAATTTCTTTTTGGTTAATTTAATTTTTTTGTAGAGTAAACTGAAAAAAATTTATGAAATAACTTGGTAAACTAAACTAAGATGATGAAACATTTAGTAGATTTTGAATGAAAATGTAGCAAATGGTATTTAACTTAATTTCGAATTTTCGAATTTAAGTTCGAATTTTCGAAAATGGTTTAAAAATTGGTATTTCTGATTTATTGCTTGAAATTTATTTTTTTTTGCATTCTGCCCTTAAATTTTTTTTCTGCTAAATATATTATAAAAACTTGAAAATATTCCAAGAACATTTCTAATTTCTTAATATAATTCTCTCCTTTAAGAAATATTATACAGGTGTTTATAAAAAAATGCTCTGTTTGTTGTTTAAACTTGTTTTCTCATAACTCCAAATGCGACATGTGTCTTTTTTCTTTAATTTAATTGTTTTTGTTATTAATTGTACGCCCGAATTCATTACAAATCATTTGTATCTTCTAGATATTAATCATAAAAGCAAGATTTGAAATTTATACCAGCATTTTTTTTTTATATTCGGCCACGACTAATTTCCTTTGTTTTGGTCTCTCGTTTTCTAATGAACAAACTCAAAAACAAAGTAATAAAAAAAGAAGTATTAACACAAACTAAATCGGCTTGGTCTATACAAAATAAAAAAATAAAGCAAATTAATGTACGAATTCATTGCTCCATTTATGGCACTTATTATTCTAAGCTTAAATGATACGTTGAAATATTGCTCAGCTTGGCGCCACTCACTACATGCACTCGTAAATATTTAAAGCAGCCCGCGGTTTCCCTTTCCTTTTCACATTAAAGCACAAAAATAAAAATAAAATTAATAAAATCAAAATCAAATTCATTTATTAAACCACAGAAAAGAAAATAAGTAAAAAAATAAAGACATCGTTTTTTTGGGTATTAATTTTTATAAAATACAGCAACAACAACTACAACAGCAGAATTAAAAAGAAATAAATTTTATTATTAGTCGTTGTGTTTGTTGTTGTATAATATTGTCATTAAGATGTCGCCAACATTTTATTGTTGTTGTTGTCAAGCAAGTAGGGGTATGTCTGCACTGTTTGTTGTTACAACAAATAATCTTTAAGCCAGCTTATCTTTTAGCCAAGTCAAGATAGTAAAATAAACTTATGTAAAGTGCGGCTTAAAGCACCAACAACAACAACAACAATAAAAACCAATAACAAAAAGCCGCATTGTGTCACTGTTCAGGCATAAAATTTTTAAGAAGGCGTTTTAAAAAATAAACTATTATTTTTTTTTCTTTGTTGTTTTTATTTATTTTTATTGTTGTTTGTTCAAAAACATTAAATCGAACTACAAGATTTTTATTTGTAGATAAAAGAATTTTTATAAAAAAAAATGTTTTTTTTATCAATTTAAAAGCTTAAAAGTCGCCAGACATGTTTAAGCTTGAGCATCAACTGTTGCTAGGGTTTGTAGCAGTTTTTTTATTCCATACAGAAGTTACGAAATGATTGATAGCAAAAACCAAGGAACTGCATCAATATGTTGCCAAGAAACGCAATTGAACAATTGAACAGTGGGGCTGGCAAAAAAAATATTGGATTAAAAAATATTCTCCATACATAGAAGTGAACTGTAAGGAATTTTCACCAGGTTTGAGTGATTTTGACAGTTCGAAAAGGTTAAAATTTATCTTATAAAGATAAAATGCAATTTGTAGCCTTTTTTCATGGATCGAGATAACTAAATTGCACAGAAAAAAATATTTTCAACAATTAAAGGTTTTAATTGGCTTCAGATTAAAATTTAATTAAATAATTAATAAAATTTAATTAATTAATTAATTAATAAAATTTAATTAAATTAATAATAAAATCTAATTAAATAATTAATAGTAATTAACACTTAAATAATTAATAAAAAATATAAATAAATAAATAATTGTTTAATTAGATTTTTTTGTTATATTTTAAACAAATATATAATTGAATCAATTAAAAACTTAATTGAAATTTAATTTAAAACTAATTAAAACCTTTAATTGGTGCAACAAATTTTTTCTGTGCAGTAAACATTTTTAAAGAAAGATCGCCGGTGTCCCTGAGAATTTGCCGGAGAAACTGAAACAATTACGCTGCATATCCGACGTTCACAGGCATCAGTTTGGTGAATTTTTTTATCGGAACTATAGCCAACTAATTGCCTAAAGCAAAACACGACTTTTCGGATATTTGGGCGTGGCCTCTAGAGAGTGTGTTTAGCGTTAGCATCACCAAGTGCTAGATACCCTTTACCAACTTTTCGACACTGAAAATCTAAGAGGGGAATGCATTTAAGAAATCATAAGATTAATTTACATCTTTGCTGCTTGTACACAGAAAAAATATTTTCACCAATTAAAGGTTTTAATTGGATTCAGATTCCAATTTAGTGAAATAATTAATTGGTGCAATTATTTGTTTAATTAAAATTTAATTAAAAATGTTTTTTGTTCTGTTTTAAACAAATAAAGATATATTTGAATCAATTAAAAAATTAATTGAACTTTAATTTAAGACTAATTAAAACCTTTAATTGGTGCAAACAAATTTTCTCTGTATGTATCCGTATTGATGAGGATAATGTCAGCTGCCACTTTATCGCTATTCTCTAGTTTTCGAAAGCCAACTGCCTGTCTTTTTTATGTCAAACAGAAGTCTGATGACTTTGATTCAAAGACACAACATCTAGCTGAACATTTAGACGCCAAATTACTCTTTACCTGCCCTAAAACTGAAAGTCTTCAAATTTAAAAAAAAGAAAACTTAAAAATTCAAACTTCCACCAGTCACATTAAGCTTTTTAAGTTAAAAAGAGAATGAACGACAAAAAAATCATGAGCTGCTCAATTTGGTTAAAAAAATATTGCCAACTTGTTGGCCAAACTGAATTTTTTTAAGGAATTTATTTTTTTTAATAAAATTATTTTCGCAATCTTCTATCTCCTCCATATGCGCTTTTTAAGCCTCTTACAATGTTAAATTCTCTTTAGAGTGTAACAACACAAACAAAATTTAATGCAGCTCAATAAACGCAGAGCAAGAAAACTGCAACACATCAGCTGTAAATCTGACATTTAGCCCTTAAAAGAGGAGATTTTAAAATATTAAAATGTACATGTTAGCCAGTCAAGCGGCGGTATTTTGGCATCAGCTACATAAAGGGTTTAGAGTATAAAAAAAGAAACAACAAAAAAACTTGTCAGCTGACAAAAAATCTTAAAATAGTAGAAACGTCTACCAAAGAAATGACATACGTTCCTACTCCAAAAAGAAAAAAAAAGTGTCAACGATCTGTCATTATCCCCCTTTTAATAATGACAATGATGATGTCTTTATTTACTTGTTGTTGCAGCTACTTTTCGGTTTAGTTCAAATGAAAAGAAACACAAAAACAACAACAACAACTTAAATCGAAAACAAGAAGAAAAACCTAAAATAAGTTAAAATGAAGAAGGTGTTGAGTATGTGTCACAAACTACAGATGTTCTTGCCTTTTAGTGTTTCAAAATAAGTGGAAATATATTTGTTGTCGCTGCTGTCAAAAAGAATTTGTTTCACAAATTCATACCGCTACAAGTGTATCGAATGGCAATAATAAAAATATCTGTTGTTTTTTTTCTCGTTTAATGCCTTAAGTTTTGCCGCTCCTGTTTAATTTTCATTCGAAATGTTCGAAATGTATTAGAACAAATTTCAAAATTGAACAATGATTCATGGAATTTTGAATTGTTGTTAATGATGATGATAATGAAGAATGATGATGATAATGATGATGAGGATGCTGCTGATTATGTGGGTGAGGTTATTTGAGTTATTCGAAAGATGTTTGTTTCGGATTAAATGGTTTCTTTTTTTTACTTGGCCACTTGTCTTAAAATCATGGTTTTTTTAGATTTGGGTTTGTGGGCTTGTTTGAGGGTTACACCGAAATTGTTTTATTTTGTTTATACTTTTTTCAAATTATCGAGGGTTTTCAATAGTGACTCTTGAAACTTGACAGTTCCCATTGTAGTGTTTGTTCTTTATATTTTGTTAGTGTTCATGTCTTTATTTTTAGTAAACAATGCGTCACGTAAATTGACATAAATTAAATGTCAAATCAGGTAAATCGTTGCTGAAAGACACAGGAAATGGGTTGTTTCTATATCAAATTGGGTGCTGCCAGGGTATATGGTCCGTTTTTTATGGTATTTCAAAGTTGAATATATATCGTGATATAAATATGAGTCGTTGGTAACTTTTAAAACTAAGTTCGAATTTTCGAACATAAAAAAACTTTAAATTTTTACACTTTTAGCATAAACACGGGTTGTGGCTTATAAATTGATAATCTTCCTAAGTTCGAAAATTCGAAGTTTCGAACATAGTTAAAAATTGATTGATGGCCACTTGTCATAAAATCTTGTTTTTTTTTAGATTAGTGTTTGTGGACTTGTTTAAGGGTTACCCGGAAATTGTTTTATTTTGTTTATACTTTTTTCAAATTGTGGAGGGTTTTTCAATAGTGACTCTTAAAACCTTATAGTTTAAGTTGGCTTTGTTGCCTTATATTTTGTTAATTTTCTTGTTTTATTTAGTGGACATTGCGTCTAGCACTACGTAAATGCGTAATGTCTCTTTGCTAAAATACACTAGAAATGGACTGTGTCTGTATCAGTTTTTATATCAGCTAGAAGACACTAGAAATAGGCTGTGTCTGTGGCTGTTGCCAAGGAATGTGTTCCATTTTTAATAGTATCTCAAAGCTGAATTTATATTGTGATAAAGGGACCATAAATATGAGTCGTTGGCAAATTTTAAAACTACGTTCGGATTTTCGAACATAAAAAAAACTTAAAATATTTACAGTTTTAGCTTAAAAATATACACTTTTCCTAAGTTCGAAAATTCGACATCGAATTCGAAGTTTCGAACTTAGTAAAAAAATTTATATTTTTGCCTTTTCTCAAAAAAAAACATTAACCTCTATTTTAAAAGAAATTTAAAAAAGGAAATTTGAGCTTAATAACATTGTTTTAAAAGCCTAAAATTCGTAGTTATTTTCTGAAACTATATCAATCATTTTTAAACTGCTAACAGCATTTTGCTCTACAAGATTTTACAACATTTTTTTTTCCAACAAAAAACTGCTATAAAATAATAAATTCGCAAGACACAAAAACAAGCCCATTTTAAAAAACCACAAAAATTGTTAAAATAGCAAAGACTTTAAAAAAGTCTTTCACAAAAGCAATGAACCCCAACAAAATGTTACGAAAAAAACCAAAAAAAATAAATAGAAACAAATAAAAGCCCCTATGAATGGCAAACCATTAACATTAACATCAACAACAAAATATTTAATGCACACAACTCAGTGGTTGTGGTCAACCGTAACTGACAAATGTGGCTGAAGTTGTCAGTTACAGTCACAAAACAGAAACATAATTTTTTATTCCTAAAAACATAAAAAAAATTTCACACAAACAAACATCTATGCAGATGAAGCAAATGCAGGTATGTGTAATATTATTACCCTACAGTTCTGAATATCATTAGCCAGAGTAGTGATTTTACTAGCCACGGGTAATTGTTTCAATATGTTTGAATGCAAGTCGGATCAGTCCTGCAAAGAAAGAGAGAAATAAAATCTTTCACGGGTCTTGTGGTTCAGACTATATGTGCTAATAATGTAATTATGGATCATTGTTAAGTTAGAGCAAAACTAGTATGGGTGAGGAAGATGTTTGCAGGATGGAGGGTTGGTAGAAGTAATGGAATCCATTTTCTGTCGTTATCCGAGACTTTGTTGTTTAGTACAAATGATTCTCCAGAAACCCTTCGCCAGGAAAGCAAAAAGTGTGACTAGGTGGAGTACCCAAAGCTGAATAACTGCATTGTTAACGGGACAAACCAGCTTCAAATTTCATCGAACCAAGATCAAAATCGAAGAAGATAATCTTAGTAGGATAAAACCTCTCCTTAGAGGACCTCACACTTAAGCAAATTACGCGTTACTAAGTGATGCCCATCAGAGCTTGACAGCTATTAGTTGACAGCTAGAAATAACTGAAGGAGTGAGTAAAGGCTTACCCAATCTTATAATTAATATTTTCTTTCTAGAGAAAGATCAGAAAAGGCCAATTTAGTTCGCGATCCGAAATAATCAATTGGTTGCTGTATTCATTACTTGGTAATCTAGATCAGAGTTGGTTGGTGAAATGAGTGTTAAGTGGTTAAAAGGTTTTGCACTGCTCCAAACCAACTGGGCATAACGTAGTCATGATTTCTAAAATTTTATTTTCCAAAAACATTTATCAGCATAAAAAACGCATAAATCGTTTAACAGCAACTACAAACATTTAATAATTTTGTTAACATTAATTTCAGGCCTAAGTTGTTGTTTTTGTTAAATCTTAACTTTTCATTAATAACAAATAAATATTCATAAGGCAACCAAAGAACCAAAAAAAAATCAAGCTTCTTCTCTCAGTGACTCTTTGCAACGCTTGAATGGAGTTTTTAAAAACAAACCTTTTTTCCCATCTTCTTTTAGCTGATTTTTGTTTTTTTTTTGTTCTAAAACGGAAGTTGTCTCAACGACTAAACGGCTGGGTTTCTTAAAATATTCACCATGTGAATTCCGCTGAATTTCTGCTTCTTTTTGCATAATTTTTCGAGTTGCTTTTATTTTGAAATAAATTAAAAACAAAATAAATTTCCAAAAAGATATTAAAATCAGTTACGCCTACTCTAGACGTTAGAAATACATTAAATGTTTATTTTAGTTTTTAAAACGAAACGATTCCCAAAATGTTAACCGGCAATGAAATCGGACATTTACTAGAGTTTTTTTTACAAAAAGCTTTAAAATCTTGAAATTATGTATTTGTAATAAAAAAATGCTTCAGACGACATGCAAATCAATAATATGTTGCTAGTTTAAATATACAGAATTGCTTTTTAAGGAAACACATCTGGAAAAATATATTCAAATCAGTGCATTATGAGGTGGAAAAACAGGGTTTACTAAACACTAAAAAAAAATTTCTTTTTCAATATAAATTCTGTAGTTTCTATGATGACTACAATTATTTCATTAAAAAAAAAATTTGCGGCTGGGAAAACCGGGTTCATTAAATATAAAAACCGGTTTCGTTAAACATAAAAACCGGTTCTTTTTAGTTTTTTTTTATTTATTTAATGTTACAATACAATTACGAATTATATTCTTAATTAATTTATAGCGCTTAGTACTCTTTGTTGTGAAACCGTCAGAGTGTCTGGAAGGAAACATACTTACACCCTCCAAACTAGAAGGCTAGCACACGGAAGAAATGTTCTTTTGATATACAAATATTTTTTTCTATTGATTTCTATGATGGCTTTAATTATTTAATTTTTTCTTTTCAAGAAAAGCATTCACGGCTGGGAAACCCGGATTTTTTAAACATAAAAACCGGTTTCGTTAAACATAAAAACCGGTTATTTTTTATTTATTAGATGTTACAATACAATTACATATTATATTATAAATTAATTTAGCGAGCATAGTAACGCAGACCTTCACTCGTTGTAGTAAAACCACCGGAGTCTGTGGTAGGAATCGAACTTACAACCCCCAAACTGGGGGACTAGCACATGGAAGAAAAGTTCTTTTGATATACAAATTATTTTTTTTTCTTAGTTTTTCTATGATGCGGACAATTATTTATTTTCTTTAAGAAAAGCATTTACAGCTGGGTTTTGAAACATAAAAACCGGGTTCTTAAACATAAAAACCGGGTTCTTAAACATAACAACCGGTTCTGTTTTTATTTTTTATTTATTTCATGTTTCAATACAAATACGAATTATATTCTTAATTAATTTATAGAGTATAGTAACGCAGACCTTCACTCTTTGTTGTGAAACAGCCAGAGTCTCTGGTAGGGTACGAACCCACAACTCCCAAACTGGAAGACATACGGAATAAAAGTTCTTTTGATATTTGTTTTTTTTTTTTTCTATTAGTTTTTCTATGATGGGGACAATTATTATTTTATTTTTTTTTTTTTAAGAAAAGCATTCACGGCTAAGAAAACCGGGTTTTTAAATATATAAACCGGATACGTTAAACATAAAAACCGGCTCGTTTTAATTTTTTATTAATTTAATGTTACTATACAATTACAAATTATATTCTAAATTAATTTACCGGTCATAGTATCGCAGACCAAACCGCCAGACTCTTTAGTAGGCATTGAACTTACAACCCCAAAACTGGTAGACTAGCAATTAAGCACTAAAAGGAGTAAAAGTTCTTTTGATATACACAATTATTTAATTCTTTTTTTCTATTGGTTTGTCTTGTACTTTTTTTAAGCAAAGCGGGTAGAAAAACCGGATCTATTAAACCTTAAACCGGGTCTGTTAAACATCAATGGAAAAATACTATTTTTAGTTGAAATAACAATTTTTATATTAAAATACTAACAATCAGTCAGGTATATGAATTTCAACGTGACCTTACAACCACAAATAATGAATCTTCTTAATGGCACATGAAGGGGCCATACCGGGAAAAAATTCGATTTGGTGCCCACCGTCAAAACTTAAGCTCAGATAATCCTGTGATATATTCAAGTCATATTTTGGATCAATTTGGATCAATTGACATGAATGAATGCTGGCTGAATTATTTCCGAAATATTTTGACTCTCCCCCACTGTGTGGCGCCCGATGACAAAATTAATTTCAGTTTTGTTTTCAATTTAAATTTAATAATGGAAAATTCACAACTTATAATAGTTTTGTTGAATTTATTCCTTAGTACTTAGTTTCTATGAATGTTTTAATTATTTCTAATGGTCTACCTGTTATTATGATCATGAGTGTAAACTGATCTGTTAAATATATTTTTACAATTTTTTTTATTTTAGAAAACATTTAGAAAATTAAGCAAAATTACCTCAATTGTTTAACTTTTAAACTAAATTTAATCATAAATCTCTTCCGGTTGTAAATTTTAAATTTTTTTAGATTAAATTATGCCCAATCACCTGTCTTCAGATCAACACACTTTAACTGGATAAATGGGAACATGGATGGGTTCTCCTTTTTTTTAACAATTTAATAAAATAAAATTTTTGTTGAAATAAAAAAAAACTTGTTTTAAATTTAAAAACAAAACAAAATTACAAAATTATTTAAAGAAACCAAACAGACGGCCAGCTACAGCACGTTCACGTTCGCCACAAACTAAAAAACATCTAATAAAAAAAAAAAAAAAAAAATTAAAATAAGTGGAAAAATATAATTGGATCATAAGCTTGAAAAAAAGAGTCCGTTCATGTTTGATGGTGTTTCAGAATTAAGGTAAACAAGCGAGGTACACAACATGATGAAAATGATGACGATGATGACTACTTGCAAATATCAAATATTTTATTTTTTTGGATAAATACTGCTGCTGCTGGCTGGTTGTAGAACAATTTTCATTATTACTCTTATTTTCATATTTTTTTTTCCTGTTAAAAACAAGTGAACGTTGAAACGTGACAATTGACCATAAAATCAAAAAACAACAAAAGGAGTTTTATAAAACTTCAAATTGCAGCCAAACATGATACATAATAACTTGTAGCAAAATCTTAAAAATAAAATTTACGTAGCCCTTTTACTACTTAATATGCTTCAACAGTTCATTGTTCATATTATTGCTATTTGATCTTTACTTCTCAATGCAAATATTGCACAATATTGCCAACACTTTACAAAATATATTTTCGCTAAGTAAGTTGCACAATAATTTCAAATAAAATATTGAGCAACTTTTGTTACAATAAAAAATTATTAAAAATATTGCACAATGACAAGACATTACACAATGTATTCTGGCTCAGTAACATAGCGTTTACACTTGGGATGCGATCTGGGATAATGGTATCAAAAAACGTCAAATTCAAATTTATGATCATTTTACGAGTATGTATTCCCGTTTCGTGAGATTGAGAGTAATTAAAAAAAGCAATTGAGTTATTCTGCCGCCGTTCTCTCTCATAATATGTCGAAGTTAAACCCACAATAATTTTAAATAAAATATCGGGCAACTATTTTTACAATAATAAAAAAAAAAATAATAATTAATAAAAATATTGCACAATATTGCCAACACTTTACAAAATATATTTTTGCTCAGTAAATTGCACAATAATTTCCAAAAAATATTGGACAGCTATTGTTACAATACAAAAAATATATTACACATTACACAATATATTGTTGGTCAGTAGTTAGTTGCTCAATAATTTCAAATAAAATATGGAACAACTTTTGTTACAAATTAATAAATAAAAAATTAATATAAATATGGAAAAATGTTTCCAATATATTGTCCTTCAATACGTTGCACAATAATTTAAAATAAAATATAGGTCAACTATTTTTACAATAATAATAAAAAAAAAAAAAATAAAAATATTGCACAATATAACCAACACTTTACAAATTATATTCGCTTAGTAAGTTGCACAATAATTTAAAAAAAAATATGGGACAACTATTGTTACAATACAAAAAATATATATACAAATATTACACAATATTGCCAACACATTACACAATATGTTGTCGCTCAGTAAGTTGCATAATAATTTTAAATAAATATGGGACAATTTTGTCAAAATAAAAAAATTATAAAATTATTGCACAATATTGCTAACACATCACACAATATATTGTCGTTTGTAAATAATACAATAATAAAAAAAATATTGCACAATATTAACAACACATATTGTCGCTCAGTAAGTTGCACAATATTTTTAAATAAAATATGGGGCAACCATTTTTACAAAAAAAAAAATATAATAATTAATAAAAATATTACACAATGCTGCCATCGCATTACACAATATATTGATGCTCATTAAGTTGCAGAATAATATGAAATAAAAAGGGGCAACTATTTTTAAAATAAAAAAAATGAATAAAAATATTGCACAATGTTACCAACACATTATACACTATAGTGTCGTTCAGCAATATCATAGCACAATAATCTCAAGCAGAATATAACCCAACTTTTTTTTAACAAAAAAAAAATTTATAAAACAATATTATCATATTAAGCAATATATTTTCCTTTTCCTTTGATCTTGGCAATAAACTGTGCCGTCTGGTAATAAGGCAACCATTGGCGATATTATGAAACTATATAAAAAATTGCACAATTATATTGGATCTAACTTTGTGTCGAAAGAACATTTGGTTGCAAATTACAAAACGAAGAATTTCAAACACCATTATTTTTCAAGGTTTTCCTTAGGGCTTAAATGATTTTTTCTAGTTTAAAGTGTAATTTCTAAAAAAAATATTTAAGTATTTTTTTAAATAATTAAAAAAATATAGTTTTTTCTAATTTTAAATTTGATTGATTTGAAGACAAGATTCATTCACTTAATCATTAAAACTTTAAGTAGACGTCCAATTCAGATAATGTGTGTGTTTAAAACGCGTTATTTTTGGTGTCAAATACTGCCGTCGGCTTTTATTTACTCTTTCAACAGTTTAATAATATTGCCACCGATTGTTGCACACATACATATAGTACACACACACAGACAAATACGTACATATACATACTTAAGGCATTCATTAAGCTTTTATATGTATGTGTTGGTTATAATTATTCTTGTTGTTGTTGTGGCTCTTTAAAGGTGTCAGTTTTCGTTTAAAGTGTGAACGTCAATAAATTTCATGCCTTTCACTCTCGAGGCGTCTGCATTGCTTTTGGTACGAAAATTGCACTGCACTATATGCATTGCACAGGCTACCAAATGCTATTGATAAATGTCTGCAGCTGAAACTAGCACCTGTAGGGTTTTAAATCTAATTATCAAGTAGCCACCGATTAAGCTCTTTTATGAATTTAAATTGATATAAATTGTTAAAAAATGTCAACAATTATATGATTTAAGAAGTAATTAAGAGTAATGTTGGGGAAATCTTTTAATCATTTTTAAACCATATAGAGCTTTACCTTAAAAAAAAGCTTTTTATAATGAAAATATAAAAGTTTTAATATTTGCTATAAAAAGCTTTACTAGAGAACATTTTCCAGCACCATGGGAAAAATAATCATCATCATCATTTCTTAATATCAATAAATTACATGATTTTAAGAACTTTAGTTTGATGAAAGCTTTTAAGCTTTTCATTATTCTACAAAAAAATATATTTTATATATAATTTGAAAACTAATTAAAGCTAAAGTATTCAAAGCTTAATAGTTTTTTATATTTAATATTTACTGCACCTTTTCTTGACAGTAAGGGAAACTAATAGTTTTTATTATTTAAGAAATAACAATTCCTATTATTAAGAAATACGTGCTCTTGTGTGTATTTACGCTAATCTCTCCAAAACTGTATAAACTTCTCGATTATAATTTTATGAGTTTAAAATTAGTTTCAGCCTACAATAGGTGGCATTGTAATGGAGATCACGACAAACTTTCCTCAAGGCAATAGTTTATATTATACAATTATAACAAACCAAAAAAGCTTTTATAAAAGTTGTCTGAAAAACTGAAAAAGCTGAAAAAGCTTTTCAAAATGTAAAAATGTTAATTATTATAGATAAAAAATTAATATATGTATATATTTTTTTATATTTCAACCATATTGGTTGAAATTTCTTAAATTTTGAAAGCTTAAATCATCGGTAATATGATTATTTATTTAAGAGTTTTTCTCCAAAAAATAGATTAATCATTTTTTTACTTATAAAAGATTTAACCTTTTTCTATTTAATAGAAATTTTATATTGTTTTGTAGTAATCATTATGGAAAACTTTGAGGAGAGCAAAGCTTTTAATTAAAAACTGTTTTTTGTTTTTCATGATTTTAAAAAGTTTTATAATTGAGCTTCAAGTTTTAAGTTAGTTTTTTTTCTAAAAGCTTTTAAAATTTCAATTTATACAAGAAAATCACAATTGTAACACAATTGTATAAAAATAATTTAAACCGAAATATGTAAAATTGTTTAAATATTAGCTTGCATTAAAAAACAATTATCTTCGAATACACAGTGGTGTACTTGACGCCAAAAATGCAAAAGATGCTGGCACTACCAAAAAAATTTAAAAATTCTGATGAGAAATAAAATTTTATAACTTTAAAAGTCGAATATTACCTCAACTGTAAGAGATTATTTCTCATAACAGAAAGCTTTTAAATTCTTAAACTCAAAGACTCTCCGTGGAAAGCTGCAATAGGGCACGAAATTAGCTACGATCATCAAAAGCTTTTTAGCCATAGAAGCCTTATCAAACTTTAAAAGCTTTTATTTGTACTAAATTAGTTAATAAATTAGTTATTAGCTTAACATCACACATCAACATTTGCAGATGACACAGCTTTTTTGAGTATTCATGAAACTGCCCAAGTAGCATCTCAACTTTTACAAGACCATGTACTCAATTTGGAAACATGCAGTTTAAAAGTGAATGAACAAAAATGTACTCATATAACTTTCACACTGCGTAGGGACTCATGCCCTCCTATTCGCATAAATAACCAAATGATACCACAGCTTTCAGACGTTAAATACCTGGGTATACATCTTGACCGTCGCCTTACTTGGAAAAGCCACATAGATTTCGAGTTAACACAAATGAAACTAAAAGCAGTACAACTAAATTGGCTTATTGGCAGAAACTCCACCCTGAGCTTAGATTGTAAACTTCTACTGTACAAGTCGATCCTCAAACCAATTTGGTGTTATGGGATTCAGTTATGGGGCACTGCCTCAGCTAGCAATGTAGAAAAAATTCAAAGGCACCAAAATAAAATTCTTATATAATTACATCTGCTCCCTGGTATATACAAAATTCAAACATCCACAAAGACCTAAACATGCCATCAGTTAAAGCAGAAATAGCGAAACATGCTGTCGCATATCTAAAGAGGCTTGAATCTCATCGATACCCTTTGGTGCGTAACATGCTGAATGAACCTGGTTACATTCGACTAAATAGAAGAGATACTGCTTTTCTTGGCCGTACACTAGAGGGATGACCCGCAAATGATTGCAAAATCCGTGAAACAAATATTATTTTTGTCTAGCACTGCCTGGACTTAATTTTATATTATTTATATATATTTTTATTTTAGACTTAAGATACGAGTAATTATTGTTAGCACAAAAATATTGAAGATACAATAAATAAATTATGCAACACAAAAAAAAAGCTTAATAAATTAAAAATTTTTTTACTAAATTAGAAGCTTTTAAAGTTGTAAAAAGCTTTTAAAAAATATTACCGAGTACTTCAAAAAATACATGACTGTCATCTACAATATTTTTAGAACCTAAGCTTCACTGGGAGCCAGATGATATAAGAAGAAGAATCTATTATATTTATTATTATAATTTTTAAAGCAAAACAAAAAGGCTTTTTTTCATAAAACCCAGGCTAACAATTTTCTTTGTCACACATGCTTTAATTTTCGCTAAAGTTAAGTTTTTTACTCGAACGAGTAAAGCACAGTTAAACTAGTTTTAAAGCTTAAAGTAATATTGACTAAAATAAAGCCTACCAACTATTCCTCATAAAACTAGGGTCTAGCTTAATGTTCACAAAGAAAAACTGGAGTCAGTAAAAATTTAAAAATGACAAGGGTACCTAGCCAGTAGTTTTAAACAAATAAAATTTAATAACATAAAGCTAGTTTTATAAATAACAGCTTAAAAACAAGATTGTAAAGTTGTAAAAAGTCTCAAAAGCTTTATCCAAGCTTAAAAGCTTTTATTTATTATGATAGTTTTTCAATAAACTACTTTCAAAGGCCTAACGAAGTTTTAAAAAGTTTTACTAAAACATAAGCTTTTAAGCACTATTATACAAAGCTTTTAAGCACTATTTTAGTGCTATTCGAAAAATCATGACTACTATCTATTGCAACCATTTTTTATTATAATTTTTTATATATTTTTGTAAAGTAAAAAAAGCTTTTTTTATAAAACGAGAATAGCTAATTTAAAACATTGAATAAAAAGCTTGTATTTCAAAATTACATTATTCTAACTTACCTGTATTACTCTCATGGGCAACCCCGTCTCTTTGGCCAATTGCTCACGAATGTGTCGTGTGGGCTTCGGTGTTTGGTTAAATGCTGTTTTTAGTACCTCCAGTTGTTTCGCTTTAATCGTTGTGCGAGGCCCCCTTCTTTTCGAACCATTGGCATCGTCAGGACTTTTATTTTCCGCTTGAGAATCACCTCTCGCATCAGGATCACCATCTAAGGAACCCTGTGAAACAAACAAAAGGGAAACAATTAAAAAAACAGATTTTTAAAGAAGAACAAAACAAAAAATGTGTTGATAAATAAAATTTAAAATTTGTTTAGGTAATTGCTAAGCCAATAATCATTAATCATAAGAGCGAAAGAAAGAAATGATGATCATGCTAAACATCATCATATAATATGTTTTCATACTCGTATGTTCTTGGATAAATGTGTGTTTGATGTTTTGTTTTTATTTTTCCAACTTTAATTCCCAACTTACCTGATCTGAATCGTCATGCGTGTTTTTGCTGTCGGTGCTCATGCTTTGTACTGAAATATCTGATGCTCCCAATGGTCCACCTGCTGAGTCTGGACCATTTGGTCCCAACATACCCAGACCCAGAGGGGGTCCCCTCAAATGTGGTGGATCATCATCATCATCCTCATCTTCACTCGCCGAACCCATTAGAGAACCTTCAAAGAGATAATAATGAAATAAAATTTATTGCAGTTTTTTGCTTCAACTCTTTTGCCTGGGAAAGTTTAAACAACCGAATTCTATTTCTCTTCTTTTCTAATTGTTTAACAAGCTCATGATGATAATTCTAAGCAAACAATAAATAAATAAAAAGCAACAACAGCAAAATTATGTTAAACTAATCTGGTAAGTGTGTCGATATAATATTTCTACATTTTTTTTGCAGTGTAAACGAGTTTCTTTTTTTTTATTATAATACAAACGTTGAAACGCTTCAATGGCTGTTGTTTTCTAATGTTAATCAAATGAGTTAGTTAGTTCGTTCGTTCGTGTGAGCAGTAGAGTTAGAGGTTAGACTAAGTGGTTAACTGCATAGCATTTGGGTAAAGATTTTCGGCTGCACGTGTCTTCAGTTTGGGCCTTAAGTCTCCGGCAACCAACCCCCACTTAAAAAGGATTTTCGAACAGTCATGTGTCTGCCGTTAAGTAAACTTCAAATACAGAAGTTGTCTCTAGACAGTTACTTGACGGTCTTTTCATTTGCCTGGCATTTAATGCATGACATTTCACACACGTCCTTTCACTCATTCATTCAGTCATTTAAACGCACTCAATTCATTCTTCATTTATTTCTTCCCTGGTGCTTTTATAATCGTTAAATAATTTGATTTGTATGTCTTGCCTCTGTCATTGCCGTTGTCGTTCCCGTTGCCGTTGCCAAATCGACACACGTTTTCAATTTTGCGTTTACTATTTGCTTTTAAATCTGTTTCTCCCTCTAAAATGTTTTGCATGCAAAATTGACACACGTTTGGCTTAAATTCTATGCTTTACATATATATGTATGTATGTATGTATGTATGTATGTATGTATGTATGTCCTGCCGGTTCATGTTAACAAAATTCTCTTTTAGCCAATTACAGGAAACGGAAATGCAAAACATTTTATCAAATAAGAGAAAAGAGTTAAAAATTACACTTGTTCGTTTGTGATTTAAATGAAATGAAAAGGGAAAGTGATTAAAAAATTAAAATGCAATTATTTTGTTGAGAATTTCATTCGTGTTTTTATTAATTAAAAAAATTTCACTCTCATAACTCCACTTTCTTTTTAAATCTGAACTGAATTGTGCGAATTTCGCCGAACATTTTCTATTCTCTTTTAGCTTAAAGCTTATATCTTTCTGTTTATATTTAAGAGCAATTGATTAAATTGATATTTTGATTGGGTTATAAGATAATTTCCCAATAAGTCTTTATTTTTATACCCTTCACTACAGGTGAAAAGTGTAAATATACGTTTGTCATACCGTGTTTAATTTTTACAAAATGTATTCAATTCCCACCCCATTCTGCAATCCTATACATGGAAAAGTTGATTGAGCGATGTTTGTGTTCGGGTTAATATTAACTTTGCCAAGGCATCAGAAGAGATACAGAAAATTTAAGCCCACCAATCTGTCAGGCATAGCTTCGAAAATTTCGCTAATGCAATTTAACGAAATCAGACCATTCCATTCGAGGCTGCGGGAAAAAAACCACGCCAACCTATATTTTGCACGTTGTTTTTATTTTTTCCGTTGTAATGATTTTCTTTTCCTTTTTTGTTAAATAAATATTAGGCCGCGACCAGTAGATTGCATGGAGTAATACATATCTCGATGGATCAATAACCTCCCGCGAGCGGCGATTATTGTTTTTTTTAGGTTGGTAGGGTTTTTCTGCTTTGATTTGTATTTACGCAATATAGATTGCAGGAAGGTCCTAACTTTTAGAAAAAATTTTCACTCAAATTATCGAAAAATTTTGTAAAAAAAATTTCGATAGAAATTTTACAACAAATTTTCGATAACAGTTTTGCAAAAAATTTTCTACAAAAATTTATATATTTTATAAAACTACAAAAAATTTTTGATAAAATTTTTACAAAAAATGTAAAAAATGTCGATAAAATTTTACAAAAAAAAAAAAAAATAAAATAAAATAAAATTTTAACAAAAAAAATTACGAAAAGATTTTTACAAAGAAATTTCGATAAAATTATTACAAAAAAATTTTGATAATAATTAAAAAAAAAATAAAATAAAATAAAATTTTAACAAAAAAAATTACGAAAAGATTTTTACAAAGAAATTTCGATAAAATTATTACAAAAAAATTTTGATAATAATTAAAAAAAAAAAATGTAAAATTTTTACAAAAAAATTTTATAACATTTTTAAAAAAAAATTTTATAACATTTTATAAAAAAAATTTTACAAAAAAATTTCGACATATTTTTTTTTTAATTTTTACAAATTATGTGAACTTTTTAACAAAAAATTTTCGATAAAATTTTTACAAGAAAATAAAAAAAAATTCTATAAAATTTTTAGAAAAAATTTTCTATAAAATTCTACAAAAAAATTTTTGATAGAAAAAAATTTCTAGAAAATTATAAAAAAATTGCGATAAAATTTTACAAAAAAAAATTTCAATAAAATTTTTACCAAAAAATTTTGGATAAATTTTTTACAAAAAAATTTTGGATAAAATTTTTTACAAAAAAATTTTGTATAAAATTTTTTACAAAAAAATTTTGTATAAAATTTTTTACAAAAAAATTTTGGATAAAATTTTTGAAAAAAAATTTCAATAAAATTGTTACAAATCTTTTCGATAAATTCTTTGCAAAAAAAAAAAAGTTTCTATATTTTTATGTTATATTTTTAATAATGAAGTTGAATATCATTAAAGCAAAAATCGAATGTATATTATTGTGAAATTGGGAAACATAAAAGAGTAAGGGAATATTTAACTTTATTACTTGTTTTTTTTTTTTTGTTCAATTTTCTATTTATTTATTTATATTTTTTATTTATATTTTCTTTGTAATTTATTTTCTTTTTTATTTATTTATATTTTCATTAATCTATAAACACATAGACGACATGGGCTACAGAGCTACAGAGCTACATGACTACAAACGTCGTTGGCCACAAAACGCCTCCGTGTAGTCAGCTTAACTTAATTATATTGAAGAAGTCAGCTGCATCATAACTCTGACAATGTTGTAGAAATACATATTTAACTTTTATAAAAATAAAATAACTTTTTATTTCAGATTTCTTTAGAGTATGTTTTGGTACTTCACCAAGATTTCGTTGTAGCAAATAAAACCCTGTTATAAGTGTTAAATATTCATCTGAGTTTTTATGGTACTCCGCAAACTAAAATAACAGACAATTTTAAATAGCAAAAACGAATGCATGGCTAATAAAAGAAAAGGCCACAAGAGATAAACAGAATGCAGGCCTGACCAGCCTTAAAATATTCATCTGCCCACCTGCTTAAGGACCGTAATAAAATATATAGTCATAAAAACACAATTTTACAAAAACAGCTGATTTCAACACACAAAATTCAGTTTCTTCATACTTTTAGAGAAATGGTGGTCTCCACCATTTATATATTTTTACATGAAATTAAATTCTTTAAAAATTAAATTAAGACGTCGATGCCTGTCCTTCGGAAAATCTTAACGAATTTAAATCAAGTAATAATTTGATTTAAACACACTGCCAAACACGTTACTGTGGAAAAAAATTAAAGCTTGACAAAACATTTCATTCATTCATCATTTTTATGTTTCAACTCCTATGAGATTTAGCTTTTTTCGTCGTACTTTTTGGAACATTTCTTTGCCATTCTAGTTTCAGTGCGTGGTGGATATCAACATAAATAATTGTTGGATATTTAAGCGTATGCTTTTGCCAAAATCATTAGCCAAAAAAATATATATATAAGGGTGTTTCCCGGTTTTCCTTCTTGGTTGTTCAAACAGCAACAACCCACTCATGGTTTTTTTTTCGTTTGCTCTACCAAAATGAATGACTGACTGAGTCTCATCTGTTGTGGATTAGATTATGTATCATAAACTTGTAATTTATTGGTTTTTAGGAAGTTGCAAACAAGTGTTTCATTCTGTTTTATTTTATTTTATTTTCCTTTCCCTTTGTTTGTTAAATTTGCCAACTGTTCACATCCGTCAAAAGTAAGAAAGAACATCTAAACAAATTCGTAGAAAATATTAAGTTTAACAAAGTTTTTGAGACTCATAACCATCATTATTCTTTTTCCCCTTAAAAAAGCTGTGTTAAATTAAATGTGGTCGTAACTTTGTTGGTCTCTGGTCTCTTAAGGACTCTGGGGATTTTTTATTTTATTTTTTCGTTGAAAAATATTAAAGATTTGTAGTGTCTTGAATTGTCTGGAGAACTGTTTTGATAGCTTTGTATAATATTTACAATAAATGAATTATTGTAATTGTTGCATAATTAAAGCAGATGGTTGTCAAGTGTAATTTTAGTCCCAGTTTTTAGATGTTACAGAAAGGCTTTGATTTGTTACAGAAAACATTTCATTTGAAAAATCAAACACAGTTTTTCACAGAATCTATTAACCTTTTCAACAACAAGAAAAATGTTACAATACCTTTAGTCGTTGTATTAAAACAATGAGGGTCTTTGTTGGGATTCGTACTCACAGCCCCTGGACTGATAGACCAGCACACTAGACAACCGGGGCACCCGATATTGGTGCTAATCTTCATTAGAAATATGAGAAATAACATAAAAAAATGTTATCGGCAATCAAAGGTTTTAATTGATTCAATTATTCGTTTAATTAGAAATTTGTTATTGTTCTGTTTTAAACAAATATATATTTGAATCAATTAAAAAATTAATTGAACTTAAATTTAAAACTAATTAAAAGCTTTAATTGGAGCAAAAAATTTTTTTTTGTAAATAAGAAAATACGTTGTCTACAAAAATTTATATATTTTATAAACCTTTACAAAAAATTTTTGACAAAATTTTACAAAAAATTTTAAAAAATGTCGATAAAATTTTACAAAAAAATTTCCATAAAATTTTTACAAAAAAATTACGAAAAAATTTTTACAAAGAAATTTCGATAAAATTATTACAAAAATCTTTTGATAAAAATTTGAAAAAAAGTATATTTTTTACAAACAAATTTCGATATCATTTCTACAAAAAATATCGATAACATTTAAAAAAATTCGATAAAATTTCTATAAAAAAATCTCGATAAAATTTTTACAAAAAAATATCGAAAAAATTTTTACAAACAAATTTTTATAAAATTTTTAGGAAAAATTTTCTATAACATTTTTACAAAAAAATTTCGACATATTTTTTTTAAATTTTTATAAACTATGTGAAATTTATAACAAAAAACTTTCGATAAAATTTTTACAAGAAAATAAAAAAAATTCTATTTAATTTATAGAAAAGATTTTCTATAAGATTCTACAAAAAATTTTTAATAAAATTTTTCGATAACATTTTTAGACAAAAATTTCTATAAAATTATAGAAAAAAAAAATTGCGAAAAAATTTCAATAAAATATTTACAAACAAATTTTCGATAAAATGTCAACTTCTAGCACATCGGCTGCAATTTTGCTTCGCTTACCTCGTTAAAGCAGATCGGAGTTTTATCTTTCAAACTATCAGTTATTTGTGGTTGGTTAATGTTAACCTGATCTTTCATATATCACTAAAGAAAATAGTCTAGGGAAGTATGCGGACAATTGTCCTCACTCATACAGAAATTTCTCATACTTGGTCCTCGGGTGTGTGCCACGTGGTAGCTTTTGCTTAAACGCAAGATCACTGATGTCATCATTAGCCCAAAAAAAAATCGGTTATCAAGGTATTTTAGAGCAGAAAATTGATCTTGACGGCATTTCATTGCTTATTTTCGCAAAAAAAAACTGGCTTATGACAACCCTCGACCACAAACTTATTTATTACACAGGCCGACGGTATTGTTCGATAAAACCGACTCATTTGGGTCTTTTTGGTCCCTTTGTGACGCCCTTATGGTGGTCTAGTGCAAAAACAATCCCAAAACAAGGATAAATAATTATATTCTTTTAATGTCGCCGCCCTTTCAGGGGAGGTACTTCACAGTTTCATCCTTCTCTTCGTCATGACAACTTCTACAGAAGTCATTATATAGAAGATTTAATCTTCTAGCATGGACACCTATAATACAGTGCCCTGTCAGCACACTCCCTATTCTATCCATCTGTCCTCGAGGTGTTTTCAGTAGGCTTGCAGTATTTTTGCAATCATACTGAGGCCACAAAAGCCTCGCTCAAAATCGTAAAGGTAGCCTGTTCGTAGTCCTCAGTAGTTCCTGCTGAAAGTTGTCATTACAACAACTTATCGCGACGCCGACTAGCTGATCTATCTTCTGTTCCCTAAGGATTTCACAAGTTCGTTCGCAATTTCATTTCTAGCCATCTCTGTGTGCCCCGATAACCAAAATATTTCCACTTTGGAATGTCTCGCCATCTCATCTAGAAATATCCGGTATTCGCGAACCAATCTGCCCAATTGGGAGTTTATCGCGGCTTTGTTGTCGCTAGTAATCTGGATATCTTTGCCAAATATCCTGTAGTACCTCAGCCAGCTTGTCGGCTTTTATGGCTAAAGTTATGGCCTGGAGCTTTTTTGGTTGGTTTTAGATTTAGTGGACCCAATGTGCAACAATTTTGTATGTTTACACAAACGCACAATTAAAAATGGGACTCATCCCACAAAAGATGTTTTCGACCAATTCACAAAAGTTCGCCGCACATAGTCATTAGCTTTAATTTGTGAAGGACATCTGGTGCGAATGGTTGCGAATGTCAACTTGTTGTAGTTACAGACTCATTGTTGTGCAAATCTTAATTTTGCGAAAGGTTGAATCCCTTCGGAAAAAACTCCTCTACTGAAGAGATGGAGACATTTCTCGCTCTATTAGCGAAACTCCTATCACGTAATGCCACGATTCTCTGCCAGAGTGGCCACACCAATATCGCGGCTGTTTTCGCAGTAAATCAGGGATCTGGTTCTCCCATATTCTATTTAAAATCAGTCCTCCTTCTAGTAGTAAACTCCACACTTTCTTGCCTCCCAATCGCCGGCCAATCGTTAATGCTTACCCCTAATATTCACACATAAGTGAAAATAAAATCACCTTGCAAACGCCTGATTACAACATTTTGCAAACGTCAGTCTGTCAAAATGACAAGCGAATCAGCATTTTTTATACGTTTCAAAGCTTTTCGACATTCAACATTGAATGTTGCAAGATTTTTCGCTGAATGCTAAATGCTGTAGAGCACATTTCATAAGCAATTCTAAGTGTAGCTTTTAATTTTGCTTTGCAGCTAAGAAAAACCTCTAGACAGAGGCCGCGCCGCGTTTACGTATGAGCAGATGCATGTTGAAAGTAAATCGTAATGTATTTGAACATTTGTCTGCGCCATACAAGCAGGAATTAACCTAATTTTTTACAACACCTTACAGCGAAGGAAAGGAGATCCCAAAAAAAATCACACACTTTTAAAACCAGTTTCTCTAAGAGGAGGGGTAGACGCAAATGATATTTATTTCTTTTAGATTTGATAAAACTGAAAAATTATTCAAGTAGAAAATCCGTTGATCTGTGGCATCATCGTCAAGCAAATAAAGAAGAAAAATCAACAGCAGTCACTAACACTGGCTGTATGAGATGAGATGACGTTCACGTTGTGTTTCTTCTATTTCAATGCGTAATTTTAAAGCAAATTATGTTGAAGTATTTTTGTTCTTGTGTTTTGTTTGTGTTTGATTATTTCACTTGGAGTTGAAAATTTCTCTTTGCTGGAGTTTGTTCTAAATTTGTGCTTTTAATGGTTGGCCATAAAATTTCAACTGTCAAAGCTTATGATATGCATTCACCTTAAGCTTTAACATTTTTAAAATTTCCTCATCTTAAATGGCTCATAGTTCAAATAACCTCATCCATACGCATGCACTGCCATCCATCCATTCAGCCACCTTCTGATGCGAAAGAGTACCCCCCTCCCTAATGCCAGATTCTTAACCAAAAATCAAGAAACTGAAAATGCATGGAAAACCTGAACCTGTCAAATAATATTGAAACTATAAAAAATAACAACAACAGCTTAATGGTTCTTTCATTCGCTTACTCTAGAAGATAAATTTGCCATGGTACGTACGTGTTTGTTGTTGTTGCTGTATAGACTGGCTGTTTGTTGTAGATTGTAGTTACGACATGATTTTTCTGCATCATGGACCACATGATGCAAAACTAATTCGAAATTAATGTGAGTGTCGTGAGTACTCAAATAGAAATAAAGATAAAAATAACAAAAAACAATAACAATAACAACAACAAAAACAACATCAAGAACAGCAAACACAAATTTGGGGGTAAGTTTCGTATTTTAAAGCTTTTCAGGGGTGGTGAATTGACTGCAAACATTTACCACAAACAACAACAGCAACAACAACATTATGGAAACGACCCTGTACAGCTTATCAACGCAAAAGCCATACCAGCATCTCTATTGAGAAACGTTTAAACAAATACGCTTAAACTTAAGTATCCAAGCGATTTAACCGTTTCGAGTTCATTGAAACAGATGCGATAAAGAATTTTTTTTAACGATATTTAACAGAGGTAGGAGTCCCAGGTCAGGTGAGGTAAATTTTAAAAGTTGAGATTATTTTATTCTGCATTTAAAATTAAATTTGAAATAAAATTTAAATTTAAACATTAAATTTTTTACATTCTTTCGTCACTAGACTAAATTAGTTCTAATGAACCTGTTTCTCCTAACTGTACTTTTTGCACCCTTCACCACAGATGGAAAAGGGTATATATAAGTTCGTCATTCCGTGTGCAATTTCTATAATATTCATTTCCGACTTCATAAAGTATATATATTCTGAATCCTTATACATAGAAAAGAGAAGTTGATTAAGCGATGTCCGTCTGCGTTCGGGTTGAAATCAATTTTGCAAAGGCACCAGAAGAGATACAGAAAATTTAAGCCTACCAATATGTCAGGCATATTTTCGAAAATTTCGCTAATGCAATTCAGCAACATCAGACCATTCTTCCATTTGAGGCTGCAGGCAAAAAAGATTGTTTTAATTTTTTTTGGTTGTAAAGTTTCTCTTTTGCTTTGTTTTTTGTTAAATAAATATTAGACCGAGAATATGGGGGATCGAATAAAGTTAAAAAAAAATTTCGTAAAAAATTTTAAAAAAATTTTTAATAAAATTTACAAATAATTTTCGATTTTCTATAAAGGTTTAACCGAAAATTGTCGATAATATTTTTACAAACAATTTTTGATACAATTTTTACAAAAAACTTGATAAAATTTTAAACAAAAAACTGGATAAAAATTTCCAATTTTTTTACAAAAAATTTAAGATAAAATTATTATAAATAATTTTCAATTAAATTTTTCCAAAAAATTTTCGATAAAATTTTTCCAAAAAATTTTCGATAAAATTTTTCTAAAAAATTTTCAATAAAATTATTACAAAAATTTTCGATAAAATTTTAACAAAAAAAAATTTTCGCTCAAATTTTTACAAAAAATTTTCGTTAAAATTTTTACAAAAAATTTTCGATAAATTTTTTACAAAAAAATTATCGATAAAATTTTTCCATAAAAATTTTTCAATAAAATTTTACAAAATATTTTCAATAAAGTTTGTACAAAATATTTTCGATAAAATTTTTACAAAATATTTTCGATAAAATTTTTACAAAAAATTTGCGATAAAATTGTTACAAAAAAATTTTCGATAAAATTATACAAAAAAATTTTAATGAAATTTTTACAAAAAATTTTAGATAAAAATTTTGGTTAAATTTTTATAAAAAATTTTCGGAAAATTAAAAAAAAAAATCACATTATTGTGAAATTGGGAAACATAACAACAGAGTAAAGAGATTATTTAACATTATTATGGTGAAGGCTAAATAAGGCTACATAAGATTGTTTTAAAACAGCTCATTTATTTATTTTAATATAACACAGCTCAGTGGAAATTTAGTTTTAAGCATCGTGCAGGGGCTATACTCTTTTATTTTTGTACAACGACTGGCAGGCACAAGGTAACTACATGTACTTGCAAAAGTTCGACTTAGACTTCCTCGCGGTGAAGGCCGTTAACAGGCTTCTATTTAGGTCTTGCCTCTGCTAGAAATCTAAATTAAGTGGAGGGAACACTGGATAGCAAGCACTGTGTTTATGGACATCTTTTCTCCATTACTGGGAATTTGATGAATTCTAATTTTGATCAAATTAAAAGGACCTTGAATATTTCACAGGGATAGACAAGAATCCCTCGCAAGACGTAAACGTAAAGACCGTAAACAATCCGCAGTGGATAAGGTTCCCTCGCAAGAGGTGTAATTTCTGAAAGAACTCCTCGCAATAGGTAAACGGCTTAATCCCTAAATGCACTCCTAAACCGGGCAGGCTTAGTTTCTTATTTTCGATATAAAGTTTGCAAAGTTGTCACCCCCCAAATCTCTCGCTTATTCCTCCCTCCGAATTAGAACTCGCTCATTACTCTACATTTACTTCAGATATTAAAGGTTTTGTCGTAAGTTTCGTTAAGTTATTTAAAGTTAAACCGAGAATTTATTCGCTCTTGTGATTGGATTGGACTGGAGTTTCCATATTTGTCACTATGAAAAAAAAACTTCGTAATCGTCGAATATCCCCAGTCATCTTTTCGTACAAATTCTATAGATATTAATCCCTCTGTCCTTTATGCAGCTTCGTTAACCTTCCTAATCCAGCAATTTCCTCAGTTGCTTTCAATTTCTCCCATTTCCAAGTAGTCAGTCCCCTTGCTCAATACTCTAGAGTTATTGTAGATTTTTAACCCTCTATTGTACGTCTCATTCAGTTTTTTTTAGAGATAAACCGAGGATTTTTTCACTTTTGTGATTAGATTGGGGTGGAGTTAACATACTTGTGACTTCTTGAAAACCTTCCCAATCCTCTAATATCCGCATTCATTACAAGGCTACGTCATACTTCTCGATTAGCTTTCTTAAGAAAACCAGTGGATTCTTTCCCTTTCGTATTTAGATTGGATCGGAGTTTTCATGTTTTTCACTTCTTATTTCTGTCCTTTACGAGGCTTCATCATACATCTCATTCAGCTTTCTGATGGTACTTCGAGGATTCTTTGCTTTTCTCCGCAGTCCTCTCCTGGTATAAGGGCAAGTTTGTATTAAATCTGGAGGGTGACTGTTATCCAAGCCAACAAATTTCTCTTCACGACGCTTCATTTGGCTAATACTTTCCCATTGTGGTTAAGGGTAAATTTTTTTAAGATTTTACTCTTCTCAGTTGGAATGATTGTCAGCAGCTTTACTTAACGAATTCTTTAGGTCACCTCACTATAAGTCGGACACCAGAAAGTTTTAACTGTCAGCTGATGACCTAAATGTCGTATTGCAAATAATACAACATTTTTCTTAAACCAACTTTTCAAGCCATGCTAACAGCATGTCATCTCTCATAAAGTTTCAGCTTAAAACGAAACTCTATTTAAATAAATTAACGTTTGTTCATACGCTATTTCTAAGAACTTTACACGCTCTTTTAATTTATGCCTGGGAAGCAAAACGGGGTTACTTTAAAATAAATTATTTCAACTTGAAAAAATTTTCAAAAAATATTCAAGTGCTGAACAAACAAGCGAAACCAGCTCACAGGACAATCAAAAACCGTGACAAAATAAAAACACACACACTTGCTTGTTTAAACCAACAAAAAAAAAAACACTATTCGTGCACTTGTCTTACAATTTTTCAAGTGCGTGTACTCGTATTCAAGACAACAATGGATGAAGAGAAATAAGTTCAGTGTACTTGAAAGTACTTCAGGAAATATTGTTGGCTTCTTTGTTGTGTCTTTGGGTGTTTGTGTTCCGAACGCACACACTTTGTTGATCCGTCTCACTTGCTAAAACAAACATATGTACAAGGATAATAAATAGCAACGACACAGCCAGCAACAATAAAAACAACAACAACAATAATCATACTTAACAACAATTACAAATAAATGGGAATGCAATGACCAAAATGACTGAAGCCTCAGTGGGAGCTGCTCGGAAACTGTGCTAGTGAGTTTTTTCCATTGTTTGGCTGCTTTGACAGTTTCTTTTCTTCTTTAATATTTGAATTTTGCACTTGTTTGTCTTCGTTACAAAAGTCCTTTTTCATCATCATCATCATCACCATCATTATCATCAGCATCTTGGCGTGTGTATTGAACGCACATTGAAGCACATTCTCTCCCAGCATTCATTTACAAGTATTCTTGTTGTTGGCTTAAGTTAACAATAAACAACAACAACAATAAAGCAAATGAAAATAAAAATTTAATTTCTTACTTCAATTCATATTAAAACACGCAAACAAATACTTGTCAAACGTGAGAGGTCCTTGTTTTGTATTTATTTTGTCTTCTTTTCCACTTGCTGTTTAACACACACACACACACAAACACAAAAGTATACAAACACTTACATGCAAATATAACATGTGTAATTATATTTTGAACATGTTACAATAACAACAATACGAGTAACTGTAAGAAGAACAACATCAAAAGCTTAATCTGTAAACACTTTTGTTTACAGAGTTTGGGAAGCAGCCCCATGGATTGCGTGACTCCTGTTGTATAGAAGAAACACTGTACCACCTGGTGGTGTGGAGTGCCGTGCACTCCATTCTTCGAGACGTAAATTTTTTGTAGCAAATGTAATAGGCGACATATCTGACTTATCAGAAAATACTCTAGGTAAACTGACTAGATTTCTAAAGGCAACAGGATGGGTCTAACTATCCTCTAGGATCTAAATGTGGATGGGCTTTACTATCTGGACGAGTGGGGGTGGTGTCAAAATGGAATCACTTGATTCTAATTAAAAGCTTGAGCTTAATATAAGTTAATAGCTATACAGACTGAATGCCCACGCTCCCTGTTCCAATCAAGCCAATTTTAACTTCGACTGTGAACTTTGTTGGAGGAGTTACCCAAACTTACTCATTTTCAATAAGACTCTAGCTATTATAGTGCTCTAGCTATATGTTGCAAAATATATACATATTTATTTTATGGATAGTATAAGGTCCACTTCAAAGGTGAAGCAGGCAGCTCCAATACAGCCCACAGAGTTGCTGCGCTTCTACTGTTAAGTGAGCCCTTGATTGGTATAAGTCATATATTTCTTGTTTCGAGATATTAAGAGGTTTGCATTTTAAAGGATTAAACAATATTTTTTCATTATGGAATTTAATATTTTGACAAATAAATAGTGCCAAGATATAAGTATTTATTATGAGTGTGAAATTTATAACCATTTTTAAAAGGAAATGCGGTTTTGAAAGGTTGAAATGACTTATACCATTTTCAAAATTAACTGCATGACTTTTTAAATGACTTAAACCATCAAGAAAAAAATTGTTTGTTAGAAATTAACATTTTATTCAAACTCATTACATTGTAACTAAGTAATTAATTTTTTAGTATTGAGGGAAATAAAGTGTTTGTGGAAAATTGGTGGGATATAGGGTAGTAAATCCCTCATATATTTACGTTTTTCTTCTAATATTGGCCTAATGGTTGTGTATAATAAAAGCAAATCAATATTTTCGTATATTCTTGGTCTTCCTCCTTTAGGTGAAAGGTCTAATACTTTGAATTCGAAATTGTCATCCAAAGAAGTTTTATAAAACATATTATATGGAGCATTTTCTATCTAATCTAATCTAATCCATTGTATTTTAGCCAAGACACGGCTTCTCCATTGGTGTTTATCTTTCTATTAGTCGTTGATTCTCCTCGTTTATTGGTCGAAATGAAACGTAATCTTTACATTAATAGGATTACCCGATCATACTTGAACCTCTATCTGAAGACATGACAAAATTACAGTGCAACACGGAAAAAAAACCATATACAGACACCACTACGTGATAAAAGACCAAAAAAAAAGACCCCTGTCTCCCAGTTTTGCCCAAAGTCCTCCAGGTTTTTTTTATGGGCCCTCAAAGATGTGGGGCCTCGATGTCATTTTTGCAAAAAAATGATCATTTACTCAAGCTCATATTTTGCAAACCGTTTGAAATTTTGATATACTCTCTGAGGCAAAGTTGTAGCTCTTATCATAAAGAACAAAAATTGATAACTAATAAAATAAAAAAAAAAACTTCATCTTCAAGGTCAAAATCGCAAAAAACTTTAAAAAATTCAATTTTTTTTTACCTTTTTTCCCCTGTTCAGGTCCATAGGTAGCAAACCGTTCAAAATTCAAGGAAACAATCCACGACAAAAATGAACCTAAGATCTCAATAAACAACTTTCTAGAACATATGAACTTCCTAGGAATGATTCTTAACACCGTTTAGGTAGCGCTTAAGTAGCCGCAAAAGTGAAAAATTTCCCGAAAATTTTTTAATTTCGTTTGTTTTTTCATTACTTCAACATTGAGATACTATAAAACCTCAGAAAGTATATCAAAATTCCAAACGGTTTGCAAAATATGAACTTGAGTAAATGATCATTTTTTTGCAAAAATGACATCGAGGCCCCACATCTTTGAGGGCCCATAAAAAAAACCTAGAGGACTTTGGGCAAAACTGGGAGATAGGGGTCTTTTTTTGGTCTTTTATCACGTAGTTTTGTCCGTATATGGTTATTTTGCCATGACTTAAAAAATTACACAGTCTGATATACAGTAACTGTATTTTTTTTACCAAGCAAAAAATAAACTCAATTTATCAACTTAATTTTCATGGCATACTGCAAATTACTTCAGATTATGTTATTTTATTAGGACTTGATATAAAGTAGCTGATAAACTAGATTTCAAAAATTGTTGACTTATACCACTTTCAAAATCAGAGGCTCAAGTAGACGCATTAGTTTCCGAAGCTTGTAAAGCCATTTTAATAATATTTTACTTCGTCGATGATTTAGTGCTCTAGAGTATACTGACTGGCGAAAGAGGGCGCTGTGATATGTACTAGTAATAGTAGAAAAACTAATAATATCGGGAAAAAGGTACGTTGATAATTGGCGCGGCTGGGATGCGAACCCGGGAGACTCAAACCAAGATGTAAAGATAGTAGTCGACTTGGTAATTATAGCTCACATCTTAATAAAAACAGAAGTCTCTACTGTTATAGTTTTCCAGACATAGTATGATTATTATATAGCTTGTACGGGAGATGCCACGCCCACTGTTTAAAATCCACCCAAATAAAGACATCTTAATGGAAACTATTTAGAGACTCCCGTTATTTTAGTTCTCCAGACACAGTATGATTATTATATAGTTTGTACGGGAGATGCCACGCCCACGATTCAAATACATATACACATAAAGCACCTATCTATGACAGAACTATTAAAATAAGTCAATAATTAACACAGTTAATACAGTTTCAAAGTGGATGTCCCCGTCACTATTCTAATAAAGATCATTTTGACTCCGACTATAAGATTTTGGAAAGAACAGTTACGCACTTTAAAGAACACTCTCTAGATAGACATTAATAAAAAATATTTGTACATTATAGGAAGTTCACGCCCACTTAAATTATCAAAATATATAAAGTATTTTTTTTTTTCTGCAAGTCAATAGGAAACGCTTGTTTACTGCATTTTTGTAACGTTTTTTGCCAAGTTTGCTGGCAGTTTCATACAATTTTATAATAGCTGTCCTTTAAGCCCGTGCTGTGCCCAACGTGCCAGAAGAAACTTCGTTCCAAAAACTTTCATTTCAACTTCTATTGTGAACAATTTTTATTTTCATTTAAAAACTTAAAAAAGATAACTTCTAGTATTTTCCCAGCTGGGTAGTGATGTTAACCCTCGTTTTTATTGTTGTCGTAGTTGTTGCACTTGTATGCTCAACAATAAAATAAAGTGTTGCTGAATGGTTATTGAAGTTAATTTAAGTGATGCTTAAACAAGTGCTCGAATATTCGCAGAAGAGGCGAATAAAACATTGAAACATGTGTTACAAAAATTGTCTAAACACTCACTCACTCACGCGCTATGCCGCTATAAAAAGGGTTATTTGTCAAGAATAAGGGGGGGAAGTAAGTTCAAAGCAGAGGCACTTTTTTTTGTTAAACATGTAATTTAACAACTTTTATATAAACAAAAGAATAACGATTATACTTATAAAAAACTCATTGAAAATCTATTTAGGAAAATCTATTTAGCGCTATGCCGCTATAAAAAGGGTTATTTGTCAAGAATAAGGGGGGGAAGTAAGTTCAAAGCAGAGGCACTTTTTTTTGTTAAACATGTAATTTAACAACTTTTATATAAACAAAAGAATAACGATTATACTTATAAAAAACTCATTGAAAATCTATTTAGGAAACAATTTTGGCTTATTTTCAAGCACAGTTAAACAAAACAGATTTGCGGGGTTTATTTCTTTCTATCACAAGCGCTGGTTAGCAAACATGGTGGGAATAATTTGAAATTCGGCAAAGGGTGAAGGAGAGAACGATGTAAGAACTTTTTTCATTACGTTTGTAATTTATTTTTTTTTTTTTTCATAAGATAAAAATTAATAAGTTTTAAGCCAGCCTCAAGTTAGATTTAAAATATATTTTTTTTAATTTTTTCTATTTTATTTTTAAGTTAATGATCAAGTTGGGGTAAAGTTTTCTTTCAAATTTTAAATTGTATAGTGGGGTTTTTTGCAGCTTGAAATTAATAAAAAATTAATTAAAATTAATAAATATTTTTTATCATAATCTGGTAGATAATTTCATAAATAATTTACTAAATTTTTAAGTATAATTTCCGGTTTATATCCGATTTACCCGATCCATTCGCTTAATCTAATTTTTGAATACTTTTTCCAATAAATCTGGCCGTGTGGCATCAATGGTGATTTGAATATGTATTCGCTTTCGAGATGCTGGTTTGTCGGCAAAAACCAATGATTTAACATAAAGCCCCACAAAAAGTAATCTAGAGACGTTTAACCGCACGAATAAGTGGGCCACTAAACAGGACCACTTCTAGAAATAAAGTTGTCACCAAATAGATTTTGCAATAAATCGATTGTTAACTGGGTTGTACGGCAAGTTCCGCCGTCGTGCTGGAACCAAATGTCCTTGATGTTTCGCTGATTAATTTTTAAAAATAAAAATTTTGTCAGAAGGACTCGATAACGCTCGTCATTCACTGCCTTGGCAGCTCCTTGCTCATTTCAAAAGAAATAATGATCGATGATACCGCCAGCGTGTAAAGCGCATTAAACAATCACTTTTAGTGGATGTATTAGTGAGCCGTTAACGGCTTAAGAATTATCTTCTCTCCAAATAGGTCAATTTTGCTTATTGACATAACCATTTAACCAGAAATGAAATTCATCACTCAGTAAAATTTTTGTGATAAAAATGCTTATCTTCGGCCAGTTTTAAATGAGCCGCCCAATGAGCAATAATGCGACACAAACGATGGTCGTTTGGCTTTAATTCTTGCACGAGCTGTATTTTATAGGCGAGATGCTTGTAAAATCGATGATGTCGACGACTTCATCAAGCAAACCGGGTGGCTAGTAGTGTGTAGCAGGACGCATATAGGTCTCTCTATTTCCTTTTATTTTCTTAGTTCTAGTTAGCTGAAGGGATTCACAATGGACCCTCCAGGTCTCCAAGTGGATATTCCATTCTTGCCACAACCCTTCTTAACCTAACCTAACTTAAGCCAAGATCCTTCCGTAATATTTTCAACTTAGTCGACAAAAAAAGGCCAAATAGATGAGAGAGACGACGAATCGACATTTCGGAGTCACCTTTAATATTTAGCGTTACATCAGCAATATTCTCTTCAAAACGAACATTTCTATGTCTTGTTGACGGGTCTAAATGATCAACCAATTACTTGCACGATTTACACAGAACAAAATTTTTTTGCAACAATTAAAGGATTTAATTAGTTTTAAATTTAAGTTCAATTAATTTTTTAATTGATTTAAATATATATTTATTTAAAACAGAACAAAACAATTTTTTAATTAAACAAATAATTGAATCAATTAATTATTTCATTAAATTTTAATCTGAAACCAATTAAAACCTTTAATTGGTGAAAATATTTTTTTCTATGTACTTGTTCACTAGGCCGATTATGTTGATCGCAAAATGAAGATAAAGTGCTCTATGAACTTCATGAACAGGTTTTGTTTAAAGGAAATTTCCCCAATTTGGAAGCGTTATTATGGCGTGAAGTAATGCATGATGAGAAGCGCACAGAAAAAAATGTAAACCAATTAAAGGTTTTAATTAGTTTTAAATAAAAGTTCAATTAATTTTTTAATTGATTCAAATATGTATTTGCTTAAAACAGAACAAAAAAATCTAATTAAACAATTAATAGAATCAATTAATTATTTAATTAAATTTTAATCTGAATTCAATTAAAATCTTTAATTGGTGTAAATATTTTTTTTTTTTTAATCACAGAAAAATTGTTTGCACCAATTAAAGATTTTAATTATTTTTAAATTAAAGTTAAATAAATTTTTTAAATGATTCAAATATATATTTGTTAAAAACGAAACAAAAAAAATCATTATTAAAAAAATAATTGAATCAATTAATTATTTAATTAAAATTTAACTTGAGACCAATTAGAACCTCTTATTGGTGAAAATATTTTTTTCTGTAATGGACGAAGTGCTCTATGAACTTCGCGAACAGATATTTTTTAAAGTAAATAACCTCAATTTAAATTTCCACTATTATGGCCTTAAAAGTTTAATGATGAGTAGCAGTTCGACACTCTCATCTCTCAAACCATAGTTATCGCTAACGAAAGTTCTTTTGAAGCTAAAACACCGATTATTAAAACTTCCTTAAATTCCTTTTAAAATCATTACATTGCCAAAAAATGTTCTTTCTCAATATGAGGAAAAAGATTAAAAAAGGTCCGTCGGCTAGCAGGCACAAGCTTAAGACACTTGTTTGCTAGGAGGCCGTCTAAATTAAGCGAACTCTGGATACCTGTCGACCAGCACTTTTAATATGGTGCTGGTGGACATCTCTCTCCGTCAATGGGTATTTTATGAATTCTAATCAAATACTACAGGGATTGAAAAGGAAGTGGTGACAAAGTATTGAGTACTGAGTATCGAGTAGTTGATTTTTTTTTTTTTTGAGTACTCAGTACTGAAAAATAGTTAATGGATACTTTCTATTCAATTCATTTTTAAATTGAGTAGAATATTTAAAAATAAATTGTATAGAAGATTTGACGACTACGACAATAAATTTCCATTGCTAATATGTAAACGGAAGTGTTGAGTAGTATTGAGTACCCAATTGAAAAATATGGAGCAGTATTGGGTTACCAAAAATAGTAGAAAATGCCAGCAGTAATTGACAACAACAGAAAGTTAGGTTAGTTGCTAAAGAAACTCCAGTTTTTATTGGCATAAAGTGGAGTCTCGAAAAGCACTCCCGAGCACAACTTTTCCTTAGACAATTGTTACTAACTACCAGAGACTCTGTGATGAGGCAGAGATAGAGAGAGACAGTTATAAGTCGCCAGTATGAAATTCCTGCAGTCGCTAGTAAAGACTAGTAAGGATTCGAGAATCAGTGAAAAAAATCATTGAGCAACAATGGGAATCTAAAAGGGTGACACAGAGTTAGTAGTCTGCTTAGGTATACTCTCTACCTATACTATCATAAGCTCATTTAACCGAACTAATTAAACAAATTAAACCTAAAATTTACAAAAAACAAATATTTGGATAAAATTACTTCAAAAGGGTTCGCACAATAGCCTTGTGGCATTTGGCATAGTTCCGTGCTGGAACCACAACTAGTTTACATTCGTAGTGTGAGATTTTGATATCTACCATGGGCCGAGTTCATAAGTTCATGAACTTGTAAGATAGTGGGAATACGGGAGCCTAAAAGATTTTTAATTACCTTTTTGCATCCATTAAAATTTTAGCAATTATATGTGTTGCTCGCCACTGTTATTTCTTTATTGTTTGCAAGAGGAGAAAAAAGGCAAGCTAACAAAATCTAACGCTATGACTGACCGCTTTTATCTAAAAAAAACCCCGTTCTTATGAGCGAACTCAAGATTATGCCGACTAAAAATATTTGTTTTGCAAAACTGCGATTTATTTAAACAAAATCTATAGAAATATGTTTTAGCTAATTAAGGATGCACCCTGATCTAAAGTTTAGTTCTAATAAAAATGTCATTAAAAAATGTTTTCTTTTCAGAAGAATAAAAAGAAAAATTCACATATGAAAACATACTCCTAAATAAGCATGCAAATGTCACTGACATGACAACAATAAACAACGACAAAGTATTTATAACCACTCTACTCCCTCTAGCCAACATCCTAGCCTCCCCCTCCTGCACTATCACCACTCCAAAAAAAAAAAACCTTCAAAAAGAAATACCGCCAGCTTAACAATTGTAAAACAACCAACAAAAATTCGTTTTCTTTAAAAACAAAACTTTTATTTCCTTTTTTCGTTTCTCACTCTCTAGCAAAAAAAAAAACGTTGAAAACCTACAAAAACATGCACTGTTTTTGACAGTTTCAAAAGAAGTGAGAGAGAAAAAAGTTTTGGAAAAAAATGTCATTTATTCATTGAACATGAATGAAACACAGAAATAAAAACATTTCCATTTATTTTGTCACTCCAATGGGCACAAAACAGCTTGTGAACTTTCCCGTTCCTTTGATGCTGACACACACACAATCGTTAAAATGTTACAGGGAGAAAATAAATTTGAATTCAAAAATGGCAGGCGGTTGGTTGGTTGTTAGGCAGTTAGGCATTTGGAATAGAACATTGTAGGAAAAGTTTTCTATTATTTGGAAAATATGGAAAACAAGTCAATGGTAATCGTATTCGCTTGTGAAGGGAGGGAACCGGGTGCATCCCAAAAACTGTGGCCATGGCCTACCATAACCATCTCTGGTGCGCGTTCACCCAAAGAAACCCACTGCCTTGACTGTTTTTTGGTCTCTGGAGTGTTATGATGGCTCGTTATTCTATGCACAGCTACAAAAAGAACTCCTAGAATTGGTCCGATGGCTGCGCTTATGTTTGTGAAATCGCTTCATCCATTGCACGGATAGATTTTTCATGTCAAAACATTATTGCAAAATATGATGTACCTGCTCGATTGAAATGTCTATAGCATCTGCTGTCTAATGCACTTTTACTCTCTGATCGTCTAAGGTTATTCCTTGGATTTTATCGACTTTTTCTGACAAGAGATGCTATTTTGGGCGATATGAATAAAGACTTTCCTTCATTCCAGCTGGTACCAGAACCAAAAACTTAGTAAATCAATGGATTTTACTTTTTTACAGACAAAACTACCTGCGAAATTGTTAGCTTCTCTGCAGTAAGCACCCAAAGTCTTTGGCGGGAATTGAACCCACAACCCCTAGACTGTAAAAATAGCGAACCAACAAACAATGTAGGCATTCAATAATGTTTATTCAGCACGGCAAAGTCATTTTCTCCATTTTAGTAAAAATTAAAGGGGTTGTCTGCCTTCAAGACTGTCAAAAACAGACGCGGATTGCTCAAAATGCAAATCATAGTTCAGCAATAGATAACAGTTTTAGTACATTTGCATTACGCGGAAATCTAGTAGTTTTCATTTAAAATCTTTTTCAAAATCTAGATCGTATTCACTGCATGTTTTAACAAAAGCAAGACCTAATTAACAATATTTCATTACATTAGACCTTTTTACACACAGCAAACTTTCTTGCGCAAGTCTTAAATTTTTTGTGGAAGAGAGAATACAGACAATTTTTTAAGAGAAGTATTACTCAGGCCTAATTATGCCCCTCAATTAATTACGTAACTTTCATTAGAAAAAAGGTAGAGTAGATGTAGGAAAGGCGGTGAAATAAATAAAAACCACGCCCACCTATATTTTTTCACGTTGTATTTATTTTTTTCGTTTGTAATGATTCTCTTTTGCTTTTTTTTGGTAAATAAATATTATACTGCGACCAGTAGTAGATCGCGGGGGATCAATAACCCCCTGCTAGGGGCGATGGTTGTTTGGTTTTAGGTTGGTAGGGTTTTTCTGCTTTGATTTGTATCATATGCCTTTACCGAAATCAATACACATAGAGGTAGTCGATAGACCCACAGGGAAACATGAGCAGTCAATAGTCACAATGATTTAGTCCATTGACCATTCTAACGAATTATAGATAAAATCTTTACAAAAAATTTTTGATAAAATTTTTACAGAAAAATTCCGATAAAATTTTTTCAAAAAATTTACGAATAATTTTAACAAACAATTTTTAATAAAATTTTAACAAACAACTTTTGATAACATTTTTGCAAAAAATTTTGATAAAAATTTTGATAAAATTTTTACAAAAAATTTTCTATAAAATTTGATTAAAAATTTTCTGTAAAATTTTTACAAAAATTTTGATAAAATTTTAACAAAAAATTTTCAATAAAATTTTTATAATAAAATTTCCGATAAAATTTTTATAAAAAAATTTCCGATAAAATTTTTATAAAAAAATTTCCGATAAAATTTTTATAAAAAAATTTCCGATAAAATTTTTATAAAAAAATTTCCGATAAAATTTTTATAAAAAAATTTCCGATAAAATTTTTATAAAAAAATTTCCGATAAAATTTTTATAAAAAAATTTCCGATAAAATTTTTATAAAAAAATTTATATTAAATTTTTATAAAAAAATTTATATTAAATTTTTATAAAAAAATTTATATTAAATTTTTATAAAAAAATTTATATTAAATTTTTATAAAAAAATTTATATTAAATTTTTATAAAAAAATTTATATTAAATTTTTACAAAAAATTTTCTATTAAATTTTTACAAAAAAATTTATATAAAATTTTTGCAAAAAATTTTCTATTAAATTTTTACACAAAATTTTCTATTAAATTTTTACAAAAAATTTTCTATTAAATTTTTACAAAAAATTTTCTATTAAATTTTTACAAAAAATTTTCTATTAAATTTTTACAAAAAATTTTCTATTAAATTTTTACAAAAAATTTTCTATTAAATTTTTACAAAAAATTTTCTATTAAATTTTTACAAAAAATTTTCTATTAAATTTTTACAAAAAATTTTCTATTAAATTTTTACAAAAAATTTTCTATTAAATTTTTACAAAAAATTTTCTATTAAATTTTTACAAAAAATTTTCTATTAAATTTTTACAAAAAATTTTCTATTAAATTTTTACAAAAAATTTTCTATTAAATTTTTACAAAAAATTTTCTATTAAATTTTTACAAAAAATTTTCTATTAAATTTTTACAAAAAATTTTCTATAAATATTTAACAAAAAAAATCCGATAAAATTTTCACAAAAATTTTCGATAAAATTTTAATAACAAATTTTTGCAAAAAATTTCTAATAAAATTTTTACAAATTATATATAGATAATAATTTACCAAAAATTTCCGATAAAATTTTTACAACAAATTTACGATAAAATTTTTACAACAAATTTAATAAAATTTTTACAAAAAATTTTCGATAAATTTTTAAAAAAAATTTTCGATAAATTTTTCAAAGAAATTTTCGATAAAATTTTTACAAAAAAAAATTTTCGACAAAATTTTAAAGAAAAATTTTTGATAAAATTTTAACAAACAATTGTTACAAAAAAATTTAAATATAATTTTAACAAAAAATTTTTGATAAAATTTTTACAAACAATTTTCGATAAAATTTGATAAATTTTCAATTAAATTTTTACAAATTAAAAATTTTTAAAATTTTTGCCAATTATTCAAAAATTTTTGATAAAAGTTTCTATAAAATTTTACAAAAAATTTTCGATAACAAAAAATTTTTGATAAAATTTTTCCAAAAAGTTTTCGATAAACTTTTGACAAAATTATAGATAATATTTTTACAAAAAATTTTCAATATAATTTTTACAAAAAATTTTCAATATAATTTCTACAAAAAATTACCGAGAAAATTTTTACAAAAAATTTCCGATAAAATTTGATAAAATTTTTACAAAAAGTTTTCAATAAAATTTTTATAAAAAATTTTTGATAAAATTTTAACAAAAAATTTTTGATAAAATTTTAACAAAAAAATTTTAATATATTTTTACCAAAAATTTTCGATATAATTTTTGCAAAAAAAAGCACTATTGACAGGAGCAGTGTGGCATTGAATACTACTACGATGCAAATACAAACTGACTGGGAATTATCAAAATAATTACTGGACAAGTCATTCTAAAGTTATGATAAAATTTTAGTAGCTGACTTTTTAATATTTGAGTATTTAAAAAAAATCGAAAAAATATAGCAAAATGTTAATATCAAATTAAGGTGACCATAACACATCAAAAAAGTATAATATTCGATTATTATAATTTTTTTTTAATTTTGTTGCATTATATTATCTATTATATTATCCTCTTTGTAGCCTTGTGTAACTAAAAATCAATGGCTCCAACTATCAAACAAAAAAACCCAAACTTTGGTGTTCAAAAAAAAAAAAACAGTTTAAAAAAGTATAACTCTCGCCAACATTAAAGTACTTGAGTACAAAAAACTAAAGCAAAACTAAAACTAAGGAAAGTTTAGAAAAAAAAACAAAAATAAAGTATATTTTGGTTGCACTTGGCTGATTTCTAGGAAGTTAAATGCAGCAAACTATTCATGCCACAATAATCAACCAAAGACGGACGACAGAAGTAAAAATAAACATAAAACTTTGTAATTTGGTTTTAAAGATGTTTATTTTTTTTATATTTTATTTTGCCCTTATGAAAAACCAAAGATTGGTCAAGGACACAGGGGCTTAGAAAACCCCTAAACACATAAATCCTAAATTTAGAGCCAGTATAAAGGTAAAGATTTCTTCTTTAAAAAAATTATTTCTTGTATTTAACTGTATGAGAATTTTAAACATTTCTTTAAATTTAAGCTAAAATTTCTCCTCTTCAATGATTTAAATTAACCACGCACCTGCTTGTCTAATTGTGGGGTATCGATAAACAGTAAGAGCTTGCGTACTTTTTTCCCCTTTTTGTTACACTAGCAATCGCTATCGCACTCGCAACAGTGATTGACATTTGTCTTTAACTGTCAGTTTATTTGTTCGTATGTCATGTGTGTGAGTATGTGTGTGTGGTGTGTTCATATTAACTAGGGATTTTTCCTAAGAAAAACACTTTTTATTTTAATATGTTTCACTAGAAAAATGTATGTACGACTATGAAGATTGTTAAAAAATTATTACTAAAAGTAAATGATATTTGACTAGACAGACACAGGATAGACACAACACAACACAGCACGCGAACTGTTGTTAAAGTTCAAAATAATAAAATTTTCGCTTTAAAAGTTTAAAATAAACTTTTTTTTTGCCTTTAACTTTGCTTTCACTTTTTTACGCTTTAAAATTTAAGGTTTTATTATGGTGAAAAATTAATTGGTCATATAAATATTTAAAATGCATAGGCAAGGTATTGTGTCCAACGCACAGTGGTTAAAAAATAATTCGTTAACTCTGAACAACTAAAAATATATTAATGCAATTTGAACAGGTTAAGAAGGATCATTTTAATAGTAATAACAAATAAGTGTATGATTAACTTTAGCTCACGCTGTATAAAAGAAGAATTTCATTTGAGAAATTTCTCAATTTAGTTACAGAAACGAGGCACTGATAAGCTAGAATAGGACGAAGAAAAACCTAATATCTATACATACAATAAAACAGCAACTCATTTCCTTTCTGTCCGTCTGCCTTTCTGTTTGTGTTCACATCACGTAAAAACTACTGGATGGATTTTAACAAAATATTTTGAGGAGGTACCCTAGTATCCTGATTCCAATATAGGATACTTTTTATCCGCAAAAATATCTTATTTCCCAGAGAAAGTGGAGAACAAGCAGTGAAAGTACGACGATTTTTTACCAATTACAAAAAGTTCTGCGAACCTTAAGGCGTCTTTTATTTTTGAAAGCGGGTTATTTTAAACACAGATGGCGCTGTTTTAAAATAATGGCAAAAATATGAATTGAAAGGAGGACAATTTAAACACGTTTGCACAAGAGATGGCGCTGTTTTAAAACAATGGCAAAATATGAATTGAAAGGCGGACTATTTAAAAACGGTTGCGCAACAGATGGCTTCTCATACAATTGGCACTAAGATCTATTGGACAATGCATCTATCTCAAAGAATGGTGGGCAGACAGACAAGAAATGAAATGATCATTTTTCCATTAATTGCGCCTTCTCAGCTCAACAGCTGAAAATAAATGTTAGGCGCTAAAATCTGATTTCTTTCTTAAAAATAGAAGTCTTGCAGATTTAGGACCTATAGACAAAGGTTCCAAAGGTACTCAGTAAGTCCATACATGGGCAAGTTAATGAAAAAATAATCAAAGAACAATTTAATTCTCAACATTTTTTTTTAATTTTTCTTTGATTTCAATATTTTTATTCATATTTTTTTTAAATTTCTAACACCGGTTAACATAGGTGGCTTCTTCTTATATGTGATTACCATACGGGGTGTAACGCCAAAGCAGATGCTAGCAATTACCTGGGATTCACTATTAAAAAATATATTGAAAATGATAGTCAAATATATATACTGTCTGTCTGTTTGTCTGTTTGTGTTCGCATTATGTAAAAACTACTTGGTGAACTTTAATAAACTTTTATAACGACATACCTTAGTATCCGGGTTCAAATATACGATACTTTTTTCATGTAAAATTTCTCATTTCCAGAAGAAAGTAAAGAAAATGTAGTGAAAGTACACAATTTTACCGATTTAAAGGTACTGCAAACTTGGCAGCACCTTTTGTTTTTGTCAACGGGATATTTTAAACACTATTTACAGACAGACCTCTACAATAATATTAGAATTTTATATAATCTTTCGAATTTTATATAAAGCCTATGTTCCTGAAAAACTACCCAGGGATGGGTACCTTTACAGTGGTGTTCCATAAAATAGAGCCACCTTTTGCTATATATTTCGAAAAAGAAAAAAAAAATACTAAATCTTCATAACAAATTTTTAGGTTTATATTTTTGTGAGACCGAACAACTGATCAACTGACCGGTTTTGATGAAAAACTTAAAACGAAATATATCACACTGTGAAACCACTACGTGATAAAAGACCAAAAAAAAAGACCCCTGTCTCCCAGTTTTGCCCAAAGTCCTCCAGAATTTTTTTATGGGCCCTCAAAGATGTGGGGCCTCGATGTCATTTTTGCAAAAAAATGATAATTTACTCAAGCTCATATTTTGCAAACCGTTTGAAATTTTGATATACTCTCTGAGGCAAAGTTGTAGCTCTTTTCATAAAGAACAAAAATTGTTAACATATAAAATCAAAAAACTTCATCTTCAAGGTCAAAATCGAAAAAAACTTTAAAAAATTCAATTTTTTTTACCTTTTTTCCCCTGTTCAGGTCCATAGGTAGCAAACCGTTCAAAATTCAATAAACAACTTTCTACAACATGTGAACTTCCTAGGAATGATTCTTAACACCGTTTATAATGTTAATGGCCCTGGACTTGCCAATCGCACTTTTGTGGCTACCTAAGCGCTACCTAAACGGTGTTAAGCGCTACCTAAACAACACAAAATTCCAAGAGATGAGTAAAATAACAAATTTTATTTATTTTTAAATTACCTCAGTACTTAGTGGAATATAATTTATTTTTGATAACGGCTGAGCACCGTTATCAAAAATAAACAAGTTCTTGGCATGCCTCAATCGGAATATTACGCCATGCGCCTTTTACTAATGCCCACAAGTGATCTTCATTAGTTGCATGTTTTTACTTAAGATCTGATTTAACTATTCGCCACAAGTTCTTAATGGGTTTATGACTGGCAACTGAGCAGGCCAGCTGAAAACATCAACCCCATATTTTTCAAACCAGTATTTTGCCCACTTCCAGGTGTGTTTCGGGTCATTGTCTTGCTGAAATACAAATCGAAGCGGCATTTCTTATTCTGTGTAAGCCATCACATAACTGTAAAGTAGATTTGTGGAAAAATAGCATCCATTCTATCTTCCTCTCGTACGATAGGCCCAGTTCCAATATATGAAACACACCCCCACACCATAATATTTCCCCCACCGTTTTTAATGGTCTTTCTTTATGGTGTATTGAGGAAGACGTTTGGTGTTTGGTGGCCTGCTTGTCAGAGTTAAATAAATTTAGTTTTGATTCGTCAGACCACAAAGTTTCTTCAAGTGAATTAGGGACAGTAAAATGTAGAAAGTGAGACTGGCTCTATTTTATGGAAAACCACTGTATATAAAATTAATACAAAAACCCATTCTACAGCACTATAAAAGTAAGAGTCTTAAAATTTATTGTGGATTAATTAAAATCAAAATCAATTAAAATATTGTTAGGACGCTGCAGAAGTGGCGAGCACAGCTAGTATCATGGTAAGATTCTCAAACTGGAAACTGAGTTAAAATTAGTGCTCACAAAGTATTAAGTAGAGGGTACCGAGTATCGAGTACTTGATTCTTTTTGGTTTTTTTTTCGTACGTAAAAATAGTTAATTGATGATTGTAAGGTAGTAATTTTAGTAATCAATGGAAGAGAATATTTGACGACCACGACGATGAATTTCCGTTGTTATTATGTAAGCGGAGCTATTGAGTACCATTGAGTACCCACTTAAAAATTATTGAGTAGTATCGAGTAATTGAAAGTAGTAGAAATTACCAGCAATAGCTTAATCTAGTCAGCGTCCTTGCAATATTTTGTTCGAATTTGCTTTGAAAGCAATCCAAACCCAAACATCTTTACTTTTTTAGTGCCGCCTTAAACTATGCTGCATATCGGTTAGTGCTTAAGTTATAGTTTATGTAGTTACTTTATAACGACAGCGACATCTGTTGCGCTATAAATAAAAGTATACATATCCGGTTAGTGCTTCAGTTATGGTTTATGTATTTATTTTACTACTAACGAGTGTGCTGTAGCTCGAGGGTGCTGTAGCTTAAGTGGTTAGCACGTTGACTACTAAGCAATGGTCACGAGTTCAAATCTCAGCCGTGGCAACATCAATTTTTCTGATATGTATTAATTTTTCTTCATAATAATGCATATCACAGCGCCCTCCTTCGCCGGTATTACCACATAGCACTAAATCGCCGGCGAAGTAAAATAATTATAAATTGGCTATGCTAGCTTCGAACTAATTCGCCTAAATAACACCAGAGGCGCTGCAATACTGTTCTAAAAATAATCATAACGTGCAATTGCAGTGTTGCCAGAATCGAAGCTTTACTATCACTAACCATCTGTCTTATCTACTACTATCCCTTTTCAAAGGAAGTACCACAGTTTATGTAGGCATTAACTGCCTGAGTGGTACTTCACTTAAAAAAAAAAAAAAAAACTGCGTACTTTCACTGCTCTTTTTCCACTTTCTCTGGGAAATAAGATATTTTTGGGGAAAAACAGTAATCTATATTGGAATAAGGATGCTACGGTACCTCCTTACAAAATTTTGTTTAAATCCATCCAGTAGTTTTTAGGTGATGCGAACACAAAGAAAGAAGGACAGACAGACAGACATTAAATGAGTTACTATTTTATTAAATAGATAGATGATCATTTTTCCGTCAATTGCGCCTTCTCAGCTCAACAGCTGAAAATAACTGTTAGGCCTGGTAAAGTTGTGAGAATAAATGATGTGGAAAGACAGTTTTAAAATTTTATTTTTTTTTTTTAAATTTATTTTATATATTTTACACCAGGCTGCTTGCTTGCTTGCTTGTAACGAAATATGTTTTTGTTGGCTCTTATTGAAACAACAACATTTTGTTACTGATACATTTTCTTGTAATACTTAAGGGTTTACATTGCCCGTTTTGTTACTGCCTTAAAATAATATTAAAAAAAGAAACAAAAAAACAAAACAATAAACTATAAATCGCTTAAAATAATATTTTTCTACAAACGCGTTGAAATGAAAGAAAAACACAAACATTTTTAAAAACGAAGGTAAAAAGGAATATTTAAAATGCCAGGCGCGCTAGATTTCACAAAACTAAACAAGACCTTTTTCATCATAATCAGCATCAGCCAGAGTAACAGCAGCAGGAGCAGCGGCAGCAACAGCTCTCATAAACAAAATAGTTTTTTTTTTCGTTGTAGGTATATATTTATTTCTTTCCAATATTAAATGTATTGTTGCTTCAACCAACCAACCAACCAAGCAGCCAGCCAACCATTCACTCATTCATCCGCAGCCTTTCACAGCCCAAAAAAACAAAACCAACAAACAAACGAACCAACGAAACCAACTTGTATATCAATTTCAGGTAATCCTCTACAAAATCCTTTTAGTTTCCTGACGAACGCGTTCAAATAGAGGTATTAACTGTTGTGTAACGTTATTGTATAAGTAATTGTGTGTGTGTGTGTTTGAGTTTGAGCCTGTATTTGTTTTGCAGCTACTTTTGCTCCCCCCTTTCTCTCTTTAACCGTTAAAGTAATTTTTGCTTTTTGTTGGTTTTATATTGTTTATACAACCTCAAGGCATTAAAATACATTTTCATTTTTATATTTTATTTTTGGTTTTTATCTCGCTGGCTTCCAAAAATATGTATTTCAAGACAGTGTTTGTTTGCTCCTTTTTTTCTTGTATTCTTTAACAATTTTGCAATTTGTTTTTATTTTTTTTTTAACAGAAGTTAATACTGTTTTCTTTATGTACAAAAAAAAATATAGTACGAGTCATGTGACTGAAAATCCTTTTTTTTCAATTATATTCAAAGATTTTTCTAGAAATAGAAAGAAAAGTCATAAAGTCTTTACAAAAACCTAAAAAAAACTTTAATAGAGTGTGGCCTGAGGAATCGCACTATGCGAGTTGTTATACATAGGATTTATTCAAAAGTGTTGAAGATTAATACAGGGGTTCTTTCTCCTACCCTATTTTTTTTTTCTTTCAAATCAACCAAACAGTCCTATCTACTCGTTTGTATTCAATAATAACCCGACCCAGTTAGAGATTGGGGTGGAGAGACAAAACAAGAATATTCTTGTTAAAATCTCTGAAGACTCAGTATTGTATGCTCAAGCACAGACTAAAACAGATGATGCCTCATCTGTATGGCTAATAAAGCTATTAGGGTATCAGAAGTTCTTGATGTTCTTGGCATGAAAAACCATTGCGATGACCGATCTTAAAAAGAAGCTTTCAATTTCAACCTCGGTTTATTGAAATGGTGTAAAAGATACTCCAGTTCCATCTGATCTTCCTCCTATTTATTCTCGTATCACCTATAATCCCAAAGTTTTTTTTTTGGAAGCTTCTCGACCAAAGGGCAAAAAAATACATCGGTGAAAGTAAGGTAGTCAACCTTATTCCCTATTTTCACTAAAAAATCGCAAGGTGTGATTATTTTCGCTATTTTACCAATACTGCAATATTTTGCATTACTGCAATGGAATTTGCTCTAAGCAAACCAGGGAACTTGTTCCCGATATCCACACATTTTTGCGTACAAAACTCTTTCTATTGCGAGCTTAATTGTGGTCGATTTTCCAGTGAATCGCATTACGCATTATAGGGAAAATTCTTTTTTTTTCTATTCAACCTACCTACCTCCCGTAGGGGTCATCCCCTGAGTACTGGTCTATATAAGAAAATAAAAACAGTGTATTGTGGAGAGTACTGTGAGATATACATACACCCTATATACATATATATTTACATATATCTATAAATGGACATATAGTGATAGCACACTATCAACTATTGGTCCCACAATGGAATCACCACCCCTTCTGTCACTACTTCAGCATGGGGCTCATGTAGCTGCACACATTTCCCCCACTCACACTCTAGACTCGTCAGGGCCCAACGAAGTTTCACGAAAACATTTCTAACAAGCATTGATTATACTCCCAACTTGAAAGTGAAGCTAAGCTACCAATCAAAAACCATAGTGCACTCTCTACTACTAATGGTACCACACTGAAACCACCAACTCGGAACCAATTTTTGTCTGTTTGTAATCGGTATCCTGATGTTGTATATATGTTTAATGCATCTAGGTTAATTGGTTTTAAAACAGAGATCTCATCTATTTAAGAATCAAATGCTTTTAAAAAACATATTACTCTATGTATCGTTACCTTAATATAGAAAGGCCCTAACTCGTTTTTTTTAAGTCGATTTTTTGTCCATATTTGCATATATCATCTTCTAATACATATGTATAAATAAAAAAAATTGTTAGGGCATTAAAACGCTAGGAGAATTCAATAAAAAATTGCGTTAAAAATAATTCGCGACTACAGAACTATAATTTTTAGTTTTTTCCTTCTCCTGTAAAGTAGGAAAAATTTTAGTTAGGACCTTTCTATATTAAGGTATCGATATGCACATAATATGTATTAAAACTTAATATGTATTAAAACTATGTATTCATCATTTTCATAGAAATATAGAAATTTTTTTTTCATATTTTAAAAATGATCTGTAAAAAGTTTTGCAAAAATTTTTTGTAAAAATTTTTTTTTAAATTTTTTTCAAAAATTTTTCTGTACACATATGTATGTTTTTGAACATGTCTGTTTAAAGTTTTCTAAATTTTTTTTAAATATTTTTTAAAATTTTGTTTTAATTATTTAAAAATTTTTTTGAAATTTTTTTTTTGAAAATTTAAAAAAAATCTTTCTTTTTAATTTTTTTTTTAAAACTTTTTTGAAAAATTTTTTTAAAATTTTTTTACTGGTCGCGGTTTAATATCTATTTAACAAAAAAAAGAAAACAGAATCATTACTACCGAAAAAAATAAAAACAACCTGAAAAAATGTTAAAAAAAAACTAGAGGTAGGCGTGGTTTTTTGCCCGTTGACTCCAATTGAGTGGTCTGATGTTTCTGAACTTCAATAGCAAAATTTTCGAAACTATGCCTGGCAGATTGGTGTGCTTAATTTTTATCTGTATCTCAACATCTCCATAAGGATCCAGAATATATATATCGAAGGAGTTATGGCAGCATAATGAAAATTTTGGCACATATCTCTCTTGGCCTACTATTTTAAACAATGAATTAACATTTTTAGAAATCCTTTTATTTTTCCGGTGCGGGGACAATTAAAATGAGTTGAAGATGAAAGATAAAGGTTTCGACAAATTAGCTGCACAGTACCTCAGTAAACAGTTGGGTATACCATCCGGTCCAGGGTTAAAAGTTATTTTAAGTCTTCTTAATTCAAACTCTATTTCAGCAGAATCAATTTCTGGAAAGTCTATTGATAGGTTTGAAGAAATTTCAAAAGGCTAAGTACTGATGTCATCATTGTAGGTATAGTTTGTATAAATAGAAAAATTATTACAATTGAAACTACTTCGCAGATAGATACGAAGGATGCTAAAGACGGATTTGGCGATCCAGAAAATGCATTACATTCTGCTAGTTTCTGCTTTCTATTTCACACCTTTAAATCGCTGCCTAAATAAATTTCTAATATTTCTTACTGTTTATTAATATTTGTGTTATTTCTACTTTTTTTATGGCTTGTTGTCTAAGTCTTACTTTATCATAACACTGAAGTAAGAAGAACAATAACAACTACATCAACAAAAGGAAAAACTTTGCCCCCCTAAAAAGTCTACAAAAGCAACACCAACAACAACAACATCACTCACTTACTTGCTAAATGCCAATCAAAATCCATCCATCGCATGTTGGGTCTGTAATGTCTCGTGAACAAGAAGAATTCCAGAGAACGAACGAACGAACGAATGAATGAATGAATGAATGAATGATTTCAGAAAAGTATATATAGTGTTTTGTTGCCATTTTTTGTTTTCTTTTTTTTTTTTGTTTTAAATATTTTATCTGTCTATTCGTGCATATAAAAAAAGTACGTTTTGTATTTGTGTGGTTTTCGCAATACGTGTACTGGCTTGGGTTGTCTAAAAAAAGGGGGCTGGCTGTCATTTCAGTTGAACACATTCATGTACAAATACTGATAAATGTTTGTATTTATTTTATAGAATCATACTAAATATGTATGTATGTATGTATTATGAGTTCTTACATGGGTTTGTATTGTGTGCTGTTTATATGTATTTAATAAAACAAAAACTTTGCGCCACTGTCTGACATTTTGTTGTATGAAACAGTTTTTTTCTGTTGTCGCAGTGACACCTCTTCCCTCTTTGAGATTTAAATACAAACATTATTGTTGCTTTATTGTCATTGTTATGAGCTGATGATATTTAAAGGATTCAAACAGGAATTTGTTTTAAATTTATCTTAAATTCTGTACACTTTTTTAAAAAGTATTACAAATAATATTATTATTTTTTTTATTAAGGATATTATCTTTAAAACAAAATTAAAAAAGTACTTTTTTCCCAATAACAAAGTACCATTTTAAACACGGCTTGAAAATTATGTCTTTACATCGAAAGCGCTCGCCAAACGTACCAAAACAACAGCTAGTGACGATGGTCTTAATCGAAAGGTATGACAACAGTATTTTATTTACTGGCGGAACAAATCCAATTACTTTAAATTCATTTAGGTCCACTAAATTTTACCCTTTTTAATCTTTTTATTATTACAGTTGACAGTTTTACTACAGTTTTCAGCTCTACAAGTTTTGTTTCTTTTTTAAATGTCCGCTTATTGTAAACTTTTTGTGAAAATATCATCTCATCATCGTCACCTAACGTTGGTTTTACTATGTTAAGTGACGATGATGACGATGATGCTTTTTCTTTAATCAAAATGTGCAGACCAATGTATACAAACAATGTTAGGTGACGACGATGGGAGTTCAATAATTTTTCTTCAACCAAAACGTGTAGACCAATGTATAGAAACAATGTTAGGTGATGATGGTGACGATGATGCGAGCTCATTTTTTTTTCTTCAGCTAAAACGAGCAAACCTATGTATTGAAACTAATGTTAGGTGACGCGGTTTTTGAGTTCAATAATTTTTCTACAATCAAAAAGTGCTCAACGTGCCTAAAGAAGTTTTCACTTCAAAAATATGTTAAGCCTTTAAAACGGATCACTGAAAGACTTCAAAGCTTTCAAAATCTTGAGAAAGAACTAATTGAGAAAAACCAAATTTTTGACACAAATTCCGCTTCTATGGGGTCCGCAAATACTCACACTCGCAGATACAAACTTGAAATTTTGTGCAAGTAAATTCCCTATTGATGTACATAGTGTAGCTAAAAATTTGCTCGTTTGGTAACAGTGGGCGTGGTATCTTCCACACAAAGTGAAAAATTTATTATCATGTGCCTAGAGAACTACATATATTATGTAGGGTGATGAGAAATCGTACGAGAAATTCTCAGTAGAATAGTATTTGTAATATCATCCATAGAAAGTAAATATTAATAAACAAATGCATCAATGAGCCATCTCATCTAATGGCTGCGCTCATAAGCTCATGATAAAGTGGTCTTACTCGAACAGAAAGTAGCTTACTGAACACACATGTCTACTCATACCATTTTATTAGCGAGCAAAACTCTGTTAGTATCATAAACGCAATGAGCTGACGCAGGAAAACGAACTTTCTATACTAGTGAGCGTCGTGTTTACTCGTCTCATGTTCGAAACAGTTAGTGTGTATTGTTTAGTAGTTGTGTAGAACTTTTGGATAAGACTTTTTTTTTTTTTTTTTAAGAAATTAAGACCTTAAAATGAACGTAGTGATGTTGTTAAAAAAATTCTGTGTTTTGTTTGTACATTCGAACTGTGTCCGTGTTTCACTCACGGCATAAAACTGCTTGATATCGCCCAAGTTCATTATTATTATGTTCAACATTTACTCATACTTATTCCAACTTGCTTATGGAAACTCTGCAAGCTAATCGCATTTAGCACGTTGGTCTTCGGTAGTTATTTATTATTATCCTTTCATGGATATTCCTGCGCAATTAACCGGCCTGAATTCAATCAAATATTATAATGAGCTTCTTATGAGCTTTGGTTTTTGTGCTCATGCAGTGCTTTAAATATTATGTAACATATAAATCATTATGTAACAATGCAATTATCCTATATCTATGATCGAAAATGGACCCATTATGGAAGTGGTCTGATTCGATATTTCCCCCACATCAATACATTTAGTAAAACTGTAAATCATTTCCTGTCTGTCTGCCTGTCTTTCTGTCTGTGTACGCATTACGTCAAAACTACTGGATGGATTTTAAAAAAAAATTTGTGGGGACGTACCTTAGTATGCTGATTCCAATATAGGATACGTTCTTTCGCATGAATATCTTTTTTCCAAGAAAAAGTGGAGAAAGAGCAGTGAAAGTATGCCGATTTTTTTTTATAGATTTAAAGGTAATGCATACTTTAAGGCATCTTTTATTTTTGAAGGCGGGATATTTTAAGCACGGTTACCCAATGATGGCGCTGTTTTAATAAAATGACAAAATCTGAATTGAAAGCAGGACATATGTTGCGCAACAGATGGCGCTGTTTAAGAATAATAACAAAATATGAATTACTTACTGTCAAATAGCCAATTATAATATATATATATATGTGACCCGGTCCATGAAAAGGGAAAAGGTGGCTTATGACTTAAAAACAAAATTTCGAAAAATTAGCTGTTAAAGATAAACAATACAACAATTTGCAATAATGCAACATTTTTGAGTCATAAGCTACCTTTTCCAAGGCCGGGTCACATATAATAAAATTTGTATTTGATTTGTATTTTTACTTTGTGGCATTACATTGTTATTAAAATATTTTAAGCACCTCTTACAGAGGTTTACAATAATTTCTAGAATTTTTTAATTTTACATAAATTGTAGAATTTTATCCAGGGATGGGTAGCTTTATATAAAGTAAATACGTAAGAGTCTTAAAACTTTGTATGGTTTACTTTCAAAGCAAAATCGAACAAAATATTGTCAAGACGCACACAACGTGTGTGGGCACAGCTAGTAAAATGCTATATCTATAAAACTACAATATTCAGACTCTCTAAATGTAATTTAGGTCAATCTGAGAATAACTTAATTTTTCGAGTTTGGACATACTTATATTTTTATTATATTTTTCGGCGATGGAGATGGCGAATCAGACCGAAGATTGGTAGTTAAATTATAAACAAAATATTTTATTGAGTCATGTTTTGTATAATAATTGTACAAAAGAAGTTGAAAACTAGATATTAAATTAAAAACCGATTATATAGTCTTGGAAAATTGGAAACATAATAGCGTAAGGTAATTTCGAACATTACTATGGGGAAGGTTATGTAAGATTCGGCATGGTGGTATATAAAACTCTTACTTTTTAAATGATAATTTTATTTGTATAGCTAAAAACCATAAGAATAAAACCCGAAAATATATAGTTGTAAATAAGTTAAGTATAAGTAAATATCTTACATCGCTATGGTGTGAAGGTTATATTAGCTTCGGCACCGAATATACTGTCAGTTAGTGTAAGTATCACTTATACGAGTACCTAAAATGTTGTTGAAACTCTCAAATAGTTTGATATATGTAGATTACAAAAAAAATTCTTGCAAAAAAAAACCGACTTCAAAACAGACAAACTTAAAATCATGTTTCTTTAAGACGGTAACTATTGCGACACCCTGTAATTTCCGAATTCAAATTTTATGCTAGTTATAGCGGTCGTAGCAATATAGGTTCATAGTAAATTTCAACCGTCTATCTGTAACGGTTTAAAAGTTTGGTCATATACATCAAATTACATAAACTATTGCGACACCCTGTAATTTATAATTTTAAATATTTATACTTATTATAACAGATATAGTAATGGTCATTCTGTCTAATTGTTAAGTGTTTATCAATAACTGTTTAAAAGATAGGGTCATATATATCAAATGCCGTCACCTATTGGGACACCCTTTAAATTCAAATTTTAATATAAATACTTTTCAAAGAGAACTTTGTCATACAGATTTTTTTTTAATTTTAACTTTGTGTCCATATACATCAAATTACATCAACTATTGGGACACCCTTTAATTTCCCATTTTAATTATTTATACTTGTTGTTATACCAGATATAGTAGTGAACATTCTGTCTATTTTTCAAGTGTATGTCTATAACGGTTCCAAAGATGAGGAAATTACATCAATAATGGGGACACCCTTTAATTTATAGATCCAAATTTTATACTTCTTGTAATAGCGGAGTAAGCAATATAGGTTCTTTGTAAATTTCAACTGTCTATCTATAACTGTTGAAAAGTTTGGCCATATATATATTACTTTTATATTAACTATTGGGACACCCTTTAATTTCCAAATTCATATTTTTCACTTATTATTTTAGCGGACTTAGCAATACAAGTTCTTTGTAAATTTCAACTGTCTGTCTATAACGGTTCAAAAGTTTGGCCATATATATAGCAAAATAAACCAACTAATGGGACACCCTTTAATTTCTAATTTTAAATATTTATACTTATTATAACAGACATTGTAACGAACATTCTGTGCAACTTTCAAGTGTTTGTCTATAACGGTTCAAAAGATAGGACAATAAAGGTGAAATTAAGTCACCTATGGGGTCACCCTTTAATTTTTAATTTTATTTTTTAATTACTTTTTGATATTGGGAGCTACAGTGTTACGCACTTTTGTTTATTTTAAATTGGTGACCTATAAAGTTCATAATACAAGTAAAAAACATGTATGTTGTATGGGGACACCCTTTAATTTTTAAAATTTTGAACATCTTTAAAAGTGGGACCTTAACCTTTCTAATAGTGCAAAAATCGGTTTAAAATCGGTTCAGAAATGACCGAGTTCTGAAGGCACAAACATACAAAAAAAAAGCAACACACAGACGAATTGATAACCTCCTTCTTTTTTTGAAGTCGGTTAATAAACTGTTCTGGATTTGCCAAGGATTCCGAAACTTTTGTCTGTAAAGACTTTTAACTATTTAATGTGTGTTAACTAAATACAAATAACATACAGCTCTTCAAAATAAGCGCCCTGTAACTTATTAAAAAAATCTTCCCCTTTTTCCCTTTTTTTTTGCATCTGTAACAAAACTTTGCTAAAATTTTATTTCCTCTACAGACAATTTAACACGCTTCAAAGGGTAATAAAGTTGTAATGTTGACCAAACCAATAAAATGGACAAGTGAAGAGGAAACTGTAGCAAACAAAGTGCCACACGCAACTAATAAACATTTCGTGAAGTGAACTGTTTGTTTGTGCGTTTAGTTGCATACCAAACACTAAAAAGTACTAAACAGTCAAAGGAAGAAAAAAAAGGAAACACATATTTAAACGCCCATGCAAAAGTAACAAACACAAAAAAAAAAAAACATTTAAATGAAATGAAATAAAGAAATAATAAATGTTTGGAAATAAATCGCTCCAGAAACAAAACGTTAATATGTCTAAAATGTATGAAAAATGTTCTGCATTTACCACACTGTGCACATGATGGTACTAAATGGAAAAGCGAACCAATGAATGAACAAATGAATGAGCACACTGCGTTACGTTTGAAACGTGAATTAGTAACGCATTAAATTTGTGCTACACGTATGAGTAAAATAGCACAAGAGGAAAAAAAGGGGAACAGACACACTTACTCGCCTAATTCAAAGCATCCTGACTGCTGAGTTTTAAGTGCCCAGTATGAACGAGTACTTTTGGTGACTGACTTTGAATTTTGAACAGTCATTCATGATGCTCGTGGAAAAATTTGAGGGGGATTTTTTTGTTCTTCTGTGGCTCTTCTAGTCATGTTACAGTTACAAGTTAAATGCATGTTTTAGTTCACACTTGATTAAACAATAAAAGAAGGTCGGTCTGCTTTTTGTTGTTTTGAACTCCATTACAGTACTCTGTCTGTAGCACAATCAACGAATTATTCACATTTAAATATTTTCGGTATTTTTTTTTTTTCTTCCTTTCATGTGCTTTACGTTCTTTCCAATAATAAACTGGCAGTAAATGTTTTATAAATTGACTTGTAAAATTATTCGCATAATAAAGTTTTTCGGTCTTAATACACTTCTTATACATAAATTACCATTAAGATTTTTATTAACGTAAGCGGGGGAAATTTTGACATGCTTAAGCCATAAAGTACCTGTTAAAAGTACCTGACTACTTTTTTTTGTTGTTTTTTGTAATTATTCACAACACTTTTAAAATTGCATGAAACTAAAGTGTAAAGAAGGTCTTTTATATTTTTATAATCAATGTTTTATAAACTAAAGGGTAGTGTTTTCAGCGATAGAGAGTCACAATTTTGACAGCTGAAAAATTAGGGTTCGATAAAGTGCAGCATTTTATGAAAGAACAAATAAATGGTTTTCATTGTTAAACAGTTTAACAAAAAAAGAGTCGAAGTTTATATTTGAAAATATATAGAAAATATGTAGTGAATTCAATAGATTTTGATTAAACAGTTGCATGAGCCAGCTCTTCCAACAGATGTGCTCATAAGCTCATGAGCAAGTGTCGAACACAAACTAGACTACTTAACACATGCCTACTCATACCAAAATAATTGTGAGCAAACCTATGTTGGTATCATAAACGAAATAACCGACCGAGTAAAACGGACTTTCTATACTAGTGAGCTCCGTGTTTACTCTTCTCATGCTCGAAACACTCAATGTGTTTTATTTAGTAGTTGTATAGAACTTTTGGATAAGGCTTGGTGCTTGTATTAGGTGATCCATTTGGCGGTACTTTTTTCAACAGCCTTTTTTTGACAAATCACGTGTGAGTCGTATCATGCTGTCATGTTATTTTTCTTTAGTATTGTTTGGCATTTCATAATGGAATGACTTACGCCTGAACAACGTTTGCAAATCGTTCAACTTTATTACGAAAATTAACGTTCTGTGAGGAATGTGTTTCGTGCACTTCGCTCAACTTGTGGTCAACATAATCGGCCTACTGAGTTTACTTTTCGCAACAACATCACCCATTTTGAGACCCCGCATTCATTATTGGATAATATTCGATCGAATAGACCACTTCCAACACGCTGTGAAGAAAATAAAGCGGCCGTAGCTGAAAGTGTATATGAAGACCGTTCCATATATCTCACTGATGTATGGAACGACTTGGCGCATTTTACGTTGATATCTTAAATTGAAAGCATACAAAATACAGCTTGTGCAACAACTGAAGCCGCACGACCTTCTCAAGCGACATATCTTCGCTCTATGGGCTCTTGAAAACTTCCAAGAAGATCCGACGTTTTCGAGGCAAATTTTGTTTAGCGATGAGGCCCATTTCTGGCTCAATGGGTGTGTAAACAAACAAAATTGCCGCATTTGGAACGAAGAGCAAACTGAAGAGATTTAAGAGCTGCCACTTCATCTAGAAAAAACAACGGTTTGGTGTGTGGTTTGTAGGCCGGTGAAATCATCGATCCATATTATTTTAAAATGATGCCGGTGAGAACGTAACCGTCAATGGGGATCTGTACTGTGCCATGATAACCGACTATATGATGCCTGAAATTGAAGCTTGTGATCCCGGCGACATCGCATAAATCAATGGATTTATTGAGAGAACATTTCGGTGAACACATAATTTCACGTTTTGGGCCGGTCAATTGGCCACCAAGATCGTGTGATATCGCACCGTTAGACTTTTTCCTGTAAGGGATATGTAAAATCTAAAGTTTATGCAGACAAACCCGCTTCGATTCAGGCCTTGGAGGAAAACATCACCCGTGTCATTCGCCAGTTACCAGTCGAAAAGCTCGAATGAGTCATAGAAAATTGGACTCAACGAATGGACCATCTGCGACATTCTCCATTAAATTTGAATTTTCTGGATTAACAAACTGAATGAGTCAAATGTCGATTTTTAGATTGTTTGATGAGCTGTATGGCTGCCTGTTGGTACTAGGAAGATTATCGAAGTTAATATCTTCCTATTCAAGCCAAAAGAAGTCCGTATTTACGGCTCTGTAGGTCTCTCCGTTGACTAAACTGAAGTTTCCAGTAGCATTTTTAAAAAATTCTCAATCCAAACTACGACTCCAAAATCCACAGGAAACTGTCTTTCGATTTATGGGATTCTCGATAATGATGTGGGCGTTTTTCTGGATTCCTATTTGCAGCAATTTTGATTGTTGACATAGCTGCCGAGATGAAAATGCGCCTCATCGGAGAACATAATTTAAGGCCAAATAAAGTTAAAGGTTAATTTCCTACAATTGGACCCTGTAAGTAAATAATAATAAATAATCCGAGTTGTTTGTGCAAAATTGTCATAATTCTGGCGCGTGTAATGCCAAGTTATAGGGTTTGAGCAGCCACCTTCTTGTTTGTAAGCGCTACATGAACTTTTTTCACGAACTTTTAGCCAAACTCGCAGTGGCTGCTTCATTTTTAACAAACCCACAGTTTGGACAACACAACACAACACTCATTTTGGAAATAAGTTGAAAATATTACCGCACGTTGTTCAAAGCGTAACTTGACTTATTTCAGTCCTTGAAGGTATAATACTGACTGACTGATTTTTTTGGACAATAGAAATCTATCAGTGCCAGAATAACATGAGATTTAAAAAAATTTGTATGTTTGGACTGGAGGAATCAATTTTAAAAACTATTTATTTATTAAACGTTACTCGTTGTAGTGAAACACCCAGAGTTTTTGGTGCGAACCAAACTCTTAACCCCCAGACTGATGACTAGCACACACTACCTACTTTGCGTTGCACCCAAAAACTTTTTATTGAAACCCTTGGAATCTAAAAACGATGATACAATAAAATTTAAAAACCAAAATTTTCTTTATGCTACAAAAAGGAAAAGGGGACTAAATGGGCTAGAAATGAGGTACAAAAATTTAAAGAATTTTTTTTTCAATTCTCATTACTTTTGGGCTACACAAAGCGGCCAAAATATAGCCCGAGAGGCACTAAGTTGTAATGAATGGCTCTAACAACTTGTGTACTGCAATCGTAGAGATATATCGATAATAGAAATTATCAATAACAGCGGCATTCATGTTTGTTTTAGGAAAAAACCTTAAAGGTCCGTAAGTCTTATTATGTGGTGTTAAAGGTAAAAGCAAATTCAAATATTATTTTTTAATTCTCTAAACTAATTTTATAATTGCTGAAGATGTCTGCAGAAATCTGACAATATTACCGAATATAAAAGAATATTTAGGGCCACCCTTAATGCCAAATCTAGGCAAATACTCCAAGGCCTGCCTGCCTGCCTGCCTGGCTGTCTGTCTATCTGTCTGCATGTCTTTCTATCTGTCTAACACTCGTATGCATTAAGAAGTGGCTTATAGTAAATACATTTCACTATCTGTCTGTCTGTCTGCCTATGAAAGCCTGCAATGACTGTTACAGTGACATGACTGTCATGAATGTTATGTTATGTGTGTAAAAATGCATATGAGAACGATAACATGTGTGTGATACAATCTGAAACGCAAACACATTTACTGGCATACAAAAATCGAAATACACAGCCCAGTTGTTGTTTTTTTGTCTTCTTCTTCAAACTCGTATTATTCAGTCTACATCTTTACGCATCATCATTTTGTTATCTGTTTGGCGAAAAAGACAGACAGACAGACAAGCCAGTTTGACTGTGTGCCTTGGCTTGGTTTCGTTTTGGTTTCGCTTTGGCTTTGGCTTTGGCTTGAGTTGACTTGACTAACGTGTCTTTGAGTCTGTCATTTCATTTACACTTTTCATAAATATTACGATGATAAGGTTAAACAACTATTTTCCTTGTCTGATTGACTTTTATTTTAAATGCGCAAATATTTACAGTTTGCAATGTTGGCTGTGTTCAAAATTAAAAACGGCTGCTTGTGATGTCTGAGTATGAGTGTGTGTGTATGTGTGCGTTTGTAGAGCAGCTACACCCGTTTAAAGTTTTTCCAATTTCCATAAAAAGTGTGGGTTGTTAAATTACTTTTTTTTGGAAGCCTTCCTTCCCTTCATTCATTTAAAGCTGTTTCGAAATTAAGATCAAAAATCAGCTTAAAACTGATACTATTTCTGGAGTGTGTGGTGTCCGTCTGTCTGTCATTCTGGGTTTTTCGTTGACGATCTATTGATTGATCTTTTCTTGTTTTTGTAATTCCTTTATTGTTTGCATTAAAGCAAGTAATAAAGTCAACAAACCATGTAATTTTTTCTGGCTTTTGTCACAAAACATTTACTATGTGTGTGTGTGTGTGTTTGTAAGTTGGCTTGTCATTGTCAGCCCTGTGAACGCTAATGCTGTAAACTAGATTCACCACCACATGTGAGGTCTTTGCCTATTGTTTGATAAGATTTTTGTGCACAGGGATTTATTGAGGATTAACAAATTGCTTTAAATGTTTTATTATTTTAATTTTGTTTTTGTCATTGATATATTTTTGCTTTGTGACAAGATTTTATTTTAAACCCCTTAAATCTAACCCCTAATATCTGATATTTTTCCTATTTCCTTTAGGCTTAGTAAATCTTTTCTTTCTTATCTTTTTTTTTAATTTTACTTTATATTTTTCAAAACCATTTCCGTTGTTTAAAAGATTTTTATTTGATTTTATTTCGCTTAAAGTCATTAGAGTTTTAAGTGCCTTTTTTATTTCACATTTTTTATTTAATTTAGTTCAAAGTGCTCCAATTTCACACCTTAAACTTAAGCAAAAAAAAAAAAAAAAGTTTTAATGTGTAGTTAAGTAATAGTTAAATGGAAAAAAATCAAATATAACCATAAGTCTAAGGTGATAACCATGTAATATTTGAAAATACACTGCAAAAAAAATTTTAAAAAATTTCAAAAAAAAATCCAATAGTGACATATTTAAAAGAACTAGAAAATAAATAAAAAAAGTTAAAAAAACTCAAATACATTTAAACATCTACTAATGCTTTTGAAATATAGCTTTTCGAATTTTCGAAAACACCCAAACACAATGATTTTCAAATTTTTTCTAAGCACTGATTATATATCGTGATATTTGCCACATAGAAACAATTTTTAGATAATTTCGAAATTAAGTTCGAATTTTCGAATATTACAAAATTCAAAAGAGTATATATTTTACGCATTGAAACTAATATTTTAGCATGTTTGGGCCTAAAGCTTAAATTTAACTAATTACGAAATTAAGTTCGAATTTTCGAACATTAAAAATTTTAAAAGAGTTGATATTTTATGCATGAAAACTAATATTGAAATAAATTTCGATAATATTAAAAACTTTAACTAATTTCGAAATTAAGTTCGAATTTTCGAACATTAATAAATTCAAAATAGTTTATATTTTATACATGAAAACTAATTTTTAAATAAATAAATTTAAATTTAAACCTAAATTCGTGTTAAAAAAAAATATAAAATTTTTAAAATATCAATCATGATATTTGCCACAGAAAAAAATTTTTAATTTCGAAATTAAGTTCGAGTTTTTGAACATCATAAATTTCAAAAAACATTTTATGAATTGAAACTAATATTTTATTAAGTTTGGGTCTAAAACTTAAATTTAACTAATTTCGAATTTTCGAGCATTAAATAATTTAAAAGAGTTGATATTTTATGCATGAAAACTAATATTGAAATAAATTTGGGGCCAAAATTTAAATTCGAATTAAAAAATATAAAATTTTTAAAATATTAATCATAATATTTGCCGCATAGAAATAATTTTTAAATAATTTCGAAATTAAGTTCGAGTTTTTTTGAACATCATAAGATGTATACTCTTTTTTATGCATTGAAACTAGTATTTTTGTTCAAGTTCAAGTTTCGGACTAAAACTTAAGTTTAACTAATTTCAAAGTTAAGTTCGAATTTTCGAAAATTACAAAATTAAAAAAACAATTTTATTTATGCATGAAAACTATTATTTAAATATATTTGGGGCTTAAACTTAAATTCGAATTAAAATACAAAATTTCAAAAATATTGAATACTTTATAACTTTTTAAAAAAAATTCAAATAAATTTTTGCCAAATATTATCTATTAATATTATCTATCATACTTCTAATGTTGAAATATAATTTAACATAAAATTTTAACATTTATGCATGTAAAAATATAATTTTATATAATTTGAGTGCATGCATATTTAAACTGATGCATAAGTTTAAAAACTAAATTTATGATTATTTTCGAAGTTAGAAATTTCGAAATTTTCAATTCGAATAAAAATTTCTAAAGTACACAAAAATTCTTTTAAATTTTCAATATCTGGGAAAACTGAAACTATATAATGTTGGGGTTATAAAATTCATTTTTGTTAAATTTCGAATTAAAGTTCGAATTTTCAAACATAGAAATATAAAGTTAAAAATTAAAATTTTACAATTTTTGAATATAAAAAAATACTTTATTTGGATTGTAAACTAATATTATATTTGCATTCGTAACAAGGTTCGAAATAAAGTTCGAAATTATGCAAATATTCAAAATTATATGACTTTGCCACTTTCGAGTTATATTTTTGTACCTTATTATTTCGTACATGAAATTACATTTTGCTTAATTTCGATATCAAGTTCGAATTTTTAAAACGCGATATAACATACATATTTAACATTCGATGATAAAAAATAAGAATAAATAAATTTTTGTCACTGGAAATTATATTAAATCTCAATTCGTAACTTTGAAGTTGAGTTTGAAATTTTAGAAAAACAAAAAAAAATCTAGTTCTGTAATTTCTGAAAAACTTTAAAAACTACATCGAAATTCAAACGTAATTAAACAGTAACATTTTTGGTACGTTTAGGTGCATGAAAAAGAAGATTTTATGAAATTTAGAAATAAAAAAAATTTTCGAATTTAAGTTCGAATTTTCGAATATAAGGAAATTTAAAAAAAATTATATATTTTTAATATAAAAACAAATTTTTTTTAATTAAAGCTTAAAAACTAAAATTTTACTTCAATTCGAAAGTTCGAAATTAGGTTTGTTTATGTCTTTTAACTAAATTATTTTGCGTTTGAGTGTTAGCGGAAAAAATGTATTAGTACTCGATGTTTAAGCCTAAATTTGCGTTATATTAAACATAAATCGAATTTGTAATTGAGAGTAATGGAGAGAGAGAGAGAGAGTTTTAAGAGCAATGACTCTGTAAACTTTAACTTGTGCAATTGCGAAAGAAAGAAAATTCTAGTGAAGAGTCAACAAAGGATCTGAGTGTTTTTTGCAGTTAGCGCTGGGAGCTCGCAGCCAAAAGGGTAGCAGCCCCGTGGATTCTGGATATTGAAAAATCAATGAAAAAAAATGAAAAAATGATTCGAAGTCTACAATTTTTTCCAGTGTACGTGTTTACTTTAAGGCTCCATTTTTACGACTTTTGTTTAGTTTTCTTAAAATTTTTTCTTTTTTGTTTTTGTACTCTGCTGTTTAAAGTTAAAGTTGGTTTTTTGTAATCAAAACGTAGCAAAACTGTAAAAACCTTTTGTTTGTTTTAGATTTAGTTTCAGTTTTTTTTTATTAAAATAGTGAAAAAATAAATAATAAAAACCAACAAACAAATCTAACCCAACACGAGTGCCAGTAATAAACTTTGGTCATAAAAACTGAACTAAAAAGAAACACAACAACAACAAAAACATTCTATGATATTTAACATTCACTGGATTTTATTTTAACAGCTCACAGACCTCACGGCTCGCACTCGTGTACTGCTGCACTTGACTATTTATTTTATGCACCAGTTACAAGTATTTTTAGTTTCATGGTTTAATTTTTTATGTTTTAAAAACCCTTTTTTCATACGAATAGTTTGATGGCTTTTGAGGTTTGGTAGGTTGGTTGGCAAATTTTGTAGAAATGCGCTGTGCTGTGATTTTGTTATTTATTTTTTTAATGTTTCAAAGTGTTAAATGTTTAATATGGATTTTAAATAAAAATTTGTAGTTTTGTTGTACAAATGATTGGAGGCAATGCCAATAATTATTTTGAAAACCTTATTAAGAGCTCTAACGATTTGAAAAGCTTCAAGTGGCAAACGTTGGCTGGCATTCGACGGTTTAAGACAGTTATCCTTTTTTTTGAGAATTAAAAAAAAGACATTTAATGAATTGAAGATGAGATGATAGTTCGCAGTTTATCTGCACCAGCGTTAAAATAAGGGCTGATCCATTTCGAGGTTCCCTTCCTTTTTAAAGAAAAAAAAAAAAACACAGAAAATTCAAATGTAATGGAGAATGTTTTTGATCATTTGAAAGAACATTCTTTGGCATTTATTTTTTGAAGATTATGTCTATCAAATGTTGGCCCCGTTGCTACGTCGCAGATGGTCCATCCGTTGAGTCCAATTTTCGATGACTCATTCGAGCATTTCGACTGGTAACTGGCGAACGACACGCGTGTTGTTTTCCTCCAAGTCCTGAATCGAAGCGGGTTTGTTCGCATAAACGTTGGACTTTACATATCGCCACAGGGAAAAGTCTAACGGTGTGATATCACACGATCTTGGTGGCCAATCGACCGGCCCAAAACGTAAAATTATGTGCTCACCGAAATGTTCTCTCAATAAAACCATTGATTGATGCGATGTGTGGGAAGTGGCGCCGTCTTGCTGAAACCAAATGTCGCCGAGATCGCGAGCTTCAATTTTAGGCATCAAATAGTCGGTTATCATGGCACGATAACGTTCGCCATTGACGCTTACGTTCGCAGCGAAATCACTTTTAAAGAAATATGGACCGATGATTCCACCGGCCCACAAACCACACCAAACCGTTGTTTTTTCTGGATGAAGTGGCAGCTCTTGAATCTCTTCAGGTTGCTCTTCGTCCCAAATGCGCCAATTTTGTTTCTTTATATACCCATTGAGCCAGAAATGAGCCTCATCGCTAAACAAAATTTTCCTCGAAAACGTCGGATCTTCTTGGAACTTTTCAAGAGCCCATAGCGAGAAGATATGTCGCTTGAGAAGGTAAAGCGGCTTCAGTTGTTGCACAAGCTGTATTTTGTATGCTTTCAAGATCTTGACGTAAAAGGCTCTAATTTATTCCATACATCAGTCCGAGTTGCTGCGAACGGCGCCGTATCGACTCTCCACGGTCTTCGTGTACACTCTCACTCTATATTTTCTTCACAGCTTGCTGGACGTGGTCTATTCGATCGAATAGTATCCAACAATGAATGCAGGTCTCAAAATGGGTGATGGTGTTGCAAATAGTACGCTCAGTAGGCCGATTATGTTGATCATAAGTTGAACGAAGTGCACGAAACACATTCCTCACAGAACGTGAATTTTCGTAATAAAGTTAAACGATTTGCAAACGTTGTTCAGGGGTAAGTCTTTCCATTATGAAATGCCAAACAATACTAAACAAAAATAATATGACAGCATGACACGACTCACACGTGATCTGTCGAAAAAAGGCTATTGAAAAAAGTATCTCTACTTGAATCACCCTTTTCTAACAATAAATACCCAACAAACAAAACACAAACGTATTTACTCGTTCGACGTCCATAGAATGGGTCTTGACTGAAGCAAGAAGATCTCGAAGGGTGCAGAAATATCCTCAATTTAATAACAGACTCGAATAGATCACAGAACGGTTGACAGAGATATTGGAAGGATTGCATCCCTGGAAAAATATTTGAAAGGCCTACAATGAATGAACCCAGTTAGTTAACTGTGGTCTTAGCGTTAATGCTCAGCAAACGAATGCTGTTCTATTATTTATTATTTTGTGGGGAGAGGAAACCGAAGCAGACCACTGACTTCAGGGGCGATCAAAACAGAAGCCCGACTTATTTAATCACCTAGTAAATTTTAATTATGTTGGCTTAACTAAAGCTGATTTGAGACCAAAAGTACAGCTACAGTTCGTAAAATAGTTTAAGTCCATTTACTTTTACTTTGTCTGAATAACAGTTTTTTTTATCGTTAAAACATTAAAAAGTTAACAAATATTTTGAAGAAAAAAAAAACTATGAAAAATTTAATTACTTTTTTTTACTTTGAGAAACCGCATTAATTTTTATTAACGCTGATATAAAATCTGTTTTAAACAGTACAAATTCTAAATGAATAATTTAACACCTTTTTTATTTGCAAAAAACACACACACTCGCACACACACAATTGGTTATTTTTTTCAGTTTATGGGTTTTTTTCCCAATTTATGACAAACAGTAAAAAGTTTAAAATTGCTCGTAACATCAATCAAGTCAACAAATAAAAATATCGCAACTTGGAAATAAAAATAAAATTATTGCTCTCTAACGACTAATTTCAGCTTTAGCGCAAAGGCACTAAAAAGCAAATGAAGTGCATGACTGTGAGTGTGTGTGTGTGTTTATTATATTTGAAACAAGCTAATAAACATTTTAACAACAAATTTGGTTAACACTATTTAATCCAGGCTCGCTTTCCCCAGTTTCTTCTTTTTGAAAACGGAAAGCAAAATATTTGAATTTTAACACAAGGAAATGGCAGGATGCTAACAGAGAGACGGGATAGAAAGAGAAGGAGCGAGAGAAGCTTCACGCCCAAATATCATTTGAATAAATTGTTAATGTAAAACAGGATATATTTTTATACAAACACCTACACATACACACATATGTATGCATAGGTTTTTTTTTTGCATGTGAATAAATGTTTATGTCACATATTCAGTCTGTGTTTGTGCATAAATCAACATTATGATTTAAGGACATTTTGGGGGGGGGGGGAAGAGTGTTTAAATGTTTAAATATTTAAATTTAAATTATTGCTGATATAAATCTGGCTGGCATAGGAAGAGAGAAAGAAATTTATGAAAAAAGGATATGTCAAGAAAAGAGCATAAAAACAAAAGACTAATAAAATATTTATTTAAGGCATTAAAAATTATGAATTTATTTAAACAAAAAATGCGAGGGTTGTGGTGGAAATTAAAAGGAAGTGTACTCTCCCACAACAAAAAATTTACATAAAATAAAATAATAAGTTTTATTTTTATTTATTATTTTATTTATTAATATTTTTTTAAGAATCAAAATTATTATACGAGGGTGGTTTTTTCAATTCACTTAAATTCAAGTTCTAATTTTTAAGATTCAAAAAATTTTAAAAACTAAAGTTTAAATTTAATTTTTGATTCTCTTATCGTCTACCCAAGGGGCCTAGTATTTTTTAGGCTGTAATTCTGGTTATAAGGAAAGCATGTAGAGTTCTAGTTGATAGCAATTTTGGGGTGCAGTCGGCATTTTTGTAGACATCAGGCGGCTCCACTGTCACTTAGATCACCCGGTAAATCTCGATTGTAGTAGGAAAATTTTACTAGGTTAGGTCGACAAGCTGATGTTTGGGTTGCAGGACATAGTGAATTTTTTGGAAATAAACAGGCGGATGGACAGGCTAGAGATGCTTTGGACTGGATGTCTCCAATGCTGCATCTTTCGCAATACCGCTTGGTACCATAAGGAGCAATATTTTCGGATATTACCTTCATAAAGATGAGGTAAGATGGCGTAAACTAAACGATAAAGGGTCACAAGAAAAAGGTGTTAAATAAAAGGAATTTCATCTCAAGGCCACTAGTTGTGCTACAGTGTCATGTGGCAATTGAAAACAGTATCCCACAGAAAAATTTTTTAAAAATATTTCGCACCAATAAAAGGTTTTAATTAGTTTTCAATTAAAGTTCAATTAATTTTTTAATTGATTCAAATATATATTTGTTTAAAACAGAATAACAAAATTTTCTAACTAAATAAATAATTAAATCAATTAATCATTTAATTAAATTTTAATCTAAATCCATTTAAAGCCTCTAATTGGTGAAAATATTTGTTTTCTGTGCATCTGCTGTTCGAGTGCCCGCCACTTCATTCTTCGAGACGAAAATTTCTTGGATCCAATAGAATAGTTAACCTAACTGAGCTATCAGAAACCAGTCTAGGTGAACTTACTTTAATAACGCATTGCAACGCCAGCGAAAGACTTTTGGTGTTTTCTGCAGATAAGCCAGGAGCTTCGCAGATAGCCACGAACGTATGCTGGATCTTATGCCTAACGAAGATAGGCTGACTCCAATGTCGTTAAACACAGTAGCAGAAGCTACTGTGTAAGTAACCTAAAAATAGACAAAACGGTATTTTTATACCCTTCACCCCAGGTGGAAAGGTATAAGTTTCTGATTCCGTATGTAATTTCTACAATATTCAATACTAAATCCTTATACATAGAAAAGTTGATTAAGGGATGTCCGTCTGTCCTTCTGTCCGTCTATTGGTGTTTTCGGGTTGAAATGGCATTTGCCAAGACACCGGACGTGTTACAGAAGATTTAAGCCACCAATCGGCCTGGCATAGTTTCGAAAATTTTAGGATTAGAATTCAGCAACATCAGACGATTCTATTCGAGGCTGCGAGCAAAAAACTATGCCCACCTATATTTTTTCACGTTGTTTTTATTTTTTTCGATTGTAATGTTTTTTTTTGCTTTTTTTTGTTAAATAAATATTAGACCGCGACAAGTAGATCACAAGGAGTACATACAGATCTCGAGGGATCAATAACTCCCCGCGAGGGGCGATGTTTTGCTTGTTTTTAGACTGTAAGACTTTTCTGCTTTGATATGTATTAAAGGTCTTTTATACAAAGCAATACACATAGAGGTAGCCAATAGAACCACAGGGTGCCCACTGGTATCCAGGAGCAGTCAAAAGGTACATTAGGAGTGCCAAAAAAATTTTTTCAAACTAATTTTAAAAAAAAGTTTTACTAAAAAATTTCCAAAAATTTTTTTTTAAAAATATTCCAAAAAATTTTCATTAAAATGTTTAAAATATATTACAAAAATTTTTCAAAAAAAAATTACAAAAAATTTTAATAAAATTTTTACAAAAAAAATTTCCAAAAAATTAAAAAAAAAATTACAAAAAATTAAAAAAAAATGTTTACAAAAAATTTTCAAAAAAATATCAAAAAAATTTTTAATAAAATTTTTACAAAAATATTTTCCAAATAAAAATTACAAAAAATTTCAAAAAAAAACAATTAATAAAATATAATAAAATTTTTACAAAAAAATTAAAAAAAAATTAAAATGAAAATTTACAAAAAAATTTAAAAAAATGTTTACAAAAAATTTTCAAAAAAAATTTTCAGTAAAATTTTTACAAAAAAATTTTCCAAAAAAATTACAATAAATTAAAAAAAAAAACATTTTATAAAAAATTAAAAAAAAATGTTCACAAAAAATATACAAAAAAAATTTTTATTTGTATAAAAAATTACAAAAAAAAGTAAAAAAAAATTTTTCAAGCTAATTTTTTATTAAACATAAGATGGTAGCATAATATTTAGCATGAAGGGTATAGAAGATTCGGCATAGCTAAATATAACACTCTTATTTGCTCCAGTTAAAGACGACAGTGATGTAAGCGTAATTTCCCTGCTCTTTAGAAATTTGAACAATTAAAAAATTTAATAAATTTTGAGTTGTGACATGTTCGATATGCGCTAGAGAAAACATTAACTCCTATCTGGTCTTATGCAGTCGCAACGCAGAATCGAACTAGGCAATGTGGACATGGTATTAGTTGAGCTTAAATACTGATAAGTATCCAAAAATCTAATAAGTGGCAATAAACATCTGCTTGCAGGGAAGTTCGGATGTTGCTTAAGAGGTCTTAGGAAAACGAAAAGGATTCTTGAATACCTTTAACTTGATAACAAGTCAGGTGATAGAATACGATAACTATAAATATGACTAGTGTAAAATGAAAAGTGAGGAAGAGGATAAGATTGGAAGATTTTATCATGGCAGTGTATGAAAATACAGCTCTAGAGGTATTAGATTGTGGTCAAACCTACATATAGAATTTAGATTGTATAGAAGACCTCAGCATAAATTAAGTGACAAGAGCTAACATAGAGGGTCGGCAACTAAAACTTATTAACAGAAAAGCTTGATGATTGAGTAAGAGAGAGGTCGACAATCGCAAAGTCTGTGAATAATAATACAAGAAGATTGGAAAGGTGCTTCTAAATCTATCTACTCCTTTTATCCTAAAATATATGTTGCCCAATAGAAAATGTCAAAAGATAAAATCATTTTAATCTCCGTTATGCATTTGTCATCTTCAATTTGCTCAATGCTGTGAAATCCTTTATCTATTTAATTTTTTTTTAAATTTTCTGCAAAACAAATAAATAAAAATTTTAAATGTCTGCCCGTTGCTGTTGTGACAGATTTCGTGTACAATTTCCTAAATGCTTGAAAATTATCTGCAAAAATTTAACTAGATTTTCTCTCAGCGATTGTGTTCTTATGTGAAATAATATTATTTTCATTTTCAGTTTTATTGTTATTGTTGATTTTTCTATTTTATAAAACAAGGATTTTTGTTTTCATTTATATTTAGAAGATAAAGTCTCAAATCTGTTTCCGCATCATGCATGACTGTGTATATGTGTGTGTGTGTGTGTGTAGAAAATAATATAAATTTTTTTTTTTCTTTTTTTTTTTTTTTGTTCATGTACGGTGTGCAATAGAATTTTTGGCCATTTTGATAATAACAACCAATACACACGTACAACATGTACTTTTTTCGTAGACACATACATACACATATATTTCTGTTATCATTAATAACAAATCTATGTACAACGACAATGTGCATTCCAAAAATCATTGCAATTTTTGTTGACCAGGTTGTGCAATTTTATTATTATAAATTTTTTTTTCTATTCCGAAAAGTAGAGAGCAACAAAAATTTTAAAACTAAAATCCATAGAAATAAATTTATTTTTATTATTCATAAAAATACACAAACATACCTAACCATTTGAGTCTCTATATAGTTTTGTTCATAAGCAGATAAATACTTAGATAAGCTCCGAGAGAGAGATAGTTAAATGACTGACACACCAACAAAATTTATAATTTTGTCATTTTGCTGTGCAGTAGTTAAAAGGCCACCCAATAAGAATTGTTTAGATATAATAAAACTGTAACAGGAACATTTCTGTTCATGAAATATTTTTGGAAAATTTTGTTGTAAAAATAGAAACAGCAATTTTTGAAAATTTTGTCTGTTTGTGTTCGCATCACGTAAAATATAATGGTTGAATTTGAAAGGAAATTTAGTGAAGAGGTACCTTAGGGTCTCTTTTCAAATATAGGATACTTTTTTTTCGCAAAAATATCTCATTTCCTAAAGAAAATAGAGAAAAAGTTGTAAAAGTACTCAATTTTACCGATTGAGTGGTTCTGCAAACTTGGCAGCACCTTTTATTTTTGCAAGCTGGATATTTTAAACACTATTTACAGAACTCTACCATAATTTTCGAATTTTATATAAGTTTTAAAATTTCATATATGTTCCCTTGTTCCTGAGTTATTATCCAGGGATGGGTACCTTTATATAAAGTAAATACATAAACAATAACTAAAGATCTATAAAAATAAGAGTCTTAAAATTTGGTGTTTATTTACCAAAATATAAATAAAAACAAAATATTGTTAGGACTCCTAGGACGTGGCGGGCACACCCACACAGTTACAATAAAATAGAACATTAACAAAAATAATATAAATAAATATTTCAAAATACAAAAAACCTAATAAATTTTAAATTCCCAAAAATAAAACGAAATTCCATCTCAGAATAAATAAAAAAAAATGTTACTTTGGTAGAATATTGTCTAAATGTTTGCTGGGTTGCTGCATTAATTTACATATATTTATGTTTAAACTAATATTGTGCGTAGTTTGTGTGTGTGTGTGTGTGTAGGTGTTATCAACACTAATATCTTTATATTTTATTGTGGTTGTTATTGTTGTTGTTTTTGCTGCTGCTGTTTTGTCATATTTAGCCCCAAAAAATGCAAATTTATACATCCAAAATTATCATAAAAAAAATCTTGCACAAAAAATAAATATATTTATGCATAAATATTTATATTAAACCAGCCAAACAAAATAATTTGGGGAGGGCAAAAATAGCACATCATTGGTAGCAGGGATAATTTTGCATATTTTCTGCTTTAATAAGCTGAATTTTGCAGTTATTGAAAACTTTAAAATATAAATAATGAATTTTAAACATTATTGCACTTGATTTTCGGGAGCCTGCTTTAAAGGCAGTATTTAAATTTTTAATAAGTTTCTTTCTTTTAGGCTTTAAATGTTTTTTTTTAGTTTTACTGATTTCATATTTTGAATAGCAGTAACGCTTCGTAGCGTTCAGAAAATATTTTCTTCAGTTACCCATCCCTGGGTATTTACTCAGTCACAAAGTAAACTTTTTAATTTGAAATGGTTACTATGGTTTGTTGTGTAGAAATTTTGATTTTTCTTGCTTTCTAGACTTAATAAACTTCTCATTTGGTTTATTAAATTTTTAGGCATAAAAATTTGGGTTTTTTTTATCCAGAAAGTTGGAAAAATCCACTGACGATGTGGTTCAGCACCAGTGAAATAGCTATATGGATACGCTTTCCCATAGCAACCTGTTTGGATTATTATATTTTTTGAAAATAAATATTTTATAATTCTTTCCTAAAATATTAATTTAATAAATTTTAAAGGAATTATGCGTGTTCAGAAATAAATAATGTTGATTTCTAAAGTTTATATAAAATTTTAAAATTATTGTAGAGTTTTGGAAATAGTGTTTAAAATATGCCGCTTTCAAAAATAAAAGGTGCTGTATTTTTAAATCGGTAAAATTGCGTAGTTTCACTAATTTTTCTCTATTTTCTCTTGGAAATGAAAATTTTTTTGGGAGATTCTAAGGTAACTCCTAAAATAATTTTATTAAAATTCATTCAGTAGTTTTTACGCGATGCGAACACTGACAGACAAAAACTCCAACAAATTTTTGTTTTGTATTTCATTTCGATTACTTTCTGCACCAGCAATGAAATATTCCTGTTACAGTTCTATTATATGTATAGTTGAGTAAATGTAAAATTTTGCCAAGATGTATAAGAAAGAAGCAAAATTATTACAGCTGGAACCTTAATGTTTTTACCAGCTTCTTACATGTGAGTAAAAATATCCTTTAGGATACTTTAGATCGTAGTAAGGTATGAACGACTTACAGCAAACATCCATCATTATCAGAAACAAACCCACGCCACTTGATACAGTTTTCAAACATTAAAGATCTTCCGACACAAATAACAGCACTAACAAAAACCTATAAAAACCACATAAGTCTTCTACATGCCAAAGATATAAGCACACAAAGATATGGCAAAAAGGATACGTATGTACAAGAATATGAATTTCATATATAGAAAAATTCACTCGAAGAAAAGTGGAAAAAATTATTTATTTGTTTATTTATTAAAAATGTTACAATATATTTTACAATTATAAACTACAATTATAAACTAATTATAAAATAATTATAAACTAATTTAGCGAACGTAGTAACAAAGACCTTCACTCGTTGTAGTGAAAACCCCCCGAATCTTTGGTAGGAATCGAACTCACTACCGCCAGACTGATAGACAGAAAAAAATATCCAGCAATTGAAGGTTTTAATTAGTTTTAATTTAAAGTTTAATTATTTTATTAATTAATTCAGTTATATATTTGTTTCAAAGATAACAAATAAGTAATCCCAATTAAATAATTAATTGAAGCAATTAGTTTTTTTTTATTAAATTTTAATTTTATTTTAAAATAATTAATTTAAATTAAATTAATTAAAATCTTTAATTGGTGCAAATTTTACTATTTTATCTCTATTATCTCTTGAAAATTAGATATTTTTACGAAGAAAAATGTCCTACTTTGAACTGAGGTACTAGGATACCTCCCCACAAAATTCTATTAAAATTTATCCGGTAGTTTTTACATGATACGAACACAGACAGACAGACAAAAATTGCAAAGATTGATGTTTTGCATTATATTTCGATTACTATCTGTACCAGCAACAAAATTTTTAAAAAATATTTTATGAACAGAAATGGTCCTGTTACAGGTCTATTATATGTAACGATAATCTATATAAAACAGTAGCTCATTTCCTATCTATGAGTCTGTATTTCTTTTTTGTGTTCGAATCACGTAAAAACTACAAGATGGATTTTAACAAGATTAGGTGAGGAGGTACCTTAGTATCCTGATTCCAATATTTAATATTTTTTTTCATAAAAATATCTTATTTCCAAGAGAAAGTGGAGAAAAATCAGTAAAAGTACACAATGTCACCGATTTAAAAGTACTGCATACTTTAAGGCACCTTTATTTTTAAAGCGCAACAGATGGCGCTGTTTTCAGGGACGTAAAGTAATTTTTAACCATTAATATTGATAAATTTATAAAATGGTTATAATTAACCATTTCTATAAGATATATTTTATTCTGGTCATCGCAACCAATTTTAGTGAGAGTTTTCACCGAAAAGATTTTTTGGTGAAAACTAACCATATGGTATAAGTTTTTCTTTTCTTTTTTGGTAATGATATCTATATACATAAATAAAATCAAATGTCGTTCGTTGGTAATCGCAACACTTAATAATAAGTTGTTGTCATTAGTATACACATTTTTATATGAATTTACTGATTTTCTTGAGACAAATTCAGTATCAGTAAATTTTTATTTTGATTTTTTTATTGTCAATGATAACCAAAACAAAGAAATTATTTTTATAATTTTATTTCTAACAAAATGGTTATTTTAAATAAATAAAAATTTTTGGTCGATATAATGGTTACTTACAACCATAAACAAATATTTCTTACTTTAATTGGTTGCGATAACCAAAATAATATATGTATAAGCAATGATAGGGTTAAAAATAACCAATATTAAATAATATGAATTTTTTCGTAACCTTTTTATGCAGATAAAGTTTTTTTGATTTTATATGTTTACAATTTTTGTTCTTTATGACAAGAGCTACAACTTTGCCTCAGAGAGTATATCAACATTTCAAACGGTTTGCAAAATATGAGCTTGAGTAAATGATCATTTTTTTGCAAAAATGACATCGAGGCCCCACATCTTTGAGGGCCCATAAAAAAAAAACCTGGAGAACTTTGGGCAAAACTGAGAGACAGGGGTCTTTTTTTTTGGTCTTTTATCACGTAGTGGTGTCCGTATATGGTTATTTTGCCATGACTTAAAAAATTACACAGTGTGTTACTTACTGCCAAATGACCAATTAAAAAAGAAAGGTCTTAAAATTTGGTGTGGATTACTTCAAAAGCCAAATTTAACAAAATATTGTCAGGACGCACACAACGTATGTGGGCACAGCTAGTATGTATGTATATATATTTATTTCTTTAGAGTTTTACCAATAAACTAAATGGCTGTTAAATTTCATTTTTATAAAATTCTAAAATTTATATAAATTTCTAAAGTTTATTTGAAATTCTTAAATTAAATAAATAAAAGGTGCTGTCAAGTTTGCTGTAAATCTTTAAATCGATCAATTCTAACTACCGCTTGTTTCGAGTGTAATTTCTATGTGTATTTACTCCCAAAAACCTCTTCACTTATTTGTTAGCACATATTAACACAAGCCTCTTCATATTTTTATATTATTTTTTTTTTTTTTTTTTGTAAATTCTCAATTCGCCCAAAACAGTTCTAGTCATTTCATTCAAGAAACCAAAAAATATAAAAAAGCACATAAAAAGTACTTTACTTACACAGCAAGTTTTTTTTGTTGTTGTTGTAAGGAATTGCCATTGAAGTCAACAGAGCGAGCGAACAAACACTCAACACACATACCCATTTATATATTCTACTTTTACATCTCTTCAACAACACAACAACCAATAGCAAAGATCTCAAGCTGAGATAAAAGAAATCGCCTGCACTGATACCGCCACCATCGTCAACATACTTTACTGTATACACAGGCCTACACACACATACAGTATCCCCAACATAATCATCATTATCATCGTCATAACCATAATCGGAAAAGCAACAACAACAAAAAATAGCTGTTATAATAAAAACAACAACAACAACCACGATAAAAGCTATGGATAAGACATAAAAAGGAATATAAACAGCAACACAAGTCGTCATCGTCATCAACATTATCTTCGTTTTATACTATTGTTGTTGCCGTAACCCCCCTTCGTTTTTTTGTTCTTGTTACAAGCAAAACAAAGGTTGGGTTTTTTGCCGATTTTTTTTTGCAATTTTTTTTTTACTATTTAAGCAAAAACAACAAACACATTGAAGCAAAAAGAAAACGTTTGTTGCTTTTGCCCTTTGATGTAGAAAAATTGTAAGATTTTTTTTATAAGAAATAATGGTTTTAACAAAAACTAGGGGTCTGATTCCACGGGAGACTAACTTAAAAGGCATTAAATATGGTTTAAATTAAAGAATTTCGGTTGCTGCTTAAGAAATCTAAAACAAACTTTTTTTTCTATTTTACAAAATCAAAAAAAGGCAATTTTAAGAGACAGAACGAGGGAGGTTTTTTAAGTGTAATTTTTTAACAAAAATCCTTGTTGCATTAAAAATTTTTTTTTCACCAATAAAGGTCAGTTTAAAGTTCAATTAATTTTTTAATTTATTCAAATATATAATTGTTTAAAACAGAACAAAATAATTCTTAATTAAACCATTAATTGAATCAATTAATTAGTTATTTAAATTTTAATCTGAAACGAATTAAAACCTTTAATTGGTAAAAATTATTTTTATTTCTTATTATAAATTATTTTTGTGTGGTATTTAAATGTAAAAAAAGTTAAAATTTAAGGGAGTCTTAATAAGGACTGCTAGAAAGTTTAAGGAACGCAACACAGTGGACTATTTCATGAGAAGGCGATGAAAAATCATTAACTTTTGATTGGATTGGAATTATAACAATCGTTCTTTTGTTTTTTTTTTTAGTCAGTAAGATGGGACTTTGTTCTTTAAAAGCAAAATACGGAGAAAGTCCACTATGGCTCCGCTGTGTGAAACAGTGTCATAATTATTTAATCCCCGAGGTTTACGAGAGAATTTTTTAAGCTGTATGACCTGTGACGGAAATATTATTACAATATTTTTTTTTTTTTATTACAATCTGGTAGATAATTCCATGGCATTTACTTTTTAAATACGATTTCCGGCATGTGTCCGCCGTGGTCGTCCGTTATACAGTCCATTCGATCAGTCCAATTTTTCGCTACTTTTTAACAATAAATCTGGCCGTATGGCATAAGTGATCGCTTAAATAATCCCTACCAATGCTTCAAAAGTTGCTGGTTTGTCGGCATAAACCAATGATTTAAAGAGGAGCAATAAGTTACACACTGTGTAATTTTTTAAGTTTATGGCAAAATAACCATATACGGACACCACTACGTCATAAAAGACCAAAAAAAAGACCCCTGTCTCCCAGTTTTGCCCAAAGTCCTCCAGGTTTTTTTTTATGGGCCCTCAAAGATGTGGGGGTTTTTTTTTTAAACTTTAGTTTTTAGCATTAATTTATTTTTATTATTTGTTGATATAGAAGTCAGTGAAACTTTCACGAATCCACTTTATTATTGTTACAGAGATACAGTCCTGTCACTGAGATACAGTAGGACAGACATCGAAACGATGTTTATAGAATTACGCTTTTACCTTTAGGGTGCGGAGTCCTCAAAATTATTGGTCATACGCCCATAACATTACTAAAGAGTTTTCAAGTGCAGAGTGAATTTGACATTTCGCCGGAGCACTCTAACGAACGTCAGCGATAATTTCTATAGATTTTGGTTTCATTAACATGAAGTTATTGGCCAAGTGGTGGCTACTAAACGATGAATAGTTAACTGCCCAACTAATTGTCACTGCAGTAATGGCAAATGCTTTGACGCGGTTCACTCGGGGAAAATAGGGGCACCAGACGCTAGGGTTCCTAGAGCCTAAATCTGGAAGAAAATGACTGTTGTATTATAACACGGGTCCTCTTCGAGGCCCGACCAGTGTCCAAAGGGCTGGTACCACGGGAATTGGACGTCCCACAGAGAGCCTAACCTCTCTGTGACCGGTTATTGGTGAGGTCCCCTTCGGGGGTACACGTGGTGGTTGTGGTTTAAGATCGATTTATGTAGGTATGGTGCACGGTCGATCAAGTGTGCTGTTGCACTCTCAACAGACGGAGTTTGGATAGTCTCCAAACCCCTAAGCAAGAGGTTATAATGTGGATCTAGGCTTGCCTTGGAAAGGTTTGCCATATTATATAAATTGCTACTCATTGTGACTGTATCACACACAAAAAGCGATTGGTGGCAATCGTAAAGTGTTGTTATACTACACAATGGGGGCGCTAGTCTACGCCTAAGTTTCACTCGGTGGTAAGACCACCGTGAGGTTAGGCCGACTAGGCAGGTACTCACGTTAATCTTGTTCCACAATTGTACCCTGGTACATTGTATACATCGTTACCACCGAAATATAAAAACCATATTGAAATTTATGTTTTAATATTACTTAATGTCGCACAGTGGTTTAAAAACTTTAATTTCGCAAATAGTTTGATGGTCGTTAATCACTGGGTACCTTGCTTGGACTTACATTTTTTTGAAATGTTACCAACAATTCTGTGTATAATTAAAATGTTAAGATTCTCAAAATTATTGCCAAAAATATTCTCACATGTCTGCATTATTCCTTCTAGTTTAGGAATAATTTTTAGTCGACCCCAACTGCGATTTTTGACGTATTGAAATTATTAATGATCGGATAGCTATTTACAATATCGGCTATACATTGGAATAAAAAGATAGAAGTTTTATCCAGATATTTTTTTGAATTAAAAGTTACACCCCAATCAATTTCAGAATTTAAACCCAAAATTTCATTTTCTCTGTACATTTATGGAATTTTTAATCTTTATTTACGTGTGTGTGTGTATGTGTGTGTGCGTGTGTTGTCTTCCATATTTTTCTGTTCATTTCTATCATTTATTTTACTGTTTCCTTTAAACGCCATATTTGTTCGAATGTCTATATTTTGTACGCATATTCTATAATATTTTGTATAGACTTATAATCAATACATTGACATAAGCTCTTTTTACATACTAACACACAAATACAAATACAAACACACACACACACACACACAACTGCATTCTAACACATTAACAAATATATTTAAAGCATACCTACAGGAGTTAAGTTGCTGAACTGTGTGTGTGTGTGTGTTTTACTAAACATTTATTATTCACAAAATCTGTCTAGTTGTTGTCAACGTTTTAATAAATAATTTGTTTTTCTCGTGTGTTTTATTATTGAAGGAACAGTATTTGTTGCAAAAAGCAAAATGGAGGAAAATGTGATAAAGAAAACAGCATTTTAAGCAATTTAAGGTTTTTACAGGAGCTTTTAGAAGATAAATTTTAAAATAATATAGAACAACTTTCAAAATCGATAATCAATAATAATAATAACATTTGTAAGTTTGCAACATGCTGAATATAAAACCAAGATACACAGTGTATTTACACGGTCGTGCCCATGATCAATATCATTTGTACGATTACACACTGTGTAATTTTTTAAGTCATGGCAAAATAACCATATACGGACACCACTACGTCATAAAAGACCAAAAAAAAGACCCCTGTCTCCCAGTTTTGCCCAAAGTCCTCCAGGTTTTTTATGGGCCCTCAAAGATGTAGGGCCTCGATGTCATTTTTGCAAAAAAATGATCATTTACTCAAGTTCATATTTTGCAAACCGTTTGGAATTTTGATATACTCTCTGAGGCAAAGTTGTAGCTCTTGTCATAAAGAACAAAAATTGTGAACATATAAAATCAAAAAAACTTCATCTTCAAGGTTAAAATCGCAAAAAAACTTTAAAATAATTTAATTTTTTTACCTTTTTACCCCTGTTCAGGTCCATAGGTAGTAAACCGTTCAAAATTCAAGGAAACAATCAACCACAAAAATGAACCTAAGATCTCAATAAACAACTTTCTAGAACATATGAACTTCCTAGGAATGATTCTTAAGACCTGAACAAGGGAAAAAAGGTAAAAAAAAATTTAATTTTTTAAAGTTTTTTGCGACTTTGACCTTGAAGGTGAAGTTTGTTTGATTTTATATGTTCACGATTTTTGTTCTTTGAGCTACAACTTTGCCTCAGAGAGTATAACAAAATTCCAAACCGTTTGCAAAATATGAGCTTGAGTAAATAATCATTTTTTTTGCAAAAATGACATCGAGGCCCCACATCTTTGAGGGCCCATAAAAAACAGACCCCTGTCTCCTCCCTGACCTGGAGGACTTTGGGCAAAACTGGAAGACATGGGTCTTTTTTTTGGTCTTTTATCACGTAGTGGTGTCCGTATATGGTTATTTTTTTATATATTTATTTTTTTGTTGCACTGTGTTATAATACACAGAAATTTTTTTTGACGGCAATTACTTTCAGAAACAAACTTAATTTAATGTTTTATTGATTCAATTGTTTATTTAATTAGAATTTTATTTTGTTGATTTTTCATTGAGCATATAATTGAATCAATTGAAATATTAATTAAAATCGTTACGGAAACTAATTTAAGCCTTTAATTAAGGGAAACATTTTTTTCTAACTATTACTGATGAATTTTCGATACCGTGTTTTAATATCGAATAATTCGATATTTTGCTCCGAAACCAAAACCTATAAAAATTTTATTACTTTTTCCAAACCTTTTTATGCTTGGAAAATAATATTTATTTTAAAATTTTTATTTCTTGCTTACACAGAAAAAAAATATGTTCACCAATTAAAGGTTTTAATTGGTTTCAGGTTAAAATTTAATAAAATAATTATTTAATTCAATTAATTGTTTAATTAGGATTTTTTGTTCTGTTTTAAACAAATATATATTTGGATCAATTAATTAAACTTTAATTTATAACTAATGAAAACCTTTTATTACTGAAAAAAAATTTTCTCTGTATAATAAAAATTATTTTAATAAAAAGAAAGAAAAAGAAAAGTAGAGTTTTTTTAAATTTTTTAAATTTAAAAATGGTTACTATATTTTTTGTTTACAAATTTTGGATTTTTTCTTGCTTTCTAGACTTTAAAACTTCTCATTTGGTTTATTAAATTTTGAGCATAAGAATCTGGTTTTTTATTCGAAAAATTTAAAAAAGTCCACTGTCGATCTGGGTAAGCACCAGTGAAATAGCTATATGCTATATGGATATGCTTTACCAATAGTAATCTGTTTGGATTACTATATAATAATAATATAAAAAAAAGGAATTATGCGTTATGAGCAATAAATAATATTATTTTAAATTCAATTTAAGAAATAAAAGTTTGGAACAAATCTATTTCACGGACTTTATAAAAATTAAAAAATAGCCTATTGTGTGTAAAATTTAATTTTAAGAAAAAAAAAGTAAAGGGAAAAATTGGGGGGACCCTTAGTTTGGGAGTTACGGACCCCCAAAGTTTTGATGAAAACTTCATTGTTTAATTCCTCTTTAAACTTGTGCTTTGCAAATTGTACGAAGAAACATTGAAAAAAAAAACATTTATCTAATAGGTTGGGGTTGTGAGTTCGATTCCCACTAAAGACTCTGGGGATTACACTGCAACGAATTAAAGTCTTCCCTGCTATGGTCGAAAGAATTCGCTAGATTACACAAAAATTTAAAGTTGTATTGTAACAGAGAAATTTTTTTTTATCAATTAAAGAAATATTTTAATCAGTTTTTAATTAAAGTTCAAATAATTTTTTAATTGATTGAAATATATATCTGTTCAAAAGAGAACAAAAAAAAGTTCTTAATAAAACAATTAATTGAATCAATTAATTATTTCATTAAATTTTTATCTGAAACCAATATTTGGTAAAAATGTTTTTTCCGTAATAATCAAAAAATAAATAAATAAAATCATAAATTAAATAACTTATTACATAAAATTCTATGGTTAAATAATTTATTCAATAATTTAAGAAAAATTAAAGTTTTAATATTTTTTTTTGGTCTGTATTTAAAATTTTTTAGAGTAGATTTTCTGCAATCTTTTGTCATTTCTCTTTCTTTGAATTTATTATTTGTTTGCAAAACTAAGCTCAAGAAACCATTAGAACAAACAACAACAAAAAAAATACAAGAAACTCCAATATGCTAAACAAAATCTGCAATCGTGTCATATTTCAAAAACAGTAGAAAATGTAAAATAAAAAAATCCCCCAACAAAGCAACCATTTTATAAAACTCACACACAAACACAGAAAAAAAATTGTTGTATATAAAACTGTATTCGTAAGTGTCTAACTGTATATAGCAGCAAGTATTTGTTGTATCCACCATGATTTTTCTTTTTTTTTTGTTGTGCTTAAGGCTGGATATAAGGACATTAATACACAGGCATACATACATACATACATACATACATACATACATACATACATACATACATACATACATACATACATACATACATACATACATACATACATACATACGTACATACATATGTACAAAAATCGTAAAAAAAATGGGGGAGTTGAACAAAAAGGATTCATGGGGAAGCTTTTTCAAATCCTTAAATGAATGTGAAAATGGATGCTGTTGCTATTTCCACTATTACATTTGGTGGCAGAACAAATGAAAACTTTAACAATATTTAACTGTCGAAGTTAAAGGTACGAAGTTACATGTACCTTTACATAGATACTCACACACACACAAACATTTAAACATAAAAAAAACAGAAACAAATCCTGTGTCTCTATAATACCTTGGGGGCTTGGGAATAGAATAGAAAGACTGAAAAATATATAAGAAAAAATTATAAATATATAGAAAAACTTACCCTCAACAAGATTAGAAAATATATACAAATACAGTGGGTTAGAAGTCGTAAAATGGAAGGCAAATTAAAAATTTGCAAATAGTGTATAGAGGCGAATTTGTTAAAACACAACTACATATTAGGAGGGCAATAAAAATTCCATATCCCAAAAGGTGATCCAAGTCAAGTTTCCATATGACACTGGCAAATAGTTATCAAATAAATGCGATCAACTATAACACGAAATTTATACTCAACAGGTACAAAAAAACCAAGGGAATAATTTGTTATGGAAATTCAACTGGGGCAGTGCGTAACATGAGTACAGATGTGATACAGATTTTCGTCAGTGCCTGGCGTGTTGCCTTAATGTGGGTACCCACGCCTTTGTCGTGCATAGCAACGCAATAGATAGTAATTTTAGGATATGGCTGACAGGATCATGCTTATACCTCTTGTTCAAGAGCTGGAGACAAGAGCCCGATACCCTATTGTTGCCTCTGTTGAGAGGCAAAACGGACTTAATCCCCTTTCGTGCCATTTTGTTCCAAGCCACATTTATCACGTTAGTCCCCAAAGGGCCTCACTAATAATTGGTTATAGATATTGTGGCAAAATCTATGAGGGGCTGCCCACACTGGTTTAACCGCGAAGGTTGTTTGTTATCTTTCAGTTTCAGGTCGCATGCCAGCCTCGGGGACTGGTGTCCCCATATACCTCGGGTATATTTGCGTCAAGGTGTTAAAAGTCAACCAAATAATATACCCCCGGGAGTGTAACATGAATACAAATATGGTCAAGGCTTACATCAGTACCTGGCCTGAGTGAATACAATGCGTCAATGACATACAAACAAAGGAAAAATTTTAGCATATAAATAAATAATCTTGTGAAAAACAATTTGTTCTTCATTTTTGCAACGCCATCTAGCCGACAATTTTCGGAATACCGTCCGGAACGATTGCCGACAGAAGCGAGAGTGAGCCTGCACCGCAATGATAACATTAAAAAAAAGATATGAGAATGGGATGCGACTAAAAACCCTTGTGCCTTTAGAAGAGGGAGTAAAGAGGCGTTCTAGAAGGCCTTCATACTCCTTATTTTTACCACTGGGAAATTATAAACCCTGCAACTTTAGCACTTTAAATATCAGCCTTTAACTGTTTAAATATAAGATCAGTGGAAAATCGTCTCACTACCGAAACATCCTTTAATTTTTGGTTTTTTTTTACACCTTATAGAGGACAAATTATACATACTTAATCTAGATTTAAAGTATCTTCTCATTGCGATTCAAAAATAAGACTATATATGTAATTATGTAAATTTGTTTCCCTTTTACAAAATCCTTTAAGTTTTATGTTTTAAATTTTTTTTTGCCATAGCGGTCATACATTTACTCTCTCTGTGTAAATATAGGTTTAACAAATTAAAGTTGTATTCGCGAAAATCGCATCACTATCGAAACGCCTTTAAATTTGAGTAATTTTTGTTAAAGCGGCCATGGTAATACACATTTTTCTTCCGAAAATAAGGTAATGAAAAATAAGGTAATCTAAGAGTCTACCTCTTACACCGCGTCGCAAAAATTAGCTTTTGTTCTGTCCTATGAACCAAATATACCTTTTCAGAAAGGGGAGAAAAAATAAAAATGGTCATGGTTATTCATTCCTGAATTGAATAACCATGATGTCCAGGAGATGTGGTTTCAACAAGACGGCGCAACATGTCACACAGCTCGCGCCACAATGATTTTGCACGCAGACTCGTGGAAATATCTGTATCATGTCAAATTTCAAAAAAAAAAATCAGGAACATCTGAGAATTGATAAAAATCTATTTTTTTAATCAACTCTCAGATGTTCCTGAATTTTTTTTTTTTTTTTTAAATTTGACATGATACAGACATTTCCACGAGTCTGCCTGCAAAAAATTTTCGTCCCAGTTGTGTTTGTAGTATTAATTTTAAACGAGCTTCTTGCTATAAAAGTGAAAAAATCTAAAAGCAATTTACTAAAGATCGACTGCCGTTTGATGTACAATAAATGTTATGTGAAGAGTTAGACTGATTTTCCAATGCACATTGGTCTAGCGAGCCACATTTTTGGGCCAAAACTAAAAAGTTTTATTGCTTTATTTTTTGCTGCAAATACTTCTGGAAAACAAAACCAATAATTTGTTTATGCAAAATTTAATGAACCATTAGTTTCTTAAGCTAAAAAGTTTTCATTTTTTATTGCAGTAGTAAACATAAACATGTGGTGTGATTTTGTTTCCATTTACAAATGCCTGTTACACCAAAAAAGACCAAAAAAAAAACGAATAAACTTTTATTTATTATGGATATTAATGATAATAGTAAATGTATATCAGTTTTTAGTGCCGACAAATACAATAAAAGTGATGGTAATATGAATGTAAATTTTTCTGAGATTTCTGAACTAGTTTACGCGCTTAACACATCAGCTTAAAACTAATATTTAAATCAATAGCAATATTTTTAACGAACTTTTTTTATATAAACCGTACACAGATAATATTTTACGCAGATAATATTTTACACAGATAATAAAGTTACACAGATAATATTTTACAATATATTTTATAACAAAAAGAATTTGAGAAATTTGGCCTTCTCTTCTACGGGTTACTTGATATTTACACAGGGTTTTATATTTAATTAAAAATTAAAAAAGAAAAGGTGCCTCATAAGACGTGAAAAAATTAACAAATTGTGCTCTTATAGTTGTACTGAACATATGTAGGTTAGGTTAGTAGAGGGAAAAACCGACTCACTTGGGTCGCTTTGGTCCCGTTGTTACGCCCGAAAGAGAGATGAGCAGGAAGATACCTGCTGATCGACACTTTAGGTTTGGTGCAAAAACCATTCAGAAAACCGGATAAATGAATTTATCCTGTTAATGTCGCAACCCGATAAGTCTGCAAGGTCTTGTAGTAACGGGTTTCCAAGCAGCGCCGCCCTTTCCGTAGATAGGGCCGGACAGTGACAGAGGAGGTGCTTCACCGTCTCTTCTTCCTCCTCGTCGTGACAACTTCTGCAGAAGTCATTATACGGCAGATTTAATCTCCTAGCATGTGCACCTATAGTGCAGTGCCCTGTCAGCACAGCCACTAGTGTGCCAATTTGTCCTCGAGGGGTTCTCAGTAGGGTTGCAGTACGTTTGCAATCATACTGAGGCCATAAAAGCCTCGAGATCATACAGATGGGCTCGTTCGACCATCTGGTTTGCGCAGCCCTTAATAGTTCCTGCTGGAAATTATCTTTACAGCAATTTAGCGGAACGCCAACTAGTTGATCTATCTCCTCGTCCGCAGTTTCATTTTCGGGCATTCCCGCATGCCCCGGCACCCAAAAAAGTTCCAGGTTGGAATGTCTCGCCATCTCATCTAGAGATGTCCGGCATTCACGAACCAAATTGGACGTTGTATAAACGCCCGATAAACATAACATATGTATGTATAACGGAACCTTAAGTGTGTGAGACTGGGTTGCACTTGACTCATTTTTTTATATTTTTGTCCGCAGAATTTAGTAATTTCTGAACCGATTTTAGATTTTTTTTTTTGTTTGAAAGGTTGTAATTACACATTTTTCCCATTTAAAAATGTAAGTAATCATGATTTTAAAAATTATAGGGTGTCCCCACGCTACATACATGATTTTGACGCGTCTTTGGGCTAAAAGACCAATTTAAAATTTTACCAAAGTGCGTATGACTATAGTTCCCAAAAAAAAACAAAGTATTAAAAATCTTAAAAATTAAATTTATGAAGAAATTTGTAATTTATATCTCTTAAACCGTTAGAGAAAAACACTTGGAAATACCTCAAAATATTTATTAGTATGTCTGTTATAACAACAAGTATAAATATTTTAAATTATAAATTAAAGGGTTTCGCCATAGTTGATGTAATTTGCTATACATAGTATATGGGCTATTGTTTTGAACGGTTATAGACAGACAGTTAAAATTTATACAGAACCCGCTATAACAAGTATAAAATTTAAGGCCAAATTCATAAAAATTGTTTTTGGTTTATTAAAGGTTTATGAAAGTATTTTGTATGAAAAATTAAAAGGTTTATAACTTTTATAAATCAAGAATATTTTATTTTAATTTATCCCTAAATTTGGAAATTAAAGGGTGTTTATATATGTTTTTTTATTTGACCTATATGGCCTTATCTCTTCACGCTTTTAGACAGACACTTAATATTTACACAGAACCATTTTTACTATGTCCGCTATAACAGCACCCCCGGTAGCTTAAGTGGTTAGCACGTTGACTACTAAGCAATGGTCACGAGTTCAATACTCAATAAATAAAATATATATAAAATAAAAAAAAATATGGCAATTGCTGAAACATGTTCTGACCACTTGCGTTGGGGTTCGGAGACCTTCCAACTTCTGACACCAATTGGTGTCTTTTGTTGCGAACACAACAGCTATTGACCAGCATTGCATCATCCCCACAATGCTGATTGTAACCACAGCCAGCACCTGTACCCCGAAGGGACCTCGCGAACAACCGGTCACAGAGATGGGCTGCTCTATGTGGGGCTACAGGTTCCCGTGGTAACAATTGTTTGTACTCTGGTCGGCCCCTGAGAGACCTTATATAAATCAGGTCTGTTCTTTCAGATTCAGGATCCAGCAAACCCAAAGGTGAAAGATCCCCATACACCCCAGAAGCATTGCGTCGAAGCATTAGAAGGTTGAATGTCAATGACAATTGGTGCCCCCGTTAGAAGTAGCATCAGTAAATCTCAACATGCTTGGCCAGATCTTTCGGACCATAATGTTGATAAAGTTTGTGAAAGAATGTCTGAAAGGGCGCCAATGACCGCAACAACTATGGCTTTCTTACACTACTACGCAACGAATTTTGACAAAGGATTTGCATAACTGAGATCCATTTACATAAGAAACGAAGCCAATAAAATATGAACAGCATCATGAATTTGTTGAATAGATTCGTCAGCAAGAGATCGGTTTTATGAAGACAATTTTATTTAGGGATGAATCATATGGTCACCTTAAAGCCTTCTTAAACTAAACAAAGTCAGAACATGTTAAGAAGTTTTCAGTTATTAAGTCCAACAAATAAATTAATCCCAGGTATGGATTCAATAGAACTTTTTCAAAACATATAAAAGAAAAGTGCAAGGTTTTATCACAGTTTTTAGTGCAAATTATCAACAACAATTTTACATTAATGTATTATTGTATTGCAATAAAACCGATACAACAAAACGAGGGAGTTGTAAATATGCAAATCTTTTTATTACCCACTGTAACTATTTATAAAGCAAGTAAAACTACTTTTTTTTGGCATTAAGAACGAACCCAATACCTGTCTTTATTGTAACAACATACACTAAGGGGTTCTGCAATAGGGAAGCTGCTGTTTTTTAATTTTCCTTCTCTTTTATTTTTGGATAATTTTATGTTTAGGCAAGTAGGATTGCAAATTATTAAATAAGATCATTTAACATGATCGCCCTTCCTGGGCGAAATAAAAAATTACAATGCAAAAACGTGATGATAAAAAGAGGGAAGGAAGCCTTAGGCAGACCATATTTTTGCCTCAAACTTCTTGAAGTCAACCAAAAAAATTCTTTTTTTTTTTTTTGTATTAAAAATCTTTTTTAGTGATACATTCTTATATTCATATCTTTTTATTTAAAAATTACAAAATGTCACATTTTTTAAATTTTTTTTTGTCCTTTTGACAGCTCAAAAAACTTAAAAAAAGGTAACACTGGCAGATATTAAAGGTGCTGTGAGATACATGTGCTAACAACAGGATGACATAACATGCTATGTCGATGAGGTCGCAAAGATTATTGTTCCAATAAAATATTCCTGTCCCTATTGAAAAATCGTTCAGTATGAAAAGCCAACAAATGCAAAATAAAGTTAAATAGACAAGAAAAATATTTATTTTTTTTTTCATTTAATAAAACAAATATTTTCTATTTCTCTGCAGTTTTCTTCATTCATTTTATGCAAAAACAAAAGGAAACTACCAATATTTCCCTTAAGACATTCAGAATATATTTATTATTATTATATTTTTTTTTTTCTAAAATAACTTGCAAAAACTCTGGGAAAATCTTTTTTATTTTTTTAATATAAATATTTTTTGCAGAAATAATAGAAAAAGAATAAAATGGAAAATGTTAAACAAGATTTGTTTGATAAAAAAAAACTTTACACAGTTTAAGATAATTTTTTAAAGCTTCTAGTTTTTAATAATAAATTTTACAAATAAAAAATTTATATCCATAGTCATGCTGTAATTTATGCTGCAAAATATTTCCCATGTCATGTTAAAAAAAAAAAATAAAAAAAAAACAAACTAAAAGATTTTCCTTTAGCACCAATAAACAAAACCCTGTCATTTGGAAACTCAAACAGCAACCATAACGAAAGAATAAAAAATAATATACAAAAATACACAGCTACTTTATGCACATGTTTTATGACAGTTGTTATTCACAACACGTACCAGCACTGACAACCAAAACAACGACAAAAACAACTCTACTTTAACTCCCTACTCAAACTACGTGGCCCCAAATCTACTGTTTTAACACAAAATTTATGGATACTGTGGCATGTGAGTATGTGAGTGTGTGAGTGAAATTGAAACGACAACAAAAACTTCAAAGAAAAAAAGAGAAACTGTTATTGTGTTGTGTCAGTTAGACAGACAGACATATTTACGGCCATTGTATCAATTTGACATATGCGCCATTTTTCAACTCGAACTGTCAAAATGTTGGTTGCACAGTTGCAAAAAGCAACAACAATATCAGTTAAAAAATACGACTGAGTATTAAATTTTGTGGTAAAAATTGTTTAAGAAGAATTTGAAGTTTTTTTATTTTAAAACTTTCAAAATAAAAATACTAAAGTTTCTTTTGTTTAAGAAACAAAAATTTAATAAATTTTTTGCCCATAAATTTTTAAAATATTTTCATAATAAAGAGTTATCGGTCGGTCGGTCGGCATTTTTGTTTGCTGGTACAATAATAAAAATGTTAACAATTTACTACCAGTCAACAATAACAACAACATTTTGTTATTGTTTTGTTTTTTTTTTTGGCATTTATTGTTGTTGATGATGCGGCTGCTGTTGAAACAAGAAATAAAAAAAAATTTTAAAACTATTCAAACAGGGTTGTGTCAATGAAAAGGTCAAATGGGTCCCAATTTCATACCTTTATTGGTCAAGTTGATTGAAAAATGTTCGCCTGCCTACACAGATAAAAAAATACTTGCATCAATGAAAGGTTTTTATTACTTTCAGATTAAAATTTAATTAAATATTTAATTGATTCAATTAATTATTTAATTGAAATTATTTTTGTTCTCTTTTATACAAAGATATAATTTAATCAATTAAGAAATTAATTGAACTTCAATTTAAAACTAATTAAAACCTTTAATATCATGATCAAAGTAATTTTTGAAAATAACTACAACTTTTTTATCGCAATCATATATTGTTACAGAGAACAAATTGTGCTTCTTTGGACTAATGTGAAGGCCTTTCTACTATTTTTCCAGGAATGCAATCCTTCAGGTTTCCAGAATCTCTATCAACCGTTCTGTGATTTATTTGAATCTGTTGTTAAGTTGAGGAGATCTATGTGATTTACATACTCTTCGAGCTCTACTTGCACGCAAAGAAAAAACATGGTTATTGTATGGTCACGGCAACCCCACTATGTTCTTTTCAACAATACATGTTTTCTGTGAACAAATTATAATTAGTTTAAACAACACTTTGGTCACGATAAACAAGTTTTTGTTAACAATTAATCATTCAATGGTTATACGCACCAAAAAAGCAACATGGTTGATGTGAACCATATTAAAATTCAAACCACAACTAATTTTTTTTAATATTTAAAAAGAAAATTATAATTATATTATTTACGTTGTAACATATAAACATTTACATGTTTCACATTATAGTAGAGTATGTTTATATTATAAACATAATTCTGGTTGTTTTTTACAATGTTATTTTTATGTTTCAATGACAACAATATTATTAATATGGATTAAAATAATATGGTTAGAATATAACCATATATTTCAACCATAACATGTTGCTCTTAGATTATGGTTACCTCAACCATGTTTTTTCTTTGCATGTGCTTCAGTCCATAGCCATTCTATAGACGTCGGACGAGTAAATACGATTGTTTCTTGTTTATTACCGATTTATTGTTTCATGTTGGGCAGCTAATTTGAGATATACATATATCAAGATTGATACGACCTTTTTTCCCTGAGCAATGAGTGCTGAAATATTTTCTATATTTAAGTAAATTTACGTACCTAAAAATCTAGTCGGGTATATATTTCCTAGAGAGTGAGGCTTCACCCTGGTAGCACAAGCTGTGTCGTTATTTATATAATCTTCTTCGGCATTAATTTTGCGTAATTCATAAGCCTCAAAATACTGCACATTGAGGCAGAATCAATATATTTGAAAAATAATTCATTCATGAGTAAAGGGTTAGTGCGATTTTTCCAAAATTTAACACGGGCTCAGCAAAGGAGTATCTGAGCTTAAATTTGATTCTGACCCACTGTATGCTGTTAAGTACATACGAGTACATTGATATGTTTAGGAAGTCCTCCAATGTTTTTAGTTGAATAATTCTCATATTTCTTTTTCCTTTATTACACTTTTCAAACACATCGACGTCTCTGGTTAAATGGTTAAAATTAAGCATTCACTCTACTCCCTCACTAAAGCTGACCACATTACCATCATCACTGGCAATAACAGCAGCAGGAACAACATTTAACCATCAACTAGAAATATTGCTTAACAACAGCAAACAACAACAACAACAACAAAGACAACAAAACAGCTGAGGTTACCAGTATTTTCTGTGATTCTTCACTTCACGTTTGTATGGCTTAAAATTTTGTTGTGTTGGAAGTTGGAGTTATTGTTTGAAGCAAAGTGTGGAAATTTCTGGCCTGTCCTGACATTATTTTATACATGTGAAATTACCAAACTGTACACAAGTACACATGCACATAAACCCATATTAGTACATTAAGATTTTATGTGCAACATTTTACCTGCAACACATGCAACATCATTATGCTCGTAACAAGCATCAATATTTTTTTTGGTGTTTTTTTTTACTAAATGGCTTTTGTCTTTAAGGCCAATAAAAGAAAAATGGCTTAAATTTTCACTAAAATTTGCTTAGAGGACTGTATTGCTTGATGGTCTACAACATCAAGCCATTAAGCGATGTGTCCTGCCGAGCTTCTTAAGGTTTCAGCAAGCGAGGTCAGTGTATAATTCCGTGATTTTTGGTATTTCCAGCGAAATAACTTTTAATTTATTATTGCTTCCGTTAAATGTTATCTAATAATGGACTATTGTCGAATTTCAAAAAATTTCAAATACCAGTTTAATCAAATTTGTAATTGATTTAATTATTTATTACAGAAAAATACTTGTTTTTCTGTATTAATTAAGAGTAGAATAGAATTAATTGTAAAATTAATTACTAATGTGAATGAATTAGCTCATTCTCATTAATGCTCTTTTATATAAATGTTTGTAATTTTTTTTTTTTTTTTATGAACTTTTTCATTTGTGAGTGTTCATTTATGAAATTTCTCATAAATGAGATTTTTAAAATACTTACTAAATACGACAGCAGTTACATATACATACACACTTACATACATACATTTATGCCAAATCTTAATTCGAACATATTTTTACGATGTTTTCATTTATGAGAAATAAGCAAAATTGTAAGTTCTCATATATGAGCACTAGCATGAAAAACAAAATATGTTTTTAATTTATTAATATTTGAATAGAAAGGAAAAAAATAAATTGCATTTTTATTATAAAACGTTATGGGTAATTAGTATAATATTAAATAATTAATATTTAAATTCCCAAAAATTTTATTTATAATAATAAATCTTTTCACTCAGAAATTAACAAACACAAAATATTTTCTAATGATACTCCGAGGTCTGTTCCTTTTTACAAAACTGTATCTCGAGAATCTTTTGCTTTCAAAACACAACCATAATAGAAGTATAAAATATCAAAAAGTGAAGAGGGTTCCCATGCCAGGAATGTCTTTAATATGCAATTAAAAAATATAAATTCACATTCACTTAAACGACGTAAATTTCCCTAACGTGTAGGGAACTCACACATTACTTATCTCTCGTCTATATTTTAAGTGATAGGGACCGGTTTGAGCTTTAACGGAATTGTTATTTTAACATGACGTTGGCTTATAAGGGGAGCAATTGAGACTGTTACGTTACACTGTGATAGGTCTAAGACCTAACCTTACAGTGCTCTAGATAAATTGCTGTTTTTTAACTCTTTTCAATTACTTACATGATGTCTTCTCTTTTTAACAGTTACGATTCATTAGATCTAGAACCACTTCTACATAGACAAGTCATGGGATGAGTACGATTAAAACAATTATCACCAAGGGTTAATACACAACCGACAAATTGCGCAGAAATTGTCAAAAATTTAAATTTTTTTAAATTCCAAAAATCACACAATTAAAAATCAGGAGCTTTGGAGCAAATAAATTTATTTATTTTGATAAAAGTATTTTTTAAATAACTAAGAGTGCTACATGCCAAATCTTATATACCCTTCACCATAATAATATTAAATATTTCCTTACCCTGTTATGTTTTCCAATTTCAAACTTCATTATTACAAATATAACAAAGAATTTTTTTTTTAAATTATGTCGAAAAGTTTTTTTTTCGAAATTATTTGAAAAAAATTTTATCGAAAATGTTTTGTTAAAATTTAATAGAAATTTTTTTGTTAAAATTTTATCGAAAATTTTTTTTAAAAAATTTTATCGAAAATGTATTGTTAAAATTTTATCGAAAATTTTTTGAAAAAATTTTATCGATAATTTTTTGTAAAAGTTCTATTGAATTTATGTTGTAAAATTTTATGAAAAATTTTTTTAAAAAATTTTGTCGAAAGTTTTTTGTAAAACTTATCGAATTATTTTGTAAAAATTTTATCAAAAATTTTTGGGAAAAAATTTTATCGAAAATTTTTTGAAAAAATTTTATCGAAAATTTTTTGAAAAAATTTTATCGATATTTTTTTGTAAAAGTTTTATTGAAATTTTGTTGTATAATTTTATCGAATATTTTTTTAAAAAATTTTGTCGAAAGTTTTTTTTTAAAGCTTTTATCAAAATTTTTTTTATAAAAATTTTATCGAAAACGTTTTGTAAAAATTTTATCGAAAATGTTTCGTTAAAATTTTATCGAAAATGTTTTGTAAAAATTGTATCTTTTTTTTCAATAATTTTTTGTTTGTAAAAATTTTTACAAAATTTTCTTGTAAACATTTTATCAAAGTTTTTTTGTTTTGTAAAAATTAAATCGAAAATGTTTTGTTAAAATTTTATCGAAAATTCTTTGTAAAAATTTTATCGAAATTTTTATTAATATTTCGAAAGTTTTATTAATATTTTTTGATAAATTTTTTTTTAATTATATCAAAAATTTTTCATAAAAATTTTATTGAAATTTTTTTGTAAAAATTTTACAGAATTTTTTTTGTAAAAGCCAGAACCATCCTGTAATCTATATTGCTTTAGAATGGTGAGACTAAAGCACATTGGGGGTTCATATTAATCCCCTAATGTGCCCTCCTAGTTTGCAGTGGAAACCCTGTGGGTTTATCGGCTACCTCTATGTTTATTGCTTTCTATAAAGACCTTTAATACAAATAAAAGCAGGAAAACTCTACCAACCTAAAAATAAACCAGGGGTTATTGATCCCCCGACTATTGTTTATTTTAGCTGACGATTGTAGCCAAAGACATTTGTAGTCGTGTAGCGGTGTAGCCGCTGCCGTCTATGTGTTTCAAGTTTTATAATGCCAAATAAAATATTGTATGGTAGCAGGAAATAATTCGTGTGTGGGTTCGACTCGCACTCAGCCGATTTTTATTTCAATTATTATTATTATTAATTTTTTTGTTTGAGTTAGTATCCCGTAGGTTACCTTCCCCTCTTAAAGTATGTTCTACAAGATAAGAGTAAATTTTGTTTTTATCATTATCACTATCCTACATTTATGCAGATATTGTTGTTGTTGTTGTTCTACAACTAGGATACATTCATATATGTTTCACAACAATAACAACTCAAATGTAGTGATGTGGCTTTTGTGGTTTTGGAGGTCAAAACTTTAGGGCAACATTTAATATTAATGAGTCAGGGGGTGTATACATACATATGTGTGTATGTATGTATGTATGTATGTATGTGTGCGTGCATGAGTGTTTATAATCCATATGGTTGTCGTATGGTTGGTCCTTTTGTTTTATTATTTTTGTTGTTAAAGGCTATGGCATCATGTTTGTGTAACAATCAGTTTTTTGTTTGGTGTGTGCTGCCACATAATAAACTTGATTTGACATTTGTTTAAGTTTGTTTTACTTGTTGTTTTTTTTTTGTTGCTTTTTATGGTTTCTATGGACATATTTATATGATTTTATATTTATTTTTTTTTTTTTGTGGGCAACAATTTTTTTTTTTATAAAATTGTATTTGATATTATTTTTTATGTAAAAACTCAACTTGGTTTTGTATGACAACGAAGATTTTTTTTCCAATTTCAGTGTGTTTTTTTGCCAACTGCTTTATTTGTAATTTTTTTATTGGTCACCTTTTTTATTGCCACCTTTTTTATTGACGGTTTTTGTTTGTTTTAAAGGCCATAAATTTAAATCTGATTTTGGTTACTTAGCAATAATAAATCAAAAAAAAAACTAACAAGTTTGTAATAAATCTGATAGTTAAACGGAGTTTTTTTGAAGTTGAAAAAAAAAAAAAAACAATAGAAAATTATATTTTTTGCTCTTTTTCTCGTGTGCCATGAAGCTTTCAAATGGACCTATGTAAATTACACTTTGTAAATAATTACACAGAAAATCACAATCACAATTAAATTTAACTGTTTGTAATTGTTAATTTTTAATTGAAAAATTTTAATTACAATTATTTGTAATTTGTAATTTAAAAACTAATAAAAGTGGAAAAATAAGCCTTCATTAAAAAAACCGTCAATTATTACTTCTTAAGAATTTATTGAAAAAAAAATTTTTAATTAAAAAAATTATTTGATACGTTAGCACAGTATTGAGTGTGCTAGTATATCAGTTAAGATTAAGAGTTCGATTCCCACCAAGGAATTTTTCACTAGAAGTTGGCAGGAAGAGTACAAAGGAGCTTGCATATAATACGGATACCTTAAACCACTTAACAATGTTAGTGACAGGTCACGGAAACTTTGAGTATCATCAGGCCAAGATAATGATCGAGGTAGGGCTATATTAACAGAGCTTGGCTAGAAAAGGCTGAGACAGTAAGACACATTAAATGTGAATTTTCAGCACATTAGCTAACATTAGGCTTTGGGTCCACACATTAAATACGGAGCCTGTGGAGATCTTTTCCTAAGTTTTCGCCAGAGAATCTGTGATGAGAAAGAAGATCGCTACTCTGAAATCCGAGAGTAAAGGCTGCTGACAGCAAGGCACTTAATAAAGTGTAGTCGTAAATTATCAATCAGATTTTCACTTAACACCAGAAATAAAACAATACACAAAACAAAGGATTTAGCAGGTGATTGGACAGACGAAAGAAATTCCAGCAATGTTAATTAAAAACACAAATTTTTCTGATACGTATTACTTTCTTTTCTATAAATAAATCATCGGGGAAGTAAGTAAGTTGTTCCGATCTTACTCATACTTCCATTACTTATCGCATTAGAAGTGGTACAAGAAGTTATTAATCATGTACAGTACAGTAAAACCTTTCATAATCGGACTTTATAGAAAATTTATTGTAAAAATTTTATAGAAAATTTATTGTAAAAATTTTATAGAAAATTTATTGTAAAAATTTTATAGAAATTTTTTTTGTAAAAATTTTATAGAAAATTTTTTTGTAAAAATTTTATAGAAAATTTTTTTGTAAAAATTTTATAGAAAATTTTTTTGTAAAAGTTTTATAAAAATTTTTTTGTAAAAATTTTATAGAAATTTTTATAAAATTTTTTTTGTAAAAATTTTATAAAATTTTTTTTTGTAAAAATTTTATAGAAAGTGTGTTGTAAAAATTTTTGTAAAAGGTTTACGTAAGAATTTTTTGGAAAAGGTTTTTGTAAAAAATTTTGTGTAAATAGTTTGTAAAAATTTGTTTTAAAAATTTTTTGCAAAGGTTTTTTTCTAAAAATTTTTGGAAATTTTTTGTTAAATTTCTTTTTTGGAAATTTTTTGTTAAATTTTTTTTTATTTATTTTTTAATAATGAACTTCCTTCTATATTGCGTTAAAATGTTCAGACTAAATCAAAGAAAAAGCTCTTAACAGTTGATTCCTAAGCTAGGAAAAACCACATAAAAATAAATCATACAGGCCGGCCTATAAGCTTTTTATCGAACACGTTAAAGCTGTTGAAGAAGATATTAATAACTAAGTTCCAATCCAGTTCCAGAATCCAGTTCTATGTATCTGATGTACAAGTGTTAAAATGTATTCGATTTACCTAAAGCTCGTATCATCGGCACCTAGCCGCATTAGCTCTTATCCGAAGGCCTTACCACTGAGTAAAATAAAAGCGTAGACTAGGACGCTCCTATTGTCTAGTACAGCACACTTTACACGACAACCTACTGTAATGGCAGCCATGTCGCACTAGACAAAAAATTATAAAAAATCTTTTTTATAATTTTTTCGAATATTTTTTGTTAAAATTTTAAAGACAATTTTTTATAAAAATTTTAATGAAAATTTTTTGTAAAAATTTTATTGAAAATCTTTTGTTAAAATTTTTTCGAAAATTCTTGTAAAATTGTATCATAATTTTTTTTTATTTTTTTTCTGTAAAATTTTATCGAAATTACAAATATAAAATATTTTTGATACATGGCAAATGATTTCCAAAATTGTTATCGAAATAGAAAACTTTTATCGAAAAAATTTTATTATAAATCGAAAAGTTTTTCTAAAAATTTATCAATTTTTTTTGTAAAAATTTTATAGAAAATTTTTTGTATAATTTTTTCGAAAAATTTTTTTTTATAAATTTTTTAGGACCTTCCTGCAATCTATATTGCGTTAGAACGGTCAGACTAAAGCACATTGATTAACAGTCTTCAACTACTTTCCTTCTACTCATGCTTTCCTTCGGCATAGGGGCATCCTTAACCACTTTTCTAATGACCTCTACAATACTCTTGTGTCCGATATTAGCTCAAAAGCAATGCTACATGACATCATTTTTCCTATGCAACGGAGTTTAGTGCAGCCTTTGAAGTAAATTATAAGTTCATCGGTAGTAAACTTAACATTGTAAAAAATAAAAAGGCAAACATCTTTTTATTTTTTACACATTATTCTATTTATTATTTTTTAAATATGTACACAGTCACAATGAGAAGCAATTTATAGAACACGGCAAACTATGGACCTATGCTCTAATTCTTGTTTAGGGTTTTTTTGGAGACTATCCAATTCCTTTCTCTTGAGAGAGCAACAGCACACTTTAATCAACATCGATATTAACCACAACCATTACGTTAAATGGTACCAGTCCTTTGGGCACTGTTCAGGCCTCGAAGACGACCCATGATAACACAAACCTGTTCTTTCAGATTCAGGTTCCAGGAACCCAGGCGTTTGGTGCCCCCATTTTCCCCAAGAGCACATTGTCAAGGGCTTTGGAAATACAGCAGTGTACCCCTGGGGTACAACGCGCATGTTGAGGTTTTGTTCTAATATCTATCACTGAAAAGTGTTAATTGACCCCCTTCTAAGACATCACCATGTTAAAGTGACACCTTTATTTCGAAGAAAGTATGAGAACTCGAATAGGTCCCACTTAACAATTTATGTGTTTAAATTTTCTCTTTTTTTTTTAAAAGCATCCTTAAATTTTTTAATAAAATTTTTTAAACAATTAAAATTCAACACTTTTTTTTTGTTGTAAGCAAGTCTCTCTCTTCTGTGACACTTTATTTAGCATTTGTCATTTAAACACCATCAAAACTACATGAATTATGGCAAAATTTCCGCTGCAATTTTTTTGTTTTCTGTTTACATTTGAATTTAAATTAAAATATCCTTCAAAAAAATGACTTACACACTGTATCTCTCGCTCTCTCTATCTTTCTCACTCGCTCGTTACTACACATTAACACCTGAAAACACAAACACTCAAGCAGCAGACATTTCAAATGCTTCAGTACAGCTATAAATTCTCTGCGAATAATTTTGCTAACACTATAACGGACTGAATTACAAGGCACTGGCATACCGTCGGCTTTTATTTATTCGTTTTTACCGTTATAGGAGATATAACTTCAAAAGTAGGCAGCAATAAATTTTGCAGAATATTTTATTGATTTTACATTTTTCATATATTTTTTTCTTTTCTTTCATTTCACTTTTCTCTTTACACTTTTTTTTATTTTTTTTTTATAAAAAAGATTATTGATTGATTTTTTTTGTCACACACACACACACACACTCTTAAACACTTCAACCTTTGATGGCTGGTATATTTGAAGCTTTTAACAAATGCTGGCTGGCTGCTGTTGCATAATTTTTTATAACTAGTCCGTACAACGTAATTAACGCAATTAAAATCAAAACATTAATGACCTTACGGAGTCCATAGAATACAGCCAAATATAAAACAGATACAACAACAACAATTGCAAAAAATATATAGATGTATGTATATGAAAAAAAAAAAACTGAACACCTTCTCGACTAATTATGTTAATTGTAAATATACACCCATATGTATGCCTGTATGTATAATTACACACACACATACACACACACACAGAAACATATAAAAATGTTGCTCAAACACCGAGAAAACATTTGAAAAAAAAAACTTTTACTTGAAATTTTGCACTTAACATTACAGTTATTGCCTTACATATGTATGCATTCATTATATTCATGTATGTAGTAACAATTAAACATATTTAAAAATGTATGTATAGGTGTGTGAGTGTATGTGTGCATGTTTAAGTGTTTATGTACTCAAAGTTTATAGACAAACTCTCCCATTTAGGGCCAACAAACCTTTATGCTTGGCAAGACCGTTTCGTTAGTTTATTTTATTATCTTCGTTTTTTCTTCTTTTTCTCACTTTTCAAATTAGTACCGGTACTAAAGTTTAATGTAAAAAGTACTTTTCTCTTAAACAGTAGTTAAAGACACTTAAAAAGTTATTGATTGCCAAATCAATAATACAGTGGTAACGAATTCGTTTGAGAATAAAAAACATCTAGGAACATTTATGATTTTTTAAAGCTAAAAGGGACTTTTAGTTGCATGTTAAAAAATTTTTAGGTTAGAAAACAATAATTTTTAGAGGAATAACACAATATTCTTTTACAAAATAATAACAATAGCCAGGGATGTCAACTTCTTTTGTCTGTCTGAGTACGCATTACGTAAGAACTAATGCACTAGAGTTTTTATGAAATTTTTTGGGGGGAGGTACCCCATCATTTCTAAGAGAAAATCAAGATAAAAAAATTTTAAGTACGCAATTTCACCGATTTAATTAAAAACTTGGCAGCACTTTTTCTTTCTCAGCGGGAAATTTTAAGCGCTATATTTACCGAACTCAACTATAATTTAAAAATTTTATAAAAATTTTCGAATTTCACATAAAGCCTATGTAACAATATCTTGAATAATTACCCAGAGATGGGTACCTCTATATAAAGTATATACATAAATCATATCTACAGCACTATAAAAGTAAGATTCATAATTCAAATGCAGATTCATTATTACTTTTTGTTAGTTTATATTAGCTCTGAAAATTTATTGAGTGATCCTAGAATAATTAAATTTGGCAGACAAATCTCTTATGATCATAGGCTGTTAAGGCTATAAAATAAGAAATATCGGACAGAAATAGCAGAACTAATCCTACCTCTAAAAAATTAATTTTTTTTTTAAGTTTTCCCATACTTTTGTATAGCAAATGTAACTTTTATAGTCAGCTAGTGTTCAAAAACCTAAACTTGGACCCTGAGAAGATTCTAAAATGCTATTTTTCGCCCCTCCCCCTTTTGTGGGCGGTGACATAAAATATGAAAATATTAAATGAAATGGATTACATACGCCTTAATACCATAAAATAAATTTTTTACTTTTTATGTGCAGGGCAGCTATCCCTCTAATCAAACCCCCGAAGCGTCCATGTGAATTAAAAAAAATTTTTTTTTTTTTGCAAATTTCCAAAAAATATTCATCTTTAAGCTTTTATGTCGAAGGAAAGAATTTTAATAAAAGTAATTTTTGTAATTTATTACTTACTAGAATTTAATTTATCTGAGAATAATTAATTTATTCATAACTAGCTGTGCCCACCACTTCGTCAGCGTCCTTATTTTGCTTTGAAAGTAATACCCTTTAAGACTCTTATTGTATAGTGCTTCAGATATGGTTTATGTAATTACTTTATAAAAAGGTACCCATCCCTGGGTAATTACTCAGAAGCATAGGCTTTATATACAATTATAAAATTTATATCAAATTCCTAAATTAGAGTAGAGTACTGTAAATAGTGTTTTAAATTAACCGCTGATAAAAATAAAAGTTGCTGCCAAGTTTGCAGTACCATTGAATCGATAAAATTACGTACTTTTACTACTTGTTCTCCCTTTTTCTTGGTAAGGAGATATTTTTATGGGTAAAAAAATATTCTACATTTGAAACACGATACTAAGGTAACCCTCCATAAAGTTTTGGTTATAATTCATCCAGTAGATTTTACGTGATGCGAACACAAACAGACAGACAGGCAGAAAATCACAGTTTTATTATATGTATAGATAATAAATAATTTACACTAGTAACAATAAATTTTATTTCAAATAACAATAATTATTTTATTTAAAACAACTTAGAAACCAAAAACATTTTATGACCGACAAAAAGGTTTCTTACTCGTATCTAACTATGCAAGAAGAGCAAAAACAGAAAAAAGGTAAAATTTAAAAAAAATCGCAAAAAAATGGCGTTAAAACCCGCAACGTTTTTTTTTTTTCTTTCTACAGTATAAAAGTAGAGAATGTAAATTTTATAGTTATTTAAAACATTTTTAGGATCAAAATGGCCCTCACTCTCAAAAACCTTTTCACTTTTTTGTTTTTTTGACAAAAAAAAAATCCTTTATTTAATATCGAAAGAATTTTTTATCGTAAAAATTTAAAATAAAATTTTTCAAAAAATTAATATAAGTAGCAGCTAATATAGCCTTTCATAGAAAAAAATTTCATTACAAAATCTTTATTAGTTAAGTCACAAAAAAATATATTGCAAACCTCTCAAAATCGTATAAAGTCAATAAAAACGTATGCGATTTACTCAACTTTCCTGATTTTAACACGGTCCCAAAACGACAAATCTCAACCAATGGCTTGAAAATTCTCTATATGCAGAATTTTGTTGTCCTTCGAACTGTGTACCTAAATTTTTACATTTTTCAAAATTAATTTTTTTGCCTAATATCCGGCTAAATTGACATAATACCCCTCTGTGCGACGTCACTGGCACAACTAGTATTAAATGTATTATGGTTGCCTCGTTAGACTGATTGGTAGACCGCTAGTCTATCACTCTGGGGGTTGCGGGTTCAATTTTCATTAAAGACTCTGTGTGTTTTCTGCAAAAAAGCGAAGAGCTTCACAGATACTGTTGTTTAAAAAAAAAAATAATAAATAAATAAACTAAGATCTAAAACAGATCAAAGCGTTAAGCAACTTTTTAAAATTTTTATATTTTCCAATTTAAAAACGTCTTTAGAAATTTCATTTAAAAAAAAAAAATACCCCTGCTTAAGCAAAAATAGTACCATTTTGTTTCAACCTACTGTTCCTATAAAATTATAGTAAAAAAATACTTTAAAAATATTTGTTAAAATCTGTTAAAAAAAAAAAATTTAACCCTCCAACACAAACCCCATTTTAAAGAGAATATAACTGCAAAAAGTAAGTAAAATAAAATCCAAGAAATCTAAAAAGAGAGACCACGTTAAAGAAAATAAATACAGTCCATGAAAAATCCACACACTACGCCCTTAAATCCCCCACTTTTAATAAAAAAAAATGAAAGAAAAAAAATCGCATGTATTTAAAAAAGACAGCCATTTTGTCTACACCCAACAAACTCTGTAGCAAAAGAAAAAAAAAAATATTTTTAGGAGCGTAAAAATGGTGTCTCCCATAGACTGATTTAAGGCGCAAACTCCTTGCCACAAAATGAAGCATGCGTTGTAGGAATATTTTTGATTTTAATGCAATTTCAATCGGGAGAGCAGCATCTATTTGATATTTAATTTAAACTTTAAACGACTTAAAGTTCAGATTTTTTACTTAATTTAGTTTGTACTGTATTAAAGCTATTAAAGGGTTTTTTTGTTTTGTTTAAATTACTTTGTCGATGCATCCTTGGCATCTTTAAACAGACCATAAACAAATTTTTATAAACAAAGTTTTGATTTTTATTGAAATGTTGAAATCTTGTTGCTCTTTTCTTCTTTCTTAAATCAGTTTTATATAATAAAAAAAAGTAACTAACTGATATTTATTACTTTAAAACTACAATTAAGGCAAATTATGATTTTTTTTTTCATTATAAATTAAATTAAAGAGCGCTACTGTTAAGCACGTGTTAATCATTAATATTTTAACTTGAAATGTTAGTAGTTTTTGTGGGTAGAGAAGAAGCTTTTATAATTATATGAATAAACATTTCATATAATTAAAACATTAAATTTTTTTTTATCTTTACATTTTGTTGTGCAAATTAGCGATTTCAGATAAACAAATCAATTTAAGAGTTTTGGTCTGTTAAGGTGTTTCAAGAAACATATAATTTTAACGACTGTTAAACTGTTCATATAAAATACAATTGCACACTACAAAAAAAATAAATAAATTGGTCAACTGCCAGTCAGACTCACGTACATAGGGTTCCATACCAGGTGTATTACATAATTTATTTAAATAAAATATTTCAATTTTTTATATTTTAATGGGCACCCTTTTAATATTTAATTATATGTTATCAACTGCCTGCTTGCTACTGTTCTAAATATAAGCACATATACATCACAATCACATCTTCGTCATCATAACCCGTGTAAATTGTAAATGTCTTCTTTAAAGTGCAAGCGACTTCTATGGAATACACGTTTCATTTGGATTAATTATATTTTTGACTAGCTGTGACCACACACGTTGTGTGCGTCCTGACACTATGTTGTTCGATTTTGCTTTTAAAGTAATGCAAGCCAAATTTTAAGACTCTTACGTATTAACTTTATATAAAAGTATCCATCCCTGGATAAAATTAAAAAATTTAATATAATATTATAAAAATTATTGTAAAGCTCTGTAAAAGACAGACAGCAAATTAGTTACTCATTATTTTAAAACAGCGCCATCTGTTGCCTAACATAGATTAAAATATACTGCTCTCAAAAATAAAAGATGCCTTAAAGTATGCAGTTCGGTTCAAAAATCAGCGTACTTTCACTGCTTTGCTCCACTTTCTCTTGGAAATAGGACATGTTTGCGGAAAAAAAAGTATGCTATATTGGAATCAGGATACTAAGGTACCTGCTCACACAATTTTGTTCAAATCCATCCAGTAGTTTTTACGTCATGCGAACACAGACAGACATACAAACAGGAAATGAGTTACTATTTTGTTAAATACTTGTAGTTATAGTAGACATTATCAAACAGAAACAATCTATACGTCAAATTATGCCAAACTACGTCACTATTGAAATACCTAAGAACCATATAATAATCAAATATTAACAATAACTTGTTTATCATAATCATAGTAATGTTTAATACAACATTAAGATGCTTATTACAACCATATATAGTTCAGAGAATAAAAAAAGGTTCATGCAAGTATACCACGACGATGCTTTTTCTCTAACTGTATGTATATATATTTTCTGGACACTATTCCCCATTGTAGGAATTTCCCAGTCATTCGAGATTTTTTTAATCAGATAACCTTTCTGCAAGTGGGCAACTTCATGTGATCGACTTTGCCTTTATAATATCACAGAAAAAAATATTTGCACCAATTAAAGAGTGTGATTGGTTTCAGCTTAAAATTTAATGAAATAATTAATTGATTCAATTATTTGTTTTTTTAGCAATTTTTTATTTGTTCTGTTTTAAACAAATATATTTTTGAATCAATTAAAATCTTAATTGAATTGATTAAAATTCAATTAATTAAAATACAAATTGATTCAATTATTTGTTTTATTATCAATTTTTTATTTGTTCTGTTTTAAACAAATATATTTTTGAATCTATTAAAAACTTAATTGAATTGATTAAAATCTTTAATAGATATCAACAATTTTTTTCTGTGTAGTTTGAAGCCTAAATTCTTCGTTTTTTACTTCTAAATGTTGCAATTCTAAGGATTTTTTTCATGTTTACTTTAAAAATATACATGGAAGAATTATGTTATATTGAATTTTAAATTAACTACTTCTTTAACATTAGTTTATGAATTGGTGTACGATAATTAGTTTTCACAGGTACTACGCCCACTGTTCGAATCAACCCAGTCTTTTTCCAGATGATGCACATTAATCGTAGGTTATTTGTACATAATCTCAAAATTCTACTTATTGTAGATTTCTGTCTACACGATACAAATTTTTCACATTTTATGGGAGGTACCGCGCCCACTATTCCAAGATACTCTGTTCTTTGGTGGGTTATGCATATTAATATTTTAATAAAAGTTGTGCACTATTTAAAGATTCAACATCTTATAGTTCTCTACGTAGACGACAATAATTTTTCACTTTTTTTGGGCAGTACCACGCCCACTGTTCCAATCCACTTTAGTCTTCGCAGGATTAGGCGTATTAATATGTAGATTATTTCTGCACAATTTTAAGATTTAACCTCTTATAGTTCTTTGCGTAGACGACAGTAATTTTTCACATTGTTTTTGACGGACCACGCCCACCATTCCATTTCTATACAGTCAATTTTTTAATTATAGATATAATTACAAGGGTTACTTATGCAGAATTTCAAAATCACACCTATTACAACTCCATAAGCGTAATATTTGTTTCACGATAATAATTGTACACTTTATTTGAGATGTACCACGCCCACTATTTCAATTCAGCAATTTTTTTTTGCCATTATTCATATTAACAAGAGAGTTAATTGCACAAAATTGCAACGTTCTGCCTGTTAGAATTCCCAAGTAAAACAATGATAAATATTTACTTTGTATAGGAAGTGCCACGCCCACTTAAAATAAAAAATGTGAAAATCCTAAAAAGATCTGTTCACTGGTGTAGGCAGCTATAGCTTTCCGACAAACAAACAAACAAACGAATACATTTTGGGCATTCGACTCTTTTCAACTCACTGTGTATTTTCCAGGGTTCAGAATTTTTCATTTATGAGCGTTGAAATTTCAACATTTATGATATTTTTTATAAATGAGATTTTTAAATTTTTTTATTTTTTTTCACGTTCATAAATGAACAACAAAAAGTGCTCTACTTACGATCATACGTGAGTGAGTTTTTGTAACTGTTTCTTTTTTAAGCATATATACATGAGCGGTGAAAAACGAAGAATATTCTTATTATTCATAAGTGATAAGTGTTGACTTAGCTCATTCTCATTAATGCTCTTTTACATAAATGTTTATATTTTATTTTGCATTTATGAAAATTTTCATTTATGAGTGGTCATGTATGAAATATCTCATAAATGAGATTTTTACTGCATACATACATTTATTCGAATGCTTAATTCAAACATTTCTGTACGATATTTCTATTTATGAAAATCACTCATTTACTCACTTTTCAATAGAAAAAATAGGGAAAAAATAAATCACTCATAAATGAACAAAAACAAAATATTTTCTACTCTCTCTTAAATGTATGAAAAGAAACAGAAAAAACTAAAATGTACATACTCACACATGAGTGAGTGAGCATTTTTGTACTCTGGAATTTTATGAAATCTTACAAGCAGCTAAATAATTTTTTTCCGTCTTAAACTCACTAAAAGTTGAAAAATGTGTAAGTATTTATTGAAATGTTTTTCCTCTTTCCAAGCTGTTAAGTTATGTAGCTTTTGTCATAAATTTTTAAATTAAAAATTATTGTTTCATATTTTTTAAATCTTAAATTAAAATCTGCGGGACATTTAAGCCGCCCTAAAATTATTTTGTAAATGTTTTGTATATTTTTTTTCTACATCCCTGCCTATAAAAAAATGTATTTGCATACTATTTATTTCTAAATAATTTGTATTTGTGTTTCTGTGTGTGAGCGCACGCTTGCACAAACATACCATTTTAATAGTGCATTCCGGCTATTAAGGTAATAAACAAATAAAAGTTTTTTGTTTTTTTGTAAATTTTGGCAAATTCAAAGGATGTTCAAGTTTAACATTTAAACATACGGTCTTTTAAACATAAATAAATATTTGTGCATATGTATGTGTGTACACACACTTATAATATATAAAAAGTAAGTTAAAGTACGAGGATAAGGCAATATGTCTTAATAAAATCATACATCAAAAGTTAAAAGTTGCCCAACTTTCGTACTTTGCATTGACGGAGACTTAGTGAATGTGACAACGCTTATAAGCAAGAGCCCCCACGCAAACCCCTAAGGATCTGTGAGCACATACACAATCTCTACGAGATTCTCACAAAGAGAACAAAACATGTAAAAATTTTATATCAGTAGCATACCAGCTTTCAACCACGTAGGTTTGCGTCACTTTGCTAAATATTTAGCAAACCAATGAATTTTCATTTTATCCACTTTTTTTGGTTGGGGGCCTTTGTTTATAAGACACCTGTATTATAACAATTCTTGTCAGTTGAAAAAGACGACGTATAACGTATGACGGATTCTATATTCCCCGGCCTTAAATCGCATAAACTACGTCATCGTATACATTAGCCAGGGTCTTAAGCTTTTGTGTAGATAACTTCATTACAAAGACGCATAGTTGATTCAAAAGTCGACAGTAAGGATTTTTTTTTAACAAAGTGGGTTTCACACAGTCTCAAGTATCTATACACAGAAAAAAATTTTCCACCAATAATGCAAATTTAATTCAATGTTTAATTGATTCAATTATTTATTTAACAAGAATATTAATTTGTTAATTTTTTATAAAATTATATAATTAAATCAATTAAAATATTAATTGTATCTGATTTTAATTAAATTTTTAATTAAAAGCTTTTAAAAATTTTTTTCTGTGTAGGCGGCTGCCAAATTTTTAAAAAATTCGCCATTTAATTTTTTTTCTTAAAAGGCAAAGTTCCTTCTAATATTAAAAATAAGTAAGACGAATTTCTTTAAATATCGGCATTGTCGCACAGTGGGAAATTTGCTTAAATTTCTCAACTCTGTTCAAACTATTACCAAATTCGATTTTGAAAGAAAGTCAGAGTAAAACTCTTGTTGGTAAAGTCCTACCTAGTAGTCTACCTAGTAGAGCTAGCAAAGTATTGAGTAGGGCGTACCGAGTATTTAATAATATTTTTTTATATTCAATACAATCGATACTTTTACTACAGTATTTTTTAGAAATAAATTTAATGGAATATTTGACGACTACGAGAACGATAATATTCCGTTGCTTTTATGTAAATGGAAGTATTGAATACTATTGAGTACCCAACTGAAAGGTATCGATTAATGGAAAGTGGTAAAAATTGCTAGTACTAGTATCTACACATGAGTCTCACATGAGCCACATCACTGCTACTCGTCTACCGACTAAACGAGAAAAAAATATTTGCACCAATTAATGATTTTAATTAGTTTCAGATGCAAATGTACATAATTAATTTTTTAATTGAATCAATTATATTCATAATACAGAAAGAACAAGATAATCTTCTAAATAAGTAATTCATTGAATCAATTAAAAATGTAATTAAATTTGTATCTGAAACTAATTAAAATCATTAATTGGAGCAAATATTTTTTTCTGTTTCTGTGCACGGTCTTTTACTGCATCTAAACACCTTATTACTCTTTTTTTTTGAAGACAACACTACCTCTGCGAAGCAAACACCCAGTCTTTGGCGGGAATCGAACCGGCAACCTCCAGACTGATAGACTAGCGCACTACAAATCAGTCTATCGAGGCACTCCCTCGTATGTAATATTCTCTCTGACTTTCCTTACTCTGCTTAATGTGTTTGTTTTTATTGTTCTCCCGAGAAAATCTTAGAGCCGAGATTTCATAGAAAATAATTTTGAAGTAATAAGTAGTAAAGGAAAAATGTTAAACTTTTAGACATACAAAAACCACAAATACACACATACTCTTTCTTTCATCCTAAATGCCATAAATAAAACTAAAATGGACTTAATACAAGTTTTCGGTAGATCTTGCTTGTGTAGTTGGGTGTGTGTGTATTAAGCTAAGAAACCAAATATTTGTTAGTTGAGTTTGTATTTAAGGTAAATGCTTTCATCTATAAGACATTATATACAAATACACTTACGGACACACACAAACACACACTCACATGGGCTTTAACATTTATGCAAATCTATGGAAATTTTGATAAACAAAAACTGAACAGGAAAGGATATAAATATCCATACACTCATACACATACACACACTCAAATGCTTAAGCAAAAATAATAGAAAAAAAACTACACACATTGGATGCAACTTCAATCTTAGGAAACGGAAATTACCAGGTAAATATTAAACTAAACAATAATCTGGAAAATGTTGATCTTAAGTTTACGAAAACATTAAAGCTTTTAAGTAAAATGGGAGAAAAACTAAACTCAAAATCAAACATTGGGGTCAGTTTTGAACTTAACAACAGCTTAAGGTAGGATGCCATCGGACACAGTTTCCTAAAGTGTTCAATAAAGTATTGGATAGATAGGATTCAGGCTATTAACTTCTCAAGAAACTTTTATTCTTTTCAAGTTGCCATATTTTCGCTGGGACGTTTAATTTTTCGTGCACTTCGCTTAACTTATGATCAACATAATCGGCCTACTGAGCGTAGTATTCGCAACACCATCACCCATTTTGAGACTCAGAACTAATTATTGGATAATATTCGACCGAATAGACCACTTCCAACAACCTGTGATGAAAATATAGATGCCGTAGCTGAGAGTGTACACGAAGACCGTGGAGAGTCGATTCGGCGCCGTTCGCAGCAAATTGGACTGTCGTATGGCACAACTTGCGGCATTCTACGTCGAGATCTTAAAATGAAAGCATACAAAATATAGCTTGTCCAAAAACTGAAGCCGCTCCACCTTCCCAATCGACATCGCTTCGCTCTATGGGCTCTTGAAAAGTTCCAAGAAGATCCGACGTTTTCGAGCCAAATTTTGTTTAGCGATGAGACTAATTTCTGGCTCAATGGGTATGTAAACAAACAAAATTGCCGCATTTGGGACGAAGAGCAACCTGAAGAGATTCAAGAGCTGCCTCTTTATCCAGAAAAAATAACGGTTTGGTTTGGTTTGTGGGACGGTGGAAACATCGGTCCATATTTCTTTAAAAATGAAGCCGGTGCGAACGTAACTGTCAATGGCGACCGTTATCGTGCCATGATAACCGACTATTTGATGCCTGAAATTGTAGCTCGTGATCTCGGCGACATTTGGTTTCAGCAAGACAGCGCCACTTCCCACACATCGCATCAATCAATGGATTTATTGAGAGAATATTTCGGTGAGCACATAATTTTACGTTTTGCGTCGGTCGATTGGCCACCAAGATCGTGTGATATCACACCGTTAGACTTTTTCCTGTGGGGATATGTAAAGTCTAAAGTTTATGCGGACAAACCCGCTTCGATTCAGGTCTTGGAGGAAAACATCACACGTGTCATTCGCCAGTTACCAGTCGAAATGCTCAACAGATGGACCATCTGCGACGTTGCAACGGCCATCATCTGATAGACATAATCTTCGAAAAATAAATGCCAAAGAATGTTCTTTCAAATGATAATAAACATTCTCCATTAAATTTGAATTTTCTGTCTTTTTTTTTTCTTTAAAAATGTAGGGAGCCTCGAAATGGATCACGCTTTAGAATTTGAACTTTTAGAACCAACATTTTAGTTTTTTTAGCTAAATATTTATTTTATTTGTACTTCTGTGAAAATAATATTTTCACCAATTAAAGGTTTTAATTGGTTTCAGATTCAAATTTCATTAAATAATTAATTAATTCAATTAATTGTTTTATTAGGTTTTTTCTTATTCAGTTTTAAACAAATATATATTTAGAACAATTAAAAAATTAATTGAACTTTAAAACAAATTAAAACCTTTAATTACAGTCTCATTGTGGCTATACACATACATACATACATACACACATACATACATACATACATACATTTTTTAGCCTTCGAAAAAGCCTGGAATCAGTCTAATTTGTGTTAATGAAGCAAATAAAAAAATAAAAATAAAAAATACAATATAGTCCCGATTTAGATTAAATCATTCTTCATACACAACATCCATAAATAGCCCCTACTCAGATTTACTCAAGCTTCGAATAATTAAAATAAAATGCGTTTATCTATGCCGCTAATAGCCTTAATAAAGCGAAAATGACAAGCAAATATACAAATATTTGAAACGCCTTTAAGGTATGATTACTTTTGAAAATTACTGCAATATAATATTGCTCAAAGCTATAGACATTTGTTAACTTTAGGCTGAAAAAAAAAAACTATTGAAAATAAGTTCTTTTTTGTGGTTGTCTATCAACAACATCAAAATTTTAAATTAATAATATGAAGCAAGTTTGACATACACAGGAGGCAGGGTAATTAGGTTTATGCAAACATAAGGAAAAATAGAAAGTAATCTAAAAAAAAATATTGCACAATATTTATAACAAAAATATTTTCCTACAGTTAAGGCTAGTTAGAGTTATAGTAGACAGACTATAAAGTCTATAAAGTATCGAAAGGTAAAGGTTATACTAAATTAAACTTTGTCTAAAACTCGAATTTTCCGCCATCCCATTAAGGATGCCCGGCACCAAAGTTGAAACTTTTTATGAAGAACGGCCTCGCGCTGCAATTATGTACGACTTCAGGAATAACATTCGTGATTCTTAGAACGCTAGCTATTCCCTATAAGATCTGGTTCGATGCACAGATGATATTTACCCTACCAGCTGTTCTTAGTGCCAGCTCCCGGGCAAGTAGATTTACTGGTAACCAGTTAAGCATGGCAAAAAGTGCCTTCTTCTTAGGCGTTGTGATAATAATAAGATCCTCTAAAAAATATGGCAACTGCAAAAGAATAATGTTTTTGTAACCCAACTGAAAAAATGGTCTAGAAAATTATTATAGGAATAACGCAAAAAATTGAGTGCTTTTCATATAATTTTCTAGACGATTTCTTCAAATGGATTACAGAAACAGCACAAAAACCATATTTGGACAGAGTACCGAAATGCTCACTCACTGCTCACTCATGGGTGAGTGTTTATATTTTTGTTGTTCTTTTTTCTGTCATACATGTGTGAAAAGTCATACATGTGTGAGAGGCTAGAAAATATATATGGGTGAGATTTTAAAAATTAAAAGTGAGATAAGCTGCCAGTCAGTTTTGGACAGAGTACCGAAATGCTCACTCATGGGAGAGTGTTTATATTTTTGTTGTTTTTTTTTCTGATTTTTTTCATACATGTCTGCGAGGCTAGAAAATATTGATGGGTGAGATGATTTATTTTTTTTCCTTTCTATTCCAAGTGAATAAATGAAAAAATATTTTGATTTTTCACGCAAGAGCTCATTAATGAGAATTTGCAATTGTGGAAATTTTTTCTATAAATGAAAAGATAAATGTATGTGTGTATATATACATATTTTGTAATGTGAAACTGTCGGCGTATGCAGGAACACATTGTTTTAGAAATCTCATTTATGAGAAATTTCATAACTGAATACTCACAAATGAAAAAGTTCATAAATGAAAAAAAAATTTACAAACATTTAGGTAAAAGAGCAGTAAGGACAATGAGCTAGTGTATTACTTATTACATATGAATAATGCGAATATTCTTCGTTACTCACCGTTCAAGTGTGGATGCAAAAATAAAAAAACAAACAGTTACACTCAATCATGTGTGATCGTAGGCAGACCATTTTTTGTTGTTCATTTATGACCGTGAAGAAAATATAAAATTGTAGAAATCTCATTTAAAAAAAATATCATAAATGCTGAAATTTCAACGCTCATAAATGAAAAATTCTGAACCCTGGTTTTGAATTAACGAACGCGAATAACGAATAACAAAAAGCTGAAAAGGTGTGCGGTAACATCCTGCCTTTTACTGGATTGCTAATTGCCCTAAGAGTATATCAGATTAGATTACTGCTCCGAACTTTAGTTCACTACAACCTCTTTGTGACCTTCATAAGAAGAGGTTTTTCGTACTTATCATTAAACTCCATCAATGTAAACTTTAATCAAATCAAATTTAAGTTTTAAGTAAAACTTAAGCAAAATTGACTCTATAATCATAGAGGACGGAAGGGGGTCGAAAAGGCACCCATTAAAAAATGGACATACTTCGATATTCCCCCTACATTAAAATAATATAAAATTATAAAATAAACAAAATTATAATAATTTTCTAACATCTCTTCTAAATGGAATTTATTATTTAATTTCATTTTAAACTTCATCGCAAATATTTCATTTTACATAATTATTTTTCCTTTTTTTTTATTTTATTTTGAGAATTTTTAATTTTTCTATTTATAAATAAATTTTGCATTGATATTTGACCATAATTATTAATTAATCATGGAGATTTTGTTACGAGTTATTTATTGTTGTTGTTGTTATTATTATTGTTGTAGTAATTTTAGTCGTGATGATTATCGCATTTTGATGGTTAAATGATAAAATATTCATAATTATAACCAAAGCATGACAGAGCAGTCCGCCAGTCAGTCGGTCTATTTTATGCAGTATTTTAACAGATAATTTTTATACTGAAAATATTACACGGAGAGAAAAAAATTTATTGAAAATTTTAATAATTTTAAATTCATGAGTTATTTCCCGAAGTAAAAATAGAATTAATTTTCAAATTTTTTTTTTTTTTTGTACCCAAAGGACTTTATTTTCTGTATAGATAAATGTTAAAACAGTAACGGGACTTTTTTTGTCCATGAAATATTTTTGGTAATTTTGATGCTGGTGTGGATAGTAATCGCAGTGGAATACAAAATAGCAATTTTTAGAGTTTTTGCCTGTCAGTCCGCCTGTATGAGCTGGCATCACGTAGAAACTACTGGATACATTTTAACAAAATTTTGTGAGAGGGTACTTCAGTATCTTAGTTCAAATATAGGATACTTTTCTCCGTTAAAAATGTCTCATTCCCAAGAGAAAATAGAGCAAAAGTAGTCACAGTACGCAATTTCACCGATTCTTTGGTACATTAAACTTGGCAGCGGAAAATTTTAAACACTTTTTACAGGAGTCTACAATATTTTTAGAATTTAATATAAATTTTAGAATTTTTTATTAGGCCCAGGGATGGGTACCTTTATATAAATTAAATATATGTCAGCGTTAAATGTTAAACACTTTTTACAGGAGTCTACAATAATTTTAGAATTTTATATATAAAGTGGCGGGCACTACTAATTCCGAAAAACGTTTGCTAACTTGTTAGGTAATTTAATTGACTAATTAAGAAACAAAGGCTCGAAATTTTAAGTTGCGTTTTTGAGATACCTCCGGGGGTTCCAATTGTCACTGCAGGAAGGGCAAATGCTTTGACGCGGTTCACTCGGGGAAAATAGGGGCACCAGACGCTAGGGTTCTTAGAACCTAAATCTGGGAGGAAAGGTCTGTGTGTTAAAACATACGGGTTCTCTTCGAGGCCCGACCAGTGCCCAAGGGGACTGGTACCACGGGAATCGGTAGCCTATCCTGTCTGTGATCGGTTATTGGTGCGGTCGCCTTCGGGGGTACACGTGGTGGTTGTGGTTTAAGATCGATTTATGTACGTAAGGTGCACGGTCGATCAAGTGTGCTGTTGCACTCTCAACAGACGGAGTTTGGATAGTCTCCAAACCCCTAAGCAAGAGACTATAATATGGATCTAGGCTGGCCTTGGATAAGGCTTGCCATATTATATAAATTGCTACTCATTGTGACTGTATCACATACAAATTGCGATTGGTGGCAGTCGTAAAGTGTTGTTATACTACACAATGGGGGCGCTAGTCTACGCTTAAGTTTCACTCGGTGGTAAGACTACCATGAGATTAGGCCAACTAGGCAGGTACTCACGTTAATCTTGTTCCACAATTGTGTTTTTGAGAAGAAATTATTATTTATTTTTTGTACGTTCAAGGCTCTTGGCTGAGAAAGCATTTCGTGTCTTCTTAATAGCTGATTTCACTACCTTTTCCTGTTATCAATCACCACTTGATTTGCTTCACCTAAGTAATCTTGTGCATATTTCTTTGAGTGCAAGTTTTTTGTTGCTTAAAAGCATTCATCAAAAATCATCATAATTAACTACTTATCTCTATGCATAAAGTAATAATTTGCTGTTGGTTTATAAACTATCTGTGATGACTGTATATATGTGTACATGTGCGTGTGTGTGTGTTTGTATATATTTGTATAATTAGAAAAGTGTAATTTGTTCATATTCATTGTTGTTGATAAATATTCCCCAAGTGTTATTTAGTAAAATTGCTTAAATGCGATTTAGCCTCAACAAAATGCAGTTTATCATAAACTAAAGCTAAACAAATAAGCTCAAAAATACAAATACATGCTCATGCTAATACTAATACTAATAAGCAATACATACAAACTCAAGAGTGAGCAAATGAGTGTATATATGTGTGTGTGTGCAGTAGGTTACTAAACAATAAATGCATTTTGTACACTTTGCTATTTAAGGTTGTATTATTGTTTAATATTTATCGTGACAGAAAACAACACATTCACACACACACACACACACACACACGTACGCCCTTTTAGGCTAATACATATCTATCTACATATATAGACTAACACTAACACTCTGTATGTACTTAAGTTCGTCTACAGTGGCTAACAGAATTCAAACAATCAAATCGTTTTTGTGCTAATTCTATTGTTTTTTGTTGTTCAACAAATGAAACAATAGATTGTTAAAAAGCTAAAGCTGTAGATGATTTAAATTTGCACAACGACTTAAAGCCCTTAAAGGAAACGTTAATTTCGAAACATAAATCTAAAATTTCAAATGCATCATCTGATGAGATGGCAGGATTTTAATGCTTGTAATGTAATTTGGCATCACAACATGGTTTAGCATTTTGAATGTACAAGGGCAGCAAGCAAGAGCAACACTACTATTGTTTAAATTTTGTACTCACTGCATAGCAAATATATTTGCTGAACTAAAACATTTAACCATTTCAACTTGAGTGAGTTATTTATCTGCTCGAAACATTATTAAAATATGTATAGAAAATTTTAAGAAGTTTGTTGTCTTAAATCTTAGAATCTGAAGCAGGAGTAGAAAAGAATTTAATTAAAAAAAATATTAAAAAAATTTTTTTTTGTCACTGTCACAATTTTATCATTAGCTGCTGGTCTAAAAAAATTTCAGAGATTATTCTCTTTTAAAATTACTATTTAATTTATATTTTATTTACCTACAAGAACAACTTTTTAAAATAATGCAATTGAAAATGCATTATTTTAAAAATTTTGTCACTGTCACAATTTTGTCATTTTTAGTTGATTTTAAAACTATTCACAGATTAATCTCTTTCTTTTAAAAATTTAACTATAAATGCATTTAACTAAATACAAATTTAAACAACAACTTTTCAAAATAATGGATTTGAATTTTGTCACTGTCACAATTTTGTCTCGAAGACTTGAAATATATATTTTGGACAAAAATTAGATTTTTTTTGATTTTTTTTTTAGTTCTTTGTCACTGTCATAAACTTGGAACTTCTTGCTTAGAATCAAGAAAAGTTATTTTGTTTCTAATTATTTGTCATTTTTACATTCTGATACGTTAGTATTTAAGGTTAGATTACATTTTGAATTTTTCATAAATAAAAAAAAATTTTAAAATACAGATAATAGTTTATTTTGTCATATCAAATAGTTGTCATTATTTTTAAAATCCATATTTGGGCTTTTACATACAAATAGATAATTCTCTAATTCTTTTAAAAATAAATTGATAATTATTTGAATATCTAAATTAAATGAAAATTTTAAATTTGACTACTTTAAACAAATGACACAATTTGTCATTAAAAAATTCTCGTACAGGTTTTTTTTATTAAAAAAATATAACTGGCGTAAAACAACAGTTCTAAAAGCCTTTTAAAATCCTTTAAAAACAGAAAGAAATGTTGTCACTGTCCTGACTCTATGTCTTTGCTTGTCATTATTTTGTCATATTTAATTAAAAGTCAAAACCATTATAATTTTGTGTCATATTATTTTTATGTTTAAAACTAAAATGTAATATTTGTTGAGGTTATTCTGTAATTGTTTCAAACATAAATGGATAATTATTTTAAGCGTCTAATGTAAATAACACAGAGCATTTTTAACCTTGTCATAATTAAACAAATGGCACACTTTGTCATTTAAGAATTCTCCTAGAAATTTTACAGTTTTTTTTTTATTAAAACAATATAAATGCTGCAAAGCAACAGTTGTAAAAGCCTTTTAAAATCCTTTAAAAACAGAAAGAAATGTTGTCACTGTCCTGACTCTATGTCTTTGTATGTCATTATTTTGTCATATTTAATTAAAAGACAAAAACTGTTATAATTTTGTGCCATATTATATTTGTGTTTAATACTAAAATGTAATATTTGTTGAAACCACTTACATTTTCCAATAACACAGCACTCTTTTACATCCTAATTGTATGTCCTACATACACAGCACTCTTTGATTGTCACTAACGTGCCATCTACTTTTCTACATTTTCCCCATTAACAATTTTAAGTTTCCAAAACTGTAAATAATTTTACTACTTTCACACTAATTAGCAATAGATGTTGATGTTGATGGCAATGTTGAGTGTCATTTGGTTTTGTCATTTGATTTGAAATTTTCAAAATTAGTACTTACCACTTAAGGAATTATGGCCACATATCGATGGTGCTTTACCGAGTAAATAATCATCTTTGCAGATATATTTATTTTCGTCCAGCACATAGAGTTGTTCACCCGTACTGAGCTGTTTATGGCAGATACAACATGTAAAACAATTGAGGTGGAACACCTTATCACGAGGTTTTCGAACGAGATCGGAGGGAGCAATACCTTGGCCGCAGCCACTGCACTTGGTACCATAGCGTCTGAAAGCGAAAAAAAAAGAAAAGGAATCGATAAAAATTTGTTGGAATAAGCAAATTATTCCTGCTTGAATAAAATATGATTTTTTTTGTTGCAAAAAGTCATCTCTCTTAGTCTATGATGATTCAATCAAAACTGGGTTTTTTTTTTATTTATTTTTGCAGCTTCTTTAATTTAATCACTTTGTCTTGTTATGACTCTCAATCAATTGAAATAACTAACAGGTAATTTTTTTTTCTTTACTTTTTTTTTTCATTGCTTTGTAATGACTTTCACTTCACAGGTATCGCAGCAGTTAAGTTTTTTTTTTTTATTTTTATTTCCCTACTAATTTTATTTTCATTTGCTGTCGTTTTGAAGGACAGACACACATATTTATTTTATTGTTAGAAAGTTAATGGATTTTCTGGTTTTTCTCTTTTAACAATTAAATACATAAATAAATCACACTTGCCTGTCACTAACTACACTTGTCACTTCACTTAAATCTGCATCGTAAAATAAAGAAAAAAAACAAAGCAATAAAAAAGTTAAGTTGTTAATTTCTACATAAGATCTAAAAAATAGGTGTTTTAAAAATTATCGTTAAAAATTTTATTATTTAAATAATAAAAAATTGTATGAAATAAATAAGACAAAATTCCATCACAACCAAAACAAAATCAGAGAAATAAAGCCGGGGATTGGGTAAAAAAAAATTAATATAAATCTGTGAGATTTCATTGAAACTTCACATGAATGACTGTGAAAAAGGTGTAGTCGAGCTAAATCTGAGATTGACAGGGTAACTGGGTACCCATTTTTTTTTTTTAAATATGGACTAGCTGCTAAAGTTATTGTTTTAGAAATTTTAATTTTCTTGAGAATTTTTTACATTTTATTTGTATACCCTTCACCACAGGTGGAAAGGGTATATATTCATTTCCGATCCCATAAAGTATATATATATATACTCTGGATCCTTATACATAGAGAAGTTGTTTATTCGATATCCGCCTGTGTTCGAGTTGAAATCAACTTTGCGAAGGCCGCGCAAGGATACAGAAAATTTAAGCCCACCAATCTGCCAACCATAGTTTCGAAAATTTTGCTAATGCAATTCAGTAACATCAAACCATTCCATTCGAGGCTGCGGGCAAAAAACCACGCCCACCTATATTTTTTTATGTGGTTTTTATTTTTTTCGGTTGTAGGATTCTCTTTTTTTTTTGTTAAATAAATATTAGTTCGTGATCAGTAGATCGCATGGAGTGTTTACAGATCTCAGGGGATCATTAACCCCCTGCGAGGGTCGATTTTTTGTCGTAGAGTTTTACAGCTTTGATTTGTATTAAAGGCCTTTAAAGAAAGCAATACACATAGAGCTACCCGATATACCTACAGGGTGCCCACTTGGAACCAGGAGCAGTCAATAGGCACATTGGGGATCAATATGACTCCTCAATGTGCTTTAGTTTGACCATTCTAACGCAATATAGATTGCAGGAATTTCGAATAAATTTTTACAAAAAAAAATTTGCGTTAAATTTTTACAAAAAATTTGCGTTAAATTTTTACAAAAAAATTTTACAAAAAATTTACATAAAATTTTTACAAAAAATTTTCATAAAATTTTTACAAAAAATTTTCATAAAATTTTTAGAAAAAATGTTCGATAAAATTTTTCAAAAATGTTCGATAATATTTTTAGAAAAAATTTTCAATCAAATTTTTAGAAAAAATTTTCAATAATTTTTTTTGTAGATTGCAGGAACTTTCGATAAAATGTTAACTAATATTTTCGATAAAATTTTTACATTTTACATATTTTTGTAGATACAGTAAAATTTATATAAATTTTCGTAAAATTTTTACAAAAAATTTAAACAACAAAATATCGATAAAATGTCTACAAAAAACAAATTCGATAAAATTTTTACTAAAAACTTTTGATAAAATTTTTACAAAAACCAAATTCGACAAAATTTTTACAAAAAACTTTCTATAAAATTTTTACAAAAAATTTTAGATGAAATTTTAACAAAAAATTTTCGATAAAATTTAACCAAAAAATGTCGATAAAATTTTTACAAAAATTTTCGATAAAATTTTAACAAAAAATTTTCGATAAAATATTAACAAAAAATTTTTGATAAATTTTAACAATAAATTATCGATAAAATTAAAAAAATATACCAAAAAAATATCGGTAAAATTTAAAAAAAAATCGATAAAATTTTTACACAAAACTTTCGGTAAATTTTTACAAAAAATTTTCGATAAAATTTTTACAAAAAATTTTCGATAAAATTTTTACAAAAAATTTTCGATAAAATTTTTACAAAAAATTTTCGATAAAATTTTTACAAAAAATTTTCGATAAAATTTTTACAAAAAATTTTCGATAAAATTTTTACAAAAAATTTTCGATAAAATTTTTACAAAAAATTTTCGATAAAATTTTTACAAAAAATTTTCGATAAAATTTTTACAAAAAATTTTCGATAAAATTTTTACAAAAAATTTTCGATAAAATTTTTACAAAAAATTTTCGATAAAATTTTTACAAAAAATTTTCGATAAAATTTTTACAAAAAATTTTCGATAAAATTTTTACAAAAAATTTTCGATAAAATTTTTACAAAAAATTTTCGATAAAATTTTTACAAAAAATTTTCGATAAAATTTTTACAAAAAATTTTCGATAAAATTTTTACAAAAAATTTTCGATAAAATTTTTACAAAAAATTTTCGATAAAATTTTTACAAAAAATTTTCGATAAAATTTTTACAAAAAATTTTCGATAAAATTTTTACAAAAAATTTTCGATAAAATTTTTACAAAAAATTTTCGATAAAATTTTTACAAAAAATTTTCGATAAAATTTTTACAAAAAATTTTCGATAAAATTTTTACAAAAAATTTTCGATAAAATTTTTACAAAAAATTTTCGATAAAATTTTTACAAAAAATTTTCGATAAAATTTTTACAAAAAATTTTCGATAAAATTTTTACAAAAAATTTTCGATAAAATTTTTACAAAAAATTTTCGATAAAATTTTTACAAAAAATTTTCGATAAAATTTTTACAAAAAATTTTCGATAAAATTTTTACAAAAAATTTTCGATAAAATTTTTACAAAAAATTTTCGATAAAATTTTTACAAAAAATTTTCGATAAAATTTTTACAACAAATTTTCGATAAAATTTTTACAAAAAATTTTCGATAAAATTTTTACAACAAATTTTCGATAAAATTTTTACAAAAAATTTTCGATAAAATTTTTACAAAAAATTTTCGATAAAATTTTTACAAAAAATTTTCGATAAAATTTTTACAACAAATTTTCGATAAAATTTTTACAAAAAATTTTCGATAAAATTTTTACAACAAATTTTCGATAAAATTTTTACAACAAATTTTCGATAAAATTTTTACAACAAATTTTCGATAAAATTTTTACAACAAATTTTCGATAAAATTTTTACAACAAATTTTCGATAAAATTTTTACAACAAATTTTCGATAAAATTTTCGAAAAATTTGTACAAAAAATTTTCGAAAAATTTGTACAAAAAATTTTCGAAAAATTTGTACAAAAAATTTTCGAAAAATTTGTACAAAAAATTTTCGATAAAATTTTTACAAAAAATTTTCGATACAATTTTTACAAAAAATTTTCGATACAATTTTTACAAAAAATTTTCGATACAATTTTTACAAAAAATTTTCGATACAATTTTTACAAAAAATTTTCGATACAATTTTTACAAAAAATTTTCGATACAATTTTTACAAAAAATTTTCGATACAATTTTTACAAAATTCGGAAGCATACTAGAGTAAGGAAATATCTAACATTACTATGGTGAAGGGTATATAAGTGTCGTCATGGCCGAATAAAGCATTTTTAATGTTGTAATTAATTTTGTTTTGATTCTATTGATTTTTTAAACGGACCTAATAGATTGATTTAGATTTTACACTCATAATAGAGTGACACCCTCAATAGAGTTTTCGAAACCTTAATAGAGTGACAGGGTATCCGGGTAATTAAAAAAAGTCTGGACGCTGGGCATTATCCACTTGCCTGAGGCAACACTGTTAAATTTTTTGGTCCACTGTGTGTCGTCCTAAAAAGCTTTCAACTATCAAGAAACTGAAAAATGGTTCGGCAACATTGATAATATTAAATAAAATAAAGTTTCTTGCGAGTTACAATATCCAATAGAGTATTTGAAATTATTATTTAAGAATTTTTCTTTTTGTTTCTCACCTGAAAAAATCATTCCTGCAGTATAATTTTGATTCTCTACTAAAGCATTTATCCGTTAAAGGTTGAAGGCATTCACAGCAGCGCACACATGACGCATGCCAGCCGCGTTCTAAAACATTTAATAAAAATTTATCTAAAATTGGTTTATTACAGCCAGCACACGGATCGCCAACACCGACCGGCGGTTCACTACGTCCTGAAAAGGAAAAACCAAAAATTAAATTAATTTTATAATTAGAGAAAAACAAAAATATTTAAAAAATAACACTGAAGCTTTTAAATGTAAGACAGTTTACAAAAAATTATCAATTAACCCACGTAATATATTGCTATACATTTATTTTTACCGCTACCGAAAATCAGGCAATTTCAATAAAACGGCAACCACAAAAAAAATTGCACTTAATGTCAGACAACTACAAATGCAAATTAACAAAGTTCGATTTAATGATTTAATGGACTTGCAACAGCAACAGCAACAAACAGTAGCAACACAAATATGCAAATTTAAATCGTATCAATAAATAATAACGAAAACATAAAGATGCAAAAGTGTAAAATGACAAGTTTTATGGCTGCACTTAGCAATGTTGCACATTGCACACGATCTTGCATGCACATGTTTGCACAGACACGGTAGTTTGTCAAAAGTTTTCTTTAAAAACATCATATCGTTCGTGGTGGACTGAGTTTTTCTTCTTCGTTTATTTGATGATGCTCTGTTGATGTTGAAACATTAAATTTAACCTTGATTTTAGTCAGTTTATTTTTTATTTTTTTTATTATTCTTTATTGCTTTATAGACATAAATATTCATTTAACATCAACGTCTGGCGATTAACAGACGTTGCCAAAAACAAAAATCAAAAAAAAGTAACACATTTTGATTGATGACATCCGTCAATTTTGACATTTTTAGTAAAATAAAAAAATAATTCTTTATTTTTTTTATTTATATTTTTTCTTTGTTCGCAATTTCTGGGTAAGAAACAACGAACAATTTAAAGCACCAACAATAAAGACAACGTTATTGTTCCCAAAATTTACCAAAAAAAAAAAGTTATTCACCAAGTGTTTAATCACTCACTAACGTAAATGCTTTGATTATAATCATTAACAACTTTGATGGCTTTTGGCTTTTAGTCTTCTTCACTTAAAAACACCCTAAAACAATAAACAGTGGGTAATAAAAATTACGTTCTAGATAATTTTCAACTTCTTAGCAAAACCTTTAAAAAACATAAAGCTTCCTGCTCACAGAAAACTTTTATCTTTAACTGTATTTTTTAGTTTTATTTGTGTTTTATATTTTATGACTTTGTATCGATTTGTATCTTGTCAGTTGTTTAGTTCACAGGTTAAATAAAGTTTCTCATGAAGCTTCTCTTTTAAAATCAAAAAAAAAAAAAAATAATAATAAAAACAAACTAAAAGTAGCTGTTACGGTTGTCGTAGTATCTTTCGTTTAGTTTTGCTTCGCCGCTAATTAGGTTTCTTTTGGTCTCACAGTAAGTTTTTGCCCAAAAATATACAGGTCACCGCCTATTTTAGTAGTTTCTTTGAATTTATTTTATTTAGTGGCTTTAATTCTAAATTATAAATTCGATTTCTAAGCTGCTGCTGTAAGGTTTTTTAATAGAAAAAATGTTATTATATTATTCGTTTAAACAAGCCTTGTTAGACTCTATTCTCTATAGAATAATGTTTTCTGTAGATACTTGTTAAAGAAAAGTTTCTACTGTAGACACTTGTCAAAATAAAAGTATCTACTGTAGACACGTATCTAAGGCAAAGTGTCTCCTGTAGACACTTATCTAAAGAAAAGTGTCTCCTGTAGACACTTGTCTAAAAAAAGTGTCTCCTGTAGACACTTATCTAAAGAAAAGTGTCTTCTGTAGACACTTGTCTAAAGAAAAGTGTCTCCTGTAGACACTTGTCTACAGAAAAGTGTAGACACTTGTCTACAGAAAAGTGTCCCCTGTAGACACTTGTCAACAGAAAAGTGTAGACACTTGTCTACAGAAAAGTGTAGACACTTGTCTACAGAAAAGTGTAGACACTTGTCTACAGAAAAGTGTAGACACTTGTCTACAGAAAAGTGTAGACACTTGTCTACAGAAAAGTGTAGACACTTGTCTACAGAAAAGTGTCCCCTGTAGACACTTGTCAACAGAAAAGTGTCTCCTGTAGACACTTGTCAACAGAAAAGTGTCTCCTGTAGACACTTGTCAACAGAAAAGTGTCTCCTCTAGACACTTGTCTACAGAAAAGTGTCTCCTGTAGACACTTGTCTACAGAAAAGTGTCTCCTGTAGACACTTGTCTACAGAAAAGTGTCTCCTGTAGACACTTGTCTACAGAAAAGTGTAGACACTTGTCTACAGAAAAGTGTCTCCTGTAGACACTTGTCTACAGAAAAGTGTCTCCTGTAGACACTTGTCTACAGAAAAGTGTCTCCTGTAGACACTTGTCTACAGAAAAGTGTCTCCTGTAGACACTTGTCTACAGAAAAGTGTCTCCTGTAGACACTTGTCTACAGAAAAGTGTCTCCTGTAGACACTTGTCTACAGAAAAAGTGTCTCCTGTAGACGCTTGCCTACAGAAAAGTGTCTCCTGTAGACACTTGCCTACAGAAAAGTGTCTCCTGTAGACACTTGTCTACAGAAAAGTGTCCCCTCTAGACACTTGTCAACAGAAAAGTGTCTCCTGTAGACACTTGTCTACAGAAAAGTGTCAAAATAAGGTGTCTACTGTAGACACTTGTCTAAAGAAAAGTATCTTCAGTAGATTCCCGTCTAAAGAAAAATGTCTTCAGTAAACACTCGTCTAAAGAAAAGTGTCTACTGAAAACACTCCTCTAAAGAAAAGTGTCTTTCAATCTGTTCAGGCAGTTCGGTTTTTTACAATACGATCTGAACCTCATATAACATCTTCGTCCAGCTCGTTTAGACATATTGGAAGATATATATGTTTGAAGATATAATTAGAAAAGTAGTTTTGTATTTGGAATTCCATCAACTCCTGGTGATTTCTCACATTCTTTTGTCGTCCAATATGGGCTTTTTCATTTCTTCTGTTATGTTCTGTTGATTTTTTTTTTAATTTCAAGTTCTAGTGAAGATCCTATTTCTCATGGTGACCCCTAGATCTACTTAATTTCCTACGAACATTTATGCACTCTTTTTGAAATCTTTACTGCATCTTCATTTCTGTATGAAATGTCCCCTAAGTTTGCACCTAAAAAATCAATTGTTAAGCCCTATTACTCCTATCACTGTAGGTGTAAACCCCAAAAATATCCCTTTTCCTGCAGTTGGCAAATTAAATTTTTATTACAGCATCAAAACCATTTCCATCGTATGGAAGTTTGTTACCCTTGTTTACCAATTGAATATCCCAGATTAAAAATGACTGCAGCATATCTTTTACTCGCTTGCAGAACAGTGAGTCGATCAGATAAAAACGGTGCATCTACTACACCCACTGAGAAGTAAGGTTGCTTAGAACCCCTTAGCAGAAGTAAAGTTTTCAAAACTCCTCCAGCAAAGCTATTCCTTGAGGGTTTGTTTATTAGCAAATGAACGCTAAAAAATTGAAATCGCCTGAAAGCACTACCTTTTCATGCTTATAACCACATCAGCTGATAACCTCTCCATTACTGGATCTTAAAGGGAAATATATAAAAATAGTAAAAATATATAAAAATAGTAATTCATTTCCTGTCTGTATGTCTTCTTTCTGTTTGTGTTCGCATCGCGTAAAAACTACTGGATGGATTTTAACAAAATTTTGTGAGGAGGTACCTTAGCATCCTGTCTCCAATATAGGATGCTTTTAGAGGAAGTACTCCAGTTATGTTAGTAGTAAAGTAAATACATAAACCATAACTGAACTGAACTAAACGGATATGGATATGGATATGGATATGGATAGTTTAAGACGGCACTAAAAACGTAAGGGTCGTTGGTGTGGATAGCCTTCAAAGCAAAATCGAACAAAATATTACCAGGAAGCTGTGGCGGGCGCAGCTAGTTAACTATATATTGTTAATCCCGCTATTTGTTCGCCCTGTTATTCTGTAAAACTTCTTCAGCTTCAGGTAAATATCTAATAAGCAACCCTGAAAAAAGTTTTTGTTTTTATTATTTGTGAAAATAAAGTTGATTTTAATCATTGTGAAATTTTTAAAAACTAAACTTTTCTTTCATTTATGTATTAAATTATTTATTTTTGTTTAGGAATTATTCTTAAGGGACTTTAGAAACAAAATAATTGTAGATTTTTATTTGAAATTTATACAGCAACCAGCCAGCAACAAGGTACAAAATAATTTATGATGCATGTCTGTCTGTCTGTCTGTCTGTCTTGCTGTTACTAAATGACTGTTCTTTATGAGTTTGACTTGATAAAGTTTAAAACTTATTTGTTTTTTTTTTTTTTGTTCATATGCATCACAATTATTAACAACAACCCTGAGGCAAAATTTTGCATGTTCTTAAGACTTCCTTTTCCTCTTTTCTTTCTTTGTTTTTCGTATACATTTCAATCTTTGTTTAAAGCCAAAACTTGACTTTTTCAACACACAAACACACACATACACACACAAACACAAATAAGTTTCTGTTTGACACTGTATCATTATACGGTTGCACTTTTGGGAGTGTGCTTTAGCAAATGTATGGATCCACCTACCAGCAACCCCTTAAAAACCCCAAACTAAATTTAACTAAACAACAGTGGTTAACAACACACAACACCCTCACAAATAGCTTGGGGTTTTAATTCACTGGCTGATGATAATGATGGTTGATGGTGCTGGTGATGGAGTATGTTGCTCCTGGTGCTGCTCATTGTTTGACTATTTTCAAAGCATCCATTTTTTCCTTGTTGTTTTGGTCTTCCTAAAAAAAGGTACGCATGCACTCACACATTCAAAATTTCCCATATGAGATGAGTTTAAATAGTTTGGTAAAAAAAAAACAACAAAAAATAAAAGTGTAAATAATTTTTTGTTGCTCCTGCCAAGGTGTTGGCATTTAAAATGATTTTTATAAGCATGCAACACAACTCAACTCACTATCCTTTTTTTGTTGAAAGAATGAATGAATTTGGTCATGGAATACCTGGAAGTAATTTCTAAATACTATAGACAGACGGACGGACAGACGCATGGGACGGACAGCAGCTTTCTATTGCTTTTATGTTAAAGTTTTAGTTTTTGGTTTCGTAGCTTTTTCATGTGTGTGATTGTGTGTGTGTGTGTGTGTTAAACGCTTGCAGCTACAAAATGGCATAAATTAAACGTTTTTAAGGTACATAATTGCAGCTTTTGCTTGGTTACTTGCACTTAGACAGAGAGTGAGAGTTTGATTCTGTTGGTGTAAAATGGCACAAAGTATAAATTTGCGTAACATTTAACAGCTTCTGTTTATTCTTCCGATAATGATTACAGACTGAGTTCCTAATTAAGGAGTCATTTATTTAAACAACACAGGTTGTTTTTGGTTTAAAACCAAAACCAAAAAAAAAAAAGAACAAATGTTTTATAAATAGCAAGAAAGTAAGTTTGAAAAATGTTTTACTTCATAAAATTTAAAGGTGTTTATTTAAAAAAAAAAAAATAAATATTTCAACTGGGAACAGTTCTGATGCTGTGTTTGAAGTTGATATTTTCTTATCGACAGGTGCCTAGGAAAGACTCAGCTCTATAGAATTCCTAGAAGCCGACAACTAACTAACTTATAGATCCCTTTTCGCTCCCTTTATTCCTCAATGACTTCTGGTATCCGACTGGATATGAGATGAGATTCAAAGTACAGCTTTTTATTATTTTGTAGGGAAATACCAAAGCAGACCACTATGAGTCCTTTTTCGCCCCCTTAGTTCCACAATGATATCTGGTATCCGAATGGTATTTCACGACTACCTTATTTTCATTGAGTCTCGTGCTGTCTAGCCTTTTCTTCTCCACTGTAGTGACTTCATACTGGAGACTGATACATTTCGACATTCTTCCTCATCACAGAGTCTATAGTAATTTCTAACATTTGCCTAAGATTAAGGCCTCCAAAGCATCTAAATTTAAATATCTATCTGCTCGTGGTATAAAGCCTGTATGTTAGCCGGTCATCTGGACATCATCCACATAAATTGTGCATTGCTGTCTTAGCCAGTTTCCACGCACAGACTGCAAGTAATGTCTAGTTTCGATTTTTAATCGTGAACTGTTACCAACGTTGTCAACAATTAGTAGGCACCCAGATTATATCCAAGCACCTTCTTGCTGTTCCTGCCGTCTTGTAGTGAAAATACCAGAGTTTTTGGTGCGAATCGAACCCCCAACCTCAGACTAAAAGACTACCACACTACCTTCCACAGGACTGAGGCACCCAACACACGACTTGACACGTGACTGCTTCTTAAGTGATAGGGATTCGTTCGAAAAGGGACCTGCCACTTTAAAATGGCTACGGGCTAGAAGGGGGTCAATTGATACCGATACTGCACTATGTGAAAGATGTTGTTCAGTACCAGTTGCTGTAATCCTATCAGAACTCAAGGTAAGTTGTCTATTTTTTAACACATGACAATTTGTTACGTGATGTATTCTCTATTTATTAGTTCCGTTGCATAGCAACTTTACCACATCTAATTTGACAAATCATGGGATGAGTACGATTGGAACAATCGTTACTAATTTCCCGCAGTGTTAATGGAATGGTGTCTATAAGAAGACATTCTTTATGTGACCGCGCACAGAGAAAGGGACTGATGTGATCATGGTTAACTTTAGTCGCTTGCAGTTAGTCCTAACCTAACGATGGTGTTATTACGTAGCACAACGAAGTAGCAATTTTAGAATATTGCATTTGCCGCACCATGTTATTAACCCTTACTTAGAGGTTCGGAGACTATCCAACTTCTAACACCAGTTATCTTTTGTTAAGAATGCAACAGCTAATTGACAAGAATTGCACCACCCCCACAAAGCTGGTCGTAATCACAGCCACCACCACATGTACGACGAAGGGCCCTTATGAACAACAGGGCGTCTCTCTGAGGGGCTACCCGTTACCGGCACCACTCGTGTCGAAACTGACTGTTCCTCAAGAGACCTTATATAAAACAGACCAGTTTTTTCCAGATTGTGGATTTACCAAACTCCCATATACTCTAAAGGCACATCGACAAAGCTTGAGAATATACCAAATGACAATTATTTCATGCAGGGAGGGGGGGGGGGGGTGGTGGTTACAAAGAAAGCGACAAATGTGGTCATGATTTAAAGGTAGTATCTAGCGCGTTGATCTCACTTGACAGTATGCTTACCACTGAGCGTGATTTAGGCGTAGCATAACTCCCCTAGTGTGAATAAATATTGCAGAATAAGTAGCAATTAATAGAACAGGGAAAGCCTGAACGCCTAGTCTAACCCCTTTTTTAGGGTGTTTGAAGACCATCAAACTCATGGCACTCTCTTGGTGTCTTCTGTTGATAGTGAAACAGCACACTTGACCAAACCTGCAAACCTTAGCCCAAACTCAGCCACTACATGATCACGAACGGGTCTCACCAATAACCTGGTGTAGCAATCGTTTGGACACCTGTCGGACTTGTTCTTCCAGATTTAGATTATAGAAATCCTGAAATCTGGTGCCTCCATATACCCTGGAAACACTGCGTTACAACTTGTGAATGTACAATCAACGACAATTAGTGGCTCTGAGGGGAACAGAGAAAGGGACTTAAGAGTAGGTTGACCGATTTTTTTTTTATAAATTGCAGTAAAATTTAATGGAGCATCGAATGGGAGTGGTCCCAGACCCCAACGCAGCCGAATTCGTGTCGAAATCTAGGTTTTTCTGCATTTAAGTCGAGGACACAAAATAAATATTGTTAATTTTTTCAAAATTTTTGGGAACCTTTTAAGTCTTTCAATGGATTTGAAAGGTACCCCTTGAGGAAGAGATATGATTCGATACTCCCCTAACATTAATAATAAGTCTTGAAATTAACCGTCAACCAATTATTTTTTTAATTGGGGTAAAATGTAGAGAAAAAAATGGTGAGAAAACGTATGGAAGTGGTCCCAGATTCCCCGAAGTGTGTCCGAGATCGAAAAATTTATTTCAATGTTTAATTTAAGTACCGAAAAAAATATGAAGAAAACGATTATAATCGGAAATTTCGGAGTCATAACAGGTATGTCAACAGCTTACTTACACTCGTAAAAAAGTGTAATTTTTAATCGGTTCTGCTGTAAAAGTTACTTTTTTACCCTTAGCTCCCTTTTATTAACGCGGTCACATATGTCTAAAAAAGAAGACAATTTCTTTATAGAATAGTGACGAAAAGAGGACACTTTTCTATATAACAAATGACTCTTGAAAAAAAAAATTAATTTTCCAAATTAAAATTTTTTATTTATTATTCGCCTTGTCGCTTTCATTCTGCTTACCCTAACCGACATGTCTTAATGCTTTTTAGCACAATTTTTTAGCGTTTTATTTTAACTTTTTTCTGGTATTTTAAACTGTCAACACATGTCTTAGTGGCTTAATTCCTTGTAACTGGTTACGTATTTTTTCTTTGTTTTGCTGCTACCCAGCTGGCAGTGTGTTTTCTGTTAAAGCCATCAACATTTAAGTTTTCTTACTTGCCGTGCTGCCCCATCAAGGCAAAGAACATTTTGTAAATGCAGAAAACAAAAAGAAAATTATGTAATTAATGTTTAGAAGCTACCAGTTGTTGCGAGTGAGTATTGTGAGTGTTGCGGTAAGACGCGACATTGGTTACATTTTAAACATGTTTTTTTTCGGCTGTGTTTGGTGGTGTAAGTGTTAAGGTTGTTGCATGCCTCATACCTCAAACTGATCATCAAATTCATACTCGTAAATGTTTAAAAACAATAAATTGCTGTTTGTTGTTGTATGGCACTTGAGTTTTTAAAAACGACGTTCGTGTGAAATCTGCTCATTGCCATCTTTCAAACTTTTCCAACCATCTTTACGGTGGGATTGCGGAAGAGGGGAGGAGGCAGTACCGACTCGGTCATAATTTACAACAATGTCAGTTAGTGGCATTTGAGATTTTGTGGTTGAAGCTTGAACAAAATAAAGGAAAATCTCAAGTTCATGATCTTGTTCATGTAGACTTCAATATTTTTCTTTTTTTCATTTCGATATCAACTAAAGAAGAAGTTGAAGAGCAGAAAAAAACACTCCTCCTTTTTCATTTATTCACATATACCGGGCAGTCTCAGGCAGGCAAGGCAGGCAGGCGGCTATGCTTCTGTTTTGAGGTACAAGTATTTTTAGATGAATGTTTTTGTTGTTTTCTTTTCTTCTTTGATTTAAACTTAAAAGCAGTAAAACCAAGATAATTCATATTGTTTTACTGGTAAAGAAGACCATGATGATGATGATGATGATGGAGCCTAAGTCTTCGCCCCTTGACCACAACACGTACCAAGTACATATAATTTTTGTTGTTGTTACTGAATACGGCCATATTTTGTCATGGCATGAACCCCGTCTTTATTTTTATTACATGCATTTTTCGTTGAGATTTTTCTGGTCATGTTCATGCAACGAGCGAGTTGTCGACAACGATGTGAATGAAAATGATGGTCATTGCTATTGTGGCGGCTGGTCATTGCTATTGTGGCGGCTGTCTTACTGTCTGTTCTTACGTTTTTTTGTCTTTAGTTTCCACTCGATTTTGATTTCGTTCTGTTTTGTTATGGTTTGCTTTAGTTTTATTTTATTTTTTTTTTCGTTTCTTTGCCATAGTATTTTTATTTATTTATTCAGAAATTTTTACAGCAGCCAGCTTCAGAAGCAGCTTCTTAACGTTTTTCATATCATACATATCTCTTCAACAACAACAAAAACAACAAACAACTTTTGCTTTATGTATTTCAACAAAAAAAATGCAATGTAATCCACCCATTTTTATATTTACTATCAGCACAATACCAACTTCTTCCTGTCTTCTTTGCCATCTTGTTTTATTTTTTATATATACTTTTTTTTTGAATTCAGATAAAAACTAAAGTCTCCCCTATTTTCCATTGGTCCTTTTCTGGCTCCCGTTAAAGGCAGAGCCTTAAAGGCATAAAACCATTTTAAAAAAGTTCTGTAAAATAAAAGTAATAAACAAATGTTTCAAGGCCTTATTCGTAAAAAAAAACGTATAAAAGTATAAAAATATATTATCAGGTATGTTCTGTAATCCGAAACCGAGTGAAATTGAATCCGAATGAAATTTTAAATTGTCATAACTTTTTGATATTATTTTTTATACATTTGATTAAAGGCCATTCAGATAACTTCCTTGATTGCTAATGTTTTAAAATAATAGGCGCAACTAATTTATATTTTACTTTAAAATTTATTCGATTTCAATTTCACTCGGTTTCGGATTACAGAACATACCCTTATATTTGTTAATTTTACTCCCGTAAGGAACATAGGGATGCGCAAAAGTATAAAAGTAATGTATAACAGTATAAAAGTATAACAGTATTACATACTAATTTCTAGAGTCAGTTCCACATATTTTCTGTGACTGCTCTCCACAGGGCCGTCCAGTAGGCCAACGGGGCGAGATTGTGATCTGGTGCTATATTCTGTAATTATCGTAGCTAAATCTATCGCTAAAATTCTAAAAATGCACCAACAAATTACGAGTATTCTGACAACAACACTTATAATTTGTTTGTGCATTTTTAGAATTTTAGCGATAGAATTAGATACAAGAATTACAGAATATGGCATCTGGCCCCCTACACACTTAATTCGTCTAAGTAAATTTATATTTCTCATATAATTTATTTTTTTTTATACTTATATTTGCAAAAGGGTTACGTATTATGTAGTAAGAAAAAAAAAATAAGACATAGATATTTTTTGAAATTCTATTTCGATTCAGGGAGTCAAAGAATGTAAATAAAAAAAGTTTCAATGAAATCTGGAATGGTGAACATTAACGTTTTATTTTTTCCCCATTTGCTGCACAACGAAGCTGATGTTGATTACAAAAATATCTGTTTTGGGTATTTTTTGGATAATAATTATCAGCCTTTAATGGCAAAGGCCCTTTAAAAATTAACTCATTCATTTCGATTTTTTTTTTTTTAATTCTGGCCAAGAAGATGGATCAGTATTCATCAAGCCAACCGTTTTATGAGAAGAAACTAATATCGTTTTGTCAACTTCATTCTCATTAATATCTTTGTCATTAGAATCTGATTACCAGATTACTAGTATTTCAACTTCATTAAGTGTACTCAAGTTCACTGATGACAGCTGACGAACTAGAAGGAGCAAAATAGGAAGTGAACTTTAGGACCTTCTTAGGAAGCACTTCAATCGTTGCCTCCTCTTATCTTACTAATTGAGTCTTTATGCTCCAAACAGTTTTCTAAACATCATGATGGTAAACAATTTTTCAGTTCGTAGTAATCCTACTGGATGTTTATAGTATGGCAATTGGTAATTTCATATAAAGGGTCCGCCAAATACCTTTTTTTCGAAAATCCTATAAAAAAAACTACTGAATATTTTCTCAAATTTCTGTTTTTTATTTGAAAGTACAATCCTTCCGGTTAATAATGGAAAATAATTTCATTCAAATGACTGCCTCGGCTGGCCATGCAGTAGCCTACACCATCGGTCCAATTTTTAAGCACATTATCTATTGTGTGCAGCTGTATTTCACCAATGGCTTGACGAATATTGTCCTTTAAAGCGTCAATTGTCTCTGACTTGTCGGCGTAACACTTATCTTTGACAGCACTCCACAAATAATAATCCAACGGTATCAAATCGCAGCTCCGAGCTGCGACAAACGACATCAACTCTACGGTTGATAATGCGATCTTCAAAAACAGGGCGCAAAACATCTAGTGTAGCTTCGGCTGTGTGGCACGTAGCGCCGTCCTGTTGAAACCAAATGTTGCCAATATCCTTCTCTTCAAGTTTTGTGAACAAAAATTCGTTCAACATGGCCCGATAACGATCGCCATTGACTTGCTCATTCCCAATTATGCCTCTGGACCAAAATCCGCACCAAACAGTGACTCGTTTTGGGTGCATCGGCTTTTCAATGTTCGCGTGCAGGTTTTCTGTGCCCCAAATGCGACAATTTTGCATGTTTACATACCCGTCAAGATCAAAATGAGCTTCATCTGAAAATATGATCTTTTTGGCAAAATCGGGATCTTCTATAAGTCAATATTTCCCACCGTTGTTCAAGCGTATACACAACCATATTCGTTCTGTGAAATCAGACATGAGCTAAGTGTTACCATTCACGAAATAAGCACTACTTTAAAAAAAAAACGTTAGATCGCGGACCCTTTATAATATTATTGTTTTTGTATTTTACTTTTTTATTACTTTTTTGTGGGCAATGAAAGAACCAATACTAACGTTTCAATAGCTAGCGGTTTTTAATGCGCACACTCACCGGCGTCATTGGACGGATCATCGTACATTTGTAAAACAGTGTTTACACCTGGCAACCATTGAGCTACGAGTGGAGTATACATACATAGGTGCTCTTCTACAACTTATTGTTGTTTGTTTTAACAGTCATTGATTACATTCGAATTTTTTGTCAAATATTCAATATTCGTGCTCCTATCCATAACGCCGACGGCGATATTTATTTCTCCCTTACACATATCAAATTGAAATTAAGTATATGCCTTTGGTTTATGGAGATGAAGAGCTGTATAAATATTGGGCATAATCGGGTACCCCCGGGGATTCCAATTGTCACTGCAGTAATGGCAAATGCTTTGACGCGGTTCACCAGACGCTAGGGTTCCTAGAGCCTAAATCTGGAAGAAAAGGTCTGTTGTTTTAACACGGGTCCTCTTCGAGGCCTGACCAGTGCCCAAAGGACTGGTACCACGGGAATCGGTGGCCCCACAGAGAGCCTATCCTCTCTGTGACCGGTTATTGGTGAGGTCCCCTTCGGGGGTACACGTGGTGGCTGTGGTTTAAGATCGATTATTGCAGATGTGGTGCACGGTCGATCAAGTGTGCTGTTGCACTCTCAACAGACGGAGTTTGGATAGTTTCCAAACCCCTAAGCAAGAGGTTATAATATGGATCTAAGCTTGCCTTGGAAAGGCTTGCCATATTGTATAAATTGCTACTCATTGTGACTGTATACACACAAATTGCGATTGGTGGCAGTCGTAAAGTGTTGTTATACTACACAATGGGGGCGCTAGTCTACGTCTTTATTTCACTCGGTGTTAAGAGCACCGTGGGATAAAGCCATCGTGGCAGGAGCCCACGTTAATCTTGAACACATCTGGGCATAATCGGGAAGGGGCAAGGGGTAGTTTACTTAACACTCCAAACCGAAAATAATAAATTTTTCGATCCGAATATACTTTGAACTTTGTTGAGTGTTGGCCACTCCGGATTTCTTGTTTTTTTTTTTTTTTTTTGTAGAAATATTTAAACAATTTTTGTTTATTTTTACTTGCATCTGAGCAAATATGCACTTCTATTTTGCTCAAGGTTGTTTTGTTGCAAACGAAGCATTTCAAGATGCAGTTTTGCTCACATTTGCATCGTTTGCACTAACCATTGTGAAAACCCTTAATGTATTAAAGCAAACCCAAACAAATACATATATACAAATAATTCAAATATAAAATTTTAAAAGTTAAATATAAAAATATAAATTTTTGACAATAAAAAGATGAAAGAGCACTAGTTCTTTAAGTATAAAATTTTATTTAAAGTATAAAATGTAAATATATTAAAAATTTTAAAATTTTAAGTTTATTCTATAATTTTCATTATAATATATTAAAAAATAAAAGCAAAAATTAAAAAAAATAAATAACGACAAGATAAAGATCTAAATTTATAAAAAGCATTTACCAGCAAAATATGGAGGCTATAAACACCCACATAAGAAAAGTTCAATAAGAAAAGCACAACATTGTAAAATTATAAAAGTTTCAAAGCAAAAAAGTTTAAAATTTTTTTAAGTATAAAATGTCAGATTTTCTTGCGATTTCATTCCTTTGAAACGCTGTCCCTAAAGACGTCCATTGTTATTGTTTTTCTCTCTCCAATATTTTTCTTATTCTTTTTTCTGCTTTTTTTTTAAAGCCAATACTTGAATGGATGATGGGTTCTTGTGCTGTTATCCCCAATGAACATATAATTTTTATGCGAAATACATACATGGCTGAAGCTTACAAACGTAGAAATACAAAGCAAAAAAGAAAAAAAAGAATATTACATTTTGTATTCATTCGACTTCAGTGAAACGTGACTAAAATGTAAATGCCAGAATTTTCACTAGACAACAAATAATAAAAGCAACGACAAACTGAACTGAAAATCAAAAAAAAAAAGAGAAAGAGAAAAATAAGTTGAATATAAAACAAGCCAAAGAATGGTAGCAGTAGAAAACAAAACGAGAGAAAATGCAAACCGAGCAGACAGACGTATTTAAACAGTCATTCCAACACACTTTTTTTTTGTTCGTAGGATCCTTCGAAAGCTTTATTTGAATTTCGTTTAACATTTTTTGTTTTACTTTTCCATGGTCCTGTTGCCTGTGATAGTGGAAAAAATAAAGGTTTTGAGTAGGAGAAACATTAAATTTCTTGCTTTCTTTTAGCCAACATATTATCGCAATCAATATCTACAAAATAAAATCTATTAAAGGCTGCTGTTGAATTCTCATTATTCTTTGACAAGATTTTGATTTTGGTCATATTCATCTTTATTTGCTTGGAAATAAAAATCAATTTTTGATTAATATTTGTTGAATAAATGAATGACTGAGTGATTGCTAGCTGCTATACTTGCAGGGAAACGAAATAAAAAAAACAAATGTTTATTTTTTAAATCTTATAAAGGGTGGTCTAAATAGAGGTATCGTTTTAAATCATATGTTATTTGAACACTCAAAGATTTTTTCTATATAAAACATTGACTATAAGTCGGTATAAAACCTCCGCGAAACCTCTTTTTTATTACCCCTCTTGGGACCATTTGGCTTCCACAAAGCATCAGCATTTCACACAATTCGTCGCAGCTGTTTTCTAGTCTTCCTTTTCGTGTGCCAAAGGTGTTGAGGTAAAATTTATTTGGATGTTATTTTTTGCCTTGTGTCAGTTTCGTTAATCGGTTGTTGTTCCAGCTAAGTAGATGAATAGTCTTTTGTAGCGGGTTCCAGGATAATGAGAATGGAATTCCATCTGTAATTGCCTAGAAACAATGCCCACCGTGTATTTGGTGTAGTGGTGAGAAACCTTGTTAACCCTTGAGATATCAATCTACCTTTTCCTTTTTTTCTAGGGGGGGCGGCAGCCTGACTTTTTGCCTTGATGTTATCCTCCATCTTTCCTTAATGGGTAGACAGGGGTCTTTTGAAGGAGGTTGAAGCCACTTGATTTTTAAAATTCGAAAAATCCCTGGTGAAAATGTTTCGTCCTCCGCCAGGCATCCAACCTGAGGTGCTGGGTTTTGTGGACAAGCACTTAACCGCTTCAGCATGCCGCCTGCCGCCAGCCGCGTACATTACATTTGCACAACTTTTTGAAATATTGCAAACTTACCGACGGAATCTCTGCGGCTATTACAGCAGCCGCTTCTATGGATTGAAGAATTCGGATGTAATTGTCGAAAAACCAATAAATCCATAGAAACTGACAGTTTGGTGTGGATTTGGGCCAGGAAATGCAATTTCAGTCAACGGCAAGCACTACAGAGCCATGATTACAACATTTTTCTTACCTTATAAATATAGAGCATAAGTTACTGGATAATCTGTGGTTTTAGACGGATGGCTCACCATAGACATCACAGCTCATCAAACAATCGATTTTTTTCACTATGCGTGGTCGAAGCAAACAACTATAATTAATGGTGGCGAAAATTCCTGTTTCACCCGAAACTTCTAACAGGTCTTCATTTTTTTATGTTGAGCCCGTAGAGGCGTTAAATTGCCAGTGAACAGGACCACTTCTGGAAAGAAATTTGCCACCAAAACTTTGCAATAAATTAGTTTATAAGAACTCCAGTTATCAAGTTACGCCGTCTTGTTGGAACCAAATATCGTTAACATTTAGCTGATAAATGTTTGAAAATAAGAAATCAGTCAGTATGGCCCAATAGAGCTCGTGATACTCCATAACGGTAGCTTATTGACGTAACCATTTAACCAGAAATGATCTTTATCACTAAATATAATTCTTTGACAAAAACGCTCATCTTCGGTCAGTTTCAAATAAGCCCAATCAGCAAAAATGCAACGCAAACGATCGTCATTTGGCTTCAATCCTTATAGATCCGTAAGCATACATCCTTCCGTAAAATTTTTTACGTACGACAAGGCTTACCAAGTTTAAGAACAGCAACGAATTGACATTTCGATGTCTTCTTCAATCCTTCGCGCCACAGCAGCAATATTCTCTTCAGTGCGTACTTTTCTCTGTCTTGTTGATGGTGATCAAAACGATCAGGAACTTCAAGGCCGCTTATGTTGACCGTAAAATGGCTGAAATGCTCTATAAACTTCGCGAAAAGATTTATTTCCTTTTTTTGTTTGTCAAAGTTAATTATCAAAATTTGAATTGATATTCTGGCGTTAAACTATTCATGATGATTACTGAACGGAAATGTCAACATAGTGTGACATTCTTAGCTGTAAAACCTAAGTTATCGATATCGATAGTTCTCATGCAGCTAAAGAAACAGCCGATATATCATGGCTTTCTGAGAGCAACACGAGTAGTATATAAAGCTCATTCGTGCACTAGAGGATCACCATATAAAACTCAATCTTTTAGAGGGGAGCACCATTAAATTCCATTTGTTTTAATCATGCTGAATTTGGGAATTATCGCTTCCTATACGAAGGCTTAAGGATCTCCTGAAAGAGATAAAAATTACCATTTATATACCCTGGAGAGATGCCCTGGCTCATTTACGTGAGCAACAATATTAAGTCTTGCAAGCTTTAAGTCAACTGTAAACGCAAGACCCTCTTCAGCGATTGTGTCCAAAAGAGCAGAACCAATTGACTTTTTTGAAACAATAGATTGCGTCATGCTCAATATAGTTGGACTGGGTTGAAATTTTTCCATAAACTTATGTAAACTTTTCTGCGATTTGAATCATAACTTTTATATTACTTTCTGTCAAGTATTTTCACTTTAATGTAGGGGGAATAACGCAGCAGACCACTGCCTTAACGCTTCTCTTTTTGTCCCCTTCCGTCCCCTATGATTATAAACAACCGGAATGTAATTACGACAACCTTACCCTCGTAGAGGCCACGTGCTACAACCAGCCTTTAATCTTGATTTTAGTGATTTCAGACTGTCGACTGGTAACTGTCGGCCTTCTTTCTCATCACGCAGTCTCTGGTAATTGCTAGCATTTGTTCAAAGCTCAGATCGGTCCCACATGGCATCCACATTTAACAACCTTCTACCAGTGGTCCTGAGTCTTATGCTAGCAAGTGCCGGAACTTCACACACAATGTGCGCTACCGTCTCAGTCTCCTCGAGGCACAGTCTGCAAGTATAATCTTCTTCGATTATCATCTTGGCGTGATGATACTTGTCAAGTTATACAATTTTTTTAAAAAATCTCTCAGTTAGTATTATATTGCACTCAATTTTCCGCTTTAAAAGAACATGGTGGCTGTTTTTACTCAGTGATTTTTTATTTTATTTTTATAAGACAAACGCCATCAAGGATTTTTTTTTTTTTTTTTTGGTTAAATTTGAATACAAAAGATCTCAAGCGATACACAAATGTTGCAAATAAAAGAAAACAGTTTTTTATTAGTTGTTGTAGTTGTTAAAACTCTCGACAACTACAACCAACAATTGTCGACATTTTAGCTTTTGTTTTTTTTTCCTGTTTTTTTTTGGGAATATTATTGGAAGACAAAATGTCTGTCTCTGCGAAATGGATTTGTGCTCACTGAACGTATTTATATGTCGCTCTGAGTGTTTAGCAAAATATTTTCTTTTTGAATATAAAACACACCAATGCTAAATGGCAGAAAAATCGGGCAGGAAGGTACCATAGGCTGGCAGTTTAAAAGCATGAGGCAGGCAAACTGCGAGACTGTCTCATACCCCACTAAACAAAGACAGAAAAAAAAACTGTTGAAAATGTTTATTTTTGCAACCAGCTTATCGCGTACAAGAAACTTTTTCTCTACTTTGTCTTTTGTTTTCTTAAAAGCAGCCACAAAAATTCTTAAATAGAAATCAAAATTTTCCCAGTTGACCATGTTTTTAAAACATCTTCAACGTAGCACAATGGGATGGATCCTACCAAAAATGAGGATTAACTAAAAAATTCATATCGAAATCAAAAGAAAATTTTTGTATCGGGTAAGAGAAAACAAAATTAATTATTCATCACTATCTGTCAGATTTTTGCTATATTTTCTTCTACCCTCGTTTAAGATTCCAAACATTTTTTTTTTAACTTATTTCGCATTAACAAAATAGATTTAGAAGCTTAACGTATTTGGCTAAATTTTTGCAAAATTTTAAGAAGAATAATATTGAAAAATTTTTTTTTGATAATCAGGCTTATTACGGTTCTCGAAGTCGTACGATATAAAACAAAATTTTTCTTTCAGCAATTACAAAAGTGTCGAATTCGAGTACGGCTTCGAGAATCTTCATAAGGTTGAATTGTTCCTAAAATAGCTATTTTTGAAATACATATTGATTTTCAAAGAGTTATTTGTTGCGATCGGGAAAAATGTTGTATATACATAGTCAAAATTTTTTTCACCAATTAATTTTAATTAATTTTTAATTAAACCTCAATTAATTTTTTAATTGACTCAAATATATATTTGTTTAAAATCGAACAAAATAAAATTTATAATTAAACAAGTAATTGATTCAATAAATTATTTAATTAAATTTTAATCTGAAATCAATTAAAACCTTTAATTGGTGAAAATATTTTTTTCTGTGTAGTGATAAAGAACAAGACCTCAGTAAGCTTTTGACTTTAAAAAAAATGATATTATTATTATTACTCTCTGTTATTCCATCTTGAATATCTCTCTTCGAAAGACTTTTACTAAAATCTGATTCATGATTTTAGCGTACTTAGTTCCACGGCAATAATGAAAATAATAAAAAAAAAACTAAAAAAATCCATGTTTTTTAATTCGAAATGGTTGAGTTTTATCTGCTTATAGAGTCTCTTAAAAAATTTATATTATTAAAAGATTAAAATTGACAGAAACGAAGAGTTCTGATGATGCTGTGTAGGAAATGCATTCCATTCTGCTAGTGACTTTAATTAAATTTTCCCACTTTTTCTTTAATATTAATCACCTAATTTGTAATTTAAATTATTGTTTCTTAGAGAGAATAAATAAAACGAACTTAAGCTTGAATTTACAAATTGCATCTGTATGATTAAAGCTTCTATATGAACTAATCCCTGTTTTGGCTATCGTTCAACCCAATGTGCGACTGGTACAAGACAATATCAATAGCAAATACAATTTTTTTTTTTAAATTTTGTAATGTTTTTTAATGACTTCTTTTAGGGCTCGACTTATAAGGCAAAAGGTTTGAGGATAAAAAAATTTGTATAGGAGAGACTTTAATTTCAAAAAATTTCCCATAATTTTCATACAAAATTAAAGCCTTTCTAAACATTTAGTTTTACAAAATCATGCCCCATCTCGACAATTTTATTCAACTTCTCGTCGATAAATTCTTAAATTCACCTTGCAATCGAATACCTTTTAAAATGCGATTTCCTGCATCTTGTCGTCGACGACTACATAAACGGCTCCTATCGAGTTGCTGACGAAGATATCTTCAGAGTGGTTGTCAACAACTAGACCTTCCTACGACCCTCATTTATAGCTCCTTCCAAACATAATTTTCCATTTCTAGATTTATTATTTACTAGCTGTGCCCACACGCGTTGTGTGCTTCCTGACAACATTTTGTTCGCTTTTGCTTTGAAAGTAATCCACACCAAATTTTAATACTATTACTTTTATAGTGCTTCACATATACGTATATTCTTTATATCAAGGTACCCATACCTGGATAAAATTTTTAAATTTATATAAAATGTTTACTTTCTAAAAATTATTGTGAAGCTCTGTAAAAGCTGTTTTGTTTATGCATATCGGTAAAATTGCGTACTCTTTCTGCTTTTTCGCCACTTTCTCTTGGAAATAAGAAAAAAAGTATGCTATATTGGAGTCTCGATACCAAGGTACCTCACAAAATTTTATTAAAATACGTCCAGTTGTTTTTACATGATGCGAACAGAGACAGACAGACAGACAGACAGACAGACAGACAGGAAAAAAGTTACTGTTTTATTATGTATATGTATGTGTGTAGTTAAAAAACAAAACTTTATTTAATTGGCCTTTATTTAATTGAATGCTGCTCGCATAGACAGATTGGTATTGCGCTAGTCTATCAGTCTGGGGGCGCAGGTTCGATTCCCAAAAATTTAAAAAAAAAATATTTCAATCAGTTTTTTCTTAGTTTTTGCTACGAAAAGTCTTCGAAAAGACATTGAGTTGACGGCCTTATATAAGACAATTTTCGTAACACCTTCTGGAACGCTTGCCTGCAAAAGAAATAGTGGAAGGCCTGCTCCACAATGACAACCGAAAAAGATACAAATCCTGTGTCTTCTAAAAAAAAAAGAGTGGATGCCTGCATACTCCTTCTTTTTGCCACTAGATAGCCTCCTACATAACACATGTCGCTCATTATGTCGTTAATACATTCAAATAGAAGGCAGTATAGAAGACATTAACACCAATATTGTCGTGATCTACAATATAGTTTAAATTATTTTTATAAAACTTAAACAATAGGGGACAGATTATGGAAGACTACGACAGCTTGACCAACTGGGTTGCTTACATACATATTCACACATGCATACATACACTCGTATAGTAAACTAAGTACGTGTATGAAACAAATATATGCTTTGCCTGCATACATTTTAAAACGATAAAAAAAACCGCCGTGCAAAGATAAAGAAAAAGAATAATAATAAAAACAACAACTACAAAGTGCCAGTACCAGTGCCAGCCATTGCAATATTGCGTGCCTGCCTGCTGCCTTTGCTTTCAACTGCCATTTATTTGTTTAACGCAGTATGAAAACTTACAGAACGAAAAAAAATTGTATGTATAAACGCCTTCCTTATGTTATTTTTGCTTTATATAAAAGAAAAGTAAATATATACGCTACATACATATGTTTTATATATACACACACATACATACTTACATACATACATCCAAAAGTACATTGGAATTGCTTTTAATATATTCAAGTACAATATTTGCAATACTGCTTATCGGTAGCATTGTAATATTTCTTAAGCAGACGTGGAAAAGATTAAACTTTTAAATCTTGTCTTTTGCCTTCTTACGAAATTTATGTTTAAATGGTTGCACGCATTAAACTCAGCTTACAAAAGCTTCCGCTTAAGTTTGATTAACATTTAACAAAAGAATTAAACTAACTAATGTGGTGTGTCTGTCTTGCAAGCGATCAATCTTTTTACAAAATTTGCATGAAAAGCACTCAACTTGTTGGAGTGATTCCTATACAAAAAATTCTAGACGAACCGCTCGCCTGTAATACAGAAACACCATATAAGTCTTCAGTAAAGTTACTTTAAACTAATTCTTATGTGCTGCTGTTTCGGTATTGCTAGCGAGCAAAACGTCTAGAAAGTTTGTAAGAAAAGCACTCAAATTTTTTTAGTTATTTCTATACAAATATTCTAGACGATTCGCTCGCTTGCAATACAGAAACAGCACATAAGAATAAATTTAAGGAATCTTTATTGACAGCACATAAGAATAAGTTTATGTGCGGTTTCTATATTACAGGCGAGCAGCTCGTCTTCAAAATTTTTATAGGAATCACTCAAAAAATTGAGTGCTTTTCATACAAATTTTCTAGACGACCCCCTCGCCTTTAATACAGAAACCTCACATTAAAGTAACTTTATTGAAGACGTATATTTTGTTTCTGTATTACAGGCGAGTGGTTCGTCTAGAAAGTTTGTATAGGAATCACTCAAAGACTGGAGTGCTTTTCATACAAATTTTCTAGACGGTCTGGTCGCTTACAATACAGAAACAGCACTTAAGAATAAGTTTAAAGTAAAATCATTGAAGACTTATATGGTGTTTCTGTATTATTGTATTATGTAATTTATTTAAACTTGTACTCAAAGGTTCGCCAAGATAATATGACCGCTTGTATCAACCTCAATCTCTTGAACCGCTTAAAATTTCGTCTGAAGGTTTAAATGGCCGCTATAAAAACAAAGATTCCTTAATTTACACAGGGTGTATACCTCTTTGCCTACGACAACAAAACGTAGAAAAAACATAAAATGAAAAATTAAAGGGTGACCCATATAAGTGGTGGTTTTGACGTATATGGACGAATCTCTAGATTCCTAGGCGGACGTAAAAGTTTACACAGAGCGTATAATACTGCGTATGATATAGCAACCAGTATAAAAAATAAAATTAAAAATTAAAAGGGTGGCCCACAGAAGTCGTGATTTTGACGTGGAGAACCTAACAGGCAGACTTTTGCAATTTAAACAGAGTAAGTATTCGTTCATTTGTCTGTTATAGCAAACAGGATAAAATATAAAATTAAAGGGTGCGCCCTAAAAATGCATGATTTTGAGATGTTGCTTAAGCGATGTCCGTCCGTCTGCGTTCGGGTTGAAATCAACTTTGCCAAAGCACCACAAGAGATATAGAAAATTTAAGCCTGGCAGGAATAGTTTCGAAAATCTCGCTAAAGGAATTCAGCAACATTAGACCATGCCATTAGACGCTGTGGGTTAAAATCCACGTCCACCTATATTTTTTCATTTTGTTTTTATTTTTTTTTTTTCAGTTGCAATGACTCTCTTTTCCTTTATTTTTTTTTTTTTGTTAAATAAATATTAGGCCGCGACCATTAGATCGCGTGGAGTGTATACAGATCTCGTGGGACCAATAACCTCCTGCGAGGGGCAATTTTTAATTGTTTTTGGGTGGTAGGGTTCTTCCGCTTTGATTTGTAATAAAGGCCTTTATATAATCCGATAGACCCACAGGTTGGTCACTGGAAACTATGAGCAGTCAATTGGCACATTGGGGGGTCAATATGATGAAAATTTTTATTAAGGATTTTTTTGCTTTAGTCTGACCATTCTAACGCAATATACATTGCAGGAAAAACCTAATTTAAAAAAAAAATTCTAAAGAATTTTCAACAAAATTTTAAAAAATATAAAAATATTTTTACTAAAATTTTTAGAAAAAAATTTTCTTAGAAACTTTTTTATAAGAAATTTTACAAAAAAAAATTACAAAAATTTTTGAAAAATTTTTAGAAAAAAATTTTTATAAAAAATTTACAAATAATTTTTTACAAAAAATTATTAAAAAAAATTCGTTAAAATGTTTACAAAAATGTTTAAACAAATTTTTACAATAATTTTTATAAATTTTTTTTTAAAAAACTTTTTACAAAAAATTTCCTAGAAATTTTTACATGGTTAGACATTTCAGGTGGAAAGAATTATCATATAAATAAATAAAATCATCGTGGGGAAGGCACTGCACAGCACTTTTACTTGTTTTTCATAATTTTTTTTTCTTTTGAATTTTATGTGGTTACGAAAATAAGTGTTGTAAACTACCTAAAAAAATTTGATTTTGATTTTTTTTTTCTGATATTTAGATTTTTGTTTTAAAATTATAATGTTGAAGAATTGTCGATTTTTAAGGGCAAAAAATGTAAATGTAAAACACTTGCACAAAAATGAAATTTTTTAAGGTTTGAAAAGCCGCTTGTGTGGTTTATTTCGCTCTAAAATTATGTACTATTTTTATATTTTCATTTCAGTTATTATTTCGGTACACAGTATTGATTGGTTAAAGCACCAATTTGAAAAAAAATATTTTAACTGTTACCAAATGTGATATTTTATTTTTTACCAATATGTATTTTACTTTTAACTTTAAGTTATTTAAAATATTCTCTAAAGTCGCTGCAAATTTTTATTCACTTGCAAATTCTATAGCATCTACCTACCACTCCTCCCAATTTTTATTTTTCTCATACTACATGTTTTAAAAATAAATTTTTTTTTTTATTTTATGCTGTTCAAGTACTCGTATGTTGTACAGGAGAAAGAAAATAATGTATTTTATAAGCAAAACACGCTTTTCTATATCTCGAGAATACGTATTTGTATCTTTGAAATATACTCGTATGTTTGTTTATTTTTGTTTTTATTTTTATTTCTTCTTTTCTTCTTATCTTATGAAGAACATGCTTTTTTATTCAATAGAAAATAATAATAATGGAAGAATGTTTGTACACTGAGAAAAACGACAACACAGGCACACACACACACATTCATTTATTTACTTTAGGGGATTTAAAGATTTCATTAAATTAAAGAGTTAAAACTAAGTTGAGTACTTCTTCCCAGACATAAGTGTTTCAAAAGACACTTTTTCAAATAGTATGTTTTCAAAAGGTACCTTTTTAAGGGATCTTATCAAATGTACTGATTTAAACAGGCATTTTTTAAGCAAAGCAGTTTCTTAAAAAGCACTTTTTTAAAAAGGTACCTTTTTTAAAGGTCAATTTAATCTACAACTGATTTTTTTTTTGTTGAAAACAAATATTTTTTAATTATGTTTCAAGAGGTACCTTTATTTCATTATTTTTTTCAGGAAAATAAACTTTTTAATTTAGTTTTTTACTATAACTTTTTTAAATAGAACGTTTTCACAAAAGGTACCTTTAGGAGGACTTTTTTAAAAGTACCTCTTTCATTAAAAAAGCTTTTTTTAAACAAATTTTTTAAGTATTTTTACTAAAGTCCTTTTCAAATAGTACCTTTTCAAAGGTACTTATTTCAAAAAGGCATTTCTTTCAAATCGCATTTATTTACCAGAAAAATTTAATTTGTCTAAAAGTATGTATATCTTTATTGAAAATGGACATTTTTGAATTATGCCCAAATATGTTATTATTTTAAAGACCATTTAAAAGTTACGTTTCTAGCACTCTTTTCAAAAAGTACTTTTTTCAAAATGTACTATTTGAAAAAATGTACTTTTTTTCAACAATGTACTTTTCCAACCAATAATTTTTTAATAAGCTTTTTTACAAGAATATATTTTGTGATGGCATTTTCTGGTAAGATATCTGGTTTACTTTTAGAAAAGGTTAATCCTTTAAGTCTATTTTTCTAAATGTGGACCTTTTGAAATTACTTTCTAAACGGTAGTTAAGGTACTTAAAAAAAAATTATCAAAACATTTACTTTTTCAGATTTTCTTCTTTCTAAGTGATTTAAGCCATACTTTACATCAACCGTTAATCCATTACCTTAGCCTTTTACGTTTTTAGTAATTATTAGTACTTTTTAAAGAAACTAATATTAGTACTTTTTAAAGGAACTAGTATTAGTACTTTTTAAAAATACTAATGTTTTTTAAGATAATTTTTTCTAAAAGTACAAAAAAAATCAAAAAGTACTTTTTGAAAAAGATTTTTTTTAACTTTACTGTTAAAAGGGGAATTTTCGAAAAGATTTTTTTCGAAAGCTACTTTTTCTAAAAGTCTCTTTTCCAAAAGCTTCTGAATCCGATAAAAATTTTAATATTAACTTTAGTGCTGTTTTCAGATGTTTTGTTTTCGAAATGCGTACTTTTTTAGAGTACTTTTTAAAACAAAATTTTTTCAAAATTACTTTTTTACAAAGGTGCTTTTTCGAAAGTTACTTTCTTAAATGTACTTCTCTAAAAATTAGTTTTTTTACAAACCATCATTCTGATGGTTCTTTTTCAAAAAAGTAATTTTTTTACAAACCATCATATTGATGGTTCTTTTTCAGTACTTTTTAACACATTTATCAAAGATATTATGAGATTTTCTCGAAAGTCGCTTTTTTAAATATGTACTTTTTTTCCAAAAAGTACTGAATTATATATAAAAAAGCACTTTGTTTTTAAAGGAATTTAATCTAAAAAATTTCTGCAAAGGAATTTTTTTAACGCTAATTTTTTGAAACTATTTTTTTTTTAATTTACGATTCAAAAAAGAACTTTTTTCAAAAAAAAAAAAAAATTTTAAAAGGTATTGTTTTTAATGCACTTTTTTAAAGACATTCCTTAAAAGGAACTTTTTTCAAAGGTCCTTTTTAAAAAAGTACTATTTTAACAAGTCCATTATTTTAATGGTTCTTTTAAAAAAAAAGTACTTTTTGAGTAAAGTATTATGAGATTTTCTAGTAAGCTGCTTTTCTAAATATATAATCTTATTCCAAGAGGTACTGAATTCAATAAAAAATTCAATAAAAAAATTTTAAAAGGTATTGTTTTTAATATGTATTTTTTACCTTTATTTAAAGGTACTTTTTTCGAAAAGAAATACTTCAAATGGAATTTTTTCAAAAATAACTTTTTTAAACGTACGATTAAAAAAAAAGACTTTTCTACAAGATACTGTATTCGTTTAAAAAAATTTTAAAATGTATTGTTGTATTTATAAATAAATGTACAAAGGCCCTTTTTTCAAAACAGAAATTTTTCAAAAGGAACTTTTTTTAAGGCATGTTTTAATAATCTATTTTTTAACAAGTCCATTGCTGTAATGGTTCTTTTGGAAAAAGTAAAGTATTATGAGATTTTGTCAATATCTGCTGAATACCTTTTTATTCGAATTCAGTAAAAAAAATTTTTTCAATAAGAAATGTTCTATTTGTTTTTGAATAAAAACTTTTTTTAAAAAAATAATTTTTTCAAAGGTACTTTTTTGAACAAAATTTGTATACATGTACCTTTAAAAAAAGGACCTTTTTTCGAAAATTTGATGGTACTTTTAACAAAACTACTTTTAAGTAAAGTACTTTTTAGTAAAGTACTTTTTCAAAATTTTATTTAATGTTTAAATAAAACTAGATTATAGTCTCATCAACACAGCCTGAATAAATCCCGCTTCAGTTTTACTCCTTAACTAGAAAGTATTTCCTTAAATTATTTTGCTTCGAGACAAATTCCCATTTTCGTCCTAAAAACGCTACTGTTTTAATTGTCTTTTTTTCTTGCCAGTCATTCCAAAATCCTTTTACTGATACGAATAAATTTTTTTTATTATTATCTTTTCTCAAAATGAAGGTGTTTTTTCTTCTGCTGAACAAAAACAAAACTGAACTGAATGAATTTCATTGTTAAAGTTTAAATGTGGAAGTGTTTTTGTTTCTGTTTCTGTTTGCGTATGTATTTGTTTGTATTTCTCTACAACAGACTTAACATAGTTTTATGTTATTTCTTCTACCAACAACAACAACAAAAATATTAAAAAAAAAAATAAAACATTTAAAAAAGTAGCAGTTGAGAAGCCTGATAGAGATTGTTAGTTTGTTCCTGGGGAGGGGGCTGGCAGGGCAGTAAGAACAATCCATTTGTTGCTGATGTGAAACCAAAGCCGACTGACTAAATGTTGTACAAGTATTTTGAAGTACGTGTTGTATAGTTGTTGTACTATAGACTATACTTTAGTTGAGGATCAACCATAGACATAAATTGAAAGCAACAAACAACAACACAGCAACAAAAAAAATCTGCTCCATGGACAAGCAACATTGAACACGTACCACCCAATATTTTTGTTTTATATTATTGAGCATGTTGCTTGACTCTATTGCTGGTACTGGGTTTTATTAGTAGAAGATACGTTTATTTATTTTTGTTGTTGTTGTTGTTTTTGGTTGTTTGTTGCACACGTTCAATTGTACTCGTATCATTGCACATGCACAAGGAGCCAGCCATCACAGTAGTGTTTGATGCTGATATTGCTGAATTGCTTTATTGATGCTGCTGCTGTTGCTGTAGTTCTTGATACTGGGGCTGGAACGTTAATAGTTATTTTTTATGATGTTTTTTTTTTAATGCCATTGTTTGGCTGCCATTATTATCATATGCCACAAGGAAATAACAAAAAAAAATACAATTTCAAAAACAACAAATATTCTTTTTACTTACTACTCCAAAGTAGTGAAAATGATCAATTTTAAATTATGTTCCTTGAGTTACATGATTTAATGTTGGAGATATTTTTTGTCAGTCATCCGTTGCCATCCACTTAGAATCCCAGCCTAAATGAATCATAGCACTCGTAGTTTCTAAGTCTGTTTTCAAAGCTTTTATTTAATGATTATTATAATTAATTACGGTTAATGATTATAGTCATTAATTTGCAATGACAAACCTAAATAAGAGCGCAACGCTCTGTCATCAACAGTAATGTCAAGTTATTTTGTTTAATAAAATCTAATAAATTGTAACTCAACACAGAGATAAAATCGCCATGATAGTTTGTCATTGCCATCTTCACTATTTAACTTTCTGTCAAAATCGGATTTCTAAATTAGAAAGCGTTTAATGGGTATATTCGTAAATACAGTAACTGTGCATCACTGCTATATTTGTCAAGTTAAGCGTTTGTAAAAACAACACTTGGCAGCACTTTTTTTTTAAATCATACATTTTTTATGCAAAAGACTGCCAGTGTTGTTGCAAATTTTTTTAACTAGCAGAACATTTAATCATCTGATGCAGTATGTTGCGGCTTACAAAGTGGACGAGCAGGTGCCATGGCGGTCCACAGCACAACAACTAGAGGGAGTTTCGAAAGATGTTCCCTTATTTCATTATTTTGCAATGACAGTGGAACAGTAATGTCTGCGTCGAACCGTTTTCCGACTCACGGATAAAAATCGGCTTAGTTTAGCCGACTAACATCCGTTGCAGCAAAGTTTTATAAAGATCTTAATTCTCGTACAAAGGAATAGTATGGGGAGACCCTGCACTATCAATTTCAATAGTAAAAACCTATCAGTTTTCATCGTATCAACACAAATGACTCACAATCTTTAACATTGTCTGCAAAATAACAAGTAAAAAAGTAAAATCCATTTGGTATAATTGGACGCTTAAATATATGCTGATTCTATCCCTGGCTTCTTTAGAGAAGTGTTTGGCGATTTTTGGCTGTAATCCGAAAAAGCTTTTAAACCGTTTTTTAGCCACAGAAAATGACATGTATCCATCGCAACATACCAAGAAGAGCAAGGAACAGTTAAAGCAAGGAAAATTTTCGGGTAAATGTGCACCAATGAAGTCTAAAGTGTCATGGCGAAACACTTTTCTAGATGCACGCAGTGTAATTCACATCGATCACATAGACAACTTGAAAAGGGTAACTGATCATCGACGAATTATTACTCTCAACTGTTGGCCAGATTTGACATTTATTTGAAATCGGCAACATTTGTGTTTTAACTTCTAGTCAAAACGATCATATTTGGCGAGAAAAAAGGTACTCCACCACATTGACAACGTACCATAAACTATGCTACGAACAGAATCAATATTCTGCATTACAAGAAGATAACCCTACGACTCATTCCTTTTTAAACCTAAGAAAATGGCTCTGCGGTAAAAGATTTAGATCGAATAATTATCAACTTACCTTCGGGCGATTAATCTGAAGTCAAAACGATCGCATTTGGCGAGAAAAAAGGTACTCCACCATAATGGCAATTTACCATAAACTGATTGATTGATTTACCATAAACTGGATTACAAGGAGAAGTTTAAGTTTTACAATTGGACTTTAGCCTCATTAGTATGGGAGTTAGTATGGGTTCGACTCCCATTAAGGACTCTAAAAGTTGAAAGGGCGGCCAAAAAGATGCTTGAATATAATCTGGGTACATTAAACTGATCCACTGCTTGAGTGACAGTATGTGGAAACTTCAAGTATCATCTGGCCAAGGAAAGGCGATATTTGAAAACCTTGCCTGGAAGAGGCTGAGACGGTAGCAGACTTTGTGTACAAAAAGTTGAGTGTAGGCCACTCCAGATTTTTTTTTCTGAGTAGCAGAAGCAAAATTTTGGAACTTTTTTATTTTGTTCTAGACAATAGATATTTGAGAAAATTTTGTTAAGAATTAATTATTAAATAATATTTTCTATGTCGAAGGTGTTATTCAATTTCTTTTTTTTTTGTAGGCTTTTTAAAAATAATTTTATTCCATTAAATCTCCCAGAGTTTTCAGTTTACGATTTAGAATTATACCCCCCCCCCCCCCCCCCCCCATATTGTCCAAAATGTTGAAATTTATTTAAAGACTATTTTTATTTTGAAAATCTGGCAGCCATGTCTCTCCTCACATTTATTGAAATGGCGACACATTTAAGTTAACAGTTTAACGTTTTATTTTAACAGTTATTTTTATCACCTTCTTGTCGTTATTAACATAAACGAAATATTTTTAACAAGAATTTTTTAACTGACAGCAAAAGGGCAGTAGGAATACGACAACACATTTATTTTACTGCAAACTTCGAAATAAAAAAGAGAAAATATTTTTTCGCATATTAATGGCTTAATTACAAATAAACATGGCAGATTGTTTCATGAGGGTCTTTGAAACTGCATAGTAGGCAAATATTAAGGGTATTCATAGAAGTTTGCAAGGTAATAAAATATAAAAGACTAGAAAAATCTCTATTAAGAATTTAATTAGAAACAAATATTACTCACAAACAATATAAGGCAAATATTTAAGCTAAAAACTTAACTCTTACAGCCACACCTTATTTAATAGCGCTAGGCGTAGCGTTTACGAGTGACTAGGTATAACGCTACAACGGCATAACTAACACCCCGTCTACGTAGACATAAAATGAAAAACATTAACACTAACATCATTTAACATGATTGTTGATTGTTAAAACATATGTTATGAAAGCATTTTTATAATTGACGTCCTAGCTTGACAGTTTTATTTTGAAACAACGCCATCTGTTGCTCAATTGTGCTAATACCCTCTGCTTTGCCATAAACAACATTGATGGACAACAGAACATTATGGTCAATCAGAACATGAATATAAACATGTATTTGCCATCTAAAATAACATGAACAAATTAAAGCCGTTACTCTGCCGGTGTTATGTTCATGTTTTGTTCAAATCGATGGCTCCTAAAAACGGGGTATAAATCAAAGCATCAATGTTCTACCATGAACAATAATGTGAACTTATTTTGTTTTAAAACCCCTAATAAAAAGAATTATAAGTACATACAAATACAATACGATAAAATCGCGAGATTGACCTGAGAATAACTAAATTAACATTACTTTTCCACCAAAAAAAATTTTGAGTATGTTTGCAGCCAACTTCACTACCTAGTTGAAGTTGTTAATTGCTGCGCTATTTTATTATAGTTTTTCCTCGTAACCCCACATATTTGACAATTTACCTAAAGCTATTCATCCGTTAACTGTGAATACCCTTAATATAGTTTTGAAAAAAACTTGAGTTTAACTAACCTTTTGCCTTTTCATTGTTTTTACTTACACACTTAAAGGTTAATCACGCCTTTTCAAAGATTTTTATCTAAAAATGATTTATAGACCCTGCTAAAATGTGTCATCACACCAAACGACGCTTGCTTGGTACGTGTAAACACGGTTTAAATGTAAGGGAGTTTCTTTAAACATTACTTGTCATATAATTGCTATGGAATCTTTAAGGTTTGAAGGATAAATTATAATAGATTTTCGCATTAAAACTTTAAAGGCAATAAGCCAACAAGGGGTTGTATTTAAAATTTAAAAATCAGTCAAGTGCGAGTTAGTCTCACACACGTAGGGTTCCGTACTATGTTTAGTACGACTTTAAAAATTCACCCTTTATTTTTAAAATCAATTCAAAATTATATTCGCGAAAATTGCATTGCTATTGGAACACCCTTTAAATTTTAGGAATTGTTGTTATAACGGCCATGGTAATACACTTTCTATGAAAATATCAGGCGCCTACCTCTTGCGGTTAAAAAATAAGGTAATGTGCATGAAAAACATGTCACAGATGGAACATCCTTTTGTAATTCGTAATTGTTACAGCGGCCGAAGTACAACATATACTGTAAACAATTCAAAGGTCTACCTACTACAGTTCAAAAAATAAGGCTATTTAAGTAAAATTCATGTCTCTGTCGGAACATCCTTTAATTTTGGTATTTTTAATAAGGGCCATGAAAATTCTCTTTCTATGAATATGTCAAGAGTCTACCTATTACGATTAAAAAAATTACTCACTATACGTAAAAAACATGTCATTGTCGGAACACCCTTTAATTTTTAGTATTTGTTATAGTGGCCGTAGTAATAAACCTCCTGTAAAACTTCAAGAATCTACTTATTATCGTTCAAAACTTAGGCCATATACACGCAAAGCACGTCACTCTCGGAAAACCCTTTAATATTAAGGTTTAATTTTATATACTTGTTTAGAAAGCGATCATAAAGCTAATTACTGTCTGCAAATTTTAAGTGGTTTCCTCCTATAGCTCAAGAAATATAGACATAAAGGCAAATGACACGTCACTTTCGGAACACCCTATAAGTTTTAATTTTTGTTGCTATAGCTGCCACCGCTATACACCTTCTGTGAAAATTTCAAGAGCCTACCTATTATGGTTCAAAACTTAGGTCTTATACATGCAAATCACACCACTATCGGTTTTCAGTGTTTATAGCACTAAATCGTCAGTGAAATAAACTATTAATAAAATGGCTACACTAGCCTCACAAACTAATGCGCCTACTTAACACCAGGGGCGCTGGTACACGGCTCTAGAAATAAATCTCAGGTACCATATCACAGTTGCCAAACAATTTAAATCTCCACTTTTACCCTTTGCAAGAGAAAGTATACACAGTCTAAGTCGTGTATTGACAGAATACTTAGCTTAGATTTTGAAACAGGTTCTGGTTCAAGTGACAATAAATAAATGGATAAGGTTGCATTACATAAAGTGGGTGACAAATCCGTGCTAACTTTTCTTTGCAAACTCTATTCCGTATTTTAGTTTTATTAACAACGTGTATTGGCACAGCTAGTTAAAAAAAAATTTTTTTTTTTAAATTTTCGTTTAATTTGTCATCCACTGTGTAAGCCGAATTTGGTTCCTTCACTTGGGTTAAATAAAAAAAACCCAAATGTGCATTTATATTGTCTTCTGTTCTGATTAATAATAATTTCAGAGATGTTCAGGAAATTCAATTCTTCTTTGGGGTTTATTGAATACAAAACGATGTTGTTAGCAATATCGCCCGAATAGTTTGAGAGTTGCACTACAGTAACTGTTACAGGAAACAGGTCGTAAAGATAAATCAACAAATATACAGCGGAAATATTTGAAACAATTTTCTTTTACCTTGAGCACCGAAACAATTCGGCCAGAAACCATTGTACTTTTCAATAACACAGTGCAACACGGAAAAAAATAACCATATACGGACACCACTACGTGATAAAAGACCAAAAAAAAAGACCCCTGTCTCCCAGTTTTGCCCAAAGTACTCCAGATTTTTATTTATGGGCCCTCAAAGATGTAGGGCCTCGATGTCATTTTTGCAAAAAAATTATCATTTACTCAAGCTCATATTTTGCAAACCGTTTGGAATTTTGATATACTCTCTGAGGCAAAGTTGTAGCTCTTCTCATAAAGAACAAAAATTGTGAACATATAAAATCAAAAAAACTTCATCTTCAAGGTAAAAATCGCAAAAAACTTTAAAAATCTTTATATCAAAATTTCAAACGGTTTGCAAAATATGAGCTTGAGTAAATGATAATTTTTTTGCAAAAATGACATCGAGGCCCCACATCTTTGAGGGCCCATAAAAAAAACCTGGAGGACTTTGGGCAAAACTGGGAGACAGGGGTCTTTTTTTTTGGTCTTTTATGACGTAGTGGTGTCCGTATATGGTTATTTTGCCATGACTTAAAAAATTACACAGTGTATAACACTCGGTAGAAATCCCAGCTTTATTTCTTTACAACAGTGGCTACCATATATTTCTTGGACTTAAAAACTATATATAGTTTTCCGTATGGGCCGTCTTAGAGGTCATTTTCATAGTAAAAATGTCCTCAGAAATGTATATACACATTATGTGTTTATATACATTTTTTCAGATCACATAATGTTTATATACATTTTACATTTTTACATAGAAAGTGATAAGAAAGTGAAAGAAAGGCTTTTGGCTTAAATATAATTTCTATGCAAGTATATTAATGTAAAAAAGTATTGCCCTGGATTTTTCATATTTTATTTACCTTGAAAACTGTAAGTTTAACGATTCATTGATTTTTTGAGAAATAAAGTATGGAATTTGTATTGACACAAGTTCTGAGAGGGCTGAGATATCATTACAAAATTTTAAACTAACATATATAAAAGATTTTTTTAACAAAATTTTAATATTTATTATTCTAACAGCTGAATTCCTAAAACGAAAAAAATATGTTCCAAAAAATTGGGTTGTGTTATAAAAATTCCAACCCTGACCTTGTTAACCGCGGAGCTGCCAAAAAATAGTTGCCGTATGTACCCAAGGGATGAGGCTTTGAAAGCCTTTACGTTTACGTTTTTTCAATCGCTATTTTGTACTCTGCGCAATTTTTCAATAAATCATAAATTTTGTTTAAAATTTGGCTATGTTTGGATAGAGGGCTGGAGGAATAATGGTTGCAATTTATGACCCGATTTTTATTTTTTTCGTATTGGCTTTTTAAAATAGTTTAAATAAAATACTAGTAAATTTAATTTATATAAACAAAAAAAATTATACCACCATTTTAGAGGGAAACTCCTATAAAACTTCAATTTTTATATTTTTCCAATTCAGAGGCGTGTAACCTTTTAACGAAACAAGCTATTTATATAAAACTTATAACTATTGTGTACTAAATTTTTTCACAAGTGCACACGATAGCCTAAAATTATAATACGATCATAAATTAGTCCAACATGTCAAAAATACTAATTTAAGTTAAGACTAAAATTAAAAAAAAAAAATTCCAAGCGAAGTTTCTCCTAACCTATAAGAGATAACTCGGTTTTACAAGCACATTTTTTGTATATATTTTCAAGAACTATCCAAATTCTAATAATCTTAACTTTTGAATTATAAATAAAATTTTAGTGACATTTCAAAGATAAAATGTATGCCTGAGGTACCCAACTTTAGGTGCTTTCCCACAGGTCCCCCTTCGTCTAGGCAGCCGAACGTCCGCATATGAACTCAACAATATCTCTGTTTTGTCTCTGTGAAATTCAGTTAAGATGCCTTTAGTGGTTCATGACCTACCGAATTGTTTCTAAAATAAAATCATTGCACAGTGGGTTTAAAAACCTTTAGAGAATTACACAGTGCAACACGGAAAAAAATAACCATATACGGCCACCACTACGTGATAAAAGACCAAAAAAAAAGACCCCTGTCTCCCAGTTTTGCCCAAAGTCCTCCAGGTTTTTTTTGGGCCCTCAAAGATGTGGGGCCTCGATGTCATTTTTGCAAAAAAATGATCATTTACTCAAGCTCATATTTTGCAAACCGTTTGGAATTTTGATATACTCTCTGAGGCATAGCTGTAGCTCTTGTCATAAGGAATAAAAATTGTGAACATATAAAATCAAAAAAACTTCATCTTTAGGTAGCGCTTAGGTAGCCGCAAAAGTGAAAAATTTCCCGAAATTTTTTTAGCTACTTAAGCGCTACCTAAACGGTGTTAAGAGTCATTCCTAGGAAGTTCATATGTTCTAGAAAGTTGTTTATTGAGATCTTAGGTTTATTTTTGTAGTTGATTGTTTCCTTTAATTTTGAACGGTTTGCTACCTATGGACCTGAATAGGGGAAAAAAGGTAAAAAAAAATTAAATTTTTAAAGTTTTTTGCGATTTTGACCTTGAAGATGAAGTTTTTGGATTTTATATGTTCACAATTTTTGTTCTTTATGACAAGAGCTAAAGCTTTGCCTCAGAGAATATATCAAAATTTCAAACGGTTTGCAAAATATGAGCTTGAGGAACTGATCATATTTTGCAAAAATGACATCGAGGCCCCACATTTTTGAGGGCCCATAAAAAAAAACCTGAAGGACTTTGGGCAAAACTGGGAGACAGGGGCCTTTTTTTTTGGTCTTTTATGACGTAGTGGTGTCCGTATACGGTTATTTTGCCATGACTTAAAAAATTACACAGTGTGTTACTTTGTGTTTGTTGGGAAAAACTGTGTCTGCTCTCAAAATTATTTATTTCTAATAAATCTTAAATTCAAATATATTTTGACACATTTGTTTGCATAAATAATCACATCAATATCAGCTATAATAATTGTGATTCTTGTCACCAATTTTTATTAATCTATTGGAAAGGAAAATAAATGGTATAAATTTCTTAATAATGAAAAGAAATGATTAAAATTTTTTGTATGGTGATGACCGACCACAAATAAGTTTTTATGATTTTTATACGAGTCTAATAAAATTTATGTAAATTTTTCTTAATAACTTTTGTTTAAATTTTATATTAAAGTGTGTGTAATTTTATGGGCAAATTATTATAAATATTGATGTTATTTGTTTGCTGTTGGACGGTTGGACGGTTGGCCGGTTAGTTGTTATTGTTTGTATTTAAAAAAAATTCTTTTGTATGCATTAAATGTACATGCAACAAAAATATATGTACATTATATGCAAACATGTTTCTACTTTAAATACTCACTAGTATAGATAGTTGAAAGCTATACATATAAACATTTTTGATGCTTATTTGTTGGCATATTTAGTTTACATACATAGTTTCAGAAAACTTAAAATAAATAAATTCGGCAGACAACTACAGTCAGAATGAAAAATAAAGCTGCTTCACAATTTCCAAAAAAAAAAAAAAAAAAAAAAAACTAATGCGACCCATAGATGTTGCAACTGCATTTATGTATATGCTGCTAATACCTTTAGACGTTATGTAAAAGAGTGGGAATCAAACAATTAAACCGAATAGGTATTGAATGATCCAATATGTTCTAAATTACTATGCCATTAGTTTATTTCCTTTAGCTTTTCAAAAGAAAAAAAATTTAAAAAAAAAATTTTTTTGGAAATTTTTAAAACTTTTTTGGGAATCCAATCCTTTTTTTAATTTATTCAAAAATACAATTTTTTAATATTTTTAAAATTAAAAATTTTTATAGTGTGTTTTTCATTTGGTTTTTCCAACTAGATTTCATTTTATTAGTGTCTCTTATTTTTTCACCTTTCACTGTAAATCATCACATGCATGTGTGCGTTAATATTATAATCGCATTATAATGCAGCTTTTAATACTCGTTACAGCGTGTAATATTTTATTTATTTTTTTTTTATTTTTTAAATATTTCAACAGTTTGAAAGATTTAAAATATTTTTCTTTATATCTTGTTGCCAACAAATACAGTCAACATCACTGCTTTTGTAACTTTTAGCAATGAAAACTTTTGAAATTATTTCAAATATTTAAAATACAAAAAACAAATTGCTTAAAGCTAAAAATTAAATAATTTAAACAATCTAGAAAATTTAGAAAATTGTTGTTAAGATGTTGCTTAAAAGTACTTTTTTGAAAAAGGTACTTTTTGGGACAGGATTTTGGCACAAACGTAATATATTAGGCAATTTTTTTTAAGGATTTTTTTTAATAGAATTGTTGGAAAACTGATTTTTTAAAAGAATAGTTGTTAGAAAAGTATTTTTTGTTAAGGTACTAGTTGAAAAAGTACTTTTTTGAAACAAACGGAATTCTTTTAGACATTTTTTTTTATAAATATTATTTTCATAAAGTACTTGTTGAAGAGTATTTTTTGGAAAAGAAGTGTTGGAAAACTACTTTTTGAAAAACTATTTGTTGGCAAAGTACTTTTTTTAAAGTTACTAGTTGGAAAAGTACTTTTTCAAAAGCAATTCTTTTAAAATAAAATAAACTTTAAACAAACGAAATTCTTTTAGACACATTTTTTATAGATTTTTTTTTTGGATAAAGTACTGGTTGGAAATGAATTGTTGTAAAAGTTTTAGTTGGAAAAGAAATTTTTGTAAAAAGTTCGGTTGGAAAAGTACTACTGTTAAATTTTTTTTTTAAAATAAAATTGAAATAAACGGAATTCTTTTATACAAATTTTTTTATAGAATTTTTTTATAAAATACTTTTTGGAAAAAAAATTTTTGGAAAAATACTTTTTAAAAAAGTACTTTTTGTAAAAGTACTAGTTGGAAAAGTACTTTTTGAATAGCAATTATTTTAAAATAAACTTGAAACAAACGAAATTCTTTTAGACCAATTTTTTTAAAGATTTTTTTTTTTTTTTTTTTTTTTGTTAAAGTACTTGTTGGAAAAGTACTTTTTGAAAAAGAATTGTTGGAAAACTACTTTTAGAAAAAGGAATTGTTGGCAAAGTACTAATTCTAAAAGTACTTTTTGTTAATGTATCTACTAGTTGGAAAAGTACTTTTTGTAAAAGTACTTTTTATTTATTTATTTTTTTATTTAGGTCTATGGATACAATAAATTCTTACAGACTAATATATTATTTCAATAAATTACTTAAAATATTTTTAAATTCATTGAATGAAATACTTATATCTAAATTATTTGAAAGTTTATTGCATAATATCATGGATCTATTCGAAGGTTCGTTGATAGCATACGATGTTCTGTGAATATCTATCTTGAAAAGGTAATTGTTGCTTCTAAGAGATCTAGAAGAAACATACGGTTTAATATCATGTAGTAAATCAGGACAATATATTAGACCATTGACAAGACTGTACAAAAAAGTAATTGATGAAATTTTGCGTCTTGTTCAAGAGTTTTTAATGAAACTAATTCACATTTATCCGCATAAGAAGGAATTGGAATTGAGGGTAATGAATTAGAATAATTTAAAAACGAAAGAGCATATTTTATAATTTTTTTTTTTTTGTATTTGCCCAACACGCTTCGTATTAATTTGGGAACTGGGGCTCCAAATAAACGGGGCATATTCTAATCTGGATCTTATTTAATAGCAATTATTTTAAAACTTTGTTCGATTTTGCTTTGAAAGCAATCCACAACCACCTAAGATCCTTAAGTTTTTAGTGCCGCCTTAAACTATGATGCATATCAGTTTATATCCGGTTAGTTCAGTTTAGTTATGGTTTATGTATTTACTTTACTACTAAAATAACTGCGAACTTTCACAGCTTTTTCTCCACTTTCTCTTGGAAATAAGATATTGGGATCCAGATACTTAGGTACTTCCTAAGGGGCTTTTCTGATATAAAATACTTTCATAGTGATACATTTTTACAATATTTGTTTTGAATCATTATAAATAAAAGTAATTTTTAAATTGAAATTTGTTTAGGAATATATGGGCAATTCCACATAAAATCAACATGGCACTCAAAATTACTACTTTTGATTTTATTGAAACTTTTTTCATTTATATTGCTTGACTCTGAATCCAAATATAATTTTAAAAAAAATAATCTCTTATAGTTTTCCCATAATGGTTCCACTCTAAAATTAGTATGGTGTACTCACTAAGCCACACTAAAAGACATATGGGTAATTCCATGTCAAATTAACCAAAAAAAAAATTGTTTTCAAATTTACCACTTCCGATTTTTTGGAAACTTTTGTTATTTATATTCTTGGACTTTCTGAAGCCAAATATCAATTTAAAAAAATCTATCTCTTGCAGTGTTTTAGATATACAGTTACCAAAATAGGAAAATATCACTTTTTGGCATATGGGCTGTAGGATTAAATATATTCTAATTCCAGTTCTAAAAGCCCTAGGAAGTTGGGTAGTAGCTCATGTTAAAGAGATTTCATAAATTAAAAAAAAAAATAAATTTAAAAAAAATTAAAGGACACTATGTTCAAGATTTTTATAAAACTTTTTTTTAAATTTAAGAAAATTTTTATTTAAAAAATTTGGTTTTTTCATGATTGACATCAAATTAAAGCGTATAAATTTGCCTTTAAAATGAGCCATTATTCGATATTTTCCTATTTTGATAACTGTATAGCTAAAAACTTGTAAGAGATAGATTTTTTTTCAAATATATTTGGCTTCAGAAAGTCAAAGAATATAAATAACAAAAGTTTCAATAAAATCGGAAGTAATAAATTTGAAAAAAAAAACTTTTTTTTTTTTTTTGAAAATAATTTAAGCGCTATTTTCGGATGTCAATTTCCAAATAACTGTTTTTTAAAAAGTACTATCTTATATAGTTTCTCTTTAAAAGGACTTCCTAAAAAGCCTTACCTTTGATTCAATGTGCAGTTTACGGGAATTGCTATAAAACAGACACTTTAAACAAAATGTACTTTCAAGAGAACATAGTTTTATTAAGGGCAATTCCACTTCAAATGAATAAGGCACTCAAAATGACTACTACAGATTTTATTGAAACTATTTATTTGGACTCTCTGAATCCAAATATAATTTAAAAAATTTTTATCTCATAGTTATAAAAGTAGGAAAATGTCGCTTTTCTGCATATGCGCTCGAGGATTAAATATATTCTAATTCCACTTCTATAAGCCCTAGGAAGTTGGGTAATAGCTCATTTTAAAGGGGATTACATACGCTTCTATTTGATATTAATCATGAAAAAAATAATAAAATATACTTTTATACTGGGTGGCGCAAAAGTAATCCTCCTATCAGAAAATGCTATAAATTTTGCGATTGGCCCCTAATGTCAATTCTGTTTTGACATTTGCGTAGTAATCACTTGCGAAATACACGTTAATAAACAATGTTACGCTACACTGCTCCAGAACGCGGAATATTGGTGACTATTTATTTGACCAGATGATTTTTCATCAAAAATAATCATGAGTGATGAGGCCCATTTCCATCTTAGCGGGTACGTAAATAAGCTAAATTTACGCTTCTGGGGCACTGTAAGTCCGCGTGTAACCCACGAGAGCCATTACACCCGCTCAAAGTCATTGTATGGTGTGCTGTTTTCGCTGGAGGAGTCATCGGACCTTTTTTCTTCGAAGACGTCGCGGGCCAAACGGTTACTGTGAATGGTGAGCGCTACAGAGAAATGATTAACGAGTTCTTTTTGCCGCAACTTGAATAATTGGGATTGGAAAACATGTGGTTCCAACAGGACGGTGCAACGGCACACACTGCACGTGCCACAACCGATATGCTGAAGGATGCATTTCCCGGGCGCCTAATCTCCCGTTTTGGCGATTTGCACTGGCCAGCAAGATCGCCTGATTTGACCGCTGCAGACTTCTTTTTGTGGGGCTTTTTAAAGTCGCGGGTTTATGTCAACAAGCCTCAGACTCTTACAGCTCTTAAAGACAATATCCGTCAAGAATGTGAGGACCTATCGCGGAATTTTTGGCCAAAGTGATGGAAAATGCCATAAAAAGGGCTCAAATGACAATCAACTGTGGCGGCGGCCATTTACATGACATCATATTCTCGACTTGATGTAAAAAAATTAAAAAAACAAATAAAAATAATCCACAAGAAGAATCAAAGTTTTTCATTTTTTTTTTTAAATTACAGCCAAAAAACATCGGAAGGATATTTTTGCGCCACCCTGTACTTAGTACTCTTAGTAAAGAGGCACTTTTAATAATATATAATTTCAAACAGGTACTTATAACAAAAGGGGCTTTTATTTTCTTTGCTCCCAAGGCTAAAAGTTTTGTGAGTTAAAATAGTTTTACACGGCGTGTATTTGTCATATGACCTGTCAGTTTGATAATCCATATGTAATTTCATGTGTTTGTCAAACGAACCATTTTACATACGTTTTTAATTTTTGCTTCCAAACGTACGTGAGTAATTACATGTGATATAACCTACAATATATAATGTTGCCACCACAGCTGATGCAAAGATGCAAACCTAGTGCTTTTACCACATTTTTTGTGCTTTTGGTACCACAAAAAGCATAAAATAACAAAATATCAAGTTGGCATTACAGGATGTCAGATGCTTTGTCACATCAAAATAGAAAACGTTCTAAATGAAAAATGTCATATGTATTGTACACATGGAAAATACACATGTTATGTTTCAAAAGGTTTATTACATGATGTGTTTAGAATTTACACATGGAAAAGTGAAAAGTTATATGACAAATACACGCCGTGTAAAACCACTTTTACATAGTACGAAAAAAAGGCTTTTCTAAAAATGCGTTTTATTACAAATGCTGTTTTTGAATGCTACTATTTTAAAATAAAGGTAGTTTTTAAAAACTACCTTTTTATAGGAACTTTTTTAAATGTAATTTTTCCAAAGATACTTTTCTTAAAAAATTGTTTTGTTTTAAAGTACTATTTTTAATTTGTCCTTTTTCGGAGGGAACCTTTTCCAAAACCCTTGTCCTAAAGGTAAAACTTTTTAATTTTTTTCAATGGTACCTTTTGGAATAGCAATATTTCAAAGAACAACTTTTTAATGGTGATTTAAAAAACTAAATTGTTCTTTTATTAAATTAATAAATATTTTAAATTAGAGCTTTATACAGTGGGTAAATGTTTCAGTGGTATTTTTTCAAAATATTAAAACTCAAAATATACCAAATGATCTGCTACCTTTTAACAATTATGTTCTACTCTAGAAAATATATTTTGTTTTGTTTTCGTTTCGTTTTCCCACTCCCTACAAATGATTCTTTTTTGTGGTTACAAATAAATAAATTTATTGCAAAACAAAAATTCTTAAAAGGAATTCAAAACTATTTTTTGGTTTCCTTTCGAGTACAAGCATTTTTTAAACATTTTTTTTTTAACCAAAAAACATTAGAAAAGTATTTGATTTCATACTTTTTGTTGTAGTTTTATCGCATCTTCAATCGTTGGTAGCCAGCCAGCCACCTTCACTTATCTCTCTATCTCTCAAACCACGAATTTAATGTCACCATTGTTTTGCCTGGCACACACCACTGCTCAACAACAAAAAAAAAAAAAATAAAACACATTTGCAACAAAATTAAAAAAAAAAAAAAAAAAAAAATGCGCGTAACACCAGCAGCCACAAATTAAAAACTGAATGAGTGTGTGACTGACTGTTTGGTTTTACAATTTCACTTCATGTTTAAGATTTTTTACAAGAACAATCTTTTTTATGTTGTTGGTGCCGCTTTGAACTGGTGTTGGATTACCAAAATACAACAACATGAAAAATGGTATGACAAATAAAAATCTGAAACGACAATGTCAGTGTGGCAGTATCATCAGCGTCGGCAACAGCAACAGCAACTTTAGCAGCCGCAGTAGTAGTTAAAACCGATTTAATGTCACAGATAAGAAAGTTGACTTTTGCACACAACTGCAACATTTTCAGATTTCGGTTTTTCTTTCTTTTTTTTTTTGTTTAACAATTTTTCCCACTTCTTGCTTAACTGTTTCTGTTGGAGGGGGGTTTTAAATCACAAAACGATAAAAAAAAATATCCCATCATTTAAATCCACCAAAAAGTACCAGTCTGTCTGTTCGTGTATTTAAAGGGGTGTTTTTTATCTTTAGCTGGTGTGAGCGTGAGAGTATGTGTGTTTGTGTGTAGTGCATGGAATTTGAACGATTTTAGGAATTTAGTTTATTTTGTCTACTTAGATGTTTGTGTGTGTGTGTGTTTCCGTGTGTGTCTAAGATAATATTTTTTTACTAACACTAACATTACAAAGGACAATCGCTATATCTCCAGCGCTAGCAACAATAACACTGAAATAAAAAAAATCGAAAACGAGGCCATTAGAACAGAGATTTATTTACGCGCTTTATGCAACATCTGATAATGCGGCTTAAAAAATAACCAAATTTACACAACTAAAAAAACGTGAATGGAAATTCTTAAAATCTTGTAGTAATACAATTTTTATGAGGCTCTTGAATATGGGAACTTTTATTTCTTTTCCTCTTTTTTCTTCCATTTTAGAGTTGTTTTTTTTTTTACTCCGGTGAGCCTTACAATTTGATTTCCCATTAGATAAATGCAAACATTTAGATGGACATAATAACTTTAAATATCGCTTTTTCTATTTAAGAATCAAAAAGAAAAGCTGGATAAGGCAGTCATTTTATCAATGGCACAGAAAACCGGAATTATCTAAAAGAAAACTCATTCTTTGACAAAAAGTCTTATTTTGAGAAAGAATTTTAAAAATGTAGAATGGGGAAAAATTAAACTTAACCATTGAAATGTTTCTAAAATAATAATATTTAATTGAAAGCAGCTTTTAATGTAGAAATAACTACACTTTTTAAGGACTTAAGTCAAGCCTTAAGTAAAGACTTAAGTTAACGTCATTCTACTTATAAAATCACACGCTTTCCACTTGGGTTTTATTTCAATACTAGAGAAAAGTTATTTTTATAAAAATTAACTTTACATAAAAAGTACCTTTGATAAGAGATACTTATAATAAAAGGTTATTTTAATTAAAAGTTCTTTTAATACAAGTGTTACTTTTACTAAAACGTACTATTAATAAAAAGTACTATTAATAAAAAGTACTTTTAATAAAAAGTACTTTTAACAAAAAGTACTTTTAAAAAAGCTTCTTCACTAAAAAGCAGTTTTAAAAAAAGAACTTTTTAAAAAAGGTTATTTTGGTTAAAGTTGCTTTTATTACTAATTTTAATAAAAAGTGCTTTTAACAAAGGGTAATTTTAATAAAAGGTTAATTCAATAAAAAGGTCTTTAAAAAAATTACTTTTAATGAAAGGTAATTTTAATACATTAATCAAAGATATTTTTAATATTAAGTGCTCTAAAAAATGTACTTTTAATAAAATTTTATTTTCATAAAAAGCACTTTAAAAAAAAGGTTCTCCTAATAAAAGGAACATTTAATAAAAAGTTCTTTTAATAAGTAATTTTTAATAAAACGTACTTTTAATAAAAAAGTACTTTTAATAAAAAGTACTTTTAATAAAAAAGTACTTTTAATAAAAAATTACTTTTAATAAAAAAGTACTTTTAATAGAAAATTACTTTTAATAAAAACTACTTAAAATAAAAAGCACTTTCATTAAAAAAGTACTTTTAATAAAAAGTAATTTCAACAAAAAAAAAACTTTAACAAAAAGAACTTTTAAGAAAATGTACTATAAAAAAGGTTCTTTTGGTTAAAGGTACTTTTAAAAAAATATAATTTTAATAAAAGGTTAATTCAATAAAAAGTTCATTAAAAAATTTTTTTAATGAAAGGTAATTTTAAAACAATAATAAAAGATACCTTCAATAAAATGCACATTTAATAAAAGGTACTCTTAAAAATTTACTATTAATAAAGTTTTATTTTAATAAAAGGTACTTTTAGCTGCGGAGGCATAAATACCGTACTGTTTGCTGTCTCGGTCAATGTGTCCTCTATGGCGACCTCTATGATTCTCTTTTCTGTGTCAGTCCTACAGCGAATCTCCTTACTTCCCCCATATCTCTCTTCTTAACTTCTCTCTCACTCTTTTTCCCTTTCTTTTTCCACCCCTCTTTTATGTTATTCTCTCTGCAGTTAACACAAAGAGACCAATACGTGGACCCAAGTGAGCTGCATATTACAGCTGTCTGCTTAACCTAACCTAACCTAAGGTACTTTTAATAAAAGGTTCTCTTAATAAAATATAGATTTAATAAAAGGTGCTTTTAATAAAAATCACTTTTAATAAAAAAATTAATTTTGAAAATTTTAATTATTATTAGTCGAACTGTTTTATGTATTACATACAATGAAATTTATAATCAAACTTAAGTTCGTTTTTATTCTCTCTAAGAAAGAATTAATTAAATTACAAAAAAAAATTAATTTTTAATAAAAATGTACTTTTAATAAAAAGTATTTTTCATAACAAGTACTTTTTTATTACTTTTAAAAAAAGTTTGGCCTATGCATTTACTTTATATAAAGGTACCCATCCCTGGGTAAACTCATAAAATTTTTAGAATATTCTAAAATAATTGTAGAGTTCTGTAAATAGTGCTGCCTAGTTTGCAGTACCTCTAAATCGGTAAAATTACGTGCTTTCACTAATGTTTCTCTATTTTCTCTTGCAACTGAGATAATTTTAAGGGAAAAAAGTTAAATAAAAGCTACATCAAATACGTATTCAAATGTGATTTAACGGACTGAACAAAGTTAGTAGTACTTTTTATAAATAGTACTTTTTGCATAAAGCACTTTTTTTAATGGCCTTTGTGTTATGTATAGTAATACTTTTGTCTTAACAAATATTACTTCTTAGAAAATTATATGTTATTTTTAATAGAAATTTTTTTTTAAATTTATATTTTTTATTGTTATTTTTATAATTGGTGCTTTTGTAAGTATTACAGTTTTGCAAATAGTACTTTTTGTAGATGTAAATGAAATTTTTTGTAAACAAAATCATTTTTTAAGACAATCGAACCTTTAAAGCATATGACTTGTCTGCGGCAAACAGAATTCGGGAATCAAACCCACAACCCCAGATGCTAGACTAACACACACGTGTTAGTTAAGTCAGCATTTGCAAACGGTGCATTTAGAAAATGTTGTTCTTTATATCAACAGTACTTTTTCAGTTTACTTTTTGTTAATGAAACACTAAGAAAATAACACTTGTGTAGGTGATACCTTTTGGAACCGTTATATTTTGTGAATAGTACGTTTGTAAATTTTTTTTGATGCCACTAATAACGGTAAATTTTTATAAAGATTCTGCTTTAAATTTCTTTTGGAAATGTCCTTGGCTTAAATTTTTTTGAAATATTAGATAAAACTATTCTTTTTTTTCCAGTGACACATAATGATTTCTAATTCCTCTTTATCCTGCAACATCCAACTGATATGATGAACTGTGCTGTTAACCCATTGCTCCTAAAAGGTTTTTGTTGGGAATCAAACCTGCAACTCCCAGACTGATAGAGTAGCAATATTGATAAAAACAAGATTTTGCCAACCCGCACATAAAATTAAAATGCTCTGTGTATGTTGGACTAATGACGTCAGGTCTTTCTATAATAATTTGAATTTAATTGCATTTACATTTATTCAAGCATTTAACAAACATTTAACAAAAATGTACAAACCAAAAAAAAAAACGAATTTTTATTGCTCTCGACTTTATAATAAAAGTGAAACCAAAAACACCGCTTGGAAAAAAGAGAAGAAAAACTTTTAATAAGTGACACGCAATTAAGGCAAAATCATAAAATTACTTAATTGATAGTTTAATAACTTGTTGAATGCCGCTCAGAATAAAGAAATAGCAACAACAACAACAACAGTATCTAAACAATTCATTAAACAAGCAAATGAACCAACAACAACAGAGTTAACGACAACACACAACACTATGAAATGACTCGAGCCAAGCAGACCTTTAACAGGACTGGCTTATAAATTCTGAAATAATCAAACACACACACACATCCATATTTTTTGCAATTGTTTCTGCACCAAAGAAGAATACCGCCTGATTTCATATTTTACTTGAAAATATTAATAACAAATTCGTTTTATACTAAATACTCGTTCGTATTGATGGAGAAGAAAAAATAGCGATTACAAAGTTTTTACCAGACGCCATCTCAGAGTGACCTCATGTTAATGACACACGATGACAATAAGAAAATCGTTTTAGAAACACACATTCTAATCTCTCTTCTAAATCGAGCGTAAGGCAAGGATTCACAGAAAAAAAATATGTTTGCCAATTAAAGGTTTAATTGGTGTCAGATTAAAACTTAATGAAATAATTAATTGATTCAATTAATTGTTTAATTAGGATTTTTTGTTGTGTTTTAAAGAAATATATATTTGAATCAATTAAAAAATTAATTGAACTTTAATTTTAAACTGATTAAAACCTTTAATTGGCAAAACAATTTTCTTTTCTGTGTAAAGGCTAAAAATTCTAAAACATTCACCAGGTTTGGTCAATTCTATGTCATCAAATATTTTATACGAAAAAAAAACGCAATAATTGTTCACTTTAAATTAAAGAAGAAGATTTCCTACAGCCGTAAAAATAACAGCTAAATAAAAATAAAAGCTAAGTATTTTCGATTTATTCTCTAGAAGCGAACATCAAGACAAATCTCTGGCTTACGTATAATTCTACGGACTTGAGATTAAAGGATTTTTGTTCTCCGGATCATAGTTTCATTACACGATGCATTAAATGATGATTCACGATTTATATAATTGTTGTCAAAAAGACGAAATTAGTTAAAATCATATTCATATGTTGCTCTTGTAAAATATTACTTTCGGCGGCTAATGCTTTCGCCAATGTTCAACCGCCGCACATAGTAGGGGTATTTTGCCAATCTAGCCGGACATTACTTTCTTTTTTGTCTATATTGGTTCTAAATATTTACTAAGTGTCCCTGATTAATGAAACTTTGCAGAAAAATCTCCTATGATCATAGGCTGTCAAAGATATAAAATAAGAAAAATCGGACTAAGGAGCAAAAAGTTCCCCTTAGAAGAACTATTCGAACCTCTCAAAAATTCAATTTTTTTTAATTTTCCATACTTTTGTTTAGCAAATGTTCTAAAACCTAAACTAGGAACCTGAAGATTTTAAAATGCGATTTTTCGCCCCTCCCCCTTTTGTGGGCGGTGACATAAAATATTATTTGCAAAAATAATGTAATTATTAAAAAAATTACATACATACGCCTTAATACCATAAAAATAAAATTTTTAAGTTTTTATGGGCAGGGCACCCCACGAAACGTCCAAGTGAATTTTTTAACAAATTTTTTTTTTTTGTGCTACTTTCCATAAATGTTAATTTTTAAGCTTTATGTCGAAGAAAAGAAAATTAATAAAATTTTTTTTTTTTAATTTATTACTTTATGGTATTTAATTTATCTGAAAATAATTAATTTATTCATAACTTGCTGTGCCGGCCACTTCGTACGTCAGCGTACGTATTTTGCTTTGAAAGTAATGCTCTCTAAGACTCTCAATTTTATAGTGCTTCAGATATGGTTTATGTAATTACTTTATATAAAGGTACCCATCCCTGGGTAAAATTACTAAGAAATATAGGCTTTATATAAAATTCTAAAATTTTAAAAAAATCCAAAATTATTGTAGAGTATTGTAAATATTGTTTTCAAATAACCGTTGAAAAAAATAAAAGTTGCTGTCAAGTTTGCAGTACCATTTAAACGTTAAAATTGTATACTTTTACTACTTGTTCTCCTTCTTTCTTGGTAAGGAGATATTTTTACGGGGGAAAAAATATCCTATATTTGAAACACGATACTAAGGCACCTCTCCATAAAATGTTATTATAATTTATTCAGTAGTTTTTACGTGATGCGAACACAAACAGACAGACAGGCAGAAAATCACAGTTTTATTATATGTATAGATAAATAATTTACATGAGTAACAATAAATTTTATTTGAAATAATAACAATTACTTTATTTAAAACAACTTAAAAACCAAATACATTTTATGACCGACAAAAAGGTTTCCTACTCGTATCTGCCTCTGCAAGAAGAGCAAAAACAGAAAAAAGGTGAAATTTAAAAAAAATCGCAACAAAAAATGCCGCAAAAATGCGTAACATTTATTTCTTCAATATAAAAGTAGAGGTTGTAAAATTTTTAGTGATATATAACATTTTTAGGATCGCGATGGAACTCAATCTCAAAAACCTGAAAAGGTTTTTTTTGACAAAAAATGAACAAAAAAATCCATTTGTTTATTTCGACAGAAATTTTTTATTATAAAAATTTAAAATAAATTTAAATAATTTTTTTCTAAAAATTAATATAAGTAGCTGCTAATATAGCCTTTCACAGAAAAAAATTTCATTACAAAATCTTTATTAGTTTAGCCACAAAAAAATATAATGCAAACCTCTGAAAATCGTATAAAGTCAATAAAAACGTATGCGATTTACTCATCTTTCCTGATTTAAACAGTGTCCCATAACGACAAATCTCAAGCAAAAGCTTTGAATATTCACTATACGATGCAGAATTTTGTCTGTCTGTCGAGCTGCGTACTTAAATTTTTACATTTCTTAAAATTTATTTTTGGCTTAGATTGGCAAAATGCCCCTCTGTGCGCCGTTGAGTGTTTTCACACGTCATAGGTTTTTTGGCAACACTGAAACCCTGTTGATGTCAAATGGTTTGTAAAATCCAAATAGAACACGTTCTAAATGAAACTTTGTCAGTTACAGTCTCTCACGACATGAACTTGAATTTTGCAAAGGGAAATTTGACAAGTCAGATGTAAAAGACATGTCGTGTATATGTGGCATAAAGAAAAATTTTCTCAATTATTTGAATTGGCAATTTGGATTTTTGTGCACCTTAAAAATCCCTATATAGAAAAACTTTCACTTTAGTACTTTCAAAATTTCAATTTTCCATGCCTGAAAACCCCCATCAGAGCCAAAAAGTTGTTTTCTCTCCCGTAAATATTATTTTTATTATTATTTAATAAAAAAATGTTTGTCAATAAAAAAAGCATAATAAAAATGATAACCTGAGTGAGCACCTGAAAAGTCGATTATGCATTATCGGCGGCGGCACTCTAACTATGAGTACCGCCGCCACTGTGGTTAAAAAGTTGTTAGGGCGCCTGTTTAAGAAACACAAGAGGCATTTAAGAGGGGGCTTAAGAAAAAACATCAAATAAAAACATAATGTTTAACAAAAGAGTACCACACATGCCGGCGGCTGTAGTTTCTTTTATAAGGAAAACAAAAAAAATATATACATATGTATTCACCTTTTTGACACACGCACACAAACACATGTGTATACACATTACACGCCTCATTATATTTGTTAATAAATACAAAAGAGGCACCCAAAAAAAGTAAAAAAAATTAACAACTCCACAGTGTTCGAAAAAAAAGCGCATCGTATCGTGTTTAATTTAAGCGTGTATTATTGATGATGATTGTGATGATGATGATGATGGTAATGAGCAGCGTTTTGCTAAACAATAATTAATGATCATTATTATGTAACGCGGCCGACAACCCCATCATTTATTGATAATTTTTCGATAAATGTTCCAAGCTGTCCTAACAACAAATTGTGTATTTTATTTTTTTTTTATTTTAATTCTCGTTGCTTTCGAATGCCGTTTATCGGTTTCGCCTAATACAAAGTGTTTGCCGTAACAAGTTTAATGATAAATAGTTGTGACGAACTCCTATAGTTTTTAGGAGTTTATAGGTGATTATGAACTTGAAAAGGAAACACATTTTAGTTTTTTAGCATTTGAAGTTATTGATTATTTATTTTGGGTACTTTATGTTTAATTTAGTATTTTTTTATAAAAAACCAACTGTTCGCCTAAAATCCGGAAGCGAGCAGATGTTAATAACTACTGAAGTTACAAATTTGTCAGCTCATTAAGATAGAAGAGTATTTTATGTTACGAATATTATGCTATTCCATTTAATAAATCTTATACTAATACCTCTTATAAATCTTATACTACTACTACTTTCACCACTACTACTTCTACTATTACTACTACTACTACTTCTTATAAATCTTATACTACTACTTTCACCACTACTACTTCTACTATTACTACTACTACTACTTCTTATAAATCTTATACTACTACTTTTACTACTACTACTTTCACTACTACTACTTCTACTACTACTACTATTACATCTACTACTACTTCTACTATTACTACTACTACTACTTCTACTATTACTACTACTACTACTACTTATAAATCTTATACTACTACTTTTACTACTACTACTTTCACTACTACTACTTCTACTACTACTACTATTACATCTACGACTACTTCTACTACTACTACTACTTACTTCTACTACTACTACTATTACATCTACTACTACTTCTACTACTACTACTACTACTACTTACTTCTACTACTTTTTTTTTTAACGTCTCGTTTATTACATCTACTACTACTTCTACTACTACTACTACTTACTTCTACTACTACCACTACTGCTACCGCTACTTATCCATAAATAGCTGGGATGTCAATTACATTTTGTAATTAATTACACATCCAATTACCCAATTACATATAATTGTAATGGGAATTATTCAAGCACAATTACATTAAACTATTTGTAATAATAATTAGCCATTAATTAAAAAAAAAAACAAAAAAAAAGTAATTTTTAATTAAAAGTATCCAATTGTAATTACTGGAATTTTATAATTAAAACATTCTAATACAATTATATGTAACGAACAAATTTGAGATAAAATCGTAATAGTACGCAAATAAACCGATTTAATGACACTGAAAACCTGGCAGCCTTTAATTTCTGTAAGCGAGAATTTTTAGACACTCCAACATAATTTTATATAAAGCCTGTTGCAACATCTTTAACAAAAAACCAGGGATAGGTATAACCAGAATACAGAAAAGCTCACTCACAGCTCAATCATGAATGAGTATGTACATTTTGGTTTTATCTGCTTCTTTTCATACATGTGTGAGAGACTAGAAAATATTTTGTGTTTGTTTATTTATGAGTGAGATGATTTATTTTTTCCATGCTATTCATGTCAAATTATTTTGTTTCTCACTCAAGTGCTCATAAATGAGAATTTACAATTTTGTTAATTTTTTTAAAAATGAAAAGATCTTAGAAAAATTTTCACATTAAGAATTCGCATAAATGTACTTATACATATGCACACATTTTATAATGTGCAACTGCCGGTGTGTGCAGCAACAAAATTTTTTAGAAATCTCATTTATGAGAAATTTCATAAATGAGCACTCATAAATGAAAATATATATATATATATAATTGAAGGAAAAAATATATATACTATATTATACTATTCCAAATAGAATTCACAAACATTTATGTAAAAGAACATTAATGAGTATGAGCTAATTCATTACTTATCACATATGAATAATACGGATATTCTTTTTTCACCGTTCATGTACTCGTATGTATGATAAGAAAGCAAACAGTTATACTCATTCATGTGTGATGGTAGGCAGAATATTTTTAGTTTATCATTTATGACCATGAAAAACATTATAAAATTTTAAAAATCTCATTTATGAGAAATATTATAAATATTGAAATTTCAATTTATTATATGTAATAGATAAGCATTACTAATAATTTGTAATTGAATATTTTCAGTTATAATTAAATTAAATGTGGAAATGAAAATGTTCATTTACAAATACAAGAAATTTAATTGAGATTTTTCTATAACTTTTACATCTATTTGTAATTGACTTTAGGCCTTGTTTTCAATTTCAATTACAAATTCAATGTATAATTGGATCTTAATTTATTTGAATTATACAATTACACATTATAAGTAATTGTAATTGGTAAAACACATTAAATGAATTGAAATGTAATCTAAACCTGTAACGTCTGATTTATAGTAGCACGTTTTTAAATATACCAGTTACAAAATTTAATTATAATTAAAATTTTTGTTAGGCAGTTAATAAATTCTAAAATTTAGAAAATTGATATTTTGTCCTGGAAATTTTTAAAATGGAAATGGTACTTTTGGTAAATAGTGCTTTTTTTTTAATGGTATTTTTGTAAATAGTGCCTTTTATAAATGTTACTTTTGGGAAATGGTACTTTTTATAAATGGTACTTTTTGCTAATGGTACTCTTTATAAATGTTACATTTTGTAATTACCACTTTTTGTAATTTTACTTCTTACATATGTTAACTTTTTTGCAAATAATACATAATACATTTTGTAAATTATAATTTTTGTAAATGGTACATTTAGTAATGGTACTTTTTTAGATTACAGATACTTTTTCTAAATAAGCAGTTTTGGAAATGTCACTCTTTTGCAAATGACATTATTATTAGCATATTATTTATTATACTTGTTATGTGTTGTAAACATATTGTCGTCAAGAGTACTTTTTGTAGATTTTGCATTTAAAAACTGACGCTTTATGTAAGATTGTGGAACAAGATTAACGTGAGTACCTGCTATACTCGGCCTAACCTCACGGTGGTCTTACCACCGAGTGAAACTTAGGCGTAGACTAGCGCCCCCATTGTGTAGTATAACAACACCTTACGATTGCCACCAATCGCTTTTTGTGTGTGATACAGTCACAACGAGTAGCAATTTATATAATATGGCAAGCCTTTCCAAGGCAAGCCTAGATCCACATTATAACCTCTTGCTTAGGGGTTTGGAGACTATCCAAACTCCGTCTGTTGAGAGTGCAACAGCATACTTGATCGACCTTGCACCTTACCTACTTAATCGATCTTAAACCACAACCACCACGTGTACCCCCGAAGGGGACCTCACCAATAACCGGTCACAGAGAGGATAGGCTCTCTGTGGGGCCACCGATTCCCGTGGTACCAGTCCTTTGGGCACTGGTCGGGCCTCGAAGAGGACCCGTATGTTTTAACACACAGACCTTTTCTTCCAGATTTAGGCTCTAGGAACCCTAGCGTCTGGTGCCCCTATTTTCCCCGAGTGAACCGCGTCAAAGCATTTGCCATATTCCTGCAGTGACAATTGGAACCCCCGGGGGAACTTTATGTAAGATATCATTTTCCCCAAAAATTGAAAGCCGTTTTTTGAGGTCTTTGAGAACATTAAAAGTAGTGTATTTGTAAATTCGTTTTTAACCGCTAGATATTATTTTTCAGCCACATAGCTGGGCAGTGATCAGATTTTTTTCTTAAAAGTTTACCTCTAGAAATAAATTTAATTTTTATTCGTTCCTTTTTTCTACTTTTTTGAATTTAACGCGAGAACTACTGCTGTGCCTTGACGCGATTTATAATTGTGAATGTTTTGTTGTTGTTATAGTATTAATTTTTTGTTGTTATTTTTATTTTCTTCACATCAAATGTGTTCTCAACAACATCATTTCACTTATCCTCCCGTATAAATATCTTATTGATGATGAATATTTCATTTGTTCATTGTCGAGCGATACGTAACGAATGCGTTTTAGTTGCGGTCATCTGGGGTCTATTTTGTTTTCTTTCTTTATTTATTTTTTTTTTTTGTTCACTGCTTCGCTTAAAACCTTTAAAGCAGAAGTTTATGAACAAGTCCATTTGTTTTTTTGGATGTAAGTGTGATGAGCATCATCATGTGAAGTGTTGTATTTCTTTAAGAATAATTCTCTTGACATGTGTAAACAGTTCATCAAGTAGACGATTTTGTTAGAATTATTTTATAAAATAAAAGAAGAATAAACCTGCCTGCTGTTATTGCAAGAAAAGGAGTAAATTTTTGAGTTTATTCTCTATTAATTTTCTTTATTATTGGGATTATCAACATAACAATCGAATAACAAATTTATTTTAGTATTAGATTTTTTTTATTCAAAATTTAAGGATGTACAAATTTTGTCCAAAAAGATTTTTCCAGTGCCTTAAACAAAATGTATTTACGTAAAAAATCACTAAGGTAAAGTTTTAAAATTTTTAGAGCCAAAATAAAATATTCAACTTATAAATTTTTAAAATATAAAAATTTAAGACTTTTATTTGTTTTAAATTAAAGTTCAATTAATTTTTTAATTGATTCAAATATTTTATTTGTTTAAAATATAATAAAAAAAAAGTCAACCCTCTTATGTCTCTTTAAAAATTTGTTCTAATTTTTTTTTAATTTTTTCTTAAGTTTTTGTAAAAATATTTTTTAACATTTTTGTACATTTGTTTTTATTTTTTTTTAATTTTGTAAAAAATTTATAATTATGTTTTTTAAGCTTAAGTAAGGTCTTTTTGTAAAAATTATTTGAAAATGTTTTTTTTAATTTTTTAGAAATTTTTTGTACATTTTTTGCTTTTTGTTACTTTAGAATTGTCAGACTAAAGCAAAAAAATCCTTAAAAAATATATATAAAAGTACCAAAGTTTAAAAATAATTATTTTGCCAAAAGTATTTAAATAAAAAAATAAGGCTTCTTAAAAAATCACCAAGAACTATTCTGGAAAAGTTTTTGAAATAGTTTTAACAAAAAGTACCAATTTGTACAAAAGTACTAAAGCTTAAGAAAGGTGATTTGTTTGCAAAAAATTTTCAAAATAAATAACAAATATTCTTTATAAATTTATTAGAAGCCTTAAAAGTGTTTTTGAATAGGTTTAACAAAAAGTACCAATTTATATAAAAGTACCACACTTTAAAAAATATATTTTGGAAAATTCTTTAAATAAAAAAACAAAGTATTCTTGATGAATTTGTCAGAAGCCTTAAAAGTTTTAACCGAAAATTACCAATTTATAAAAAAGTACTTAAGTTAAAGAAACATATTTTTTTCTTTACAAACACTTCCAAAACAAAAAAAATATATATAAAGAAGCCTGAAATAGCTGTGTTCATAAGCTCATGAGCAAGTGATAATACTCGAACACAAACTAGCTTATTGAACTCAATTTATATAAAAGTACCAAAGTTGAAAAGAATTATTTTGCCTAAAATTTTTAAATAAAAACTAAAGTATTCTTCAAAAATGTATAAGAAACCTTAAAAGTTTCTGAAATAAGTTTAACGAAAAGTACCATTTTATATAAAAGTACGAAAGATTAAAAAAAAATATTTTGTTAAAAGTTTTTAAATATAAAAAAAAAGTATTCTTGATGAATTTATAAGAAGTTAAGGCTTTTTATAAATTCATCAAGGTTTATGAAATAAGTGGAACAAAAAGTACCAATTTATATAAAAGTACTAAAGTTAAAAAATAATAAAAAAAATTAAAAAAAAAAAAATAAAAAAATTTAAAAAAAAAAATAAAAAAATTTCTTTTTACAAAAACTTTGAAAATGATAAAAAATGCATGAAGAAGCCTGAAATTTTAAATAAAGAAAAAATAACCAATTAAGAAATTGATTTGGTACTTTTTTGGTACAAAATTTTTATTTGAAAATTTATTTCAATTTTACTTACTAAAGTGACTTTTGAAGATCTTTATTAAAGAGGAAAATTTATAATTCAAATACTTTACTTTCACTTGCTGATTCTATTTAGTGTTTTTTGTTGTTGTTGTTGTAATTTTTGAAACCCTGAGGATTTGTTGCACCTAAATAACGAACTTTACAATAATTTTTCCCAAAAACTTAAATCCAGTGGCTCAAATTAAATCTTTTTAGTCTGTGGCAAAACTCTTATTATTAAATCTCATGTGGTTTTGGAACAAGAATTAAATCCATTAAAAACTATAACAGACTCATTGCAACAACAACTGAACTGAAGAGAACTAAAACAACTACAAAAACCCATTCAGATTTAAATCAGAACAATGATCACTTTTCTATTGCTTTTCTTTCTTAACATTTTTCTTTTCATTTCATTTCTTTTATTTCATTTTATTTTTACACAAATGTATGGAAATTATAAAAGATAAATGCAGCAGGCAGGCAGACAGACAGACAGTCCGTCATGAGTGAGTCAAACAGCAAGTAAATGTAACTGGCAGTAGCACTACAATCAGCAGGCTTCTTTAACTTGTTACTTCAGCAATAGCAGTCCAGTAAAAAGGAAACAAAATAAAATAAAACATTTCTGTTTGTAAAAGAAAGAAAAATACCATTTAACATATTTTCTTTTTTTGTTGCTTTATTCACAACATTTAACAACAATGAAATAAAAATTCTTTAACAAAAAAAAAAATATTAAAAGAGAGAAAAAGCACAGCTTAAGGCTGTATTTTTGTTCTATTTGAGATTTTAAACACGAGCTGCTGTTACCTTCATAAATAAATCCTTAGAGAAAAATCTTGACTAGCAAAGGGCCAAGAAGAAGGGAAGGGAAAGCAGCAACAGTTGCTGTTAACACCACTTTTTAAGCCTCCTCTTCTGGTCAGTCTTAATCCAACCAGGAAGCCATAAAAGAGTAAAATTCTATAAACAAAAACCTTCTTAAGCCTACCTAACCATTAACCAGTCAATCAGTTATTTCGATTTTTATGTATTTGCAGTAACATACTTTAGAGAAAAAAAAACAAAAACGAAAAGATTTAAAAACTTTTTATAATTTATGATTTTTCTTTAACTTTGAAAAATATTTTACAGTTTTATGTTTCTCTGATTTTTTTCTTTTTTTGTTCTTCAAATCGTTAAACATTTCAACATTACAACGCCTTCTGTTTGTCTTATTGAAGTCATAAACCTTGTTTGAAAAGGGATTTTGTTTTTTTTAATATTGTAAAAAAAGCTTATTTTTAAATATCCATTTTTATGTAAAATAGTGAAATAAACTTTTTAAATTTGTTGTTGTTGTTTTGTTTAACATCCTTAAAGATCGATAAAGAAATTAAATTTTTAATGAAGCGCTTTTGAGTGCTGGATTAATAATATTTTTAAGACAACCTTTGACCCAAGTTGAGTTTACAAAGGACAATGGCAAATATTTAACAAGCAATACAGTATGCGTCTCTGACCAGACTTGGGGGATGGCAATTACAGTTTGTTATTACTCAATTTCACATGCAGTAACTCAATTATATTTAATTGCAATTACTCAATTATATTTAATTATATTTGTAATTTTAATTGAGATTTGTTAAATTACACATTTCATGTAATTTGTAATTGAAAATTTCCAATTACAAGTTACAAGTAATTGTAATTGAAAAAAATCAATTATAATTACATGCAATGGAAAATTTTAATTGTTCAATTGAGAGTAATGATTATTGCCCAATTAAAATTACTTGTAATTTGTAATTGAAAAATTCCAGTTACAAGTTACAAGTAATTGTAATTAAAAAAAAATCAATTATAATTACATGTAATTGAAAATTTGAATTGTTCAATTGAGAGTAATGATGAATGCCCAATTAAAATTACTTGTAATTTATAATTGAAAAAATCCAATTACAAATTACAAGTAATTGTAATTGAAAAAAAAACAATTAAGATTACATGCAATGGAAAATCTTAATTGTTGAATTGACAGTAATGATTATTGCCCAATTAAAATTACTTCTAATTTATAATTAAAAATTTCCAATTACAAATTACAAGTAATTGTAACTAAAAAAAATCAATTATAATTAAATGTAATGGAAAATTTTAATTGTTCAATTGAGAGTAATGATTAATGCCCAATTAAAATTACTTGTAATTTGTAGTTGAAAAAATCTAATTACAAATTACAAGTAATTGTAATTGAAAAAAAATCAATTATGATTACATGCAATGGAAAATCTTAATTGTTCAATTGAGAGTAATGATTATTGGTCAATTAAAATTACTTGTAATTTCTAATTGAAAAATTCCTAATTACAAGTAATTGTAAATATAAAAAATCAATTATAATTACATGCAATGAAAAATTTTAATTTTTCAATTGAGAGTAATGATCATTGGCCAGTTAAAATTACTTGTTATTTGTAATTGAAAAATTACAATTTCAAATTTGTAACTGAAAATTGCAATTACAAATTACAAGTAATTGTAATTGAAAAATTATCAATTATCAATTATAATTACATGTAATGGAAAATTTTTATTGTTCAATTAAGATTAATGATTATTTTCCAATTAAAATTACTTGTAATTTGTAATTGAACATTTCAAATTGTATGTAATGTGTAATTGAAAATAATCAATTAGAAATTACAAGTAATTGTAATTGACTTTTGTCACTGATTTAAATTACAATTACCTGTAATGTATAAATAAGAATATGCAATCACACATTACCTGTAATTTTAATTGATATCTAATTGAATCTTCGCATGTCTGTCTCTGACAATAAGAGATGAGTGCTTAATTTTTATTATTTACTAGCTGTGCCCGCCACATCGTGGGCGTTCTGACAATATTTTGCTCGTTTTTACTTTGAAAGTATTGCACACCAATTGTAAGACTCTTACTTTTATAGTGCTTCAGTTATTATTTAGTTATTTACTTTATATAAAGGTATCCGTGCCTAGATAAAATTCTAAAATATTTAAAATTTATAAAAAAAAAAATTCTAAATATTATTGTAAAGCTCTGTAAAATGTGTTTAAAATATTTTAATAACGTTATAACTCCACAAAGTAAAAATACAAATCAAATATATATTTTATTCCATTAGCACCTAATGTTACGCAATAGTTTTTAAAATATCCCAGTTTTAAACCGAAAATTTACGGTTTAAGGAAATGGCGTTTTTTCACTGATTTTTCTCTGGGAATTGAGATAGTTTTGCGGCAAAAAAATGTTCCTATATTGGAATCAGGATACTATGGTACCTGCTCACAAAATTTTTTTTAAATGCTTCCAGTAGTTTTTACGTGATGCGAACACAAATGAAAAGCAGACAGACAGACAGACAGACAGACAGACAGACGGAAATAAGTTACTATTTTATTATATATACCGATTTTTTTTTATTAAATCTTATAATACAATTACAAATTATATTCTAACTTAATTGTCGAGTATAGTAACATAGACCTTCGGTCGTTGTAGTGAAACACACAGAGTCTTTGATGGAAATCGAACCCACAACCCCCACTGACTGATGGACTGTTGGCTCGTAGGTAGTGTGATACCTACGAGCCAACCGGGGCAAACTGGGTGCTTAAAAATATGTCCCATCGCTCATGATTTATTTTTTAAACCAGAAGTTAGTAAAAACAATGTCGAATGTAACATGAAAACACTCAATCATGGTTGACCAGTGGCACTAATCTAAAATTATGGTGAACAACTTTATGTGAAATTTCTCACATAAAATGATTATAGTCAACTGGGTTTACACAGCCTGAGCACAATTTCAGAAATAAAATCCTTGAAAAAAGGATATATGAAGTACAAGACTAAGGTACCTCCTTACAAAATTTTATTAAAATTCATCCATTAGTTTTTACATGATGCGAACACTTGGCAACCTAAGTAATAGGAAAAAATTGCAACCCTGCAAATAAACTCTCACAATTTATATTAAAAACTCTCATAATTTAAAGTAATACTCTCAATCAGAATTATTAGCGAATAGAAAATTTCAATTTTATTTTTGGGATGGCGTTACCTTGTCTTTTATCATCCTTGGTATCAAGTGTAATAGAAATGATATTACGCCATCCGAAGGATTTCCCGTTATATGACGTTTTTTTTTTTTGTCTAATTTAAAAAGCATAGGTATTTTTAAGGCATTCGCTGTTGTTGCAAAACTAACTTTGAAACTTTTTTAACAGAATTGCGAGCTACCAGAAAACAGTGCACAAAATAACTGAATTGTGCGCACATTAATAATACTTATATCTGCTGTATCTCCTAAACCATGAATGTCGCCGTGTACGATAATTACCTAGATGTGGTTCGGTTCGTGCAGAAATCTTGAAAACGTTTTTCATATCGTCAACAAAAATTGTTGTCAGCTTCTAACTGGCCGATTTATTGGAAACTTGCGGAATCTGATTAAAGATGCAATTGGTAAAGAATTTTATTTCATAAAATTTCAGAAAAGAAAATCTTACAAACATAATTACGCAATTTTTGAAAAATCGAAATGCGACATGTTTTATTTTTAAGCGAAATAATAAGCAAATAAAATTTGAAGAAGTAAGAAGACAACACTTCCTGCGATGATTTTTGCTTGTCTGCGGAAACACCCGTAGTCTTTGGCAAAAATCGTACTCGTAACACTTAGACTGTTAGACAAGCGCGCTACCAATCAGTGTACCGAGGCGTTCAAATATGTATTGCCTTAAATATGTATATATTGTCTAAACACTAGAACACAAAACTAAGCACTAGAAACAATAATCCATTTCCATAAAACAATAGAAAGCAAGTGTTTTATCAAGGCATATTCAACCAGTTAACCTAAATAGGAAGAGGAAAATATTAAGGGGAAAATATACCATTTGCCTTGTGTTTTATATTGTGTGTACGAACAAAATTTTGGACTATAGAGATACCTTACGCATAGCCTCTGTTCTCTGATAACTCTTCGAATACCAACATACATATACATCTGTACATATTTCAAAATATCATTTTTTTTTTGAACAATTAAAAAATATATTCCTATTTATATATAAAATATTTCGGCTTAAAATTTTCTAAACATTTAGCCAGATAACTCAAGTAGCTGAATCTATTTAGAAAAATAAAATAGATTTGGAAAATTTAGGAAAAAATACATTCCAATTTAAACTTTTCTTTTTTAAAGGTAGACTGAGTTTTCAAAAATGTGTTTTGTCTTTGAGCGAGTGTAGAGAGTAAAAAGTTTGACAGATACTGATGATGGAAAATTTTGTTTTCTATGCCGCAGCATAAAAATTAGCTTCAATATGCCAATTTGAAATTTTCAATAAAAAAGCATTTCGGGTACCTTTCAACCATAAGTATGTATGTGCGACGGCTTAACCACAGTTTATTGTTTAAAATATTGCAAAAACCTTAATAATAATTAAAAAAAAAAAATCCATATGAAAATGTAGAAATATTCTATTTTTTATTTCCTTATACGAGTCTCACACTGCAAACTGTTGCTATAATTTAATTTAAACTATAGAAGAGGAGTTATTGAGCTTAAGTTTTGAGTTTAAGCATTTTACTCAAAGTAGCCTTGCCTTATTCCTAAATAACTGAGCCATTGCCCTAGTCCTGGACTGGCCTAAGGACAGCTGATCGGGATAGACCTCTTTGAACGGCAGAGATACGATGTATCTACCACTACTATTTCTTTTAGTAGACTTTACAAATAAACTCTCACAGAATTTAACGGACGATGAAATAAGCTGTTTTTGAGGAAGATCCTGCACCTCCCAAAAGTGCGAAATCTCTTTATATGCTGAGATCTCACAAAAGTAAAAAGTAACTGAGGAATTGAATCTAGAGAGGTCATCGTTAATAGGCCTAGTTAAGATCCATTCAAATATGGTTTCTTGTGCCATTAATGAACCACAAACGTCGTGCCTTACGCCTTTCAGCATGATCGATGGAAATAGATCTCCGCTTAGTAAAATGTCTATGAGCTATGAAGCTCATTATAAAAATGTACAACAGAAATTCTTATGACTGATCGGGTAAGTGTTACCAGCACCATAGAAAAGCGTTTAATATCTAAGAAACTACGATTTAAGTCCCGCAAAAGACAACAAGAAAACATAAGGGAGCCTAGAAAGAGAGCAGACATGTTTAAAAGTTCGCACGTTGGCGATGAACTTTAAAATGTCTTTTTTGAAGAAAATATTTTTACGGTTTGGCAAAATGTAGAGAAGCAAATGTATATCAAAAGACAATTTAGATCAGTTATATGCTTAGTGTGCCTGCATCAGTAACTGTGGCCATGGTCGTTTCCATTTTTTTGTTGTTTTAGATTAAGACAACACTACCTGCGAAGCTTCTTGCTTCTCTACAACAAACAGCCAGAGTCTATAACGGGAATCGAACTCACAACTGATCAGTCGGTAGACACCATTGAATATTTCAACAAGACTCCGCATCATCCCATAAAGCCCATGTGACAGACAAAGTTTTTATTTTTTTTTTAAAAAGTTCACAGCGTCATTTTTCACAACAATGCCCACCATAATATCGAGACATAAACCAAATGGATTCTTTCTTATAGTCCATTCTAAAGGCCAAATTATTAACAAGAAGATATAAAACGATCAATACCTTCGCCGAAAATAACACAAAATACCATCAGACCACAAGGGCACAGTTCGTGAAGCCTTCCTAGACAGACTCTAGATATTATCCTGCAACAACATCACCTGCTAAACTTTTTGCTTATCTGCCGAAAACACCGTGAGTCTTTGGCGGCAATCGAACTCGCAACCACCAGACTGATAGAATAGCGCACTACCAACCAGTCCTAGGTAGAAGGTAAATCAACAAGTCTATCATAATTACGAAAACAACTCGTAAGACCCGTGTGAAAGTCCAAAGTTTTTTTTTTTTCTTTTAATGTTTGCAGCGACATTTTTCACAACAATGGCTACCATATTTTCCGGACATAAACCTAACAGATACTTTCATACGGTCCACTCAGAAGGCCAAGTTATTCAAAAAAAGATATGAAACGCAAAAGCCTTCGCCAAAAAAAAATACCATCAGGCCATATGAGCGTAGTTCGTGAAGCCTTCCCCGACAGACTGTAGCTACGAGTATTATCCTAGCGAAGCTTGTCTGCAGAAAACACCTGAGTCTTTGTCGGAAATCGAAACTGCAGCTCCGAGATTGCTAGACTAGCGCTTACTACCAATCAGTCTATCAAGGCACTCCGCGCAAAAGGTGGCTAAAACAAACAATAGCATATTTTCTTTCAACTCGAAATGTTTTAAAGGACAAACTGAAGTTGATAAATTAAAAAAAAAATGTCGAGCGCTGTTCGAGTGCGAGTTGTAACCGCATACGAAAGGTTGCGTTCCGTCGTTGAATATTTATAGCTACATTTTTTTAATAAGTAGTTGAGCAAATAACTCTACTTTGTGGGCCCCCTAAATTTTTAACTTTTCAGGTAGGCTTCGCTTTTCACGTGCTTTTCATAATACGACATGATTAATATTTTGCGACCGACTCAATACCGTGGCCTATTTGGGAACGTATATTGAGATTATGGAACAGAAGCCCCCTATTTGTATCGTTGAAAACACAATTTCACTTAATACGGCAGTTTTGAGGAACGTAACTTCGATTGGTTATTTCGGATATAGTTGCAGTCAGTCAGTTATTAAATATTCCAAACACCTGTAAAATCTTCAGTGATGAGGCACATTTTCATCCGACGCATTTGGGCGAATGATATAGTTCAAGAGTGATTGTCGAAAAAACAATGCACCCACAAAGAGTGACTGTTTGGTGTGGTTTATGGGCTGGCGGCTCATATTTTTTTTTTTTTTCAAAATTAGGCCAGTCAGGCAGTTACTGTGAATGTTGTTCGCTATCGTGAGATGATAACGAATTTTTTATGACCCGAATTGGAAGATGTGGATGTGGACGATATGTGGTTTCAACAGGACGGTGCCAATTGCCACACAGCTAACAAAACAATGGCTCTTTTGCGCGACAAATTCAATGCCCGTGTTATCTCACGTGGTAGCTATGTCAATTGGCCGCCAAGATCATATGATTTGACACCGTTGGACTTCTTTCTGTTGGGGTTATTTGAAAGAAAAGGAGCTAAAGAATGAGATAATTCGGCACATTAAGGGCATAGAACCTCAATTATCCCTCAGTGTCGTCGAAAATTTGGAGCATCGGATGAAGGTGTGCCGCCGAGGTCGCGGCGGCTATTTGGCCGATATTTTGTTCCATAAATAAGTGAACCAATAATCAAAATAAAAAGAAATGACAATAATTTCCTAAATAATTTGTGTGATAATCAACATCGGCTCTTAATAATTTAAACACTCTTTTTATAGGTATGAATGGACAGACAGCCAGGCTTTAGCAATAGAATGCCGTTGGCATTCTTGAATCCCGAAACCCAAAAATATTCTTTGAAAATTTCTAATTTTAATCCACAAATATCCAAGAATTGATAATCGTATTTTGAAAATATTTATTCAGAAAGATCCTACATTAATTAAAACAACAAACAAAACAATTATCCTAACAATGTATAGGTATTTCCACACATACACAAATTTAAAAATTTTTATTCAAGTTCAAAAAAACTTTCATTATTTTTCCATCATAAGGCGAAAGTTGTGCTACAATTTTGTATATAGCGAAAAAAAACTTTGACAGTTCTTTGTGTTGTTGTTGAGTTTGAAAGTCCTTTATTTAACACATACATAAGCACACACTTACGCAAACACGCACACACACACTCACTCTCCAACGCTTTTACACTTGTTATTTAATTAATAAATGTTGGCGCTTACTACTCACCTATATTGTGTTGATTGTTGTGTAAAACGGAACCAAACGCCATTAGATCCTTAACCGGCGGTGCTCTTGAGCCGAGGGCGGCGAAACCGTCGCCCAAAAATGACGCCAACGCGACAGCCCTAAGGGGCGCTTTAGTTACTTCGGTAAGAATTTTGTTAAACAAATTAAAGCAGGTTTATAATAGAAATTTTATTTCCACTTTTTAGAAAGACTTTCGTTAAGATTTTCGGTTTTTTTTAAAGGATTCTTTTTTTTTGTAATTTGAATTCCAAAAAGGATCTTGTAGGTTTTCCCTTCTTTTTTAGAAGATTTTTTTTTTTAAAGCTTGTTTTGTATTAAATTTTTTTTAAGATTTTTTTACTTTTAATTTTCAGACTCTTTTATTTTTTATTTTTTTTTATTCTAAACAAAAATTGCCAACAGGTTTTTTGTTGTTGTTAGAGAGCGGAAATTTTCACTTTTTTTTTTTTTTGCTTTCACAGGAACAAGATAAACGGCGGCGTTTGTTACCACGAGGTGATTTTTTTGTTTTTGTTGAAGAAAAAAAAACTGTTTTGTTGTTGTTTTGTTTTGTAATATTACTGTTATTTTTGTTGACGTTAATTAGCGCGCGCAAAGAAAAAAACCAACGGCGTCTTTAATGTGTGAATTGTAGTTGAGTGGGGGGCGGGCGGTGGTAGGTAGGAGGCCATCAGGCAAACACAATGAATTTTGTGGGTATGCGTATTTAATATTTGAGAGTAATTGAAATGATGATGAGCTTTTTCTTGTTTTTCCTGCTAATGACTTTTTATAATAATGTTAGCGCTAATAATGGTGTTGATTAGAGAGGGAGTTTAAAAAGAGTTTTGTTTTGTTATACAAGTGGTTGCTGTTGAGGTTGTTTATCGGTTTTTTTGCTAAAGAATTAATGGCTTAATTTTCCAAGCTTTCCAAACAAAAAAAAAATCGCCGGCTTTTTACATTCAACACAAAACACAATACCTACGGCTTTTTAAGCTTTAAGCAGTTTGAAAAATACACTACGACTTCAAGGCTTTAATTTTCTTTAATTCTTTCTAACTCATCTGCATTTCTTTTAAACTTTACAACAAAATGACTTTTAATCTTTAGATGTTGTTAAATTAATCCACAAACAGGTTGGAGCAGTTGTAGCCCTACAAATTATTTTACACTAAAATTTCATTTAATCCGTTTGTATTTTTTTTTTTTTTTACCTCAATAAACGCGTAATTTTTTCTAACGTTACGTTACAAAAATAATTTTTTTCTTTTTAGTTGAAAACTACGTTAATATCTAATGCGCTACGTGTAAACCGTACCCTCGCAGCGAACGTCAAACGAATACTAAAATACGCGACGTTATTGCATGTGTACGGTTAATGGGATGGATGCCTTAAGCAACAACTTACTAAAAACTAAATCTCACAGATACAAAATTCACACAAACCAGCTAGAAGCAGGAGCAGCAGTTATTAACAGAACCGGTTTGTGTAACACACATGCAAACACACATACGCATTGGCATCTACATACAAAGCAAAAGCCACAGCCTCTCATTGTCCACAAAAATTAAGGCCTTCTCTTTCTAACACTTGCTTAAAGCATTCAAAACAAACAGAGGAAACTTGTATTTCCCCTTAATATTCTTTACGCTCAATTATTCAGTTTACTCTCACAGCTATTTCTAAATGCCCTTTTTGCTTATGTCCCAAAAAGAGACAGTTATACAATATATTAATATAGTACTCTCTTTCTTATCATGCACTCTCACAAGTTGTTGTTTTTGATTTTCTATAGCAATGGAGTCTGTTGATGACATTTGCAATTCAAAAGGCTGACGACTGGTCTCATATGTTTCCTTGTTGCCACTACATCTGCTTAAGACACTGGAACATCATTTTTGTGGTTAGAGGGCGTTGCTAAGCAACTATCCCAAGTGTTTTTGTTTTATTGCTCCAGTTGTGTTCAGTGTTTTACTGTGCTTTTGCAAAACCAAAAAAGGATTGTAAAACTAAAAATCTCCATACAGGTTGTTAAAGTAAAATGTTTTTTATTTTATTTTATAAATTCTCTATTTGTAAACCTCTCGCTCTCTTACGACATACATACATATTGATGTGTATTTTAGTGCTTGAAGTTGGGTTGTAACAGTATTTAGTTGTACTTTCACAATGATTAAATTGTACCAACTTAGCATCAAATAGTACCAAAATTTGGTAAAAAGAAAACAACCAACCATACATACATACAGTGGGTCAATATTTACATGAGGACCATTTATGTGCATGAAATTTTTTGAAAATTTTCTTGCTGGTGGTGAAATGGAATCTACATATATATAAAAAAGTTGCATTGTTTTAGAAATTGATGTTCTCTGGAATGCGTGAGCCGATTTTGTTTCTCCAAAGTTTATATGAAAGGTGACGTCAATACCAATGTTTTTATTTACAAGCGAACTCAATATGTGTATTGGTCCATGAGTTATAGCCGGAATAGTTGGCGTGGTACCGCCCATACAAAGTAAAAAATTATTATAGAGAACTAGGTATAATAGGTATAGTCTTCAAAGTGGGTACAAATAAACCCCAGTCCTGCCGAACTGCAATATATAGCGCCTTGAAACTTTGCAAGAGTAGCCTTTGTGCTAAGGCGCATAGTCTGCAAAAATACAGAATGAATTGGGACAGTAGGCGTGGTAGCTCCCATACAAAGTGAAAAATTATTATTATTTATATAGAGAACTATAATAGGTATGGTCTTTAAAGTGCGTACAAGTAAACCCCATACCCATGCGGATACTATAGAAAAACATAGGCTGAATTGGGACAGTGAGCGTGGTACCCCCCATACAAAGTAAAAAATTATTATCCTGTATCTAGAGAACTGCAATAGGTAGCGCCCCACATTAAGATACATGGTGTAGAGAAACACAGACTAAATTTGAATGGAGGTACCTCCTACACAAAGTGAAAAATTATTATCGCGTACCTAGAGAACTACATTGGGTATAGTCTTGAAACTTTGCACAAGTAACCCTCATACTAATGTGCATATTCTAGCAAAATACATACTGGATAAGAATACTGGGAGTGGCACATCTCATTAAAAGTAAAAAATTGTTATCATGTTAATACGTATAGTCTAGCAAAAAACAGTTTGGATGGGAACATTTTTGACTTGAGAATAGCGTGCGTTTTCGCGTTAAAATTTGGTCATACTTTTCTTCCAAGTGTTTATTGTGTTTTTTGTGGATCGGTGTAGCGAAGCGCACCGGGGATAGCTAGTATTTATATATATATATATATATATATATATATATATATATATATATATATAAAGCCCTGCTCGTCGTCTATAGATTACGAGCTGCCTCTATACTGGGTATGCCCAGTCTACAAATTGTCTCCATCTCTGCCGATTTCTAGCTAGTTCACTTAGATCTGCAATATTATTGTACGATCTGCCAATACTATGAATTTATTTCCATTAATATTGACCTTCTCCAAGTGTTTTTCCGCCTTCCTCTTTTCCTACTTCCTTGCGAGTTTTATACTAAGGCGCGCCTACATACTTCTTCTAACGGCCTACGAAGGGTATGGCCAATCCAACCGAATTTTCTTCTACGGCTTTCATATTTATGTCTCCAAGCCCTGATTTTAGCCATAGTTGTTCATTGGATATTCTGGGAGGCCAAAAAACTCGAAAAATTCTGCATACACATCGATTAACGAAAGTACGTAGCTTCCTTTGTATAATCTCTGTAACAAACCATGTTTCGCAGCCGTACAGTAGAACAGAGAGAACGCAGGCTTTAAAGATTACGTAGCTGTGTAAATGCACCTAGGGCTTTTTTGATTCGGCTCTCAATGTCTCTATTTGCACCAGCGTCTTCGGATATGTAGCTTCCAAGATACGTGAATTCCAATACTCGTTCGACGCTAGCAGCAAGTAAGTTTAGGGGTTCCGTGGGTACGTGGAATTAATTCTTATTTCCTTTGTTTTAGCCGTGTTAATTTTTAGGGCCACTTTTTTTTGATTCTTTTGCAAGATCATTAAGTTTTTGTTGCATGTCACATAGCCGATGTGAAAGTTCACATTTATCATCGGCGTAGTCAAGCGATGCCAACCTTTGATTTGGAACTAGTGGCTCTCACAAAATTCCTCTCGGTTTTTCGAAATAGGTACATCTGGCTACCGCATTGATCACAACAAGAAATGGAAGTGGTGACAGTGGGCATCCATACTCCGGATAATGTATTAAAAGGTTCAGACATTCTTCCCTCGTGCATCACTGTACATTCAAAGGAGAAATGTAATACAAAATATAATTTTAAGATTTTTTCTGTGTCTGGATATAAATATTTTAATAAAATTTTATGACGAGGTATCTTGGTGCAAATATAGGATACGTTCTTTCCGCAGAAATATAAATAAAAAAAATTTCCAAGAGAAAAAGTAGTAAAAGAACGCATTTTTACTGATTTAAATGTACTGCAAACTTGACAGCACCTTTTTTTTTGGTGAAAGCGGGATACCTATTTTATACACTATTTACAAAACTCATACAATCATTTTAGAACTTCATATAAATTTTAGAATTTTATACAGGGATGGGTACCACTATATACATAAATAAAATATATAAATCATAACTCAAGCACTGGGCGCCCTATGCTCCACTGGGAACTCGTATATATGTATGTATATACATACTATATAACTCAGCACTATAAAAGTCTCTTAAAATTTCATGTGGAAATACTTTCAAAGCAAAATCGGTAAAATTTTTTAACAACGCTCACGATGTGGCGGGCACAGTTAGTATAATATAATAAATTTATGAAACTCGTTAACTTTCTACATTATTTTACACGAGTATATAGATCTATTTACTTTAATAAAAAATACTGTAATTTTGTATACTTTTATCTTATAATCACCTTAAGGCCCAAGTAACCCGCAAAAGTAGTGAAAGTACCCAATTTCAACGATCTAAAGGTACTGCAAACTAGACAGCATCTTCTATTTTTATAAGCCGGATATTTTAAACACTATTTACAGAACTCTAGAATAATTTTCGGATTTAATATAAATTTCAGTATTTTATTCAGGGATGGGTATTTTTATATAGAGAAAATACATAAACCATAACTGAAACACTATCAATGCAAGAGACTTTAAATTTGGTGTGGATGACTTTCAAAGCAAAATCCAACAAAATATTGTCAGGGCGCCTTAAGCGTGGGGGGCACAGCTAGTTCTATAATAAGATAAACTAAATAATAGGGTATTTTAGAATAATTATAATTGACCATCATTCCTTAAATTTTTGTTTTAATGTCGCCAATGTAAACAAAAAAATTATATAAAATTATTCAATTTCCAAGAATATTGTGAACTCCAAGAATAAATGAAGCTTGGGTTCGGGGAACAATTATACTTATGAAGTTGTTAACAAAAGTGGCTACTAACTTTGAGAATTGAGGACGTTTTTGTTCAAAACTTTCGACAGAATAGATCAAGTATTTTTTATATTTATATCAGGAAAATTTTATTTTTTTTTTTTCATATGGGGTTTGACATTTAAATGGCATTTTAATAAAAGGTATTTTTAAGGAACATTTAAATGAGGTAAACTCACTGGGTGGAGCTAAAATATTAAGAGGAAAATTTTAAAGTTGTATTACATAGAGTTTGACATTAAAAGGCTTTTTTCTTTCCTCTTAAAATACCTTTAAATGCCAAACTCCATATAAATAAATTTTAAATTTTACCTTGCACTGCTCTCAGAAAAAATGTTTAAAATCACATTAAAATACGGCTTATTGATGGGGCTATGAACCTAGAAGAAACAATGGAGAAATTAGATCTGTCCAACGTTTACATAAATCTACAGGCTTACAATGTTAGGAGCTGTCCGTAAGTGATTTAATTAATAATTAAAGATTTATCTAATAAGAACAAAAAGGATCTTACTATTCTAAAAATATATTAGAGTTGTAATCAAGGTGTCCTATGCTCCAGTGGTAGTTAGAGGAATAAATTTATAACCACTCACCTAAGTGAGCTGATCACCACACTAAGCTCATATCAGCTCCTCAGTCTACATCTGCGAAGCTTTTCGCAACCTCCAGTCTAGCCCACTACCAATCGGTTTATCGAGGCACTCAGTTCAATCATCTTATAAGATTAGTTCATACCTGCCAGATTCTTTGGACATAATCTCCTCATATTTTTGGGAAAAAACCGTCATTATGGTCATTGAAATCGTCATAAAAACCTCAAATACAAAAAAAAAAAAAAACGTTATTTTTACCAATAAAACATATTTCATCAACGGCAAAACATAACAAAACACTCTTAAGTTAACAAATCTTATTAACAAAACAATATTCTGATGAATACAGAGATCAAATACTTCAGTTAGAATCTATACATATAATAAAATGGCAACTCATTTCCTGCCTGTCTGTTTTTTTTTTGTGTTCGCATCACGATGGCTTTTAACAAAATTTTGTGAGGAGGTGCCTTAGTATCCTGATTTCAATATAGGATACCTATTTCCAAAAGAAAGTGGAGAAAAAGCAGTGAAAGTAAGCCAATATTTTACTGATTTAAAGATACTGCATACTTTAAAGCATCTTTCAATTTTCAAAGCAGTATATTTTAAGCAATGTTGCGCAACAGATGGCGCTGTTTTAAAATAAGGAGTAACTCATTTCCTGTCTGCCTTTTACTGAGCTTTAAAATAATTTTTAGAATTTTATATAAATTTTAGAATTTTATCCAGGGATGACTATATAAAGTAAATACTTGAGAGTCTTGGTGTGGATTACTTTCAAAGCAAATTGAACAAAAAGCATAAAATGTACCATTGCGTACCACTGATACTTCAACTGTACCCAATTTGGTACAGCTGTACCCCAAGTCCCAACAATGGTGAGAACATAAAGCAGTGTTTTTTTTTTTCAGTATTTCCTTTGTGTTTATATGAGAGTTTTTCTTTCTTTTTTTTTTTTTCTTTGGTAGGAACCAATGGCATTTCAAAAAATGTCATTTTGCTCGGCAATGTGCCGTTTGTATAAAGCATGGAGTTAATATTAAAGTTTGTGAGGATATAGACACACACCCATACTCATATCTGTACTTACGGCTAACACAGAGTAAGAACAACAAATATCTATACATTTGTACACGTATGTATCTATGTAAGTAACTAGGTTTGTTTGGTATCATGAATCGAGTTTATTGTTGTTTTTGTTTGTTTATTTGTTTGTTTTATGGTTTTGCTTTCCATTGTAGTTGTTGCTTGAATGTTCGTATCCATGTTTTTGTTGCTGTTGGTTTTTTTTTTCGTTCCAAGGTAAAATGTCAAATACTTTCTGTTGTCTGTCATTCGTGTTGGTTCAAGTGCAAAACATGAAGTTTTGCTTTGGCTTTAACTTTAAGTGTTGATGGGTTCTTATTTGGTTTTTTAATTTTTCACATTTTGTAGGTAGATATTGTTAGTTTTTGTTAGGGCTTTTAATAGTCACAGTCATTATTGGCAACACATCGAGGACAGGACTGCCAATAGTAGAGAATAATATGCATGAAAGGGAAAATGTTGGTAACTTTTGAGGTATCAGAAAAAGTATATAAATAATTCAGTTATAGGTACATGAAAAATCGTAGCTCCTTAGTCATTATGATTTTAAAAATTGGCGGCTAATATAGAATCCCTACGATAATGAGGAATAGTATATATTTTAAAAAGCGAAAAAAGTGTAATTTATTTTATATTTTAATTAATTTAAAACTTTACAGTATTGTTACAGAGAAAATAAAATAGATATTGTGACCATAACGTTGCTCATTATTTTATTTGTTTTTATACATACTATGTTTTGTACATTCCACCCTGTGTAATTTTTTAAGTCATGGCAAAATAACCATATACGGACAGCACTACGTCATAAAAGACCAAAAAGAAAGAGACCCCTGTCTCCCAGTTTGAAATGAATTTAAAAATTTTCGGAAAATTTTTCACTTTTGCGGCTACCTAAGCGCTACCTAAACGGTGTTAAGAATCATTCCTAGGAAGTTCATATGTTCTAGAAAGTTGTTTACTGAGATCTTAGGTTCATTTTTGTAGTTGATTGTTTCCTTGAATTTTGAACGGTTTGCTACCTATGGACCTGAACAGGGGTAAAAAGGTAAAAAAATTGAATTTTTTAAAGTTTTTTGCGATTTTGACCTTGAAGATGAAGTTTTTTTGATTTTATATGTTCACACAAAGCTACAGCTTTGCCTCAGAGAGTATATCAAAATTCCAAACGGTTTGCAAAATATGAGCTTGGGTAAATGATCATTATTTTTGCAAAAATGACATCGAGGCCCTACATCTTTGAGGGCCCATAAAAAAAAACCTGGAGGACTTTGGGCAAAACTGGGAGACAGGGGTCTTTTTTTTTGGTCTTTTATCACGTAATGGTGTCCGTATATGGTCATTTTTTCCGTGTTGCACTGTGTACTTATACATATGTATATGTATACGACCGCGCAAATAGAAAGGTGGCTAAGAGTAAGTCTAAGTAAGTTGTTCTTTTTCAGGAGGTAAACTTTACCTTTTTTCAGGTGTAAAATTTTGTACGATTGTAAATGTCGTAAACATACCTGTTATTGGTATAAACACAACTGGAACGAACGACGAACTTCGACAAAAAAATTCGTTGAGTAAATTCGTCGTCTATAAAACAATAAGGACTAATAAAATTTTAAGAAGTGGGAACACATACCTACATATCCAAATCTCTGTTTTTCTCTATATATTTTTAATTCCTCTCAGATTATACCTATAAACAATATTTTTTTTTACTTCCTTGAAGATACTTTCACTGTTATCCATTTTCATTAAAATTCTGATAAAATTTCACAAATAAATTAATTTATAAAATAATTTTTGTTTACATTTATTGATAGTGTGACCATATTTCAACTGAAAAAAACCACAAATTGAAAGATAAAATATAAACACAAAATAAATTTAAAACAAAATCATTAAAAATTTTAAAATTGTTATCAATTTTATTTCCTGAAGATGCTACCCAATGGTGTAGCGAAATATTGTAAATAAAAATTGTTAAAATTGTTTATATAAAAAAGACCTTGTGCTTGATAAAAAAAAAAATAGAATTCACAAATAAAAAACTTTTATTTTAATTGTAGGCTATAAATAAAGAAAAAAACAATTATTTATCTTTTTAATTTAATTGTATTTCCGGTGCTCAGATTACACACTGAAAAACCATTTTTGTAGCAACTGCTGTATGAAAATGAAAGATACAAATCACTATGACACCTTACTTACCGCATTCTTATTTTGTAACCTCAGAAATACTTCGAGGGTCTGGGACCTTTTTAATTCTCGCAAAATTTTATCGCAATTAAAAAAAAAATGAAATATTTCAGAGTTTTCCAAAAAAATTAAAAAAGTTTATGCCTTTTTTTCTGTACTCCATTTACACGACATGAATTCAGCTTCGACGGGGTCCAATACAACTTCCTTTCGATTATGCAGTAAATTTTATCACAATTAAACAAATCGGTCAACCTAGCCTTAGGTCCCTTACTCTGTGCGCGGCCCATATGTGCATATAGAATTGAATTATTGTGTAACCAGCTTTCTGTAGTTGTTATAATAAAATCAATCAGTCAAGTGTCAGTTAGACTCACAAACGGTAATACACCATTTGAGAATTTCAAGAGTATATCTATTATGGTTAAAAAATTAGGCCATATTTATGCAAATCACGTCACTGTCGGCACACTCTCTAATTTTTACTACTTGTTATAGTGACCATAGTACTACACCTTTTGTAAAAACTTCCATATTCAAGCAAATCACGTCACTATCGGGACACCCTTTATTTTTTAGGTTTATTTTTTTTATACTTGTTTATTTAGCGAACCAAGTTTTAATTACTGTTTGTAAATTTTAAGTGTATGCCTCCTACAGTTCACAAATTAAACACATATACGTGAGTAACACGTCTCTAACGGAACACCCTATAATTTTTAGTATTAATTGATATGGCGGTAACAGTTATACATTTACGGTTGCAGAGATAAAAGGCGCTGACAGACGGACGGACAGACGGAGACATTGTAGCGAAAACAATAGGGTTAGGTTTTTACCCTTTAGGTACATGGAACCCTAAAAACACACCTATGTCTTTAGAAAAATTCGCTTTTTTAGTAAAATGAAGAAGTCAGACAGTTACCAATCGACAGTCTGAAATCAGTAAAGTCTAGATTAAAATATGGTTGTAGCACGTGACTCATTGAAACTAAGGTTGCCATAAATTACATTTCGGTTGCCTATAAACATTGTGGATGGAAGGTAGTAGTAAAGAGACTATTTTAGGAAGTGGTCTGCTTCGACATTCCCCCTATATTAACATATAAAATGAAAGTTTAAAAGTATTTTTTAGTAAATTTTTTAAAATTTTTGTATAGTGATTTATCATCCCTGGGTTGCATACCAATGCCTTAAATACGCTTAATCATTTTTTTATATCGTCCAACATTAATTTCAAAAGGACACATCATACCTATGTATGTACATATATATAATTGGTATTAAAGGAGAAAAGCTTGCAACAAATAGGTATGCCGCCGAGATGCCCAAAAAAAAAAGATGTTGCAGACAGAGTTCATTTGGAAGCATAATTAAATAATGTTTTATATTTAATACGTGTAATTAATACTATTTTCATTTATTAAAATAATAATTTTATCTTTTTATTGAGAAAGAATAAATAAAATATCTGGTTCACTATAAAAAATTCCTTTTATTTTAAATATTTTCATTTATTTGAAATCCTTTTTTTCAATAAAATCCCAAATTCCTATAAGAAAATTTTCCCTCCCATTTAGCTGGGATTTCTCTTGATAAATTCTCATTACGGCATCACCTATTTTCTCTTCTTGTCTCTTTCTCAGTGTGAATACACAAACACACAAATACGCACAAACTCACACACTTAAAACAAAAAAATATCCGCCCCTTCGGCATTTTACGCCAAGTCTTTTATAACAAAAAAAAAATTTATTCAGGTTGGATTCTCTTGTTTTTTTTCTTACAATAAAAATAAAAACAACAAACACAAAAACAAAAACAAAAACAACAATAACAAAAGCAATATAACAAAAGAAAGCAACTGAGTGAATGAAATCAAAAGAGGTGGGTGTTTTTGGCAGTTTTCATACTTCGTGCTCTACATGACACGGTAATAAGCCAAAGATCAAGCCTTACAAATATAGACAACAACAAGAAAAAGAAGAAAACATACACAAGTAGGTATTTACATAAGTACCGCTAAATACAGTTGGAAGAATAGGTACAAATGTATGAGTGGATGTATGGAGGTATTTTATGATTTTTTTCTATATAAATAAATATGAATGTGTAGGTGCGATTTATTTTTTCTGTAGAAGAAACAAACAATAACAAAAATAAAAATTTCATATCAATCCAGAAATAAAACTCTACTGTTCTAACAGTGGACCTTAATGGGTGGATATAAGTTTTTCTAAAAAATATTGTGTTACATACATACATATGTATGTAGGTACTTGATATAAAAATGGTTGCACTAGTTTTCTTGTTCTTATTGTTAGATTGAAGTAGATCCTGTGTGTCCGTAAAAGTGTCTGTCTGTCTATTTGTTTATTTCTTCTGTAAGCCAGCTGTTTTGTCTGTTAGTCGGTTTGATAGGTATTGGAAGTTGTGTGTAATGTTTCTTTTTTTATAGAAAAGCAGCAGAGGGAGTGTGTTTATGTGTGTGTGTACTTGTTGGGCTCCTTCAGTTTTGTCAGTTTCGTTAGTATTTGTCTCTTGTCTATGATGTTTTTTTTTTTATTTTGCCTTAATTTTTTTTTTTATTTATTCCACAATGATTCTCATTCCTGGTAAAATTTTGACATACAAAATATTGCACATCAGGGTGTTAAGCTGTGAAGTATTTTTTTTTGTTCTGTTAAGTTTTTCTATATTTTTGTTTGTAGGTACTTTATTATGGTACATTTTTTAGTTGTATAGGTATGTATGTGCGTAAGTATGTGGCTTGTTTGGTTTCGTTGACAATATACCAACACATGTATTTACATACATATGTATGTATGCAAGGATGTGTGTATAGGTATATATTTATATACATATAAATATCCACTTCAGTGATACTGAAAGGAACTGCCAGATCTAAAAATTATGTTAGCTTCCCCTTAGTTAGTTTTTGTGCCTGCTTAGGATTTTTTATTAGCATTGAATTGTCATTGGTATTACTGAAATTAATTACAATGACAATTTTGTTTTTCAATTACAGTATTTTTCGGTTAATTGCACATCAAAATTTGCACAACTTTTTGTTCAATTAACCGGGGAACCAATTAGCCGATACCCGTTTAATTGAACAGTTTGTTCAATTACAGAAATCACGCATAATTGGAACTACAAACATACATACTAATGAATTAAAAGAAATCGCATATGTGCACATTACGGTTTTTCCTTAGCAATAAACATATGTTTTCAATTAGTAGAGATGCCACCCAGTGTTTTTCACAAATGATATCTAATATGTATGTGCAAAAATGCCAGATTATTTTTCAATAATACATACAATTAACCGGCTAAAAGTAAGAGGAAATTTTTTTTTTGATGACATGAATTTTAAACCAATTAAGCGGGAAAATCAATTAACCGGGTTCAATTATCCGAGGAAATTTACATGTGTTTTCGTATGCAATATTTTTTTGCCCGATCATGTGGTTCAATTAACCGAAAATTACTGTACAATTGTTTAGGTACCTATAATTACTATACACTGAAGGTAGGTATAGAACTTTAAGTTGCAATAAAACAACGATAGATTATTCGATTGACTTGAATTTTATTTATCCGAAAGATAATCTTGTGGCATTACATTTTAAATATGATATGACCGCCACGGCTGGCGCGGATGTAGTCCAATCTGGACGTCCAATTTTTGATGACTTTTTCCAACATTTGTGGCCGTATATCGGCAATAACACGGCGAATGTTGTCTTCTAAATGGTCAAGCGTTTGTGGCTTATCCGCATAGACCAATGACTTTACATAGCCCCACAGAAAGTAGTCTAGCGGTGTTAAATCACAAGATCTTGGAGGCCAATTCACAGGTCCAAAACGTGAAATTAGGTGGTCACCAAAAGTGTTCAATAATTCTATTGTGGCACGAGCTGTGTGACATGTTGCGCCGTTTTGTTGAAACCACATCTCCTGGACATCATGGTTATTCAATTCAGGAATGAAAAAGTTAGTAATCATGGCTCTATACCGATCACCATTGATTGTAACGTTCTGGCCACCATCGTTTTTGAAAAAGTATGGACCAATGATTCCACCAGCCCATAAAGCTCACCAAACAGTAAGTTTTTCTGGATGTAACGGAGTTTCGACATACACTTGAGGATTACCTTCACTCCAAATGCGGCAGTTTTGTTTGTTGACGTAGTCATTCAACCAGAAGTGCGCTTCATCGCTAAACAAAATTCACTTATGTAAATCGGGAACAACGGTAATCTCGTTTTGGGCCCATTCGACGACTGTTTGAAGCGTTGTTCAGGCTTGAGTCTATTAATGATGAATTGCCAAACCAAACTGAGAATAAATCACTTGACAGCTGTTAAATCGGTCGCCATCTTGAAAAGTAATGCCAACTTAAAGTTCTATACCTCTATAAAAAACACCCTTTACAACTAACAAACTTTTTAGTCAAATCTAAAGTCGATTTTAGTTAAAAAAAAAGAATTTTGTTAAATTCGTTCTATTGAAGAAAATTACTTCAATACGACTATATTTTTCGTTATTTTATAGGGTGTAGATTTGACAAAATATAAGTTAAATTAACCAAAATTATTAGTTAATTATTTATTAAATTTTTATCTTTAAAAGATAAAAATCTGCAATGTAATCTGAAAAAAAAAACTGCATAACATTAATGCCTCATTATCTTTATTCCTGTTTTAAGAGGAATACAGGAATAAGGCTTTCAGTTTCTGTTGCCAGCAGGCATTTGATATTATTTTAATGTTTTTCTTATTTTCTCCACGAAACTATATCTCTTCCAAATCGCTAATAGTGTAAAATCTATTAGAAAATTTATTCAATTAATTTCAATTTGGACAACACATTTGTTGCCACAAATATATAAAAAAAATATAGGTATAAATTGGAAAAATTTTCTATTTTGTATGTCAACTTAAATAATTTTTCTAAAGTTAAATTCAATGAAATTTCTTCTATTTACAGCTCTTTTTTCATTTTTATATAATGAATTTTCTTAAAAATTAAAAAAAAAACTTATAGGTACAGCCATGTCACAGAGCTAAATTCCGTTCGGAAGTGGAATTGATTCCGTACTTTGCTTCTCTAGAATACGTAAAACGAAAAAAATTTTCGGAACGAACCAAATTTCAATTTTCTATGTGGAATTTATATTTTTAGCTTTTTTAACCGTTTAAACTATTCAGGACATCGTTTTATTACAATTCTGCGTCATATTTTACCAATTTACTGCTGTAATTAAAGATATTTCGATCATTTTTGTTATATTTTTTCAGATTTAAAAAATTAATTTATTCAATCATTTCAGACATTTCGTTCGGAATTGAAATGATTTCGTAGTTATCATTTCGATCGGAATGGTTTTAGCTTCTATAGATTCCGTTCGGTTTTAGTAAATCAAAAATACAAAACCACTTTTTATGTATTACATATTGCAACGTAAGAACGAATGTGACAAAACAAAAAATAGATGCTGCGAAAGATAATAAAAATTCAAGAAACACATCTTTCTCCAGATTGTAGTCCGAACCTCCCCTACACTCCTATACCTCATTATATATGCGCCGGTTTGCGACCGTGGGTACCAAAACAATTCTTCTGACCCAAGGTCCAATATTTTCTGCATAAATTGATGAATGCACAAGTTTTAAAAACCAATTATTTTCTGGACAGCTTTGCAAGTAAAAACAACTGGATTTCGGTCGAAATCCCGTCAAATTTTATCAGAAGCATTGGCGGAGGAAGGCCATACTTGGGGGTGCAATTTCCCCTCCAGACATGCTGAATTTTTGAAAATTAAAAAAAAAGTGGTTTTATACTTAACATCCCCCCCCCCCCCCCCTTAGAAAATATATCCTCTTACGCCAATGATCACAAGGTACCTTAGTACCTCGGTTCAAATATAGAATACTTTTTCCGTAAAAATATCTAATTTTCAACAAAAAATCGAAATGAAATAGTGAAATTACGTAATTTGACCGATTTTATGGAACTACATCTAAAAACTTGGCAGCACCTTTTATTTTTCTAAGTGGGAAATTTAAGATAGCTACTATTTACAGAACTCTACAATAATTTTAATATTTTATACTATAAATTTTAGTATTTAATAAAAGTCTACGTTTCAACATTCTGTGTAGTTACCCAGGGAAGGGTACCCCTAAATAAAGTAAATAAATAAACCATATCTGCAGCAATATAAGAGTAAGAGTCCTATACAATTTGGAGTGGAACAAACTGCTAGGTGTTTAGATTTTAACCTAAAGGCCGGGATTTACTATTCTACACAATCGTACGACTCAATTACCAAAAATTCTGACATAATTCTGTTCTTATCAAAAAATCGTCGCAAAATGGAGTTGTAGGTGACACACTATCATACAAAAGAACTCTGATCGCATGGAAGGAAATATTTTATGAATTTTTTCGAAAGATTCTCCAATCGTACAACCTGTCAAAAAGTCTGTCACACACATATATGTACATTTCTAATCCGCACTATCATACTTTTTTAGAACACATGCTATTTTTGACAGATCGTACGATTCATAATGTTAGTGAATCAGCATCTTTACTGATGGTTCTCTTATGAACGGTAGAGCGGGAGCAAGTGTATACTCAGCTGAGCTGAACTTATCCTGTAGTCTGCGTTTGGGGGAGTACGTCTCCGTTTACCAGGCAGAATTGCTTGGGCTGCTGCATGCGTTAGATCACCTGCTGGAATGTCGGGTGCAGGGGAGAAAGGTTCTCATTGTACTTGACAACCAGTCGGTTATAAAGCGTATGAGGCACGTGAATGCGTACTCCAAACTAGTGCTGGAATGTGTTTTAAAACGTAACAGATGTGCCCAGGTTTATGAGGTAACATTAATGTGGATAAGGTACACATAGGCACAGCTGGGAATGAAGTAGCAAATCAACTAGCAAAAGGGGGATCTGCTGTGAATTTTTGTGGGCTAGAACCCAGAGTAGCGCTGGGTAATGGCATAATACGAGATAAGGTCCTAGAATGGGTGGACTCATTCAACCTGAAAAGAGCCCATGGGCAGGAAGGTCAGTAAGATCAGATGCAATAGATGTTAGAGTACATATATTGTATCTGAATATCTTACCAGATAACTGCATTAGTGACAGGTCGTTGTAACTTAAAGTATCATCTGGCCAAGATAAGAATCAAAGAAGATGATACTTGCAGACTGTGCCTGGAGGAGGCTGAGACGGTAGCGCTTGTGTGTGAATGTCCGGCACTGTATGTCATGGGGGACCTAAGCCTTGAACATATACTAGCAATTACCAGAAATCACTAAAATCAAGCTTAAAGGCTGGTTGTAGCACGTGACCTCTATGAGGGTAAGGTTGCCTTTAATCATAGAGGACGGAAGGTAGTCGAAAAGGGGCCCATTTAGGAAGTGGTCTGCTTCACATTAAAATAAAAAATAAATGCAAATCTGATACCGAAGGTGCGTGATAGAGTTAGCAGAGTATTGGGTAGTGGGTACCGAGTATTTGATTATTTTTTTTTTTAGTACTCAATACACAAAATTAGTTTATTGATATTTTTAAAGTAGTATTTTCAAATATAAATTGAATAGAATATTTAATGACTACTACGATAAACTTTCGTTGCTATTATGTAAAGGGAAATATGGAGTACTATTGAATACCCAACTGAAAAGTAACTACATATTTAGAATCGACTAAATGAAAGTATTAAAAATTGCCAACCAACCAATGTGTGATGCTGAACAATACGACTGCTATATAACCTTGAATTCGATCACTGTAAATTCTTTCGTTTTCCTAAAACTGCGGGGCTGTTAATGGTAATGTTTTGAAATTATTTAATAATTAAATGATTATGAGTTAATTAACTAGCTATGCCCGCCACGTTATAGGCGCCATTCAATTTTGCTTTGAAATTAATCCGTACCAAAATTTTAAGAAGCTTACTATTATAGTGCTTCAGTTACCCAACCCTGGGTAGTTACTCTTGTTCCAGAGAGGCCTTACATGAAAATCTAAAATTTATATAAAATTTTAAAATTATTTTAGAGTTTTGTAAATTGTTTTTGAAATTTCCCGCTTACAAAATCAAAAGGTTCTGCCACCTTGCTGTAGCATTAAGTCGGTAAAATGTTGTGCTTTCACTACTTTTTCTCTATTTTCACTTGTAAATGAGATATTTTTGCAGAAAATAAGTATCCTATATTTGAGCCGAGATTGTGAGGTACCTTCTCACAAAATTTTATTAAAATTCATATAGTAGTTTATACGTGATGCGAACACATACAGACACACAAAAATTCCACAAATTGCTGTCTTATATTTCATTTCGACAACTATCTGCACCAGCAACAAAATTTTCAAAAAATATTTCATGTACATATGTATGTATGTATATATGTATTGTACCTATTTAAAATTTTTTAAAGAATTTTCAAATATTCTCTAGTTTATATTTTTATGAATAGGTTCCTTTAAAATCTTTATTAAAACTAATTTCTGGCAACTCTGCATCATTTAAAAATGTTAAAAAGCTTGTGTTTATGTGACAATATATACATATGTATATGAATGTATGTATGGATGTATGTTTGTATGTATGCGAGCGTATGTTTGTGTAAGCAGTAGAAGTATGACGATGTTTTTTATTATAATCTCTATGATATTCCTTGAACAAAATTTTTCCTTTTCTTTTGGTAGATTTTTTTTTAACTTTTTCCTCAACAACAACAACAATTGTTATATGCTCTACCACTACTTTTAATAACAACTACAACAAATAATATGAACTAAAATTGTTGCTTAAATAAATTTTGGTTCAGTGTACATCTAGGTAGGTGTGGGTGGGTGGGTATTTTAAGCAATGGATGGAAAAATAAAAATGGAAAAACACACACACAGACATGTCATGTCGTCTGTGTCGTAAGAGGAAAATAAATCCAAAAAAAAAAACATTTTACAAGAAGAAAAAGAATTTAAGAACTTCCGTTTGTTATATTTTTGCTACGAATTGGCTTGAAATTAAACACACAAAAAAAGCATAAAAGGAAGATACAGTTTTTTAATATTTTTTTACATTTTTGTCTTCCTTTTTTTTTTCTTTTGCTATTCATTTTCAAAAGTAAGAATTTTATTCGATTTCAGCTTAAAAATTAGTTTGAAAATGCAATATTAACAAGACCATAAAAAGGCTTTTGAGTAAAAAGACACACAGATAAATAAAAAAGTTCTTTGATGTGGCAGGCAAAAACAGAAAAAAGAATATAAAATGAAAAAGAAGAAAAAAAGAAAAAAGTTCATATTATAAATTATTGAGTTCTTAAAATAAAAAACAAAACAAAAAAGTGAACACTTCAGATACAAATACTATTTTAAAGTACTTATTTTCAGATTAACATTAAATTTGAAACCATTGATGAGGAAAGAACAAATTGGTTAAAAAATAAGGATATTAAAAGTGAATTAAGCGCATTTGTCTACACTTTGATGCATGTGATAAAAAAAGGTTTTATACATAAATATGTGGAACTAAGCTTTCTGGTAGATCCTTGAAGCTTGGTCTCCTAATGTTAGATTAAATAAGACTGGCTTATTGCTTATGTTTAATTGGGTTCTTAAAAATAATATTTAATATCGAAGCAGACCACTTCCTTTCGACCCCTTTCCATCCTCAATGATTTAAGACAACCGAATTATAGTTTACGGCTACCTTACTTTCATTGCTTCACGTGCTAACACCAGCCTTTACTGTTGACTTTAGACTATCGACTGGTAATTGTAGGACTTTTGCTCACATTATGCTATTACCCAGCGTTATTCTGGGTTATGGTCCACAGAACTTCACAGCAGAACCGCTTTTTGCTAGTTGGTCTGCTGCTTCGTTCCCAGCTGTGGCAATGTGTCGCTTAACCCACATTAGGTTGCACCGGTTGCCGATTCTGTGACCAGAGACCAGGAAAACCGACTCACTTGGGTCCTTGTGGTCCCTTTGTGACAAAAACCCACCTTAACGTTAGCTCATTAACCGAGGCATCCCTTTGTAATAAATAAAGCGAAAGTGTAGCCTGATGATTCTTTAAAATCACCACAGAAGGTGAGCGCTAAACCATGCCGAATTTAGTCTGCAAGACTTTGCTGCATTGGACTGTCAAAATGAGCAGTTCTAGGTTCTTCAGTATGTCCTGACATTATCTGGAAAAGCCATTAGAGAAAATACACAATCTTCTGGCGTTGCCTTGTCACCACCAGCCTTCGTTGAGCCTAATTAAGTCGAGGTCTTCAAAACACAGTGGGAAAGAAAAAACCTAAAAACAGACAAGTAACCTGAAAAAAACTATCTAGACAGGATAGAGGTGGCAAATAATTCTAGCTGAAAGTATATTTTGCAACAATTCAAAGGGATCTCAATTAGCTGCACAAAAAAATAGAATGGGAAATGATGTGAAAAACATAAATTGCATAGGTTCAGATAGGATACAGATTTACGTCAGTATCTGGTGTATTGCCTTAAACTGACGGTGGTCTTACTACTGGGTGAAAATAATTTGTCTAGCTAAGCCCGTAAGGCGCATGGAGACACAACAAATAGCAATTTTAGAACAAGATCATGTTCATACCCCTTGTTAAGGAGTTGGAGACTGTTTAAACTCCTGACACACTATAATAGATTCGAAAGTGTAAAAAAAAATATTATTTTTCTCGGACCAGCACTCAGGAGATGACGCTTACTCATGTAACGCATTGTGCCAGAACTAGGAAATTAGGCTACGAGAGGGAGAGAGGAAAGAGATAGTAGTGTTTGTGGACATCCGATTTGAATTTTCCTAAATTGAAAGAGACAGGAAGGATCTTTGGAGGGAGCTTGTTCTGATATAAAACGAATTTTTCCTAAAATGCGTAGTGCGATTCAACGGCCAATCAACCACAAATGGATGGGCTCTTAACGAAAAGCGTATTAAACACAAAAATGTGTGGGTATCGGGAACAAGTTCGCTAATTTCATTAGAACACACACATCATTGTAGTAACGGTAAAACAGTGAAATACAACCCATATTTGGTCGATGCTCCAGTGAATCAATACAGTTGGATACTATTATCACCAATGAGCTTCTTGGCCATCTTCCGTACGCGGTCGAGCAACTCCAAAATAGACTTTGGGGTATCGACTTATACATTAAAGTTTTATTCCATTTTTGGACGAATATAGTTGGTATAAATAGTAAGAAGATCGGACAGAGTGAAGTCTTGTACAATGTTTAAAAAAACCGAGGCACTTGAAAGCTTCTTTAGAGACTTCAAATTTGAGTTTAATCCAACATCACATTAGATTTTTATGCCATGAACATCAAGAGCGTCCGATTCCTTAATATTTTTATAGGCCATAAAAGCAGATGAAGCTTTATTTCTGGACTCACGTCAATGCATACAGTGTAAAGTCTTACGGGTATTAACATCGTTTCTATACACACGACCCCATTGCCTTGTAGTACCCCTGCACTCAAACTTGAACTCGTTGGATGAAATGCCATCTATAACAACTCGTTTAGTGCGATTACTGCGAAACACTCGATATAAATCGAGAGTCGTTATCACCGACACAAAAAGCAAAAAGTTTTGACAAGAGTGTCTCAATGCACATTCTGTCAAACGCCTTGGAAATACTTAAAGCCACCCTCTTACTTTCTTCGAAATGATGTATGAAGTTTTTTTTTTCATAATTTATTTATTGTATCTTCAATAAACTAACAACAATTACTCATATCTTAAGTCTAAAATAAAATATTCTTTTTAAGTCCAGCCAGTGCTAGACAAAATAATGTTTGTTTCACGGATTTTGCAATCATTTGCGGCTCATCCCTCTAATGTAAGGCCAAGAAAAGCAGTATCTCTTCTTTTTAGACGAATGTAACCAGGTTCATTCAGCATGTTACGCGCCAACGCGACTTGTACAGTACAATCTAAGCTCAGAGTGGAGTTTCTGCCAATAAGCCAATTTAGTTGTACTGCTTTTAGTTTCATTTGTGTTAACTTGAAGTCAATGTGGCTTTTCCAAGTAAGGCGACGGTCAAGATGTATACCCAGGTATTTAACGTCTGAAAGCTGTGGTATCATTTGGTTATTTATGCGAATAGAAGGGCATGAGTCCCTACGCAGTGTGAAAGTTATGTGACTGCATTTTTGTTCATTCACTTTTTTTCTCCATTTTTCTAGCCATTTTTCCAAATTGGGTATGTGGTCTTGTAAAAGTTGTGATACTACTTGAAAGAGCCTTTCATGAATACTTAAAAAACCTGTGTCATCTGCAAAAGTTGATGTGTGGACTAGGGTGCTAATTGACATATGTGATGTGTACGTAAATATAAAATTGGTCCCAAAATGCTACCTTGGAAAACTCCGGCTTCAATGAGCTGTGGCGAGCTTAAAAAATCACCTTCTTTTAGTAAAAACTTGCGATTCAGTAAATAATCTTTTAAGAGGGTATAAAAGTGCAGCTTTGGCCATCGTGCCAAACCTTATCGAAAGCTTGAGAAACGTTGATAAAAAGCGCAGAACAGTATTTTGTTCTTCAAAGGTCTTTTTAATTACATTTACTAATCAGTGTGTTTGTTGGACGTTGTTTTCTGAAGCCGAATTGAACCATTTTAACTGGTACTGAGGAAGTACTTTATGACTAGGCCAAACATCTATGACAGAGTAATAGCAATATTTGCGTAGCAGGACATATTTTCTATGGGGGGTAAAAGGATTTCTATTATCAGTATCAGTGTCAATTACACCCTTCGTAAATCATCGCCATGTTAAAGTGACAGCTCACTTACATAAAAAGTGATTGAAACCCTATTCCCAAGGGCTTCTTTTATTTTACCCAATTTTGCAAACGTTTGTGCCTTGACTATTGATTCTTGGTCCTTCCTTCAAAGCCATTTGACAGTAGCTTTATTTAAATCACAACACATTTAAGCATTTGATTAAACAAAAACCCTTAAAAGTTGCTGTAAAATTTGTTTCTTTTATTTATAAAGATTTTTTGGTAAAAATGTTCGTTTAAAATTTTAGAGAATTAGAAAAATAAATATTTTTTTTTTCTTTATATTTTTTTGTTTTCAAGAGTCATCAGCAAAAGTGATATTCCTGGTACACAACAGCGATGGCACATCGAAATATAAAATTTTAAAATTTAAAAAAAAAAACAGAAACTTAAAACGAAAACATCCAATAAGACAAGCGTATCTCGTTTTGACTATAACTATCTACGTGCAATAATCTGTGTTGGAAACCATCAGGTAAAAAAAAAAAAAAACAATAGTTTCTACATTATTACACTCCATTCCGTGCCACTTCACAGTACAGCAACAACAACGCATCACACAAACACACAGATACTGATACTTGTACTACGATGCTCCGCTACAATCAGAGATCCAGACCCCAAACACACAATGTGTCAATTGTGTCCACCTACACACAACCTCCTAGAACGCTTCCGCCTTTCATTTCACTCTCCCTCATAAATAAACGAATCTATAAAACTGCTGGTAGTGCCAGTTTGCCAGTTAAAGTATGTGTGTAGTATGTAGCAGTATTTGTGGTAGTTGTATGTTGTCTGTATGAGTATGTGCTTCTATTTGGTTGCTAATGTTTGTTCGACTGTTATGTTTGCTAGTATCAAGTGGCACGAAGTGGCATGGCACGTACAACAAGAAGATTCAACCATTTCATAAACTTGATGCAATCAATGATAGCTTACATACATACATATACACAATACACAAACAAACAAACAAATATGTATGATTACATGCAGCACACATAAATAAACACATACATATGCACGTTTATAAACTCTTAAGTACGAGTCCTCTTGTACATGTTAAACAACATAAAAATCTTATTTAGTTCGTTTGATATTCTTGAAACGTCGTCCCTCTTTCACTGGACCCAAGAGTGTCGTGTTAGTAACTAAAATAAGAAAGAAAAAAGAAAAAATGGTGGGGAAAAATATAAAACAGAACATAAACCACAAACACCATATGAGAAGCATTTACTGATTTACGCGATGATATGTACATTTCACGTACAGCCATAGTTACTCTCATTTATAGATGCATACAAACACACATGCATACAAATGTATTTAAATGTATCCTACCAGCCATTCATAGTTGGAAGTGTACATCAAGCTACACACAGTGTATAAAAGCTTCAAAGGAAAATTATGTGCGAATGTGTTGTTGAACATGTTTGTATTGTAGTCAAGTAGATTCGTTTCAATTTTTAATAACCCAGTAAACCTTTTTTTTTATTAATCTAAAACTCCAAATTTTAAGACTCTTACATATTTACTTTATATAAAGGTACCCATCCCTGGATAAAATTCTAAAAATTATATAAAATTCTAAAAACAATTGTAAAGCTCTGTAAAAGACAGACAGGAAATGAGTTACTCATTATTTTAAAAGAGCGCCATCTATTGCGCAATATTTCCTAAAATATATATCGCTTTCAAAAACCAAAGATGCCTTCACCTCCAATAGTCTGCAACATCCATTCTTCCTACAAATACCCTCTGAAGATTTTCTGAAGACTGAAACACACCAGTCATGACCATTTACGCCGCTTTACTTCCGCATGGATCGTTGTCTGACGAGTTGTTATCCACAAATCGCTATTTGTAATAGTGTTAGGCCAGAATATACAAAGAATTCTACGAAGACAACGACGATTCACAAGAGCTTGCATTACTTGCAATTCACGATTGGATGGATTCCACTTTTCTCATGCGAAAAGAAGCACAAGCTTTACGTTGACATTGAAGATATTTATTTTAGTACCTTTGGATATAGATCTAGATTGACAGACCAAGGTGAGCTTTATCCCTATTTGGACGTGCTCTTATGTCTTTACTAAGGAATATAGGGCCTCAATAACTGATTTCTCCAAACTTGCTGCTTTTATTTTAATAAGATTATTTTCCTATAAAAGTGGTTTTGACTCCCTCTACAAAATATTCCTCCTACGTCACTGATTCTATCTGATGATGCTCCTTTGACTTCATTCCAGGTTAATCTAGCAGTTTGTAGTTAGGCTTCAACTTGAAGTCTTTTTATGCATTTACACTCCTTGTGGGTTGCATTCAAGGGATTTTCTAATGATGGCATTGGCTGGCTTACATATATTGATCTCATAGCCAATTGGAGTTGATTGCGTTCTAAACTATAGCTCAGACCTTGTTATAGTTTAAGGGCAAAATATTTTGAGGTTTCGGCAAGAGAAGACGAAGACCTGTAGTTTTAGTTTGTCAAGGACCGCTAATTACCAGGCCTCCGAACCTTAAAGCAGTAGTGACTTTACACAGAAAAAAATGTTACACCAATTAAAGGTTTTAATTTAAATTAAAGTGTTATAAATTAAAGTGTTTAAAAAAGAGAAAAAAAATTTCTAATTAAATGAATTAATTATTTAATTACTTTTTATCCGAAACCAATTAAAACCTTGTCATGTGACTAAATCTAAAGTACTAGGAACGGGTTCGATTCCACGAGCTTCAATTTCAGGCATCAAATAGTCGGTTATCATGGCACGATAACGGTCTCCATTGACGGTTACGTTCGCACCGGCATAATTTTAAAGAAATATGGACCGATGATTCCACCGGCCCATAAACCAAACAGTTGTTTTTTCTGGATGAAGTGGCAGCTCTTGAATCTCTTCAGGTAGCTCCTCGTCCCAAATGCGGCAATTTTGTTTATTTACATACCCATTGAGCCAGAAATGGGCCTCATCGCTAAACAAAATTTGCCTCTAAAACGTCATATCGTCTTGGAACTTTTCAAGAGCCCATAGAGAGAAGCGATTCAGGCGTAAGTCTTTCCATTATGAAATGCCAACCAATAATAAACAAAAATAAAATGACAGCATGACACGACTAACACGTGATCTGTCAAAAAAGGCTATTGAAAAAAGTACCTCGAAATGGCTCACCCTTTATTTTGGTTAATAAATCTTTTTTCAATTTAATTTTCAGCTGATTTTGCCATGATAAAAAAGGCACGGTTCTAGATAAATGATGAAAGGTCTTAGAAATTTCAGGATTATTTTTTCTTATCACTATGCCCCAAGAAACTGTAAATCCGAAGTGCAGATGGTATGACGGATTCTATGTGCCCCGACCTTTACAAAATTTTCCATAGCAGTAGTCCAGTTGTTTGGACCCTGCCTGGATGTCATAGAGTTGGTTTCATGGGTTACTCTAAGACTAATGCTATTGTTATTGCTATTGAGGTTACAACAACATTTCCAAATACAATATTACACTTGTTTACAACTTTGTTATATTCATATTTATTTTTTACATGTGCATATGAGGAGCGTTTGCTTAAACTGACTGACTGACTAACTGACAGCAATGTCAATTTATAAAGAATGACTCCCACGACATACATCTCAATATTTTTTACGTTACGAATTGGCTCCAATTCAGCTCAGTATAAAATGGAAATGGAAATGAAAAAAAAAAATAACTTACAACAAATAAAAAAAGGAAAAACTGACGAAAAAATAAACGTAGTCAGTCAGTCATACGTCCGTACAACGGATGAGTATTTATTCTAATGTTTTGATAGTGAATTGGGAAATAAACGTTGGTTGTAATGGTGTGTTTTTTGTCTTCTTTTCTTCGTTTTAAGGTGTGTCAAAAGCATTTTGTAAAATGTATTTTTTCTTCTTCTTGTTTTTTGATTATTCGAGGTAATATTCGTTTATGGATCATGATGCTACGTGTGAGGTTTACTCAAATGTGTTGTTAACATTGTTATTATTTATAAAAAAAAACAAATTCATCTGGTCTCTAGGGTTAAGATGAGCTTAACTTTCTGTTTTTCCATTTCGTTTATTTAAAATGTTGAAATTGATCATTACATTTTTTTGTCACAATAAGATTTGTCATCTGATTAGTAATTTTGAATTTTTATTTTTTTTTTCAAGGGTTATTTGTAAATTTAATGACATGATTTCTTCTTTACCATGGGTAGGTGACAATGGGTTTGTTCATTTACTTTTTCTGTTCATTTTAGTTACTAAGTAATTAAAAAAGAAACTATAGGTGTTCACATCTTAATGCTACAAAATCAGTTAATTCAGTGCCGCCGAAAAATCTATTTTCGTGGTTCATATTACCACTTCGGATTCACCTCTCTACTGTTCTGATGTTTAGCGAGTTTGAAGGTGTTTGGGATGCCTTAAGCGTTTAAATAGTTGTGGATGTATGTTTTTATTATTTCAAGCTCATGCTTTGATGCATGAGCTGGTACACCAGACGTCAGGGTTCTTGGAAACCTCAAACAGGTCTGTGTTTTTAGGTCTTTCCAGGGCAGACCAGTGTTCAAACGACTGGTACCACGGTATCCAGAAGCACCATAGATAGCCCATCTCTGTGACAGTGATACATGTGGTGGCCATAGCTGCCAGTTTTTTAAAAGTAATATCGTCATATTTTTGGGAAAAAAAACGTCATTATTGTCAAAATCGTCATAAAAACATCAAACTAAAAAACGCTTTTTACCAATAACACATATTCTATTAAGGGCTAAAAGCAAAATAAACTCTTAAATGAACAAATCTTACAGCATTCTTCGGCAATAATTCCCGTTGGCGTTTTAATTTTAATAGTCGTTTTTATGTCGTTGTTGTTTTGATCGTCGTTTCGTTCCTAAATTCGTATTCTTGAAATATATTGAAACAATGAGGACACGTTATCGAAAACACAAAGAAAAATTAATAAAGTGTGGTAGCACTGCAATTTTTTGTGTTGTTATTTATGACATTTATGTAAATTTCTGAAAAGTTTGTTATTTCTTTGTAAGTTTTAACAAAATATGGCGACTACCGAATTTTATTTTACAAGTTCAAGTGATGATGATGACATAATGGATATAAATATACATCGGAAGATGCTACGACAGAACGTTGACATTTTTACCATCCCATATTCTAAGTAAGAAACTCGATTAGTAGGGATCTAACTTCTTCGTGGTCCGTGAAACCACTACATTTCCTTTCAGGTTAATTTTTTTTTTCAAATTATAATAGGTTTGACACCGCTTCCTCCTATGGTGACATAAAATGACAAACTTTAACACTAACATCATGTTAGTATTAAATGAAGACTGCCAAGTTTTAACATGGTTGTTAAAACATTTGTTATAACAAATCTTTTATAACATTACAATGACGTTGTTGTTGTATTTTAAGTTAACAGTAGTATTTGCGAACAGCGCTATCTGTTGCGCATAGGCACTTCTACTATCTGCTGTGCAATAAGCATTCAAACAATATTTTTGGAAAACCGAAAATTATGTTCAAAGAGAAAATGAAATAAACACGCATTTGTTACCTATAACGAATTAATTCAAATTAATTCAGTTGCTCTGCCGGCGTCATGTTTATGTTTTTTTGAATTTGATAACTAGTGAAAACCGCCTCTTAATAGTACAAATAAATTATGCAAACATGTATGATTTAAAATCGTCAAAATTGTGTCGTAATAACATGTCATCATGTCATTACGACACAAAATCGTCAAAATGACTATAAATCGTCAAATCTGGCAGCTATGGTGGTGGCTGTGGTTTGGTCCAAGGTTTGCAGGGATTTTTTTTGTATTTTTTATTTATTGTATTGAAGAGACATATTTTTTTTTTTTTAAGACAACACTAACTCTGCGAAGCTTTTTTGCTTGTCTGCAGAAAACACCCAGAGTCATTGGCGGGAATCGAACCTGCAACTTCTAGACTGATAGACTAGCGCGCTACCAATCGGTCTATCGAGGATATGAGTAATTATTGAACTATCAATAATTACTCATATCATAAGCTTGCACGGATGATGCACGGTTGGTCAACAGAAGGCACCAATAGAGTGTAAGGAGTTTTATGGTCTTCAAAATCCCTCAACAAGGTGTTAGAAAATTGGTCCAGGTTCATGGTTCCATGTTCTATAAATTGCTATTTACTATGCAATATCTGTATTGCACAATAAGGGCGCTAGCCTACGTCTAAATTTCACTCAGTGGTATGGTAGGTATTGACATTAATTATGTTAGTGCACCACAACACCATATTGGTTTACTGTTCGAATTGAACAGTAGAAGTTTGCATTTGAATAGAGATGGCAAAGTATCGATAGTCAACATTTTCGTTATTTTCGATAGTTAGTTGAAAAAATATCGATTCTATCGATAGTAATGAATTTATTTTTTCGATAAAAAAATTTTTTTCGGAAAAATTTTTACAAAAAAATTTTCGATAAAACTTTTGATCAACCATTTTAGTCAACCATTCTAACGCAATATAGATTGCAGGGAGTTCCTAATTTTTACAAAAAATTTACAATAAAATTTTTACAAAAAACTTTCGATAAAAATTTTGCAAAAATTTACACGATAAAATTTTTACAAAAAATGTTCGTAATATTTTTGAAAAAATTTTCAGAAAAAATTTTCGATTTAACTTTTGATCAACCATTTCAGTCAACCATTCTAACGCAATATAGATTGCAGAAAGTTCCTAATTTTTACAAAAAATTTCAATAAAATTTTTACAAAAAACTTGCGATAAAAATTTTACAAAAAAGTTTTTCGATAAAATTTTTACAAAAAATGTTCGTAAAATTTTACAAAAATTTTCAATAAAATTTCTGAAAAATTTTTACAAAAAAATTTCGATAAAATTATTAACATGGGCAGCAGACACTTAACACTAACATGATGTTAGCGTTAATGTTTATCATTTTGTCTAATATGGACTGAGGGTAAAGTAATAAAAACGTTTATCATTATCTCTAGCTCACCCTGTGCAAAACAAGATGACTATAATAATTTCATGTGAATAGTTTCTCACATAAGTTACAGAAACGAGGCACAGATTTCAACGATATTTTGAAGAAAATAATTTTTGACGTTTCCTGAAAGCTAATGTTCGGCCAAGAGAAGTGCCCTTCTTCCTAAACTAAAGTAACCACGATCTTTAAAAATGTTACGGACTAGGGGATTTGAATGATTTTCAAGATAATTTAAATGCGTTTCGCTACTTGCAGAAAGACTGATTACCCGGTTATGGACTTCGACAAATCTTATGTTGTTAAATACTGAGCAGGGATGAGTGAAAGGAGAACTCCGTATCAGTACCCCCTGGCCAAAGTTTTAAACAAGAAGTTACGCGAGTAATCGCAGGTGATCTACAATCGATAAGAAGTTGAAGAAAGCAATATTGGGCTGCGATAAAAATTCGATTTCTCTTCTAGAAGGCATCATAACATAGCACTGTATTATTGGACGTATGTATGTCTCACGTGGTGAGAGCTGCCCAGGCACAAATATTTGGTTAACGATTTTTTCAGGACCTGGACTGTCTTAGGGTTGACTGACTTGGGAGGTCTGTCTGTTTCGAAGACGATTTTGTTTGGTATAATTATGTACATACATACACAGAAAAAACTATTTTCACCTATTAAAGGTTTTAATTGTTTTCAGATTAAAATTTAATTAAATAATTAATTGCTTCAATTATTTTTTTAATTACGATTTTTTTGTCCTTTTTTCAACAAATTATATTTAAATCAATTAAAAAATTAATTGAACTTTAATTTAAAACTAATTAACTTAATTGGTGCAAAAATATTTTTTCTTCAAAAATAAATTTTTTAAAAAAATTGTGAAAATTTTGTTTTTTTTTAATTTACGGACTAAAAAACAAAATTTTTGACACGAATTCAACTTCGCCGAAGTCCGGTACCATCACCATTCGTTTAGCCAGAAAATTTTACCCCAATTTAAAAAAACAAACTTTCAGTCTACCTCAGGGTCCCTTTTTCTATGCGCGGTCACATATGTATATATAAATATTTTGTGAAAACAGAAATAAACCCGATTTTTCGCGCACACGACAGAATTAAAGGTTTTAATTGGTTTCAGATTAAAATTTAATTAAATAATTAATTAAATCAATTAAATAATTAATTGAATCAATTAAATAATTAATTGAATCAATTAAATAATTAATTGAATCAATTAAATAATTAATTGAATCAATTAATTGTTTATTTGGAATTTATTTGTTATGTTTTAAACAAATATTAATTTAAATCAATTATAAACTTAATTGAACTTTATTTTAAACTAATTAAAATTTTTTATTGGTGCAAAACATTACGGAATTACCTCGAAAATAATTACATATTTTTCCGCATTGAGAAAGATCGAGCTGTCAAATTGTGGCAACATTAAACTCCAAAAAAAAATTGTATTCATAAGATAATATTTAAGAAAAATAATAATTTAAAGATATGCCAATAAACAAAATTTTTCCTACTGTTTAAATACCGTCTATGGCGTGGATACACTTCCATTATGATAAATTATTGTTAAAATAAAATAAAAGCGTTTCATATACATTTTTTTGTTTTATTTTTTTTTTCGCTCAGCTTCCTGCCAGCCTACTTTTTTTCTAATTGTAAAAGAACAAGATACAAACAACAATAATAAGAAGAACATGCAAGCAACTCATCTTTAAGAAGATTTTGGAGAAGGTTGGTTTCATCAAACAGATTCAGTAGTGATTGCAATGATTTTTTTTTAATTTTTTTGCCTCCCAATAATGTTGCTTGTTGCTCTGTTTCTTGCTTGTTCTGCTACCAAGAGATGCAATCTCATGCCATTCAAGTCCTGCTTTTTTTAAGATGGGTACCTGCAAAACAGGCCAGGTCGCTAAAATAGAAAGAAAGACAGCCAGACAGACAGACAGATTCTTTAGAGTACGTGTTGCAGCAACATTTTTACTTTTAACTACTCCACCATATTGCGTATGCAATGAGTACAATTTTATTGTTGTGTTGTCCCTCCATTCACTGCTGCTACATTGTGTAGAATTCATCATCATTCATTTGAGTTTTTACCTGTCCATTGTCCATCATTTAAAGATTTTGGTTGGTTGCTGGCATGAATGACTATCGAACTTAATGGTTGTTGGTTGTTTGTTGGTCAGCAGCACTCGTCATCATTTACTTAGTCATGCAACCATCCTTACACATCATTTACATCTTCACTCCTATTCCACGAAACGAAAAAACTGAAATAAAAATCTTCAACAACAAAAAAAAAAAAACAAAAATAAGTGAAACGTAAAACTAAAGCTGCTGAAGTGTTTATGTCCGGCTGTTGTTCGATTTAACTTCAATGATTTATTACTTTTAAGACATTTGTAAATTTTCTTCAGGTTGTTTTATTTTTGTGAGATTTTAAATTTGTTGCTGACCATCTTAGGCGGTTGGTTGTTCTAGAGTTTCAAACAGTAGTTGGAGGTTGCTGAATGCCCTTTTTTTAATAGTTTTTGGGTTCTAAAAAGTTAAGAAGAAAATGATCTTTCTGCTGTTGTGGAAGAGAACTTGCCCTTGAGTGCGGTACGAAGCTGCAAAGCATTCTACAAGTAATAGAATCTATTTGCTTGACAATGCTACATGTGGCATTAATGATAGATAATAAAAAATGAAAAGATAACTATTGACATGTAATAAAAAAGGAATAAAATAAAATAACATCACTAAAATTTTGACATCAATCATCAACGACTTCTGAATCTTTTTTTTATTTTTTACATAAGACTCTTAACAAAATAGTTGAAAAGAATTATTAAAATAGTTCTTTACACCAAGCAACAGTCCTATGTTCGGTTGTCCAATAATACCCTTCAAAGAAACTTTTTCTTTATTCACTCTTTCCATAGGTGGGAAAGCGAGATTATCAACAAAATGAATGGCGTATAAGTGAATATAAAAATTTTAAAAATAAAACATATGAAAAATGGCGTGATATATTTAAAAGTGGAATAAGTCCACTTTAAAGTTAATGGAAATATTAATAAGATATAGACATCTTTGAATATTTTTAGTCATACATTGAATTGAAGCACGTGTTTTCATAAAGTAAAGAAAAAAATTTGGATATAAAATGCTATCGCAAAAAGAATTTTTTACAGTGGTATAAGCCCAATCTATACATATAATAAAATGTAATTTAGAATTTTTTTCGTCTGTCTGTGTTAGCATCAGGTAAAAACTACTGGATCAATTGTAATAAAATTTTGTGAGGAGGTACCCTAGTATCTCTCTTTAAATATACTATAAATATACTTTTTTCCCGCAAAAATATCTCATTTCCAAGAGAAAATAGAGAAAAAGTATTAAAAATATGCAATTTTACCCATTCAATGGCTCAGCAAACTTGGCAGCACCTTTTATTTTTGAAAGCGGGATATTTTAACAACTATTTGCAGAAGCCTACAAGAATTGTAGAATATTTTATAAAAAAATTTAGAATTTCATAAAAAGCCTATGATCATGAGTAATTACCCAGAGATGGGTACGTCTTTATAAAGTAAATACATAAACCATAACTGAAGCAATCACCCCTATCGCGAATAATTGTTCCCATGAAAAAACTCCCAAATTTGTCTATCGTGAATGATTCCAATAACAATTTACTTGTATTTTACGATAGAAATCATTCACTATAGAATTTTTGGGAGTTTTTTCATGGGAATAAATATTCACGAATATAAAAGAAAAGTCTTAAAATTTGATGGTAGAGTACTTTCAAAGCAAAATGGAACAGAATATTGTAAAGACTCTGATGAAGTGGTGCGCACAGCTAGTCTATACATATAATAAAATAGTAACCCATTTCCTGACTGTCCTTCTTTTTTGTGTTCGCATCACGTAAAAACTCTCAGATGGATTTAAACAAAATTTTGTGAGGAGGTACCTTAGTATCCTGACTCCAACATTGATAAACTTTTTTCCGCAAAAATATCTTTGTTCCAAAAGAAAGTGGAGAAAAAGCAGTGAAAGTACGCCGATTTTGTATTACCGATTTAAATGTACTGCATACTTTAAGGCATCTTTTATTTTTGAAAGCAGTATTTTTTAAGCAATGTTGCGCAACAGATGGTGCTGTTTTAAAATAATGAATAACTCATTTCCTGTCTGTCTTTTACAATAACTTTTAGAATTTTATATAAATTTTAGAATTTTATCAGGGATGGGTACCTTTATAAAGGCTGGTTAAATTTTAAGGGCCGATGTTGATTTTGTACAAAACACAAATTATTTAGAAAATTATTACCATTTATTTTTATTTTAAAATCTGAGTATCAATTATGTATGGAACAAAATATTGGCCAAGGGGCCGCTGCTTCCTCGGTGGCACACCTCCATTCAAATGCTCCAAATTTTCAATAACGCTGAGGCATATGTGAGGTTCTATGCCGTTAATGTGCCGAATTATCTCATCCTTTAGCTCTTGAATTGTTGCTGGCTTATCGACGTAAACCTTTTCCTTTAAATAATCCCAAAAAAAGAAGTCCAACGGTGTCAAATCACATTGTTTCGTTAGCTGTGCGGCAAGTGGCCTGTTGTCCTGTTGAAACCACATATAGTCCACATCCATATCTTCCGATTCGGGTCATAAAAAGTTCGTTATCATCTCACGATAGCGAACAACATTCACAGTAAATTCCTGACGGGCTTCATTTTGGAAAAAATTAGGGGCCCTATGATGCCGCTAGCCCAAAAACCACACCTAACAGTCACTCTTTGTGGGTGCATTGGTTTTTCGACAATCACTCTTGGATTATCATTTGCCCAAATGCAATTCTGATTTTTGCCGAATCCACTGGGATGAAAATGTCCCTCATCACAGAAGATGATTTTTTTCGAAAATTGATCATCCAACGTTGCCATTTCTTGCTACCATTCTGACTATTGCTCAATTATATACCTTTCCATGGTTCAAATTGATTTAGTCTGAAATTGGGAAATGTCAAATTAAATGCAGAAAAAAAGCTGGACGTAATTTAACCACCCGATCCATATGTTAGAGTCTTAAAATTTGGTGTGGATTACTTTCAAAGCAAAATTGAACAAAATATTGACACACAGCCATTAATTTACACAGGCAATTAATTTATTTGTTAACCATTTAAAAGATGTATTTAGGTCGAATATATCCCTCCAATATAAATGATTTGCCACCCATAAATGTTAAAGCAGCAAGTGCCCTTATATTTTACTTACGATATGTTGAAAGGACAATTGCTGGTTTAAACCCTTAGAAGGCCTATGGTTTTTCCAAAAAAAAAGGAACAAGATGCTAATGGGACTTCGCCTCTTAGCAGTAGAAATATTTATTTGTATTTCCATTGCTGGAAGGTTTCGCTGATAACTATGACACCCAAGTATCACAAAAAGAATCATATGGACAAATAAATTTATTATCACTTATGTATATCAAAACCATTTCAGAAGAATCTACAATAGATGAACAGGATTAACGGGTTATTCATCGCAGGCACTCTTGAGACAATAGAATCTTGGCAGGAAGCCTATAAAGTTGCACGGATATTACCGGGCTGCCTTCAGTTCCATAAATGTGTTAGTAATAGATCATGAAAACATCAGATATCATTTGGCCAAGTTGAATATTAAAGATGAGTATACTTGCAGTGTGGGAGAGGGTCAGAGTATTACGCTTAGAGCAAACACATTAAATAACCCCCGGGGCACTTATTGTCATTGCGGTTTATTCTCAAAGCTTTGACGTAGTGCTATCGGGGAAAATGGGGGCACCAGACGCCAATGTTCCTTGAACCTTAATCTGGAAGAACCCCACCCTAATCCACGGTGGAACAGCATACGCCATGGATGCGTGGTCAAGAGGGTGCTTGGCCGTTAGTATGCGAACTCTGGATACCAGTCGACCTCCAGTTTCAATGCAGACTTACCCATGCATAAGGAGCTCTGTGTGGGTGGACAAAGTTTTCTCCAATAATGGCCTAGGAAGAATTCAGAAGGGATGGACAGGAAAGCCTCACAAGGGGTGAACAGGTTAATCTCTATAGGTTCTCCTCTGGCGTTGAACCGGGATATTTCGATAGGGATGGACAAGGAAACCTCGTTAGAGGTGGAGAGGTTAATCCCTTTAGGAACTCCGGTTACCACTGGCCAGGGGAGGATATCGAAATAGAATGACAAAGAAACCTCGAAAGGGGTGGACTGGTCAGTCTATGAAGATTCTCCTGCGGCTATGGAGGCAAATGTGGATGAATTGGACGTACCTGGCCCTGTGGGCTTAGGCAAATCCTTTTCGGAAGCAGGCACCTCAAAACGTTCCTTCAACGTCGAGTCGGAGTCTCTACAGCTCATGCCTAAAAGTGAGTGGCAGAGGCAGAAGAGAAGACGGGGAAAGGAAAGAAGCTGAGACGGCAGCGCACATTGTGTGTGAATGTCCAGCACTGGCTAGCATAAGACTCACTGGTGGATGCCATGGGGGACCTGAGCCTTGAAGAAATGCTAGCAATTACTAGAGACTGCGTGATGGGAAAAAAGGCCGACAGTTACCAGTCGACAGTCTCAAATCACTAAAGTCAAGATTAAGGGCTGGTTGTAGCACATGACTCAATGTAAGTTGGTTGTGGTAAATTACATTTCGGTTGCCTGTTATCATAGAGGACGGAAGGGGGTCGAAAAGGGACCCATTATGGAAGTGGTCTGCTTCGATATTTCCCCTACTTAACATACATACAAACACATTAAATGTTGATGGCATGGGGTCCTTATCGTTAGACAATTGTTAGGAAATATGATAGATTCGGTGATGAGGAAGAGGTTCGACAGTCTGAAATTTTTAAAGTCGAAAGTAATGTCTTTTGACAGCTCGATGTGTCGAAAGCCATTGAGGATGTGTAAAATTTAATATTTCCAATATCTTTGCCCATTTTAGCTAGGACACACTAATGTCATACCTTAATCTATTACCCTGGGTGTATGTCTCTAAATAGTATAGAGGTGTAGTGAAAATTTGGTATGAGCGTAGGTGTTCAATGATTCTGGTTTTTAATGATCGTCCCTTAATAATAAGCCTTTAATTATTAGCCTTAATAGTTTTCAATAAATATTTAACAATTTAAAATTGGAAAAACTCTCTCGAAAGTGCTGTAATAAATTTATTCAAAATTTTTATTAAAAAAAAAAAATAAAAATAAAACATGAGATAATGAAATAAATAGACAAAATAATTAATAAAATAAATGTTTATTACCTGTATCGCAAAAATATTAATTATAAAATGTGTTTACATTCATTTTAAATACATATTTTGACATTAACTCTACCCACACAAATGCGTGCACACGCATGCACAGTTATACAATCATAAAACATATAACAACAGCAAACAACACTCACTACTCGTATTATAATAAACATAAATGTACAAAAGAAGAAAGGAAAAAAAAACAAAACTAAAATTTCGCATATTTAAAAATATTCCTTCCAATCGTTATTATTCGTTGGCAAATATTGGTTTGTTTGCCATTATTGTTTTCTGTCCAGGTCCTGGACATGTTGTTGTTTTTACAATAAAAATTCAAATATTTACACAATAATTTCCAGAATGCAAAATCATCAACAATGATCGTCAACACACAGAAACAATAACCAGCAACAATAAAATTTGTAAACAGAATTTTATATTCAAAAAACAGACACCACCACTGATGGCTTGTGTACGAGTATGTGAATAAAATGGATTACTAATAGGGGAAGCAGGGGATTTCGGGGGAAATTGGGGAATTTTCCTTTTCCTTTCCGGTTTGTCAGCGGCAATTTCGCTGGCTAATAATGACATGTTATTGTCATTTCTTTTATAGCTTCTAGATAATCTTCCTCCACTAATCCTAGATTAATTTACTTAAATAATCTTAACACAGAAAATAATTGTGAACCATCTAAGGGCTTCAATTAGTTGCTCGTACAAATTTAATTAAATATTTAATAGATTTAATTATTTATTTATTAAGAAAAGTTAATAAATGGTTCTACTTTGACCAAATTGCTGCATACGGCCAAAAATGGTGTTTCATTTGTAGTAAAGTGTGCTCTCAAAATTCTAAAAAGGTACCATCGGTGCCTCCGGTTTTTGAAATGTTGTAAAGGCCGGAGTACATAGGATCCGCCATACGTCATACTTTATCATATTCAAATGTGATTAAAGTAACGACGGAAAATGTTGAAACAATGACTACTTTGTTGACGGATATTAAATCAGGAAGGGAAACACTTTGGAAAGGCTTTGTTTTTCATTTTACTTTATTTCATTTAATTTATTTTGTTGTATTTTGCTTTAGTTTTGCTGCCACTCAACACAAAAAATTAATCAAAACAAAGAAAAACCAATTGATACCTATCCACCAGTTTAACATACGTCAAAAGTTGCCCAACTTTCGTACTTTGCGTTGACGGAGACGTAATTACTGTGAGAACGTTTATAAGAAAAACTGCATTTCAATTTTCTTTTAAGTTGAAAAAGACGACGATGATGTATTCCATGTGCCCCAGGCTTAAGAGATACTAAACTTCACTTAAACATTAAAGAACTGCATGAGCACATAAAATTAAGCTCATAAGAAGCTCATTATAATATTTCATTGAAATCATGACTGTTCAAAGCACACGATTAACGATGAGTGGATTATAAAAAACAGCGAAGATCAGCGAGCTGAATGCGATGAGCTTGTAGAGTTTCCATAAGCAAGTATGAATAAGTATGAGTAAATGCTGAACATAATAACAATGAACTTGAGCGAGCTCAGGCAGTTTTATGTTTTGTGTTAAACACGAACACAGTTCGAACCTACAGACAAAAAAAAAACGAATTTTTTAACAACACATTACTAACGTTCATTTTAAGGTCTTCTTAAGAAATACAAAAAAACCACTAGTGCCAAGTAAAACGCACTAGGCCTTATCAAAAAGTTATTCAAATTATTAAACAAAACATGCTGAGTGCTTCGAACATAAGACAAGTAAATACGGCGCTCTCTAGTAAAGAATGTTCGTTTTACTCCGTCAGCTTATTGAGTTCGTGATACGAACAGAGGTTTGTCATTAATAGTATTGTATTGGTAGGCATGTGTTCATTAAGCTAGTTTGGCTTCGAGTATGCTCATAAGCTTATGAGCCAACCCATTAGATGAGCTTGCTTATGAGCAAACTTTTTAGATGAGTCTTACTCAAGCAACTTTTTATTAAACATCTTATTTTGCTAGCTATACCCGACTAACATTGGAGCTACTTGACGGTATACAGGATAGAAAACATTTGGTCGTTAAGGCAATTTAACACTGTAATACAAGTATTAATACTTTTGAATAAAATGAAACTCTGATCTAATTGTTGTTTGAAATTTTTCAAAAAACAATAACAACTCATCGTGTCAGGGTTTGATTCTCCTCAAAATTATTAATACTTGTATTATAGTGTGAAATTCCCTTTAGTGAGAGTAGGGTATCGAATTGTTAAAAACTTAGGTTGTTTTTCGCTGTTTTACTCTCTACTAAAAGGGATAATTTTCAATAAATCAAATCAGGAAATTTTTAACCAAAACCTTATGCCATATTCTTCATTAAGAGTCAGTCTATCGATTTGTGGTTGATTGGCCCGTTGAACACCGCATGGCGTTATAGGAATATTTTTTTTTTTTTTTTTTTTTTGTTTCAACTTACAGTTCGCATGCTATCAAATACAACTTGCTTTTTTAACTTTCCCAATGTCTTCCTAGTTCCAGCACAATGACATTGCATGAAAAAGCTTTATTCTTTGAATTTCGATTCATTTTGTTTAATTTTGCAAAACAGTATAATTCAACAGGTTCTGGGATTAATTTTGATACTATGGAGATTGTAAGGGGATAAAAAGTAACCAACAAATAGTAGACTACTGCTTTAGAATACACTTCCCTCCGCTACTATTTCTATTGCGTGCGTCGCACAGTAAACTGTCTAGTGGAAAAAAATCAAAAACTCGAATATATCAATATATATGTGATGAAAGCTAAGACTCCCACGATTCCAGGGGTGGTTTGGTTTTTCACATGCGTTACACCTATAAAAAGTTACACGGCTTTAAAGTCGAATTATTTTGATAATTTTTAAGTAACAAAAAATGGGTTTGGAAAAAAAATCTCAAAAATTCATTTTTCAATAAAAATGCATGCAAATTTATTTGTTTTATTCAGAAATGTTGCAGAAACAATGAAAAAATCCTAAAATTCAAATATTTATAACAACACTGTAAAAATAATTTTGAAGTTTTTAGCTAAAAAAAGTATGTATGTAAAGGGTGTTTTTTATAGAGATATAGAATTAATACTTATACTTATATATACTTTTCAAGATGGCGACCGATTTAACAGCTGTCAAGTGATTTATTCTCAGTTTGCTTTGGCAATTCATCATGAATAGACTCACGCCTGAACAACGCTCGCAAATGGTGCATAAGAGATTACCGTTGTAACCGATTTTCATAAGCGAATTTTGTTTAGCGATGAAGCGCACTTCTGGTTGAATAGCTTCGTCAACAAACAAAACTGCCGCATTTGGAGTGAAGGTAATCCTCAAATGTATGTCGAAACACGGTTACATCCAGAAAAACTGACTGTTTGGTGCGCTTTATGGGCTGGTGGAATCATTGGTCCGTACTTTTTCAAAAACGATGGTGGCCAGAACGTTACAGTCAATGGTGATCGGTATAGAGCCATGATTACTAACTTTTTAATTCCTGAATTGAATAACCATGATGTCCAGGAGATGTGGTTTCAACAAAACGGCGCAACATGTCACACAGCTCGTGCCACAATAGATTTATTGAAAGACACTTTTGGTGACCACCTAATTTCACGTTTTGGACCTGTGAATTGGCCTCCAAGATCTTGTGATTTAACACCGCTAGACTACTTTCTGTTTGGCTACGTAAAGTCATTGGTCTATACGGATAAGCCACAAACGCTTGACCATTTGGAAGACAACATTCGCCGTGTTATTGCCGATATGCGGCCACAAATGTAGGAAAAAGATATCAAAAATTGGACGCCCAGATTGGACTACATCCGCGCCAGCCGTGGCAGTCATTTGCCAGAAATCATATTTAAAATGTAATGCCACAAGATTATCTTTCGGATAAATAAAATTCATGTCAATCGAATAATCCATCGTTACTTTATTGCAACTTAAAGTTCTATACCTCTATAAAAAACACCCTTTACTTAAAAAAAAAATCACCCTCGATGGACCCGAAAAACTAGGCACATCAAAAAACTTCTTTTATGCATCAATAATCTTATTTTCTGTTATATATACTAAAATATGTATAAAAAGGTTTAGGTGTTTTCTATGCCAATATTTAATATTTTTATTAAAATTATCAGCTGATATTTTTAATATTTAAAAATGTTTGATATAAGTAGGCTATACTTTGAACCAGGGCGAACTAATGCAAGGTGAGTGCACGGGCGAATGCTTTAGAATGCCTTCACAAAACAATTAAGACAGAACAGACTTGAGCACACTCGAAAAAATAGCAGATACAATTGTAATCAAGATTTAATAAATAAACTCCTAATTTCTTCTGATCCATTAATTCCATCTAATAAAATTACAATAAATACAAGCAGCTCATTCAACAATAATCAAGAAATTAGTAATTGTATAATAGTAGATGAATCTACACCGCAAAAAAATAAATGGATTTCTAATAATGTTAATTCATTTTTGAAAATAGTAGGCCAAGAGAGATATGTGCCAAAAATTTCATTAAGCAACCATAACTCCTTCGATTTTTTTTCAGTTTTACTATGGTGATCGGTCACTGTGCGCCGTGACAATATGTTGTTCGTTTTTGCTTTGAAAGTAATCCATAGCAAATTTTAAGCCTCTTATGTATTTACTTTATATGAAGTAATTACCCATCCCTGGATACAATTCTAAACATTCTAAAAATTATTGAAAATCTCTGTAAAAGACAGACAGGAAATTATTTTAAAACAGCGCCATTTGTGACGCATCATTTCTTAAAATATTCTGCTTTCAAAAATAAAAGATGCCTTAAAGTATGCAATACCTTTAAATCGGTAAAAAAAAGTCGGCGTACTTTCACTGCTTTTTCTCCACTTTCTCTTGGAAATAAGATATTTTTTCGGAAAAAATGTATCCTATATTGGAATCAGGATACTAAGGTACCTCCTCACAAAATTTTGTTAAAATCCATCCAGAAATTTTTACGTGATGGGAACACAAATAAAAAGAAAGGCAGACAGGAAATGAGTTACTATTTTTATATAACTATGTATAGGTGGAAAACTTTATTAAACATCTAAATTAAAATTGTGGTTACTATTTTAAACCTTCAACCAATATTAAGGTTTTTTTTTAATTTAAAAAAAATATTAATTAATGAGTAATTTGCACTCTCCTCAAATGTTCTTAGGTAGACAGACATACATATGAAAATGCAATAAAAGGTTTGTCACTAAACTCTACAATTCTTTTAAATTTTTTAGGGCTGTTCCCTAGTTTTTCAAAATATGGAATAATAATTATAAAACCCTTTATTTCATCATCATCATCATTCGTTATAGTTTTCATATTTTTAAGCTCCACCATGTTTGTACGTGTGATAGACAAACAGACCAGTTCTCTATCCCCCATTGAAAGTGTGTGCAGATGTATGGGATCAATTGAAAGCTTACGTGTCATTGTTAAAACAATAACACTAAACAAATACATACTAATGAAAGTCCTGGTTAAATGCTTTTGTTGAAAACCAGCTCACTAACTACCTGACACTTTATTTTGCTTTTATTTACTAGAGAACAACACAAACCCATTCAAAAACCTGAACGTTTCCACCATAAAATTTTATTTTAGTGTTTCAAACGATGCCACAAAAAAAAGATGTTAAAAAGCCACAATAAAAAATTATGTATTTGGAAAACAGAATAAAATTTTGTTTTGAATTTTTTTTTTATTTTCACTTAATTGTTTCACATAAAATTTAATTATTGTTGAAATAAATATTGGAAGATTTTCTCTATAAATTTAAATGAAAAGAAATAAAATTTAATTTCTTTTAAAAGGTTCTTTTAAATTTGTTATCTCTACAAAAAGGTGTTGAATAAGAAGGAACTTCATACTTTTTTGCAAAGGTACTTTTTTGAGAGGATACTCTTTTGAAGAAGAGGCTTTAGACCTGGTAAATCCACCACTTATCAGATATTCTCCTTACGTCAAATCCTGGAAATGACCCAAGAAAAACATTCTATTTGTCTAATACGGCTGTACAGGATGACCTTAACTTATACACCATCTTCAGTTAAAATAGGAAAAAAAACTATCCGAGCCATTTAGTACCAAACGAGGTTTCAGACAAGTCGACAGTCTATCTATCGTGTGATCTTTTTAAGGTTACACGAGATGGAAATGTGAATAAAACTTTCAGGCTATTTACTAAACAACACATTGTACTCGCTTACGCTGACGTAAATATACATCATGGGTCCAAACATTGCGAGTGGTAACTGTCACCTTTGAAATAATCAAAAAAGAATCTGCCAAACTGGGGTAGACAGGGGAATTTAAAAACTAAAATTTTGAGGTAGTGAGCGATTTACCTCGGTACCATCATTAACAAAACAAACAATATCAGTCTTAAGATAAAGAAAAGAATAATACTGGCCAATAAATGCTACTTTGGACTAAGTAAGCAATTTAAAAACAAGGCCACCTCTTGACAGACAAAAATCACACTCCACAGGATACTGATACTACCTGCGCTATTTTATGATTCCGAAGCATGGGTAGATGCGACAGCAGATGACACAGTACATGGAGTGTTTGGGAGAAAATTCTACGTAAAAACAATGGACCAATCTGCATTGGCGGAAAATATCGGTGTTGTATGAACCACGATCTGTATAAGCTATATGCCAACATTGACATAGTCAAACGTATCAAATTACAACGATTGCGTTGGCTACGGCATGTTGTGAGAATGCATCAAGATGTTCCAGCTAAAAAGTCAGTTGAATACGAACCTGATGACAGTTCACGAAGAGGGGGAAGATCAAAACTTCGATGGAAAGATCAAGTTGAGGAAAACATCTCGAAACTTGGTGTCAGAAATTGGAGAAAAAGCGCCGATGATCATGGTGCTTGGAAATTTATTCCATGTTCGGCTACAGGAACAAATGTTCTGTAATATCCACCTAAGTACGTAAGTACTTTTTTGAAGAAAAATCTTTTGAAAGACACAGTTTTAAAAAGGTACTTTTTTGAAAATACACACAGAGAAAACACTAAACCAAAAAAAAAAAATTTAATATTTTCACTGTAACAATATATGATTGCATTAAACAAATTATAGTTATTTCAACCAATACTACAGCTACGATAAACAAGTATAATCAATAAATGATTCCTTGGCTAACGTGCCTGCAAGAATTGAAACCAAACGATCATCGTTTGCGTATCATTTTTTAGAGAATTATCATTCCTCAAGCCGTTAACGAATCACCATAACATCAATTCGAATTAACTGTTTGCTGGCAGCATAATCGTACCTTATTTCTTTCGAAATGAGCAAAGAGCTGCCGCACGTTGGGTGAAATTCCCAATAATGGCTCGTAATTGAAAATTTATATTTTAAAAAGTAAATTATTTCACTAATTATCTTTTTAATTTTTTATGATATCTACTTTTCGAGTTGTACGTTGTCAAAGTTGAAGTTTTTTTAAGTTTTTGAAAACAGTGGTAAAAACTGAAAAAAATTTTTTTTAAATATTTTGTATTTTCCTACCATAAAAGTAATATTTTTTCAATGGAACCTTCAACTTCAGGTATTTTGAAACTCAAATATGTATCTTCGTAAAATATTTTTGTTGTAGAAATATTTTTAAAATTTTTTTGAAAATTTGTGTAAAAAACAATAATTTTTCACTTTCAATTTTTCATTGATGTTAAAATAGAAAACAATTTGTTTTCCTTCTTATCGCAAAAAACCCGCAAAATGTTTTAATATGATTTGTAGAAAATCATAGAAAATCATAGAAAATTCCAAAAATTTTTTTTTTACCCAAGCTTCTCCAACTCAAATCCGGTTTGGGGAAGCTTGGGTAAAAAATAATTTTGGAATTTTCTATGATATGTCTACTTACAAATCATATAAAAACATTTTTCGGGTTTTTTGCGATAAGAAGGAAAAAAAATTGTTTTCTATTTCAACATCAATGAAAAATTCGTCATATAAAATTCCAATCAAAAGATGGCAAGCAAGGTCCGAAACAGAAGAAAAAAGCAGTGAATGAAACCAAATCAAAAATACAGATCGAGTTTAGACAAAAAAGCGGACTTATAGTTGACCAACCAAAACCAGGATTTGGAAACTCAAATGACGGGAATACAGCCAAAATCCCGAAGTTTCTGCGGAAGTTACAAAAATCGACGTTGAACTAATCAAAAAGTTACATTCTATTTTAGTTGCTGTATCGTGCGGTCATCAGATTAATGTTAAACAATTTAGAAAATTTACTTTATCGACTGCAAAATACTTTGTTGAAAAATACCCATGGTATAACATGTCTCCCACTTTACATAAATTTTTAATACATGGTCCGCAGATTATTACTCATGCACTGTTTTGTATTGGCCAGTTATCGGAGGAAGCACAGGAAGCTCGTAATAAAGATTTTAAATCATACAGAAAACATTTTTCACGGAAATGCAGTCGTGAAAAGTCCAATGAAGATATTTTCAATAGATTTTTAATAAGCCTATGATCCTATTATTAGTAATATGAGCAAATATTACAAAAAGAAAATTAGCGTGTTACCACAGCAGGTATTGGGCCTTCTATTATTACCTAAAATTTCTGAAGGAAATAATTGCGATTATATTCATTTTTGTGACAGCGAATATAAAGACTAATAGTATTAAACATAAAATGTAAATTTATATTTATAAAAAATTTTTAATAAATAAAGGCAGAGATTGTAATGATTATGAGTTTTATTTTAAAAATTGGGTTTTAATGATTATTTCTTGATTTTTATTTTCTACTCAAAGAATAAAAATTATTCTCTGAGCTTTATTTAATGCTTAGAATATAACGATTATGTATTAAGTTTTATTTTCTGCTTTGGGAATAAAAATTATTCTCCGAGTTTTATTTTCTGCTCAGAGAATAAAATTTATTGTCTGAGTTTTATTCTTTGCTCGCCATTTAATGATTGATGTTTAAGTTTTATTTTGTGATTGAAGAATAAAAATTACTTTCTGAGTTTTATATTTCAATTAGAAAATAAGGATTATTTTCCAAGTTTTATATTTCGCTTAGAAAATAAAAATTATTTCTTGAGTTTTAATTTTTACTTAAAAATAAAAATTATTTCTTTCTTTTGTTAATTTGGACATATGTAAGTATATAAATAGTACTTTTTGGAACTTTTTTACTGAAACACATATCTCACTGAAACCCTATCTCAAATAACGATACTAATATTATTTTTATGTGTTTCAGTAAAAAAGTTCCAAAAAAGTACCAAAGTACACGTTTTATCCCCCAAATATTGAAATGAAGAAAAAGTACCAAAAACTAGTTTGATACTTTTACTATATCAAAAGAATACCAACTAAACTAATTTCTATGTTTTTTAGTTAAAAAGTTTCAAAAAGTACTATTTATATACTTACATATGTCCAAATTAACAAAAGCATTAATTTTTATTTTTAAGTAAAATTTAAAACTCAAGAAATAATTTTTATTTTCTAAGCGAAATATAAAACTTGGAAAATAATCTTTATTTTCTAAGTGAAATATAAAACTCAGAAAGTAATTTTTATTCTTCAATCAGAAAATAAAACTTAAACATCAATCATTAAATGGCGAGCAAAGAATAAAACTCAGACAATAATTTTTATTCTCTGAGCAGAAAATAAAACTCGGAGAATAATTTTTATTTTCCAAGCGAAAAATAAAACTCAACAAGTAATCATTGATGTCTGAGGAATAAATAGAACTCGAAAAATAATTTTTATTTTTGATTTTTTTCAATAAAACTTAAAAAATAAAAATCATTGGCGGAACGGACTTAAAGACGATTGCAATGGTGTGCTCCTTGTATTTACATGTAGCATATCCCTAACATAATGATTTTTTTCTTTTAAAATGTGATGGATAATCATTATTTGCGATCCCTGAATAAAGGTTTACCGATTTCGTTGAATTTTTGGGATGTTAAGTTTTACTAACGTAAAAAAATCAAATTGCCCAAATTTAATTCACTTATCTTTAAAAATGGATCTTCCAAAGCAATTGAAATATTCATACGAGCTGACAAACGTACACCCCTGGCGTTTAAATTTTTTTTTTTTCAAAAATGATTGTTTTTAAGTAGTAATGACCCACTTACTACTACGAAACGAAAAAAATAAGTGCTATCTATAACGCCTGAATTAAGAGCAGTTTTTAGCAATTTCAACCCAACGTGTGCCGTTGCCGTAAATGAAAAAAGTTATTGAGCCATGTTGAATGAATTTTTGTTTTCAAAAATTAATCAGCTAAACAGTAACGATATTTGGTTTCAACAAGACGGCAGAACTTGCCACACAGCAGTCAATTTATTGCAAAGTTAATTTAGTAACAACTTTATATCCAGAAGTGCTCCTGTTCACTGTCCCTCTCGTTCAGTCGATTTAGCCTGTGGATTACTTTTTATGGGGCTCTACGGTAAGTCATTGGTTTATGGTGACAAATCAGCAACTCTTAAAGCCAAACTAACATTGATGTCATATTACCAGATTTATTGGAAAAAATAGTCAAAAATTGGAGCGATAAAATGGACCATGTACCTCGTAGCCGTGGCGGACTTAAGCCAGAAATCATATTAAAAAAATAAATGTCATGAAATTATCTACCAGATTATATTAAAAAAAATTCTTTCCAACAATATTTCTGTCTTGTGTTATCGCTTCAAGTTCTCAAGCAGCGAAAAAAACGCCCCGATGTAAGTATTCCAAAATAATATAGTATTTTATAATTATAAAATAATTTTTTTAATAAATTATATTAAATTACAAAATGTGAATTAGAAATTAGAATCAGCATTAAATTAAAAAAATTCAAATTCTCAGATCTAAATTTTCTTTAAAATTGTAATATCATCGTTTAGGTTTTCTTGTTCCGAAGCATCATCGCTGCGGTACAACTTTAAACTTTCTATTCCTCGCCAATCTACACCAAAATGCTTTTGAAGACCTTTGTCCACGTCAACTAGCTTCTCAGGTTTTGCTATGTTGACACTATTAGGTAGTAGACGTGGCTTAATCATTGCTAGTGTCTTCCCTTTCTTTTAAATGCTTTTGGGAGCTGCACTAGTTTTTTTTTTGTAGGGGGGATACCGGATCGGACCACTAACTTTATGGGTCACTTTTTTACCGCCTTCATTCCTGACTGGTTTTTAGTATGCGACTGGTAATTTCCAACTTCCCTGCTTTCATTGAGTCTCATGCTGTCACTTGCCTTTTACTCTCGACTGTAGTGATTTCAGACCGACACATATCGACACTTTTCCTAATTGCTAACATTTGCCTAAGACTAAGGTCTCCACTAAATTTTTGATATGTGTTTGCCCGTTGTCCAAAGCCTACTGGTCATCTACAAAAAATGTGCTCTGCCGTCTTAGCCTTTTTCCAGGACCAGTCGAAGCAAGTATTGTCTTTCCTCAATTCTTAACTTGGCCAGATTATCGTTGCAGTTTCCATAACCTGTCACTAACGCAGTTAAGCAGTTGTAGGAACTGAGATTATATCCAAGTACCTTCTTGGTGTTCCTGCCAACTTGTAGAGAAAAATACAAGAGTTTTTGGTGGGTTTTTGAATGGAATTTTGCCCCATAATGATTCGCTTGTTTAGGACAAACCTAAAGTGCAGCCACCTAACTATGTATCTGATAACCATTTGCTCAAATTTGTATTTTGTCCAGAACAACCATCGCAGAATAGTTTAATATCCTGCATATTGCTTTAAGGATGCAGTGACTAAATCTACTGCCCGTTGCCCGCCTGAGGCGTTGCTGGCAGTCCCAGCTGCAGGATCAGATGTTTTGAACCAATCAGTCATTCATCTTAAAGCAAACCTGATTACCGAAACCGTATTGCGGCCCTATGCTCATTGCAGGGGTATATATTCCTCAAGTCAATTTTCTGGAGGTGATGAAAGAGAAGTTTAAAAGGTTCCAATCAGATTGCCTTGACCTCATTTAAAATACCACCATGTGTACCTAGAAACAGATTCTTTGTTTAGGACGCTTGGTGAGTCATCAACACATATGGGGAAATTGTAAAGATACAGTTGTCTACTGCAGTAAGTTGCAGTAATATGGTTCTAGCAATAATATTATGATTATGTTTAATAATAAAACTGTTTGTCTACAACCATATAATTCAATCTTTCACTTACACACATGAATTTTTACACTTACCCACACACGATTGCAATACAATTTGTACCCACACGAGCTCACACACACTCACATGCTCTCTCTTTCTCTCTCTCGTCCTTAAATTTCCTCATATTATTGTCCTATTTATTTTATAACAATAAATACAACAATAACAAATATAACGGTAAAAAAATGAATCACAAATACACATATTTGCATTTTTATTGAAAATTAAAATAATTTTCACCGCAGACGTCAATTTAATAAATAATAAAAATAAAATATTCGTAAAATATTTAAATTAAAATAGAAAATAATTGACTTCAAAATGTTGCCAACAAACATCGCGTCAACTAAACATGGCTCACAACAACAACAACAACAAATATTGACAGAATACAGAGGGCAACAACAACAGCTAGCAGGTCTCCTAGAACAACAAATACAAAAAACAGGTCGCCAATAAAATGTAAAAAAAATAAAAACAGTGATTTAAATTGGAATTTTATTGAAATGCAGCAGGAAAGCAAATAGGAAATTCAAATCCTTTCTTAAACACAAAAATCAAATTTTATTTAAAAAATACTTTTGAAACAAAAGAGTGATTTGTAATAATATAAAAATAGTTTTCAGAAGGTCATAAAGTTATTACTATTTCTAGGTATTTTTATACAAATATTCCAAATACTTTTAAATTTAGATTAAACACATATACATATATGACGCAAGCTCACGAAAGCGACCTTATCTTGCCAGGGTAAATTTTCAGTACGGGACGAAACAAAATTTAATGTTTCTATTGCGCCACACGATATCTTGAGATCAACTACAAAATAGATTTTATGTCATACTAAAGATTTTAAGACTCTTACGTATTTACTTACTATAAAGGTACCCATCCCTGGATAACATTCTAAATATTATATAAAACTCTACAATTAGAAAAATTTTTATAAAGCTCTGTAAACGACAGCCAGGTAATGAGTTACTCATTATTTTAAATCGGCGCCATCTGTTGTGCAACATTGTTTAAAATATACCGCTTTAAAAAATAAAAGATGCCTTAAAGTATGCAATACCTTTAAATCGGTACAAAAAATCGGCATACTTTCACTGCATTTTCTCTACTTTCTTTTGGACATAAGATATTTTTACGGAGAAAAAGTATCCTATATTAAAATCAGGATACTAAGGTACCTCCTCACAAATGCAAGCAAAAAAAAAAACAAGAAAGACAGACAGACAGGAAATGAGTTACTATTTTATTATATGTATGAATGGATTTAACATAAATATTAACTATACTTTTTTTTCAAAAGCAGTTATATAAAATATCTTAAAATAGCCTTTAAAGACATATGGCAAATGTTACCTTACATCTTTAACATACATATATGCTTTAATTGGTTTAAGACGCAATTGTGAACATATAAAATCAAAAAAACCGCAAAAGTGAAAAATTTCCCGGCTACCTAAGCGCTACCTAAACGGTGTTAAGAATCATTCCTAGGAAGTTCATATGTTCTAGAAAGTTGTTTATTGAGATCTTAGGTTCATTTTTGTACTTAATTGTTTCCTTGAATTTTGAACGGTTTGCTACCTATGGACCTGAACAGGGGAAAAAAGGTAAAAAAAATTGAATTTTTAAAGTTTTTTGCGATTTTGACCTTGAAGATGAAGTTTCTTTGATTTTTTATGTTCACAATTTTTGTTCTTTATGACAAGAGCTACAACTTTGCCTCAGAGAGTATATCAAAATTCCAAACGGTTTGCAAAATATGAACTTGAGTAAATGATCATTTTTTTGCAAAAATGACATCGAGGCCCCCACATCTTTGAGGGCCCATAAAAAAAAACTGGAGGACTTTGGGCAAAACTGGTAGACAGGGGTCTTTTTTTTTTGGTCTTTTATCACGTAGTGGTGTCCGTATATGGTTATTTTGTCATGACTTTAAAAATTACACAGTGTGTAATGTAAGACGCATGGGAAAGGAAAATATTTGATAAAAAACCTTTATAAGAACTTTTTAAAATGATATAAAGTAATATTTGCACTTTAATGAAAAAGACGCAAACAACATTACAACTCACGCCTATGTATATAGGCTCGAGATGTAGTGATTACTAGAATTAACACAACGAGCTTGAAATCTATCTGTTATAAATTGAATACGATTTAAAATATATTCTACATTACATAAATTATGTAATCTTCTAGTAGAATAGTGCCAAGGTAGTCTCATCACCATTTTTAGCAATTTGTTCTGACAAATTTGAATTTTATATGTGTTTTAGCACATGATCCCCATACGGTACAAGCATATAGAGCAATTGCCTGAAACACTGACTTAAGGACAGCAATTTTGTTGCATGTATTTAGTTTTGATCTTCTGTTGGATTAATGGATATAACATTTTAACAGCCAAGTTAAACTTGTTAATTATGTAAGCAGTGTGCTCATCGAAAGTTAAGGTTCGGTCCAGAAAAACTCCTAAATATCTAACATTATTAGACCATCTGCACCATTCATAATGTATCGTCTGCAATTTATTTAATTTTCGGAACATCTGCACAATAAAGTATGTACAGTAGCGGCCCTAAGACAGAACCCTGTGGTACCCCTGCCTCAAAAGTAAAAACTTCTGAAGAGACAGAGGTAATATAAATAATGAATTGTCTATTTGACAAAAAACTTTTTATAAGATTAATAAGGTATCCGGGAAACCCAAATGTTATAAGTTTATAAGGGAGTCCTTGATGCCATACTGTGTCAAAAGCCTTTTCGACATCTATCAAAACCATAGCTACTGACTTTCGGTTTCCTATCTCCTGTTTTACAAAAGTTGTAATGCGTTTGACTTGCTGGGTTGTGTTGTGTAAAGGACGAAAGCCAAACTGTTCCTGTGGTATAATATTTCTATCCTCAATGAACATCATCAATGTTCAATATTTCCTTAATAATTTTCCAATCCTGCTTAGTAGGCTTATCGGACGATAACTATCAGTCTCATTATTAGGTTTACCCGGCTTTAGAATTGGTACAACCCTTGCAGTGCGCCAGGCCGTATGAAAATGTGTGGAACAAGATTAACGTGAGTACCTGCCTACTCGGCCTAACCTCACGGTGGTCTTACCACCGAGTGAAACTTAGGCGTAGACTAGCGCCCCCATTGTGTAGTATAACAACACTTTACGATTGCCACCAATCGCTTTTTGTGTGTGATACAGTCACAATGAGTAGCAATTTATATAATATGGCAAGCCTAGATCCACATTATAACCTCTTGCTTAGGGGTTTGGAGACTATCCAAACTCCGTCTGTTGAGAGTGCAACAGCACACTTGATCGACCGTGCACCATACCTACATAAATCGATCTTAAACCACAACCACCACGTGTACCCCCGAAGGGGACCTCACCAATAACCGGTCACAGAGAGTATAGGCTCTCTGTGGGGCCACCGATTCCCGTGGTACCAGTCCTTTGGGCACTGGTCGGGCCTCGAAGAGGAGCCGTGTTATAAAACAACAGACCTTTTCTTCCAGATTTAGGCTCTAGGAACCCTAGCGTCTGGTGCCCCTATTTTCCCCGAGTGAACCGCGTCAAAGCATTTGCCATGTTCCCGCAGTGACAATTGGAACCCCCGGGGGTAGGCCGTAGGAAAATATTAAAAATATTGAAGCTTCAGGCAGGCATTAAATATGGAAGTTAAATATTTTATTCTAGAATATGGAAGATTTTTAAGAAACTCATTCCTAACGCTATCTATACCGCAAGATTTTCTGGGCTTAATATTTTTTTAATACCTTTAACAACATTTTCAGAAATCTTTTCTGAATTTGGAGTTAACAGACTGACTGACTGAATTAAAATAGTTTAAGCTATCACTCACAACCTCAGCGAGATTTTGACAACCTAAACTATCAGAAATGTGATGATTTGTTGAAAGGTTTCGCCAAAAGCATTTGCTTTTTCAAGGTCCGTATTCAAATTACGATTTCCATTTCCTAAAGTAGGGATATTAGATACATTCTTTCTTAAAATTTTTGCTATATTCCAGAATGGCTTTGCATTAATTATACTTTTAAATTAAAAACTTAAATAAATACTTGCCAGATTTTTATCTTTGCTTTCTGTCCAGAAAATCACAAAAGCTTTATCGAAAAACATGGTAAAACTAAATTTAGAAACCTAGCAATATATCGTCCCTTTCGTCAGCTTGCGTCACATACATATATTGCAGTTGTGTGCCCTAACTATATCTGAAAAGTGTCAAGACTATTGGAAAAAAGATAAAGGTTCTAATACAGGAAAGCCCATCTTGCATAAGTAGGTCCATGCTGGTGCGTAATAGAGACTGAGTGTAAATTTACGGCCTGGGATGGCCTTTGACTGTGAACATATGCTGTCTAATGGCTAGAATTCAGGGAAGTAACAGAGTAGTTGTTTGCTTTAGTACTCTCCCTCTTTCACACTTCGCAGGCTGCTGGTACTTTATATGTGTTATTGTGCTATGATGTTTGTTATAAAGTACTATATAATGATTTAATAATATTTATGTAGGTTTTAAATGTTTTTTTAAGTCGACATGATAATTTCACCTATTTTTGGGCTTAGTAAATACAGGGTGTCCGCCGGGAAGGTATACTACTCGCAGTAATTCCATTGTAATCCTGGCTGTATGCCATGTGGCACCGTCTTGTTGATACCACAAGTTAATGAAGCCCAAAGCAAGTTGTGGCGTTAAAAAGTTTTCAATCATATCACGATATCGCACCCCATTCACAGTTACCGTTACGCTGTTTTTTATTTTCAAAGCAGTAAGGTCCAATGATTCCTCCTGACCAAATTGCACACCAGACTGTCACTTTTAATGGATGCAAAGGTGACAGATGAATAATTTGAGGGTTTGCCATTGCCCAGAACCGACTATTCTGTTTATTAACATATCCATTCAAATGAAAATGTGCCTCGTCACTCATTGATTTTGTCATGAAAATCGGGGTTGTCATGGGCGAGCTGTAACATCCTATTGGCATATGAACGGCGGCATAAATGGTCTTTGGGAAGCAGCTCTTACGTCATCTGAATCATAAATGAAAATGCAAATACTTGCGCAAAATTGTGGCCAAAGTTGTTCTTTGAATACCAAGATCCTGAGCACGGCGTCGAATTGAGGTTGATGGATTGTTTTGAACACTTTCTTGAGCAGCAGTAATGTTTTCAGCCGATCTTGCAGTACCTTGTGGTCCATGCTTGGGCCTATCTATTACCTACAGACCCTCTTTCTTCGAAATCATTCACTACACGATAAAAAGTGCGTTTTGTTGGCACGTTTCTTCAAAAAAATTCACGTAACTTTCTCATCGTCACAGTAAGCGATGATTGATTTCGATAAAATGTTTTAACAATTAAAACACGTTTGGTTTATAAAATATTTTTCCATAATTAATTTGCCACGTGTAGACTTCTCGACTATCAAATATGAACTGTTTACCAAAATGGCAATAAAACAAAGTTGTATACCTTTCCGGCGGACACCCTGTACTAGCTATAGCGAAGTAATTATCGAAATCCTTTTTTAACACTGAGTATATGTAACCCTACCAAGACACATATATACTTATCTGCTTTACCCCCGTGGGTTCCAATTGTCACTGCAGGAATGGGAAAATAGGGGCACCACACGCTAGGGTTCCTAGAGCCTAGATCTGGAAGAAAAGGTCTGTTGTTTTATAACACGGGTTCTCTTCAAGGCCCGACCAGTGCCCAAAGGACTGGTACCACGGGAATCGGTGGCCCCACAGAGAGCCTATCCTCTCTGTGACCGGTTATTGGTGAGGTCCCCTTCGGGGGTACACGTGGTGGTTGTGGTTTAAGATCGATTTATGTAGGTATGGTGCACGGTCGATCAAGTGTGCTGTTGCACTCTCAACAGACGGAGTTTGGATAGTCTCCAAACCCCTAAGCAAGAGGTTATAATGTGGTTCTAGGCTTGCCTTGGAAAGGCTTGCCATATTATATAAATTGCTACTCATTGTGACTCTATCACACACAAAAAGCGATTGGTGGCAATCGTAAAGTGCTGTTATACTACACAATGGGGGCGCTAGTCTACGCCTAAGTTTCACTCGGTGGTAAGACCACCGTGAGGTTAGGCCGACTAGGCAGGTACTCACGTTAATCTTGTTCCACAATATATATCTGCTTGTGGTTCTCAATTTAACTGAACTTTTACACAAAACATGCCATTCCATTCCAGCCTCTATAGGTTCATCATCCATCTCGAGTTTCATATGACACCGGTAATATTTAAAATTGTCAATATTGTGTTTAGTTAAAATATTGACAGGAATTTTAATGCTAACATTGTACTTAGGTACATTTTTCGCCCTATAATAGTACCTTAAAAAACAGTGAAAGCTTGTTTATAAGTATCAATCCTCTACCAAAATCTAGTTTAAGGATTATTCCCCTTTTGTGGTTCCGATCTAGTATCGCAGTGTCCATAGTTGTTTCACCTAAATCTCTTTAAAGTTTCTGTCCCATGCGATATGCGTCTCGTTCAACTGTCTTCAGTTTTTGTCACAGTCTACGGTACAGAAGAATACAAGTCTAGTTGAGCAGTTTTCTTCTTAGTTTTTTATATATAATAAATCCTGTATTTTGCATTGGAACATAGGGCTGCCAGACTTTATTTCCTTACACTCAACCAGTGTTAATAGACTTTACTAGTTTGTTTTTGATTTTTTCAGGTACTCCACAACCCATTAACCCTTTGCCACATAAGGAATGCTTGTGTTTATAACTGGAAAGATTATTCATTAGAAAGCGAATTACGAATTCAATTGATTCACGAAAGGCTCTACAATGGACACATTGAATAGCAGTCATTTCTTAATAGATAATAAATATCAATGTTAAGGATATATTTAACAATAATTTAAGGGATTTTTTAGAAGAGATAAAAAAATAATAAATACATTTTAAACATGTTTACCACAATAATTTGTGTTTTTTTTTTTAATTTTTTGTTATAAAATCTTTGAATTATTTCCATATAACAATTTGACAACAACTAAAGATTGATACGCCCGCCTTAAAAGTTTCAAATTACATAAACATTCCTACAACGCCACACTCTTTGGTATACAAATACGTAACGTGACCAGACTGTTTTTTTTTTTTTCAAAAGGGCCTAATCGCCACATTCGATATCGAGACATATCTCTCGTAATTTTTCATTTTGGTATCATGGCACTCGAATAAAAAGTATCGTAATTTTATTCGAAAGGAAATGTTTTTAAACCGTGTTTTTTGGTTCACTTGTTGACTTACACAGTGCAACACGGAAAAAATAACCATATACGGACACCACTACGTGATAAAAGACCAAAAAAAAGACCCCTGTCTCCCAGTTTTGCCCAAAGTGCACCAGGTTTTTTTTATGGGCCCTCAAAGATGTGGGGCCTCGATGTCATTTTTGAAAAAAAAAAATGCTCATTTACTCAAGCTCATATTTTGCAAACCGTTTGGAATTTTTATATACTCTCTTAGGCAAGTTGTAGCTCTTGTCATAAAGAACAAAAATTGTGAACATATAAAATCAAAGAAACTTCATCTTCAAGGTCAAAATCGCAAAAAACTTTAAAAAATTCAATTTTTTTTACCTTTTTTCCCCTGTTCAGGTCCATAGGTAGCAAACCGTTCAAAATTCAAGGAAACAATCAACCACAAAAATGAACCTAAGATCTCAATAAACAACTTTCTACATATGAACTTCCTAGGAATGATTCTTAAAATATTACTTACAGAAGTATGTAATATTTTTTGAAAATTTTATATTAAACGATGGTATGCACAAAAAATTTTTATATTTCTGTCTGTGTTTCCGTTTGTCTACCTTTGTCTCATCACTTAATTCTAATAAAATTTTGTGGAAACTACCTTAGTACCTCGGTTTAAACATAGGATACTTTTTCCCCGTAAAATAATCTTATTTCCCAGAGAAATTGGAGATAGAAAGTACCAATGGTACGTGAGAACTTGGCATCACCTATTATTTTTTTAAACAAAAAAACTTTAGACACAATTTACAGAACTCTACTACTAATTTTAGAGTTTTATATAAAGTCTATGTTGCCACATCCTGAGTAAATACCCAGAGATGGGAACCTCTATATAAACTAAATACTAAATAGAAGGCCATATCTGCAGCACTATAAAAGGTAACTGTCTAAAAAATTGGCAAAATTGAATAAAATATTTTTTGGGCGCTGACAACATGGCGGACACTGCTAGTTTTATATAAACTTGCAAAATAAGCAACTCAAATAATATCGTAACTTTTTGCAAGCGGTATATTTTAAGCCTATTTTTGACAGCCTCGTAAATTTTAAAGAAAATGGAGTGCATTTTATGAGCTGAATAAATTTTTTTTCGTTAAACAAACAACAGATGTGTTCTAGATTAACGTGGGTACCTGCCACGGTGGCTTAATCCCACGGTGCTCCAAACAACGAGTGAAACTAAGACGTAGAATAGCGCCCCCACTGTGTAGTAACGGTGCACCCTACGATAACGTGCCCTGTGTAAGGGGCACGATATACGCAATTCAGGTGTGCCGCACAGTCACAGAGAGTAGCAATTCTTAGAACATGGCAAGCCTGGACCCATGTTCTAACCTCTTGCTTAGGGGTTGGAGCCTACCCAACTCCTTCTGTTGAGAATGCAACAGCACGTTTTGATCAACAATGCATCCATCCTGCATACATCGATCTTAAACCACAGCCACTAGAAAAACTAGAAAGACTAAATCTTTTGTGGCTAAAGGAGTCTGTGTTAATAATTAAAAAATCTTTTTCGACAAAAAATAAATATTTCAAAAAGTTACGGAGTTATCAATTAGCCCTCGCATATTATACGTTTAGTTAACAAAACCATTTATTTACCAACAAATTTATTTCAACTATAAAAGTAAAATCGCCAAAAGTGAAATGTCTGGTCACGTTAAGTATACATTAATCACATACGCACACATATGCATACATAAATATAAATAAGGCATCTATCTACACACCTTACAAACAATTGTTGTTGTATTTTTTATTGAAATTGTAGCTTTTTATGTCATTGTGTTAAATATTGCACCATTCAATTGGGAAAAATTTTTTAGTTGTTTAATTTTATTTAAGTTTTTTTTTTTATTTTAAAGAATTTAAATTAAAGTGTCAACTTTTTACCGGAATAAACTGTCATTTCCAACAAAACCAAAAATCAAACATAAGAGCTAAAAATATCAGTGACATTGACTGCAGCAGTTTTGATGGATGCTTTTCAAATTTGTTTTATTTATTTTTTTAATTATTTTAGATTAAATTAGTTTTTTTTTTCTGTATTTTTAAAATTAAAACAATAAAATTTAAACATTCAATAGATTTTTTTTTTACTTCAGGATTATTTAAAAGCAAGTAAAATACCCATATTCGGCTTTGCCGAATCTTTTATAACCTCCACCATATTGATGTTAGATATTGCCTTACGCTGCACATAGGGGTATTTTGGGCGGACATTACTTTTTCTTAATTCATATTGGCTCTCAAAAGTTATCGAGTAATCCTAGATCAATCAAACTTGAAAGAAAAATATGTTATGGCCTTAGGCTTACCCCCTTAGGGGTTTCCAATTGTCACTGCAGGAATGGCAAATGCTATGACGCGGTTCCCTCGGGGAAAATAGGGGCATCAGACGCTAGGGTTCCTAGAACCTAAATCTGGAAGAAAAGGTCTGTGTTTTAAAACATACTGGCCCTCTTCAAGGCCCGACCAGTGCCCAAAGTTCTGGTACCACGGGAATCGGTAGCCCCACAGAGAGCCTATCCTCTCTGTGACCGTTCATTGGTGAGGTCCCCTTCGGGGGTACACGTGGTGGTTGTGGTTTAAGATCGATTAATGTAGGTATGGTGCAAGGTCGATCAAGTGTGCTGTTGTACTAAGCAAGAGGCTATAATATGGATCTAGGCTTGCCTTGGATAAGGCTTATATAAATTGCTACTCATTGTAACTGTATCACACACAAATTGCGATTGGTGGCACGTAAAGTGTTGTTATACTACACAATGGGGGCGCTAGTCTACGCTTAAGTTTCACTCGGTGGTAAGACCACCGTGAGATTAGGCCAACTGGGCAGGTACTCACGTTAATCTTGTTCCACAAGGGCCTTAGGCTGTTAAGGCTTGAAAATAAAGATCGCACCAAGGACAAAAACCTCTTCTGAAAAATCCTACCTCTGAAAAATTAAATTTTGTTTTAAATTTTTCACACTTTCGTTTAGCAAATGCAACTTTTAAGGTCAGTCAGGAGATTCTAAAATAACATTTTAGCCCCGCCCCCTTTTGTGGGCGGTGACATAAAATATTAAAAAAAACAAATAATGTAATTATTAAAAGTAGTGAATTACGTAGGCCTTAATGCCATAGAAATAAAATTTTTAGGGGCAGGGTTTCCAACCCTGAAACGTAACAATGTGAATTTTTTTTTTCGGTATTTTTAAAAAATATTAATTTTGAAGCTTTTATGTGGAATAGAATAGAAGGTGCCTTCCCAATTCCTAAAAAATCTCCACCATCCAAGAATATTAATAAAAATACATTTTCGTCATTTATTAGTATTTAATTTATATGAAAATTTTTTATGCGTAATTAGCTGTGTCCGCCACTTTGTCAGCCTCCTTATAGTATTTTGTTCGAAGGAGCTCAATTACATTATACAACATATGTCGCTGAAATTTATCTATTTTCTTCTTTAAAATTGTATTTGTATTTATATCATGCAATTTTTATTGCAGCAATTTGTGTGGATGGACGCATTTGTTTAAATTTTAAACGTCATAATTATAACTACCAATAAGGGACAACGCGATAATCATCTTTTAGCGTTGCTGGGTGGTAGTGGCGCTTTAGCTGCCACTATACCATCCGATGATATAGTAGAGACAACAGCTTTGGGATCATAGCCTTTGGGCAATGAATACTTACCAATGTGTCTTTGCATTTAGCCATGTTTATCTTCACGTTTCTCATACTTGTCTTTAACGACAACACTGCGATCAACGGTCTTTACATTCAATTGATTAGGTGTTTATTATAAGTTCAGATTTTAACCAGTGGCCAACTGAAAAGATACCATTATTATTATTTATAAAATACATTAAACTCCAAAATTTTATCTTTAATCATTTTTCCATCTTTGACAGCTTTTTTTTAATCATTTTCAGTCTTTTTTAGACAGATATGCTTAATATTAAATATTTTGATGTTATTTAAACATATCGGGATGATTTTAACCCTCCGATGTCCGGTGCCTTATGACCAGCGATATCAAGTATGTTGTAGAATATTGCCAGTGACCAACGATTTGTCGAGCGTATTCATAAATAGCCAGTCAACATCTGATTTGTAGTGCAAAATTTGATCTGGCTTGATCACTTTCAATGTATCGTTGTTTTGCCGGTAATGAACAATAGATAACATGATTACTAACGTTTTTGGCATCGGTCTGTGCCTCATGGCTATATAGAAGCACAGACCGATTTATTATTGTAGTAGCAAAATATAAGTACTTGAATCGATTCAAAGACATAGTGGCGTTATAAATTGGCCACAATTATGTTGCTGGCTGAAAATTCGAGTGGAACACACCAGCAATTAGCAGCATCCCAAAAAAGTATACATTTCGTCTTCCTTATTCATTACCCAAGATCACTGTTTTTTGTTACAATACTTATCATTCCATTGACGAACCGCTTGAACGGCTTTTAATGCGACAATAATGACTTGCAAATAGCTCGATGAGGAGCATCATCGATCCTCGTAATTGCCTTTTACGAATAAAAGCTGTGGTGGAGGATTTGAATTCTACATCTTGACGTCTTTCGACCGGTACATAAGGTCCTGAGTGCTAGATGTGTTAGATGATGGAATTGTGATTGGAGCTTGAAGGGCAATGGCTTATCTATATAAACCCTCAACGTAATCTTGATTGTCATCGAGAACAGCCTCTTACTCGATTTCCTGTTCTATGTCCAATGCTTGATCAAAATCTTCATTATATGGAAAATAGTCATCATCTTCTACGTCGTCATCTCACATTTCATCTCACATTTTCTGCACTCAGTTTACGCAGCAAACGGGACATCATATCATCTTCATCCATAGCCACTTGTTCCATTTTATTAAAAAAAAAAATACTTCCCACTAAATAATTAAAAACACTTCTTGACTTTGTTTTGTACATATCAACTGAAATAAGTGATCTCTGCCGCTGCCTCCGTCAGCAGTCAAAAGGTCAAACAACTAACATGCAAAGTTATTAAGGGTCTGCACAGACCCATGTGAGCTTGATTAACGACAGTAGTTTAAAATAATTTTTTTTACAACATAAAAATAGACACATACATACATAAAATTGGAATTTGACTGCTTCACTATGATTTGCACACTCTGTTTTAGGAAGTCATGGACTAAGGAACCTCAGCTTTTTTTTTTAAAGAGCTACACTCATTTAAAGATCGAATGGGTCTGGCTAGACCCCTATGAACATCGGAGGGTTAAGCATAATTTGCTTAAAAATAAGCACTTTTAACAGCATTTTTATATTTTTGTGTAAAATAAGACAAATTATGTTTTTTTGTTACAAAATCGATATAATATTAGACAACAAATTTTTTTCAACAAAGATTTAGACACTATATGATCCTAAATTTTAAGCAATATTTTAGAGTTTATAAATAAACACCAAATAATTATAAAATAACCTAAAATAAACAAAACATAAACAAAAATATATCAAGTGACAAAAAAGGGAAATCGTTCCATACATTTTAAAATCCAAACAAAATGAAGCTCGTACGTACATATCACACTTTGTAATTTTTTAAGTCATGGCAAAATAACCATATACGGACACCACTACGTCATAAAAGACCAAAAAAAAGACCCCTGTCTCCCAGTTTTGCCCAAAGTCCTCCAGGTTTTTTTTATGGACCCTCAAAGGTGTGGGGCCTCGATGTCATTTTTGCAAAAAAATGATCATTTACTCAAGCTCATATTTTGCAAACCGTTTGAAATTTTGATATACTCTCTGTGAGGCAAAGTTGTAGCTCTTGTCATAAAGAACAAAAATGAGCCTAAGATCGCAATAAACAACTTTCTAGAACATATGAACTTCCTAGGAATGATTCTTAACACCGTTTAGGTAGCGTTTAAGTAGCTAAAAATTTTACTTTTGCGGCTACCTAAACGGTATTAAGAATCATTCCTAGGAAGTTCATATGTTCTAGAAAGTTGTTTATTGAGATCTTAGGTTCATTTTTGTAGTTGATTGTTTCCTTGAATTTTGAACGGTTTGCTACCTATGGAGCTGAACAGGGAAAAAAAGGTAAAAAAAATTGAATTTTTTAAAGTTTTTTGCGATTTTGACCTTGAAGATGAAGCTTGATTTTATATGTTTACAATTTTTGTTCTTTATGACAAGAGCTACAACTTTGCTTCAGAGAGTATATCAAAATTTCAATAGGTTTGCAAAATATGACTTGAGTAAATGATCATTTTTTTGCAAAAATGACATCGAGGCCCCACATCTTTGAGGGCCCATAAAATAAAACCTGGAGGACTTTGGGCAAAACTGGAAGACAGGGGTCTTTTCTTTTTGGTCTTTTATCACGTAGTGGTGTCCGTATATGGTTATTTTTTTCCGCGTATGTGTCGTGTCATACCGTTTACATTCGGAAACATGATTCAGAGAGCAAAGCAAGTGCTTCGTTTTGATATTGGAACATGCTGTAAGAAAAACACCCGATATATCGTTTTGGTGATGACATTATTTCCTTAAATGGATCTTGCGATTTGAAGCCCTTTGATTTGTTTTGGGCTTACATTAAGTTCATGTGTTACTCAACTCGAGGCAACATACATAACTCATTATGTTATATTATTGAAATAACCACAAAAGTTCTTAAAAAATTAGTCAAAATTTGATCTAACAGGAAGCACTATGACATAGTTAGGTGATCATTTAAATAAATAATTGCGGTGCTCTTAACACCTACCAAACAGTACCCTCTCAAATCTCTTTAGCAATTACCCGCTACCTGTAAGGACACACTCAAATATTTTATTGGCACACGTCTTTAATACAAACGGACAGACCCTAAACTAGATTAAGAAATTAACAAAACTTATGACAAATAATAATAAATTTTGAGGTTAAGCCATCCCATAATCTGTTGAATGCACGACAAGAAAAAAAGAAAAACAATTTTAAATTCCAATGAAAGTGATTTCTTTGTATCGCAAACAGAACAGAACTTCTTTCTTACGAGGAACAAAAGTATTAAACCCTTCTTTTTTATGACTTTGTAACGAAAGAATTATAGTTTATAACTGTAAAAGTAACTAACGGAACAAAAACTGTGTTTTTGAGACAACAACAACAACAAAAGCAACAGTATTTGAGGTTTTAAGTTGAAAAACAGCTGTTTGGTTTTTTTGTTTGTGTTGCACAAACTTAAGGATTTAATAGAGCATTACACTGTAACACTGTAGTGTGGTGTGGTATGGTGCGGTGCTGGTGTTGTTGGGTAGAGAGAAGGAGGTGTGGCCGGTGATTTACACAGCGTAACCGCACAAAAGGTTTTTATTATTTTTCATCAGCTCATCATGATTGACTGGTTATCGGCTTAGTATATTTATTGTCGCTGACAATGTTGTCGTTGCTGCGCTGTTTTACTGGAAGTAAAAACGATTGAAAGTGTGTTTCTACTTTCTCAGTACCAGTACGAGTGGATGAAAATTTTTTTTATTTTTTTCCCAGTTTTTTTCACTTTGCGGTTGATTTTTATAAAAAACAAGACAGAAACAGATTCGAACTTCTAAGACGATTTGCGATCTGTGTGTTGATGCAATTGTGAAAGCAATTCGTCATTGACAGTAAATTCAAAAAAAAATCGTAAAAATCAATAAACTTTATGCCAGATCATTTTAAGCTGATAATTTAGCAATTGTTATAAATTGCAATACTTACACTTAAAAAATTTTACAGAAGGATATTCGTATTATAAAAATAAAAAAAAATATTGAAGCTATTTTTCGTCCATTAATTCTTTAATCCCTCAGATTTCGTAACATCTCTTAAAATGTCCAAATAGAAAGCAAGGCATCTTCTAACTAAACCTGTTTAGTGATGATTGTGTTATTTAAAATTCCAGAAATTAACAGACATCTTTCATAAATCATGCCTGGCGAATTTTGTGTATAGCGAGCAGCAAAACAATATTTGATTTGAATTTGTATACATAAGTTTGTCATTCCGTGTATAATTTCTACAAGATTAATTTCCGACTCCATAAAGTATACATATAATCTGGATCCTTATACATAGATAAGTAGATTGAGCTATGTCCGTCTGTCCCTGCATTCGGGTTGAACTCAACTTTGGCAAGGCACCAGAAGAGATACAGAAAATTTAAGCCCACATAACTCCCAGGTATAGTTTCGTAAATTTCGCTAATGCAATTAAGCAACATCAGACTATTCAATTCAAGGGTGCGGGCAAAAACCGCAATATAGATTGCAGGAAGGTCCTAACAAAAAATATGCTGTAATAGTTTAACAAAAACTTTCGGTAAAATTTACGCAAAAAATTTTCGATTTAATTCTTACAAAAAATTTCCGATAAAATTTTTATAAAAAATTTTCTAGAAAATAATTTCTTTATAATTTAAAAAAAAACTATAAAATTTTAACAAAATATTTGGAAAAAAAATTTACAACAAATTTTCGTTAAAATTTTCACAAATAAATTTTGATAAAAGATTTAAAAAAATTTCGATAAAATTTTTACAACAACTTTCCAATATAATCTGAACAACAATTTTTGATAAATTTTTTATAAAAAATATTCGATAAAATTAAAAAATAAATTCCTAAAATTTAAAAAAAAAAATTTCGAAAATATTATTACAAAAAAAATTCGATAAAATTTAAAAAAAAAATTTCCGATATAATCTGAACAACAATTCTCTATAAAATTTTTACAACAATTTTCGATTAAATTTTTACAAAAAAATTTCTTTAAATTTTTACAAAAAAATTTTCGTAAAATTTTTACAAAAAATTTTCGTTAAATTTTTACAAAAAATTTTCATTAAATTTTTACAAAAAAATTTCGTTAAATTTTTACAAAAAATTTTCGTTAAATTTTTACAAAAAATGTTCGTTAAATTTTTATAAAAAATTTTGGATAAAATTTTTATAAAAAATTTTGGATAAAATTTTTATAAAAAATTTTGGATAAAATTTTTACAAAAAAATATCGATACAATTTTTACATAAAAATATCGATAAAGTTTTTACAAAAAATATCGATAAAATTTATACAAAAAATTTTTGATAAAATGTATACAAAATATTTTTGATAAAATTTTTACAAAAAATTTTCCAAAACATTTTTAATAAAATTAAAAAAAAAATTTCTATACTTTTTTATATTATATTTTTGTAATAATCAAGTTGAAAATCATGAAAGTAAAAAACCGATTGTAAAATTGGGTAACACAACAGAGTAAGTAAATATTTAACATTACTATGGTGAAGGGTATTTAAGATTCGGCATGGCCGAATAAAGCAATTTTACTTGTTTTTAATTATTTTACTTCGATATTTCAACATTATAGGTCAGTTCTGTTTACCTAAATGGGTGACAATTGTGATAAGACAATTGTCAGTTTGTCAGCGCCTTCTATCTCTGGAATCGTTATAGGTAGACTCTTGATATTTCCACACAAGCTGTATTAATATGACTGCGATAATAAATTCCTAAAATTAAGAGAGTACCGGTAGTGATTTTCAAATACAAATAAGACCTTATTTTTAAACCGCAATAGGAAGGCATTTAAAAGAAATATTTAAACATATTTTTCTATATTTCAAATATTAAAAATAATAATTAAAGGGTTAACCGATGGTGTCGTGATTTTCAAGTATTTAGCCTTATTTTTTAACCATAATTCTCACAGAATGTTTTACTATAGGTTCTATGCGCAAATAGAAAAAGACCTAAAAGTAAAAATTAAAATTTACAAGAGCGCCGTTTAAAGTTTGCCTTTTTCTAATTTTTTGGAATTTTTTTACGAGTATAAAATCTTTTAACATACCTGTTATGACTCCGAAATTACCGATTTCATATTTTTCTAGCACTGAAGTTATGCATTGAAATACTAATTATTCGTCCTCAGAAACACTTTGAGAGGTCTGGAATCATTTACATGTGATTTCTCACTATATTTTTCAGAATTAAAAAGAAAGCATAATACTTTCTGTGTGCGCGGTCACATATTAATAATAAGCCTGAAAATAAACGACTAATTTATTTTCAGGCTTATTTCAAGTTAAAGGGCTCTGACATCAAAATAAAATAAATTTCTTTCAGTGTAGTTATCAGTTGCTTCTAAGAAAATTTAATTTTCCAGCTGTTTTGCCTAACAGATATTTTTAATATCGCTCACTTTTTGTCATAAGGAAATAATAAAAATTGTATTTATGAATTTAAATATTATTTATGGAAAATATGGTTTGATCAATTTTAACGTTCGTAAAAAGCATTTGACACTAATATTCTTTATTTTTTTTTAAAGGTGGATTTATAAAGCGAGTTAATGAAAAGTCGTTCTTTTTAAACTCAACTGCAGTAATAATTTATCTGAGTTTGGTGACAACTTTAGATTAAGGCGAATATTAAAATTATTTTTCAATTAAGCATGTGGTTTCAGAGGAAAAGATAAATCATTGGACATATATTGTGTTACAATAGTATATTTTTTTAATGGGTAACATTTAAGAATATTAAATTAAAATAAATTACAAATATTTGAAGACATGAACACATAGGCAACAGCAGGCTACCGTCTACAAAAGTGTCAGATGGGAATATTATGAAATGAAAATAGTTATTTTGATCAAACAAATTTATTTGTTTTGACGTGATAAAAATATTTTTTGGAAAAGTTAAGTTAGATAAATTCCTTTTGCTGTGTATGACATGAATGTTTTGTGTGGCGCGATAATGATGTTGTCGCCACCGTCACTATCAAACAAACAGCCAGTGACGAAGGTAATGGAAATTACAGTGACAGATATACAGTGACAGATATTATTAAACCAAGTAAGAACTTGGTTTGAATTTTGATCTCAATACTTTCACGGCCATACATTTTGGGATAGAAACGTTGCCTTATTTTCACATTTAAGTTTTTATGCGGATCTGACTACTTTTTCCTAAGATTTGTTTAACCACATCTTTGAGGTCAAAGACTACATTCGTTTCGGTTAGGGTTATGTAAGTTCTAGAACTGAAACTACGGCCTGATGGGTTTTTCTACTTAAAAATTTCTCGTTTTCAGGCTTTTCCGATTACTTACTTAGCGTTTCCATGGGTTTCCATGTACATATATATGAAAATGGGCGTTCATATCAAAATGCATATCGTGCACTTCGTGATTTTTTCGGTCAATTTATTAATCGTACAAATGTGCGTATAATCGGAAAAATAGTCCAAAAATTTGAGAAAAACGGGTCTGTAGGAGATGTGAAAACACCAGTGCATGCTCGTACAGTTCGTACTGCAGAAAATATTACTGCTGTTCGCCATAGTGTGGCTGAAGAGCTGTCCACCTCAACTCGCTGCCGTTCCCAACAAATGCACCTCTCACTCTCGTCGTTGATGAACATTATGCATAAAGGCTTGCATTTACACGCTTACAAGGTGCAATTGACTCAAGAAATACCCTTGATCATTCCAAGAATTGCAACAGTGGCAGCAGTGGATGATCAATTTTCGCAGAAAATCATCTTCAGTGATGAGGCGCATTTGGGAGAATGATATAGTTCAAGAGTGATTGTCGAAAAACCAATGCACTCACAAAGAGTGACTGTTTGGTGCGGTTTATGGGCTGGCGGCATCATCTGGACGTATTTTTTCCAACATGAGGCTGGTCAGGCAGTTACTGTGAATGGTGTTCGCTATCGTGAGATGTTGACAAACTTTTTATGGCCCGAATTGGAAGATGTGGACGATATGTGGTTTCAACAGGACAGTGCCACTTGACACACAGCTAACGCCACAATGGCTCTTTTGCGCGACAAATTTAATGGCCGTGTTATCTCACGTGATGGTGATGTCAATTGGCCGCCAAGACCATGTGAGTTGATACCGTTGGACTTCTTTCTTTGAGGTTATTTGAAAGAAAATGTGTACGTCGTGTAAGCCAGCAACAATGCAAGAGCTAAAGGATGAGATAACGGCCTAGAACCTTAAATTTACCTCAGCGTTATCGAAAATTGTGAAGGTTGTGGCGTCCATTTGGCCGATAATTTGTTCCATATATAATTGAACCCTACCAATATTATCAAAATAAAAAGAAATGACAATAATTTCGTAATAATAATTTGTGTTTTATTCAAAATCAACATCGGCCCTTAAAAATGTAATCACCCTTTAGATTTATTTATAAAATCATGCCCTGGATTATAGCCAAATAGGGTTTGAGCAAAGTTATTCAACTGATATTAACAAACAAATTAAAATGAAAATCCCACGTGAATCATTTCAAATTTGGTTGATCATTTTGTAATTCATCCCAAAGTAGTAAAACAATTAAATAATTTTTTTTTTTTTTTTAACATTTTATGAATAAGAGTTACGTATCAGTCATGAAATATCAAACTGTCATGATTTTTTTTTTGTATTGTTTTTTTAAATGTCTTTAAAGAAAAAAATAGAAATAAATTTAAAGATGCCCCAATATATGCCTGTACACATGTAGACATGATATGTGTATTCTGAAGATTTATGTACGTCCATCCTTGTGACTGTCTGTCTGTCTGTCTGTCTGACGTTATGTACAATTTCCGGTTTACCTAATTTCGTTTCAAAACTTTTTAATCTAAATATTGCCATTTTCAAATTATGTATTTACAAAATGTCGAATGAATGCAAGCAAAAAAAAAACAACAAATAAGTTTTGGTAGATAAAACCTTCGAATACAACGAGACTTACAAACAAACAAAAAAATCTCATTCGCCTCATCATCATCATCAACAACATCATCCCGTACAAATTTAAATGTCTGTTCAAGTATTTACCTTTTGGTAAAATATCTCTCAAATATGCAAAATAACTAAAGAAGAAAGAAAAAAAAACTATTTAAGAAATGCAAAACTGTTAAGAAAAGTACAGGATAAAATTGTTTTTGTTTTTTCTTTTTCTCCTCATAAGTATCATCATTTTTCAAACTGGCCAAGAAATAATATAGAAAAAAGAAATGAAAAGGAAAAAATGGAAATAAAATCGAGTTAGAATTCATACATACATACATACATAAGTGTATGTGTGTGTTTGTACATTTCCCGTTCCCATTTAACATTTTCAAATAGGGTTTTGATTTCAGTTCTTTCCTCAATTGTATTTTAAGCCTACAGCTCTGTTTGAATTAGTGAAAAATGTTGAGCAACATTTATTATTTCATAAAGAATAATTAAGACGTGGTGTCTATCTCGCGTTTTAAAAGATTTTTACGATTTTATTGCTTTTAAATATACCACATTGTTTTACAAAATTTTCCACAAAAAAATTTACAAAAAATTCCACATGAAATAATGTCCATTTGCTTTGTGTCACAGCTTTTTAATAAAATGTTGCCAGAAACATTTCAATGTTTTTTCACAATAAAAACAGAGTACTACTTCTGCAACATTTTTTCATTATTTTTTCATACAAATTTTGTATATAAAGAATAGTACTCTGTTCGAATTTGTGAAAAATGTTTAGCAACATTTATTATTTCACAAAGAAAATTTGACAATTTCAAATGTGGTGTCTATCTCGCGATTTGAAAGAATTTTACGATTTTATTGCTTTTAAATATACAAAATTTTCCACAAAAAATTTAAAAGAAAATTCCACATGAAATAACGCTCATTTGCTTTATTTCACAGCCTTTTAATAAAATGTTGCCAGAAACATTTCAATGTTTTTCTACATTAAAAACAGAGTACTACTTCTGCAACATTTTTTCATGACAGTACCAGGCTTTATACAGAAAGTGATTTTCACAATTGGTACATTTTATTAATGGTGTTTTCTTTTGGAAGGTCATTTTTACAAAAGGTACTTTCAAAAGAAAATTTATAGAAAAGTTTATATGAAAAAGATTTGTTGTTCTTAAAGGTGTTTTTATAAAAAAAAGTACTTTTTATAGTTTAATACAGAAGATAAGTCTGGAACTATTTTGATAGCAACAAAACCTTTTTTGTAACTACTTTTACAGAAAAGGTAAAGAGAATTATGTTGTTTAGAAAATGAATACTTCAGTCAAATGATTTGGCCAAATAAAATATGAGAAATATTGCACACTAATTCATACTATTTCATTTGGATTTTATATCTTTAACCAGTCATCATTCTACTTTTAGTCTATTATCATTCACCTTTCATCATTCACCATTCATATTTCAGTTATCATCATTTATCTCATTCATTTTGAATATTCTTATCAAATTGAATATTCGCATTCACAGCAATGTTTCAGAAACATACTAATCATTTAAACCTTGTTGAAAATCGAAAGATGAAATTAATACACAATAATATTTCACATAAATTATTTAGTGAATGATGTGTGTTTTCTTATCTTGCACCTGAACAATCAGATTTTTTTCTTCCATCACTCTGAAAACAAGTGTGAATAAAATAATTCACTAAACCTTTCTGAAAGACAAAAATAATTCACCGGAAAGGAACATTATTTTCAATTTTACCAACAATAGTACCGTTAATAAAAACGTTTTTTTAATATTTAAAAAAGATAATTTAATAAGAAAAGTATTTTTATATAAAAAAGTACTTTTGATAAAATAGTACTTTTTATAAAAACGTACTTTTGATCAAATAGTACTTTTTATCAAAACGTACTTTCTATATAAAAGTATTTTTTAGAAATAAGTTACTTTTAAAATAGAACTTTATTTAAATAGGCCCCTTTCTATAAAAAATTATCTTTTAAAGCTAAGAGACTTTTTTAAAATATGTATTTTTTATTAAAAAAAATATATAAAAGTACCTTTTACAATAAGAACAATATGTTATTAAAATAATATGCAAAAGAAAAGGTACTTTTTATGAATAAGAATTTTTTATAATAAAGTACGTTTTATAAAAACGTACTTATAAAAAGTACGTACGTACGTATAAAGAGTACGTTTTATAAAAACGTACTTTTATAAAAAGTACGTTTTATAAAACCGTACTTTTTATACAAACGTACTTTTTATAAATACAATGCTTCTAAATAGTACTTTATATAAATAAGGCGCTTTTTATAAAAAAAAATTATCTTTTAAAACTAAGGTACTTTTTTTCAGTATGTACTTTTTATTTAACAATCGCTTTTTCTATAAAAAACAATTTTATAAAAAAAAATTTTTTTATTAAAATAATACGCTAAAGAAAAGCTACTTTTTATAAAAACGTACTTTTTATAAAAAAAAAAACACTTTTCATAAAAACGTACTTTTTATATAAAGTAATTTTTATAAATAAGTTCCTTCTAAAATAGACTTTTATATAAATAAGGCCCTTTATTGAAAAAAAAAATACCTTTAAAAACTAAGGTCCTTTTTTTATAATATGTACTTTTTATTAAACCGCTCATATAAAAAGTACCTTTTATAAAAAGAAAATAATTTTATTAAAAAATTAATGGGGGCGCTTCAAAAAGTACCTTTTTGATAAAAAAAAAAACTTATTAAGGCTTTTTGGCTGCAAAGTAGACCTTACAACTGAAGGGTTCATAATGATGAAAGAGATTGTGAAAATTTAACTTTAAAAAGGCTATAAAATTAATTGCTTAGTTATCTGACGCCATTTCATAATGATGGTTTGAAAACAAATGATCTTTCGAATTTTTCATTTACACTCTTATCTCGCTCTGAATTGCAAAACTAATGGAGACACGTTCAGCCCAAATATTTTACCAATTCTGACGTGCCTACGAATAATGCTCCTTGGCCCGTTTGAAGAAAAAAATGTAAAAATAAGTCTGAGGAAGATGGCTCCCTTTCATTCTAAGCTTTAATTCTTCAAAAAAAGAAGTCGAGAGATACCTAAGGTCTCCTAACATATCTAGCAACTCATATCTGCCTACTTTTTGAAGTAAAGCTGTCTCAAACCGAACTTAAGTTTTAAAATGATTTCTGAGTGATAATTTTCTAGAGCAAATTATTCTCTAATAAGCATACAATTTTCTCAAAATCGTATCGATATCAGTGATATTTTTTTATCACAGTAGTATCGTATCGTCAAAAGGGCGATAAAAACTGTTTAAATTAAAAAATAGCAATTCTTCAAAAGAACCAGTACGATCAAGTACCCATTTGAAAAGTATAGCGTAGCATTGTGTAAAAAAAATATATAGTCAGGAAGGCCAGCTACACGTTGTGAAATATTTTCTTTGGTGTAGAAAAGATAGTTTGGCAAGCGCTCGACCTCTTCCACAACAAATTTAGCCACCTAATGCGTGACACAATATCCCTCTTCGACTACTATCAGAAAAATTATTTAGTTACCCCAACGATATATAATTTAAAGAGTAATTCTTTTTTAAGAAAATGTACTTTTTATGAAAAAAGTACCTCTTGTGAAAAAATGAATTTACATTAAAAAAGTACGTGTTGTTGAAAGTTATTTTATTTAATAAAGTACTTTTTAAGAAAAAAATACGTTTTATAAAAAAAGTACTTTTTATAAAAAAGTACTTTTTAAGAAAAAAGTACATTTTAAGAAAAATTACGTTTTATGAACAAAATTCTTTTTATGAAAATCTTACTTTTTATTAATATGGCTGTCATCAGTCACACGGCTGTTTCTCTAGAACCGAACTACGCAGCCACATATTATTACGTCCGCTACAACAGCAAATGATAAAAATACAACAAAGTTAAAAAAGTTGTCTATTTTCAACAAAAAGTAAAATTTATCAAAATTCTTTTTATATAAAATTCAAATTTATATCGACAGTTGCCAGAAAAACCTATAGGAAAATCGGCTTTGTTAAATTCTTAAAATTTTTTTAAATCCCCAAAATACCTCAAAGTAAATTTACACTAATTTTAATGGATTATGAAATACCTTTGTCATGCTCTCTCTTTATCATTTTTCTATGCCTTTAGTATCAAAATCATACGCTGACAAGGAACCCTTTCATTAAGCGAGTCTAAATCTCAGTTGGTCGGTTTATTTATATTTATATTTCAGAAACCCTTAACTCTTAAGCACTGCAGCAAAACCAACAACAAGTTTGTTACAATCGTAAAAAATAAGGAAAAACTCAAATACAAACTTGACTTGTGTCCATATACGTATATTTTTTTAGCCCTGGCAATTCATTCCTCAACGATTGCATAGAGATGAGAGTAGAAATCCACATTATGGTCGTCTTTCTACAAGACTGTTGCAAATCGATTCCTGAACAAATTAAAACATTTCAAGATTTATTCGCCAACCTGTCAAAAGTTCGTTTGGCGCTCATACAATAAAAAACAAAAATGAAAATAAAAACATTTATTCATTCATACAACAAATACAGAAAAACAGACAGACAGACAGATAAACATAAATTCAGACAGACATCCGAAAAACATATGAAGCCAATATCAAATAAAAGGAGAGAAAAGCTTAAAGTTTATCTTTTGCTATTTGTTGTTCTTGTTTTTGTTGTTGTTGTTTAAATAAAAACTCAAAGGATATTATTCTTTTTCAATGATTCGTTCGATACTTTTTGTTGTTGTTTGGTTTAGTCAATAGTTCTTGGTTGGCTGGTTGGTTGTTTGGTTGGTTGCCTTACGCCGCTTGGCTGTTTGATTTAGTTGGTTGGTATTCCCTGCTGCGTTTAATATTTGAATTGTATATTTTTTTCTTTCTGCTCTCTACTTTGTACTTTGTGCTTTTTTTAATAAGTCATATGTTGTATTATTAAAAGACTTCCGGCGTTATTTCTTCTTTTTTTTGTGTTCTTTGTTGCTTTATCATTTGAAACTTATTTTTCATATTTTTTTTTAATTTTTTCTTCTAAGCCAACTCTTCTTCTCTACTTGCAATTTCTTATGAAAATTGTCTTAAAACAAGAAAATGTTTCTTTTTCGCTAAAGGTGAAATAGCAATGAGAATAATATGATTCGAATGCGTACGAAAACAAGAAAAAAAAAACGTTGAGAAATCGTCTGTCATAATATTATTTGTAATCGCATGAATACGAATATGATGCCTCAAGAATTTAACGAACGTCGAGGATACCAAATTCATGCGTATGAATTTTGTAGTAGAAATTATTAATAAATGAAAAGAATACTCTAGATAATTTCATTATATTATTGGATTCTTTTTATCTACCGGCCACTAGTTTCTACCAATTTTGGGGCAGCCTACGAATTACGGGTTGAAGAATTTGGTAGTTTTGAATTGAAACATACTAAAACACTGTGTGAGCACAAAAAACAAACGTCATAAGATGCTCATTTTAATATTTCATTGAATTCATGTCTGTTCAATGCACAATGCACACGAGTAACGATAAGTGGACAATAATAAACATCAAAGACCAACGAGCTAAATACGATGAGCTTGCAGAGTTTCCACAAGCAAGTTTAAATAAGTACGAGTAAATGTTGAACATAATAACAATGAACTTGGGCGAGTGCAAGCAGTATTATGATCTGAGTAAGACACGAACGCAGTTCGAGTATAGAAAGAAAAAATACAGATTTGTTTAACAAAATTACTTACGTTCATTTTAAAGTCTACGTTTCTTAAGTAATACAGAAAACCACTAGTGCAGCAAAACGCACTAAGCCGTATCCAAAAGTTCAACACTGCTATTAAACAAAACACACTGAGTGTTTCGAACATAATACGAATAAGCACGGTGCTCACTAGTATAGAAAGTTCGTTTCACTCGTTCAGCTCATTGTGTTTATGATACGAACAGAGGATTGCTCACTAATAGTATGGTATGAGTAGACATGTGTTCAGAAAGCTAGTTTGTGTTCGAGTATGCCGTCTTGCTCATGAGCTTATGAACACACCCATTAGATAAGCTTGCTCATGACACGGTTTATAACATATGTACATTAAGTTGATTCACAAGGTGTCATTAAGTCATATGTCTTATATAGAAAAGAATTACTCTTGTTATTGAGGGGATGTTTACAAGTTTAAATTAAATAAGTAAAAATAATGTAAAAAAAAGTGAGAATATTTCAAATTATCGATTTAAAATAAATAGTAGTTCTTGTAAAACAGACAGATGGTTAAACGGATATTGAATCTAAAATAATCTAATCGTAACTTAAAAATAAAAAAAATACACATTATCGGGTATGTTCTGTAATCCGAAACCGAGTGAAATTGAAATCGAATAAATTTTTAAAGAAAAATATAACTTAGTTGCGCCTATTATTTTAAAACATTAGCAATCAAGGAACTTATGTGAATGGTCTTTAATCAAATGTAAAAAAAAATAATATCAAAATGTTGTAAGATTTAAAAGTTATAACAATTTAAAATTTCATTGGGATTCAATTTCACTCGGTTGCGGATTACAGAACATACCCGTATATGTCAATATTGCGCATTATTTGGGGACACTCTATATTTTTTAATGTCAAGTTTTTATAGCGGTCATAATACGCTACACGCTAAAGTAATTAATTGGTTTTTTTTATTCCAAGAATCTGCCGGTTACGGATATAGAGCTGTGTGCGCACACGTTGTCTGCGTCCTGATAATATTTTCTTCGATTTTGCTTTAAAAGTAATCAACACCAAATTTTAGGACTCTTACATATTTACTTTATATAAAAGATACCCATCCCTGGATAAAATTCTAAAATTTATATAAAATTCTAAAAATGTTGTAAATCTCTATAAAGTGTTTTTAAAATAATTTAATAACAATGTAATTCCATAAAGTTAAAATACAAATCAAATACAAATTTTATTCAATTGGCTATTTGGTAATAAGTAAGTAATACATATTTTTTTGGGTTATTTTAAAACAGCACCATCTATTGCTTAACTGTGTTTAAAATATCCCACTTTCAATGCATATTTTATCATTATTTTAAAACAGCGCCATCTGTTGCGCAATTGTGTTTAAGATATCCTGCTTTCAAAAATAAAATATGCCCTAAGGTATGCAGTAACTTTAAATCGGTAAAAAAAAATCGGCGTACTTTCACTGCTTTTTCTCCACTTTCTCTTGGAAATAAGATATTTTTGCGAAAAAAAGTATCCTATATTGGAATCAGGATACTAAAGTACCTCCTCACAAAATCTTACTAAAATACATCCAGTAGTTTTTACGTGATGCGAACACAAACAGAAAAACAGACAGACAGGAAATGGGTTGCTGTTTTATTCTATGTATATAAAAATCACCTAATAGCGCCCTATAATATATAATTTAATGTTTTACTTTATATTTTGGTCAGCAGGCATAGAAGTTCATTACAATTTATGAAAATTTTAACCATCTGCCTATTACGGTTCAAAATATAAAGCAGATATATATTAAAATATTAAATTTTTAATGGAACTACCTATAAATTATAACTTCTTTTTTACTTGTTATTTTAGCGGATATAGTAAATTTAGAGTATGTAAATAAGAGTTCAAAAATAGTGTCTATACTACGTAAGGTAAGGGTGTCACCTTACATAGTATAGACATTATTTTTACTTTCTAACTTTATTAAAGTCTTCCAAATGGCATCAATCTGTAGCAAAACCTTTCAAATAAAAAATTCAAAATCGATTCGAGATATGACGGAGTTCTGCAGTATAAAAATAAGAAAAATAAAAATAGAATTGATATCCATGTTCCTGTTTTAAGTCGGTTAAAATTAGAGAATAATTTGGCGAGCGAATAATTTCAAGAAATAAAACTGTTAACTACTGGCCACTTCGTTCATTCAATTTGCTGCGATTAGATTATCTTATTTGGGGATAGTACACTAATAGACAGTATAAACTTATATCAATACTATGCCAAGTGTCTTCGTTTTTAATGCCGTGATGTAAACTTTTATCGGTATTGTTAGAACAGGGTTTCCGCGCGCTACTGGTGTTAAGTATCAAAATTACTTTGAGCCTGATATGGCCATTTTATTAATTTTATAATTATGTTATATAACTTTATAATTAAAATTATATTACTTCGCCGACGGTTTATTACTATTGATAGATACCGACGAAGAAGGGCGTTGTGATACAAGTTTGTATATGTATCAGAAAACATTTTTAAATTCTTAATTGGCAATGGCTGGGATATGAACCCATCGCCGTCAACTCAATTATATGCATAGTATCCAATGTGCTAACTGGAGCACCCTCATTTATTTATAACTTTACTCTCATATATTTTCCGCTTTCAATTTGTTATGTGGAATTGATATCTTAATACAACAATACAAGAACAACATTACATTTTGTTGTTGCTTTGTAGTTTGAAATGTCAAAAAACATAGAAGAAAATTGAGAAGTCATGTATGTGTTTTATTGCTTTCTCACTTCTGCACTATAAAATTTCTAAACACATACAACTTTTGACATGTCGAACTACTAAATCAGCTGGGCGGACGACACTACCTAGTAAGATAAATATACCTTGAAATAAATATTTCTTGAATTTTTACTTTCTTTCAAATCGAACCATAAGCCAAGCTTTACTATCAAAGTAACCATCTGTCTTATCTACTCCTATCTCTTACCAAAAAAAGTAAAACGATTAAAATAGGCATTAATTACTGCTCTTAAAACAAAAAAACAGCTGTTTTTTGTTTTGACACATTCGTTATTATGTCGTAATATTTAATACATAATAAGTGGATTTGTAAGAAGCGGTTTGGATTTAATGAAGGGAATCTGTAAAAGCTAAAACCATTGCGATCGAAAGTTTTTAGCTGTTAGCCATCACATAGCCACCTCATGAAGCCGACGACGAATTCTAAATTACATCCAGCGATGTCGCTCATAATGTTGTGAAATGCTTTTAATTTTCCTATGCCGCCGTACAGACCATATAAAGGGTGTTTTTTATAGAAGTATAGAACTTTAAGTTGGCATTTTCAAGATGGCGACCGATTTAACAGCTGTCAAGTGATTTATTCTCAGTTTAGTTTGGCAATTCATCATAAATAGACTCACGCCTGAACAACGCTTGCAAATGGGCCCAAATCGAGATTACCGTTGTTCCCGATTTTCATAAGCGAATTTTGTTTAGCGATGATACGCACTTGTGGTTGAATGGCTACGTCAACAAACAAAACTGCCGCATTTGGAGTGGAGGTAATCCTCAAGTGTATATCGAAACACCGTTACATCCAGAAAAACTGACTGTTTGGTGCGCTTTATGGGCTCGTGCAATCATTGGTCCGTACTTTCTCAAAAACGATGGTGGCCAGAACGTTACAGTCAATGGTGATCGGTATAGAGCCATGATTACTAACTTTTTTATTCCTGAATTGAATAACCATGATGTCCAGGAGATGTGGTTTCAACAAGATGGCGAAACATGTCACACAGCTCGTGCCACAATAGATTTATTGAAAGACACGTTTGGTGACCGCCTAATTTCACGTTTTGGACCTGTGAATTGGCCTCCAAGATCTTGTGATTTAACACCACTAGACTACTTTCTGTGGGGCTATGTAAAGTCATTGGTGTATGCGGATAAGCCACAAAGGCTTGACCATTTGGAAGACAACATTCGCCGTGTTATTGCCGATATACGGCCACAAATGTAGGAAAAATTCATCGAAAATTGGACGTCCAAATTGGACTACATCCGCGCCAGCCGTGGCGGTAATATGCCAGAAATCATATTTAAAATGTAATGTTATCTTTCGGATAAATAAAATTCATGTCAATCCATCATTGTTTTATTGCAACTTAAAGTTCTATACCTCTATAAAAAAACACCCTTTATATACTGTTAACCCATCTATTTTTTCTTGCCCTAAGTGGCCAGTCATTACACCTACAATGACTTAGAAATGTTCTGTCCAAAGCCAGAAGTAGTTGAGATAGGCTCAGGAAACCTTGCAATCTTCCCTAACCCCGCCTATAAAAAAAAGGATTATACCAAAAATAATAAAAAATATCGTTATATTACAGAATTTCTTTATATCTTAAAATAGGAATTTCAGCAAAAATCGAAATTACACAAAAAATTTAAAAGGGAAATTTCTCTAAAAACATTGAAACTTTAATAAAAACATCGAAATTTTATTAAAAAAAAAATAAAAAAGTTGTCATACTTTTAGGTGAAGTCCGTCGGCACTAAGGATAAAACGTTACGAGAAGGGTCAAGATATTTTTACGCGATACGGTATCGGTCATAAAAAATAAATATCTACTCAATATCGAATAAAAAGTATCGATACTTACTTACATATATCGTTCGATTATTTTCGTAAAAATAAAGCAAAAGAAAGGAGACCTCAAATTATTTGCAATGCTCCTGCTCTCTTGCTGTATTCACCCAATAGTTCGATTTACATCTGTGAGCTCGTTCTACTGTAAAGAACATTTTTTAAGCTTCAATGTAAAACAGTTTATCATTGGTATAATCTTCGATAGTGTTATAATTTTGGCCCAAATATTTCATGGTCAAAAACTCGAATGCCTTAAACAGCTGGACTATTTGTTTTAAACAAATTTTTTGGGGATTCCAGATTGAATTACACTATTTTTTTACCTAGTTTGCGACTTCTCTGTCTGTTTTGATCACATCCAAAGGAATTTTTTTCAATGCGGAAACCATAGTAGTGTCATTGTCACAGCACAAAAGAACTTTTAAATAACAGCAAAATTCCCAAAAACTTTTTTGTGGTCTCTGTCAGGCGTTAACGTATCAATGCTTAAAGTACTTGGTATAAAAGGAAAATTACTCGGTATCGAAAGAAAAAAATCGATTATGCCTTTGTTTTCACTCGTATCGTTTTATTCGTATTCGTCACTGGCTGTTTGTTTGGTATACGGTTAGCGAGAGCTTTCGACGCGCTTGGAGAACATCATTGTCAAGCCATGTCTTAGTTTATACTCAATGATGGTCTTCACAACAGTATTTCACTTACTGGCGGAACAAACCCAATATCAAACAAATAAGAGTGCTATATTCGGCAAAGCCGAATCTTATATACCCTTCACTATAGTAATGCTAGATATTGTGTTACCCATTTAGGTTTCTTTGAACATTTTTTTGAGAATTTTTTTGTAAAAACTTTTTTAAAAAAATTTTTAATAAAATTTTTACAAAAAATTGCTACAAAATTTCAAAAAAAAATCTAAGACATATTTACAAAAAAAATTTAAAAAAAAGATTTTTTTGTAAATATATTTTAGAAAATTTCTTAAAAATTTTATGTAAATTTTTTCTTTAATTTTAAAAAAAAAATGTTTTTAAAAAATTTTTTGAAAATTGTTTGTAGAAGTTTTGTTTTTGTAAATATTAAGAACTTCTTTCAATCTTTATTGCGTTATAATGGTCAGATTAAAGCAAAAAAATCGTTTAAAAAATGTTCTCACATTGACCCCTCCACCCTAATGGTGGACTGCTCCTGGTTACCAGTGGGCACCCTGTGGGTCTATTGGCTAACTCTATATGTATAGCTTTCTATAAAGGCCTTTAATACAAATCAAAACAGAAAAACCTTACCAACCTAAACATAAAACACAAAATCGGGCCTCGCAGGGGGTTATTGATCCCCCCAGAGATCTGTATGCACTCCTTGCTATCTACCTGACACGGTGTAATATTTACTTAACAAAAAAAGCATATAACAATCGTTAATACCAAAAAAAAATTAAAAAACGTGAAAAAATTTAGGTGGGCGTGGTATTTTACCCGCAGTCTCCAAAGGTGTGATGTGATGTTGCTAAATTACAATCCCAAATTTTTAGAAACCATGCCTGGCGGATTGGTGGGCTTAAATCTTCTGTATCTCGTGTGGTGCTTTGGCAAATGACATTACTACCCGAACACGAACACATTGCTGGACAAACAGACGGACAGACATCGCTTAGTCAACTTTTCTATGTATAAGGATCCAGAATATATATAGTTTATAGGATCTGAAATGAATATGAAAATGAAATTACACACGGAATGACAAACTTATAAATACCCTTTCCACCTGTGGTGAAGGGTATAAAAATAATAACTTTACGAAATACCGTAATTTCACTTAAACATCGAAATTTCACTAAAAATCAAAATATCAACAATTTCACCAAAAAAAAAAACAGAAATATTACACAAAAGATCGATATTATACAAGCTAACTTTGGTTTTATCAAATCAACTTTTGACAAAAATACCAATCGATCTTTCAATTTTGTTTTGGTGAAAATCAGAAATTTCGTATCTTGTTGAACCATCGATTTTGGGTAAAATACTTAGGGAACTTTTATTGAAATTTCAACTATTTACAAAATCTTATTTCTGAAACTATCTATATTTCACAAAAAATCGAAAATTTATTACAAAATCAAGATTTGAACCAAAAGCTTGAAAATTCACAATGACCCTAAAATTCGGACGAAACCCCGTATTGCTTTCTACAGTGTTAATATTAATGCACTCTTACTTGTTTTTTTTTTTTTATTTTCGAAAAATATTGCACCAACGAAGTTGCAGTTCCCACTAGCAAAATATTAAAAGAAATATACCAAAAACTCTTTAATAGTGCGCTCTTTAAGAAATAAAAACAAAAACCTGTGTGAAACATTTGTTTCGTCTCACACAATATTTGAAAGAAAACTTTTGATTTTTTTAAACTTTAGATAAAAAAAAGGAGTTTACCTTTAAACCTGAAAAGAAGGGAATAAAAAAACGAAAAGAAAATAAAATAAAATAAGACGAACGTTTATATTTGTATGTGGGTGTGCTTGGTCGTAACCACCCACTTGACTTCTGCAACCCTGCCTTAAAACATTGTTGACGCTTGGGAATCGTCATTATCATTTTCATCTCTCAATTTTTTATTTTTCTTTTTTGTTTTTTGTTTTGGGAACTAAAATTTTTTATTTTGTTTCATTTGTTCTCCTTAGTTTTTATATCTAAGAGATGTAAGTTTTTTTTATCACACACTAAAAGATTAACCACGAGATATTATAGTAAAAACTACTCATGTGGTTTTATTTTTCTATATTAATCCACCTGAGCGTGGACGAACGTTCTTGAAAACAAATTTAAAATACCTGTTACAAAAGTAATTCCTTAATATAAAATTAGGTTTTGCAAAAAATCAATACAATTCGCCAAGACAAATGCGTATTCTTTTAACGGCCACTGTATAAATAAAAGAAATGTTCTGAGCGCCATCTGATTGTCACACACACATAGTATTGAATTTTTGTAATTTAATATGTACAGCAGTATACAAGTTTCACAGTAACTTTCCACAAGCGAATACGCTCAGTGTACATTGGGTTGTGGTCTTTGCTTACTCAAGCAATAAATTAAATTCGCCGTGAAAATTAAATATTTTATACAAACCAACGGTTTTTGTCCATCATAGACGGACAAAAATAATTTCCTAAGATGAATTTTAAACTGGTATACATAGCTGCCAGATTTTTTAGAGGTACTGTTGTCATATTTTTGGGAAAATCATCATTACCCCCGTCTACATTAGCCGCCAAGCTGTCTTAAACCCATGGTTCAACCTCATACGCAGTCGTACTATCTGTTAAAAATAGCATGTGTGCTAAAAAAATTATGATTAGAAAGTGTGGATTAGAATTTTTTGTGCGATAGACTTTGTGACAGGTCTGTACGATTTGATAATCTTTTGAAAAAATTCATAATATATTATTTTTCTATACGAGTTTACTATCAGAGTCGCAAAATCTTTTTTTTTGTATCTACAACGCCATTTTGAAATGAGTTTTTGAGTAGGACAGAATTCTGTCAGATTTTTTTGTGATTGAATCGTACGATTGTGTTAGATAGTGAATCCTGGTCTTTAACAATAGTCAAACTTCATATAGAAAAACAGTATTCAAATTTTTTTTTTATATCAAGTCTGACTTATGTTAAGACAAATTGATGACTAATGTAGATGAGGGGGTATCGTCAAAATAGCTTATTGAAATTATCATAAAAACGTCAAACTCAAAGAGACGTTTTTTTACTAATAAAACATATTTTATTAAAGGCAACTTCTGAAAACCAAGTTTTTGCTTCATTAATAATATTAAATGGATTTGGATTTGTCCTAGAACTTTAATTTCATTTTCAATATCAACACCAATACGTCTCTGGCTTATAGTCCTAAATAAATGTCTTCAAGATCTAAAAAATTGTTTTTATAATCAATCAAATAAAAGTCATAAATAAAATGATCAAATAAAAAAAAAAAATCTTAAATGGGTTGTACATCTCGTAAATTCCGACAACAACTGCTTCTAGGGATAACCAACGCGTGTGACAAGGAATACAATATTTTTCTTTTGGTTTTATTTATAATAAGACTTAAAATATCATCAAATTGATTACACCTCTTCGAACTATTTGACAAATAATTTATATGTATTCCTTTTAGATTAGTTTAGCTAGAAAATGAGTTTTTAGTTTTCCATATAAAAAATCGATTTTTTTTTATAACAAAATCCTTTTTATGGATTTTATAAGTGATCACAGATTTTTGTCCTTTTAGCTGTAAAATAAGTGATCACACTTTTAGCTGTAGGACGCTTAGTTTAGCTTAAAAATGAGTTTTAGTTTTCCATATAAAAAGTTGATTTTTTTTAATAAAAATCCTTTTTTATGAATTTTATAAGGGATCACAGATTTTTGTCCTTTTAGCTGTAGCACGCTTAGTTTAGCTAGAAAATGAGTTTTTAGTTTTCCATATAAAAAATCGATTTTTTTTAATAAAAATCCTTTTATATAATTTTTATAGGTGATCACATATTTTTGTACTTTTAGCTGTAGGACGCTTAGTTTAGCTTAAAAATGACTTTTAATTTTCCATATAAAAAATTGATTTTTTTAATAAAAATCTTTTTTAATAATTTTATAAGTGATCACAGTTTTTTATATAAAAAATAGATTTTTTTTAATAAAAATCCGTTTTTATGAATTTTATAAGTAATCACAGATTTTTGTCCTTTTGGCTGTAGGACGCTTAGTTTAGCTAGAAAATGAGTTTTAGTTTTCCATATAAAAAATCGAATTTAAAAAAAAATCGTTTTTTATGAATTTTATAAGTGATCACAGATTTTTGTCCTTTTAGCTGTACGACGCTTAGTTTAGCAAAAAATGAGTTTTTAGTTTTTCAGATAAAAAATCGAATTTTTTAATAACAAATTCCTTTTTATGAATTTTATAAGTGATCATAGATTCTTGTCCTTTAAGCTGTAGGACGCTTAGTTGAGCTAGAAAATGAGTTTTTAGTTTTCCATATAAAAAATCGATTTTTTTAATAACAAATTCCTTTTTATGAATTTTATAAGACATCACAGATTTTTGTTCTTTTAGCTGTAGGACGTTTAGTTCAGCTAAAAAATTAGTTTTCCATATAAAAGATCGATTTTTTTTTTAATAAAAATCCTTTTTTATGAATTTTATAAGTGATCACGGATTTTTGTTTTTTAGCTGTAGGACGCTTGGTTTAGCTAGAAAATGAGTTTTTAGTTTTTCATATAAAAAATCGAATATTTTTTTAATAAAAATCCTTTTTTATGAATTTTATAACTGATTACAGATTTTTGTCCTTTTAGCTGTAGGACGCTTAGTTTAGCTAGAAAATGAGATTTTAGTTTTTCATATAAAAAATCGAATATTTTTTTTAATAAAAATCCTTTTTTATGAATTTTAATAATGATCACAGATTTTTGTCCTTTTAGCTGTTCGACGCTTAGTATAGCTAGAAAATGAGAAATTTTCTAAATTGTTATTCAAATATTAATTTTTTATTCATAATATTCTTAAAAAGTGCGACTCTCTTAATTATGACTAATTCAGCAACTATTTAATATGAATTCACGCTTTGACAGTACTGACTGGCACCAACAAAAAAAATACTCTTTGCGCAACTTGTTCGATAGTTTTTGATTGTTTACTACGACGTTAGCGCACATGCCATCATCATCATCATTATCATACTGACATTAAATATAAACACCATCTCACATGCACACACACACATTCAAAATCTACATAAAAAGAATTTGAAAATAAGGGAAAAACAACAACAAAAGATATTTAAAAAATACTTGTCTAATATGAAAAACATAAAAAATTGGCCAAAAAACACATGAAAAAATAATAAAAATACAAGAAGAAAAAAGCAACCCAAGAAGAATAAGTGAAGGCAAAAAAAAAAAATAAATAAAAATAAAAGAAAAATCCACATACTTGAGCACAAATACGGGTATAAATAAAAATTAAAAACAAAAGAAAAAACTTGTTTGAACAAGTGATTTATTGAGCGGTGATGCCATACGGTGGGAACACTTCCCCCCTTTTGAATGAATTTTTTACTGATATGAAAATTATTATTATAACACAAATGGATTTATGTTCTAAGCTGTTTGCTGACATATTGCTGAATGGAAAATATATTCGTCAGTTGACTATTCACAGGTATGACTTATCAGATAACACTGTGGAACAAATTCAAGTTAGTTGGATTCTGTGAGTGAGGGGTGAAAATAGAGGCTAAATTAGAAGACCAGTATAAGCCAAGTTGACTCTGGACTCTGGATACAAATGACCTCAAGCTTTAATACAAACTTTTTAGAAACCACAAATAGCATTAAATGAGCAAAAATTTGAAAGTGGAGTGGGACAATAAGGAGAAAGGCGCCAAGATGGCACCTATACTCAGAATTTACTGGGCTCTACCTTCTGCAGCACACAGCTTAACAAGCATGTGCTTCGTGCTTAAAATGATTGCAAAAATTATAGACAACAAGCTAACTACGACAAGATGTCGTGACTAGCGTGCCTCTGTATAGCAGGAGCTATGAAGACTTGTCCTACAGCGACCAGCGAATGCCTTCTTGAACAAACACCTCTGACTATCCTGGTAAAGGCGTCTGTTGAACGTAATGTCATTTGTGGAAGAGGGAACTTTCATGCCTAAGAAAACACAAGCCTTTACTTTTGTAACCCACTGATGTAATGGATAAAGGATATAACTTCGATAAGAAGTTTGCTACTGTTCTTGGTAATAGAAGAGAGTGGAAGCAATCTTCAGCGCATTTTACCTTTAGAAATGCAACCATTATATGGTATACGGATGGATCCAGACCATTAGCTACAATGAGTCTATGGGAAAACTCTGACCTTATTTTAGGCGGAGGTTTATGCCATTGAAGGTTTTTCTCAATACAATATTAACAATCTCAACAACGGTCATAGAATAGCTTTCCCCTCCTATAGCCAAGCTGCCATCAAGGCAATTAGTTGATCTTCAAACTAGTTTGGGAATGTCGTATACGACTGATTCAGTTAAGCAGCATCAGCAGAATTACTCTCTGCTGGGTTCATTTAGACTTTGGGTACATTTAAGGTAATGAAATGGCACATATGCTGGCCAGAAAGAGAGCAATGATTTGGGAACCATTGGTTCAAATAGAATACGAGAAAAAATCTGGACGGAGATCACTGCGTTAACCTCCCCGTACAAAGCCATAAAATGCTGCATATTATGATCAACATTGATGTAAAGCTTTTATATCTTTTATTAAATATAACCTCAGAGTATTCACTGGCTTCTTTACAGGCCATTACAGATTGAGTAAATATATAAACAGACTAGGCATTGAGAGCAAAAACCCGGTATAAGTTTTTTGATTAATAACAAGATTCTCCAAAGCATTTTCTGAAGAAGAGAGATGCTTTATTTCACAACAGTTGGGCATTCCACCTACTGGTAGTTGGGGATCTGCCTATACTAGAACCAGTTGCATTCCTTGGATTTATCAGGGAAGCCGGTCTACTTTAACACCTGTTAGGATACACAATAGATCTCATTCGTCGCAGTGTCTTGTTTCTCCGCCCCATTATTATATCGTAGCATCAAGAAGAGAAGGAATACCAACGGCCACAATATCACTGCTAGCAGTAACAGCCCTGGCCACAACATCCTTTTGCCAGCAGTAAAAGTATCTTGATATTCTTTTTTATTTTAAAAATGTTTCACAAGATTATTTAATTTTTTTTATTATCATTTTGGGATTTTTTTGAGATTTCAGCAATTATTTAAGGGGCATTCATTTGGCAACACGATGATTATGTTGGCAAGTAGAGAGTCACACATACACCTTTAATTCGGTGTAAATGGCAAAATAAACGAAGGAGACGATGGCAACAATAACGACTACAGAACGACGACGAGGTGCCACTCTACAAGCAATTTTAGGTTTGTGTTCAAAGTCTTTCGTTTAATAAATTTAGTTGCTACGCGTTTGCTAACGAGAACGGTTGGTTGGTTTTAATGAATAGAAGTGGAAGTGTTTGAATGGCAAGTGAATGTGTTTAATGATCGGGAATAGAAACTGTAAATTTATTAAAGAGTGATTAGCAGAGATAAAGAAACAACTAAGACTTGTAACATAAACTTTGTATTTATTTGTTTTTTAATGACGTTTCTTTTTCTTTAATGAAATTCAACTTTGCGTACCTAAAAACATACACACGCACACAAGTGAATAAAATAATCATACCATTCCAAACCAAACAAGTGAGTGAATGTGAGAGCGTTGTTAAATGTTAAAGAAAAATGTATGTAGAAAGGTTTAAAACCAAATAAAATATTATTAGAAATTTATAGAAAATTATTTAAATATACATACATATGTATATGTGTTGAATGAAACAAGAAACATTTCTCTGTATAAAGTGATTTTATGGTAAAAGAAAGAATAACAAAAAGTTAACAAAACTGAAAAAAAAGATTGTTTAAGCATTAAAAATTTATTTTCTTAGTTGGTTGTTTGGTGTTCTAATGCTGGATTTTTTTTATTATTATTATTTTTGTTGATTTTTTTGGGGCCATTAAACAAAACCAATTATTATTTTTTGCTTAGAGCATCTTTTTTAAGTATTATTATCATCACCATCATCATCATCATCTTCGATGTGTTCACCTATTGTTAAGCATAAGATACAATAACAATTTATAGAACTGCTTTTTTAATGACATCTTACGGAAATAAAACAAGCATCAGTGATGTTCTAAAAACCAAGACTAACACACAAAAAAAAAACTTTTAAAAAACTAATTAATAATATTTTTTTTTTAAATAATAAACTGATGGCAAAAAATACCTCTGCCAATTCATTCGATAATTTCATTTGTTTGGTTCGTTTAATTTTAATGTTGCACAGTGGGACTGGGCAACATTATTAAAAATTAAAAACAAAAATCAGAACATTGAACAGCTGTGATACATTAAAATAAAAATAAAAAACAAATTACTAAAAATGTATAATTTTTATACAAAAAAAAAAAAAAAAAAAAAATAAAAATATTGTGACTAAAATTTTGTAGAAAGATTTAACAAATTAAAAAAAAAGTTACAAAACGCTATAAAATCGCGCAGATTAAAACCTTTCTATAAGTAAGGAAAACCTTAAAAAAAGATTTAAAAGAAGAAAGAGTGCTTGCTTGGTAGTTTTTGTAAAATAATGTCTAACCAACCTCACAAATTCTCGTATTCTATTTCTCTATAAAAGTTGTTTAAATATAAAATATTACAATTTCAACTTCCTTGTAGTTAGATACGAAGAAGAAATGCTAGTATTTGATTTTTCTTTTTCTCTTCATAATAATAAATTTAAGCCTCAAAAATTATTAATTCGTTTTTAAAATATTTCTATTCCTTAAAATTTCTGTAAAATCGTTTTCACTCTTTTAAACATCTGTCTCTAATTCAACAATAAAAAAACAATTATTTTAATAACTTTTCGTTATAACAACCGACTTTAACACCAAGCTGATATTTTATTTTTAACAATTAAATATTTACTGACCAATATAAAATTGAAATGTTCTATTGATATTAGAAAATTTTTTTATATGTATATTAAATACCCACTAACATTTTATAATAAAAAAGCTGATACCAATACGTATTATATCTTGTGTTTGCCATTTTTTCTTAAAAAAAAATAATTCTCTACACGCAAAGAAAAAACATGGTTGAGGTAACCATATTTTAAGAGCAACATATTATGATTGAATTATATGGTTATAGACAAATTATTATTAACATTAATAATATTTTTATGTCAGAAACATATCTGTAACTTAAAATAACATTGTAAAATATAAAATATAAAATTTTATTTTTATTTTTTTCATAAATAAAATAAATGTAGTGGATATAACGCGTGATTCATTTTGAGGTTCCCTACTTTTTTTTTGAAGAAAAAAACACAGAAAATTCAAATTTAATGGAGAATGTTTATTATCATTTGAAAGAACATTCTTTGGCATTTATTTTTTGAAGATTATGTCTATCAAATGTCCATCCGGATGGACCATCTGATAGATGAGTACAATTTTCGATGACTCGTTCGAGCATTTCGACTGGTAACTGGCGAATGACATGCGTGATGTTTTCCTCCAAGGCCTGAATCTAAGCGGGTTTTTCCGCATAAACTTTGGACTTTACATATCCCCACATATCACACGATCTTGGTGGCCAATCGACCGGCCCAAAACGTGAAATTATGTGCTCACCGAAATGTTCTCTCACTAAATCCATTGATTGATGCGATGTGTGGGAAGTGGCTCCGTCTTGCTGAAATCAAATGTCGCCGAGATCACGAGCTTCAATTTCAGGCATCAAAAAGTCGGTTATCATGGCACCATAACGGTCGCCATTGACAGTTACGGTCGCACGGGCATTATTTTTAAAGAAATATGGATCTTATTGGAACTTTTCAAGAGCCCATAGAGCGAAGCGATGTGGCTTGGGAAGGTCGAGCGGCTTCAGTTGTTGGACAAACTGTATTTTGTAAGCTTTCAATTTAAGATCTCCGAGTTGCTGTGAACGGCGCCAAATCGACTCTTCGCGGTTTTCGTGCACACTCTCAGCTACGGCCTATATATTTTTTTCAAAGCATGCTGGATGTGGTCTATTCGGTCGAATATTATCCAATAATGAATGCTGTGTCTCAAAACGGGTGATGGTGTTGCGAATAGTACGCTCAGTAGGCCGCTTATGTTGATCATAAGTTGAGCAAAGTGCACGAAACACATTCCTCACAAAACATGAATTTTCGCAATAAAGTTGAACGATTTGTAAACGTTGTTCAGGCTTAAGTCTGTCTTTCCATTATGAAATGTCAAACAATACTAAAAAAAATATGACAGCATGACACGACTTCCACGTGATCTGTCAAAAAAAGCCTATTGAAAAAAGTATCTCTAGTTGAATCACCTATTACATTTAATTACAATTTTTTCTTTTTAAATTTTGTGTATTCAATCCAACCATGTTGCATTTTTTGATGTGGTAACTATTTAATGAGTAATAGTAGTAGTAGATAGTAACAAAAACTTGCTTGTCGTCATCATAGTAATAATTTAAAAAAACTATAAGTTGTTTATCGCAACCATATATTGCTACAGAGAACATAGGATAGTTCCTGTGATCATACCATAACCATTCACTTAAAATAAAAATTTTTAAAGTTTGAACTATATAATTTTAGCTTAACTTTTTACCCACAACCAAAGTTTTATAAATATTCAAAAAAAAAATATGTTATTCATAAACATAAATTATTTATGTATAATAAACATAATATGTTAAGTTTGATCATATGTAAGTAAAGTATGACTAAAAACAAACAAATAGCAAAACTATTTTAGTTAGGACCTCCGCTAAATGATTTTTTATCAGTTCAGGGTTTAGTTTGTAAAAAAAAATAAAAATTATAAATTTTTTAACATATTTTATTATTATTTTTTTTTGATAACTTTTGTATTTATAATGTGTTTGAAATCTTTTTTTGGTTTGATTCCGTATATATATATATATATATGTACAATTTTAATAATTTAATAATTTTCTCATAATTTAATTTAACCATATAAATGTTTTTATTTTATCATAATACAATAATTTGGATCATGTTATTGTTACAGTATATTTTATACATAAACATAATTACAATGATTTTATATGTGTGTGAAGATAAATTCGAATTTAACTAGCAGAGGCAAAAACCACATTTTTTAACAGAGCTCATTTTGCAGTCAACAGAGCACTGTTATTAGTTTAACATTCGCTGTAAATATCAATCCAATTATTTTTGAGGCTACAACTTGGAATCGGGAAAAGTTCCACAAAAAAAAAAAAAAATTGGGAATGTTGCTCCGAGCGATAATTTATGAAATTTAAACATTGAAATTTCCAAAATACCTTAGGAAAAGCAATAAAAAGAGTTTCAGTTTGAAAATTTCTGGGAAAGATTAGTGGTCAATATGGAAAAATGGTGATGGGCTGGTATAACACACCATATACAAATGGTGGTCCAGGGAGTACTTAATGGACCAATAATAATGGGATATCTGAAATAATCTTAGAACTTGGAAAAAACTGGGTTTTTAAAAATAGTCAAATTTGAAAATTTTTTTCACCATTTTTCCATACTGACCACTAATCTTCCCCAGAAATTTTTAAACTGAAACTCTTTTTATTGTTTTTCCTAAGGTATTTTGGAAATTCCAATGTTTTACTTTTCCCGATTCCAAGTTGTAGCCTCCAAAATAATTGGATTGATATTTACAGCGAATGTTAAACTAATAACAGTGCTCTGTTGACTGCAAAATGAGCTCTGTTAAAAAATGTGGTTTTTGTCTCTGCTAGTTAAATTCGAATTTATCTTCACACACATTGATTTTATTATGGTTCTAATAATAATATCATTATGTGTAACAATAATAGGATTACATACATATAATTCAATCATAATATGTTGCTTTCAGACTGTGGTTACCTTTTTTCTTTTCATGCACTTAGATTTTTTTATGGATATTTTTTATATTTTTTTTTCTGTTTAACTGAGTTTGAAAATCGTTATGTTCTTCAAAAACTTCAAATAACAAATAATTTTTTGGTTTTGCAAGTTTGCAATTCTTAACCCCGATAAAATAAGTGTCTATATCTTCTAAATATAGCTTTCTTTTAAGACCATATAATCTTAGCCTTATGAGTAGATTTTTAAGCCCAAAATGTTAATAAAATATCCATGGTTTGCACAGCAAATGCTAGGAATTTAAGTTTCTGTATTTGTTATTTATGTAAAAGCATAAATAATTAAAATTATCGCCTTTATTTAAGATGTCATCATGCTACGTCCGATGTTACATTGACCAAAAACAAAAAAGTTGTCAGACTTGTTTAACTTGTTTAACCCACCTCTGACCAACTCACAGCGATTTAAAGAAATGTCAATCACAATAAATCTGGTTTAATTTCAGTAGCTAATGTTAAATTAACATTAAATTATCATAAATACATGTTGCACAGTGGTTGATTTCGACAAAATAAGAATAACAAAAATATAGTTTATTTGGCAATTTTTGTAGTTATTTTCAATTTCATTTGAAGGCTTGTGGTCATCATCAGGATAATGCTACACAAAGGAGTAGCGAAATATCGAATTTAAAAGTAATAAAAAAGATTTTATAATTAAGTTTTTACGCTCTAGGAGTTTTTTATAAAAACTTAATTATAAAATTATTAAAAAGGTCAACAATTACAATATAATTGTTTTGCAGTAAAAAAGATCTCAAGCTTAAAAACTTTACTTGAAAATATTATAATAATGGAAATAAATTTGTATTTTCTGAATGCTTTACCTTGTTTCCATAGCTAAACTGAGAAATTTTTGACATAAAAATATAAGTCATCTTATCTTACCCGGTTGCACGACTGCAAATCACGAATTTTTAAACACAAAATAATTATAAAGTATATGATTAACTCTATCTTAACCGCTAAACACGGTTGTCAGATTTTAGAAGAACCTATAAGAAAGTTGGTTGTTAAATATTTTTAATTTATTGGTTGCAAAAAAATAGGAGGAGACCAATTAAGTATCTGGTAAAACATCAAAAATACCCCTAAAAAACACGCTGAATATTTTTTAAATCCACTAAATCTAGGGGAAAATCCCCTAATCTGGCAACCATACCGCTAATGCGATTTAACACCCAATTTTTCCCCTAACAAATGTTAACCCCTAAATTCTCCCCTAAATGAAAAAAAAATCCACTAAATCTAGGGGAAAATCCCCTAATCTGGCAACCATACCGCTAATGCGATTTAAATGTAGTAATACAAACTTTTAATTATTTTTTGTTGTAAAAACACGTCCAAAGGCAAAGTATTGAGTATTAGGTATCTAGTATCGAATATTTAACCCTTTTTACGAGTACAAGTTACATGGTCTATTCTATCAGTCCAATTTTTGACTACTTTTTCCAATAAATCTGGCCTTAAGGCGTCAATGTTGACTTGGATATTGTCTTCCAATGCTTCAACAGTTTCTGTTTTGTCTTAAATGACTCAACAGAGCCTTATAAAAAGTAATCCAGAGGCGTTAAATCTCACGAACGATTTAACGCCGGACCACTTCTGGAAATAAAGTTGTTACCCCCTATGGCAAGCTGCGCCATCTTTTTAGAGGTTGAGGTTAAGCTGATTAATTTTTCAAAAAATAATAATTCAGTCAGCACGGCTTGATAGCGCTCGCCATTCACCGTGACGGCCAACAAGTTAAGAACGACGACGAATTAACATTTCGACGTCTTCTTTAATACTACACGCTACAGTACATTACTTTGTTTTATTGATGATTTTGAATCGAGAAGAGTAAAATTATTGGGAAAACTATCAACAACTACACGAATTGCTTGCTCACTAGGTCGATTAAGTTGACGTTAAAATAAACGAAGTGCTTTATGCACCTCACGAACAGATTTTTTTTTTCAAAGTAAATTTTCACAGCGTTTTTTTTTTTTTGGATTAAACGATTCATGATGACTTGCTAAACCTTAATGAACACAAATGTCAACACAGTTTGATATTTTCAGCTGTCAAACCATAGTCATCGATATCGATAGTTCTCATGCAGCTAAGAAAAACACCGATAATTACCTAGGGGACACCCTTTAATGTAAAATTTTAAATTAAACACTTATTTTAAAGGACAGATTCTTTGTAAATTGCAAATGTCTGTCTAAAAAGGTTCAAAAGTTTAGCCATATGCATCAATTTACATCAACTATTGAGACACCTTTTATAATTTAAAATATTAATAAATGTTATTATACGGGACATAGTAGTGGAGATTCTCTCTAATTTTCAAGTGTTCGTCTATAACGGTTCAAAAGATAGGGCTAGATAGGTAAAATTGTATCAATTATGGGGACACCCTTTAGATTTCAAATTTAAATTATATACTTGATGTTATAAAGGACTTAGATATACAGGTTCTTTGTAAATTTCAACCGTCTCTCTGTTACGGTTCAAAAGTTTTGCAATATACATCAAATTACATCAACTATTGGGACACCCTTTAATTTCTAATTATAAATATTTAATTTCTGATTATAAATATTGGACATTCTGTCCAATTTTCAAGTGATTGTCTACAATGGTTCAAATGGTTCATATATTTAAATTGACGTCACATATGGGGACACCCTTTAATTTTTAAGTTTATTTTTTTATTAATTTCTGAAGTCGGTTAAAAATAGTGAAAAAGTAGTGAAAGTACGCAATTTTGCCGATTTAAAGGTACTACAAAATTGTCAGCACCTGTAATTTTTTTAAGCGGGATGATTAAGATGATTTAACACTATTTACAGAACTCTACAATAATTTTAGAATTTTATACAAATTTTAGAATTTTGTCCAGGGATGGGCATTTCTATATAAAGAAAATACATAAACTATAACTGATGCTACTATGTAAGTAAGAGTCTTACAATTGGTGTGGAATACTTTCAAAGTAAAATTGAACAAATAGGGCGCCTAGCACGTGGCGAGCATAGCTAGTAGTTAATAAAATTAATCTGAGTTGAAATTAAATGTACGTCAGTTTTGTTTTAATATCAAGTGTTCACTTCGTTTAAAAGAAACCCGTTTTCAATTATCCGAATTCCTCTTAATTGAAATCGTTAAATTTTTTATTTGCGCTTAACCGAATTTGACTGTATAGATTTAATCCTATTTCTGAGTACTCCATAATCAAAACTCTATCATCGATACTCTTAGACTAGTATTTTTAGATATAAATTCAAAACAATATTTAACGATAAGGCCGATAAAATTTCTTTGTTCATACATATGTAAAAAGGAAGTATTGAGTACTATTGAGTACCCAAATGAAAGGAATTGAATAGTATGGAGTAATTGTAACTAACCGAAATTGACAGCTTTATACCAAAAACCAAGTTTTTAATTTTTAAATTAAACTATAAATTTTAATTAAATTAATCTTTCTTAAAGCCACTGTTCTACATGTTTTTATTTTTTCTTTATGCTATACCTACATATATTATACACACACATACATAAGTATGTTTGGTTCTAAAATGTGAAACGACAAAAAAGAAAAAGTATAACAAAAAAAATAAACCACATTCTTTTGGTTTCTTTAAATGCTGCTGCGGTTGGCTCTGGCGGCTGCTGCAGCAGCTTAAAGAAATAGAATGAAAAAACAACTAAAACAATTTTGTGGCCTTCGATTCTACAAGCCATCTATCTCTCTTGTTTGGTATCCGCTCTATTCGCCAGCTAAGTAGTTCCGCTAACTTAGCGTATTACATCCAGGGTTGTCAGATTTATTTTCACCTAATTCGCCAAAATCGCCAAAACGGGTTTTTGTTAAAATTTTTCTCTAATATATACAATATTTTTTAATTTCGAAAATATTTTTTACAAATCACAAAAAATAAATTTAATCGAAATACCTAAAATTCGCCAAAAATAGAAAAAAAAAATCGCCAAAATATATAAGTATTTTGTTTTTTATTTACAATGATTAGTAGACACGAGAAAGGTAAAATTTTGACTTAAAACAATGAAAAATAGTGGTTATTATAATAAATGGAGACCTGAGCATACCCACCTTAAGGTATTCGTTATAGTTTTCTTATTTAGAAACTTGACTGTGAAAACGTGATACAATTCATAAAATTGTATCACGTTTTCACAGTCAAGTTTTGGTGGAATTCCTTATTGAAATCGATCTTTCTATACAGTAATTAACAGCATATAAATTTAAAAAAAAAATCCAGTTTTTCTTTAAAATTAATCACCTAATTTGTAAAATATATTCCTTCAATTTAGAGAGAATAACACGAACTTAATCCTTACTTCAAAACTTCCTTCCTTTCATTGGAATTACCAGCACATCAAATATAAAACTAATGTAGCTGCACATAATTAGATAGAACATAATATTTTTTATAATCTTTCTAAAACAAAAGTTAATATTTTCTATTATGGTTGATAAGTATCCAAAAGTATGTTAGAATTTATAAAAAATTTTGAAATAAGAAATTTTGTTCGTGATAAAGAATTGCAACATTTTAAAATCGAAAGATGCTTAAAATCATCTTTAGAAATTAAAAACATTTTTAAATATGTTTTTGGTTTCTAGAAGAAAAATCATATTTAAATATGAAAAACAACTTTAATTTCTTTATTATCCATTTTGATATTCCTTAATTCAGTTTCTAATGTTGGCCAAAAGCCAACGAAAAATCGCCAACAATATCGCCAAATATTTTAAAAATCGCCAAAAAGTAGCCATGTCGCAAATCGAAAATTTGATCGCCAAAAAAGTTTAAAAATCGCCACGTTTGGCGAGAAATCGTCATATCTGACAACCCTGATTACATCTCGTGTCTATCTTACTTTAGTTTAGTTTGGTTTTATTTAATTTAGATTGGTTTCTTTTATTTTGTTTCTTTTTTATTTTCTAATTCTTATTTAATTATGGGGTTTAAGTATAAATAAGAATTATTAACAAATATAATGGTTATAAACTTCTCTTTATAATTTTTCTTAACTCTTCTCTCTGTAGCAATGACGGATGTGCTCTTTTGAATTGATATTTTCTTTATTTTATTTTATTTTATTTTATTTTATTTTATTTTATTTTATTTTATTTTATTTCATTATTATTATTGTTTTCTTTTCTCACAACGTTCCTAAAATGTAAAGTGCAATTCAAAAATGCCGTTTTTCTCTCTATTTTACCACTCTTCATTACTGTGCATTAAAAAATTATAAAATGGGCATAAATATTTTTTTAGTCTAAAAAAAAAAAAACTATTCAACAGCGAGCGCCATTCGCCTCTTTCTTCCACCGTCACCACCCGTAAAGGCCCTTTTATGGTTAAAACCGCATACCAATCAAGTAAAACTAGCAACCAACAATAAACATATATACCTACATACCCCCTCCCACACTTGACCAAACAACCAACTTTATTTTTTCTTTTTGTCTCATAATTTTTTCCTTCTTCTTCTTCTTAGTTTTTAAACAATAGAAAAAAAAACAACAACAATAGTAAGAAAAAAAAATAATTTTGTAGTTTTTCTCAGACTATTTTGAAATTTTGTGAAAATTCAACAACGAAGCGAAAAACAAAAAAAAATAAGATACAAAAAAGAATACAAAAGCAGCAAATAAAAAACAACAGCAACAACAACTGCATCAATAACAACTACTACTACTACAAAAACACTTAAATCTTACTAAACATAATTTGGATTTTTGCTTGGCGGGTAAGTTATATCTTTCTGGTGGATTTTTTTGTGCACTGGCAGTCTGAAAAGTATTTAACAACATTAGAAATAAACATTTTAACTAATGAATTGTTAAATATGTACGCTCAACTTTCACAGTGGTAGACTTCGTTCTAACCAATTGAATGTATCGGGTTTATTTTGTAGCTGCATGAAAACTCCAAATAATAATACAAGTCATAAATAGTATTTGAAGAGATATTTTTGTTATAATCTGTTGGATCATTTCATGGTATTTATTTTTTAAATATGATTTCCGACATACATATGTATGTCCGCTGCGGTAACGAGTCCATATTGGTCCATTCCAATTTTTGACTACTTTTTTCAATAAATCTGGCCACATGGCATGGTGGCTTGAATATTAGCTTCCAATACTTCAAAAACCGCTGACGTAAATCAATAACTTAAAGTGGTTTTACACGACGTGTATTTGTCATATGACTTGTCACTTTTCCATGTGTAAATTCTAAACACGTTGTGTGAACCCTTTCAAACATAACATGTGTATTTTCCATGTGTACAATACATTTGACATTTTTCATTTAGAACGTGTTCTATTTTGATGTGACAAAGCATCTGACATCCTGTAATGCCAACTTGATATTTTGCTATTTTAGGTTTTTTGTGATACCAAAAGCACTAAAAGCGTGGCAAAAGCATTACGTTTGCATCAGCTGTGGTTGGAAATACAAAGCTGTGTGGCGGAAATATTATATATTATAGGTTATGTCAGATGTAATTACACATGTATGTTTGAAAGCAAAAATTATAAACCGTATGTAAAATGCCTATTTTGACAAACACATGAAATTAATATATGTAGGTTATCAAACTGACAACACATATGACAAACACACGTCGTGTAAAACCACTTTTAACATAAGCCCACATAAAAAGTAATCCAGAGGCGTCAAATCGCAACGAACGAGGCGGCCAGTGAACGGGATCACTTTTGAAAATAAAGTTGTCATCAAATAAATTTTGCAAAAAATTTATTGTTAATTGTTTTGTATGGCAAATTGAGCCAGCTGTCGTTGATGTTTAGCTAATTAATTTTCGAAAACTCCATTCGGCAGCTCCTTCCTCATTTCCAAAGAAATGAAGACAGATGATGCAGCCAGCGTGTAAGCTGCAATAAACAGTCAATTTAAATGCAACAATTTTGCTTATTGAGGTAACCATTTCACCAGAAATGAGTTTCATCTCTATGCTCATCTTCAGCCAGTTTCAAATGAGCCCAACAATTTTACTTAAACGATGGTCATTTGGCTTCAATTCTTACACTGTATTATATAGGCACGTAAGCCAAGATCCCCTCGTAAAATTTTCCACGTAATCGAAGGACAAAGACCAACAACAAGTTGAGAACGACAACGAATCGAAATTTCGGTGTCTTCTTCAACATATCGCGCTACAGCAGCAATATTCTCTTCGGTTTCGCATATTTTTCTGTCTGAATGGAATCATTGTTAAATTTATTAAAATTTTTCAGATTACTTTATTTGAATTTTATTGGTTAAATAGATGATGTTCACAACTAAATATGCTAAAGACGGATGTGTAGCGCATCATTGAATTCTGCTAGTGTCTAAAGTAAAACATTTTCGTTTTTTCCATTCAACAGGTGGAAAGGGTATATGTAAGTTTGTCGTTCCGTGTGTAATTTCTGCAATATTCATTTCCGACCCCATAAAGTATATATTTTCTGGATCCTTATACATAGAGAAGTTAATTAAGAGATGTCCGTCTGTCCGTGTTAGTGTTGTAATCTCATTTGCCAAGGCACCAGAGATACAAAAAGATAGAGATACAAAAAATTTAAGGATACCAATCTGTCAGGCATAGTTTCGAAAATTTCGGTATGGCAATTCAGCAACATTGGATCATTCCTTTGGAGGCTGCGGGCCAAAAACCACGCCCACCTATATTTTTTTCACTTTTTTTATTTTTTTCGGCTTTAATTTAATAATGTTTTGCCTTTTTTAGCAAATAAATATTAGACTGCGACAGGTAGATCGCAAGGAGGGGATTAATAACCCCCTGCGAGTGGCGATTTTTGTTTGTTTTTAGATTGGTAGGGTTTTTCTGCTTTGAGTTGTATTAGATACCTTAATAGAAAGCAATACACATAGAGGTAGCCAATGGACCCACAGGGTACCCACTGGTAAATAGGAGCAGTAAAAAGGCACATGGGGGTCAATATGAGGAAATTTTTTTTGTACGGATTTCCTTTTGCTTTAGTCTGACCATTCTAACTCAATATAGATTGCAGAAAAGTCCTAAGTTTAACAAAAAAATTTTAATAAAATTTTTAAAAAAATTTGAAAATTTTTTTTTCAAAAATATTTACAAAAAAATTTACAAAACATTTTCAAAAGAATATTTTACAGAAAAATATTCGAAAAAAAATTTTTTTAATAATTTTCCAAAAAATATTCGAATAAAATTTTCCAAACAGTTTTTAAAAAAATATTTTTACAAACAATTTTCGAAAAATTACAACAAAAATGTCAATATTTCTTTGAAAATTAAAGTCATGACTGTAACATAACATATATTTAATATTAAGAATATACATATGTATGTATGTATGTAACGGGTGGCGCAAAAGTAATCCTCCTATCAGAAAATGCTATAAATTTTGCGATTGGTCCCTAATATCTGTTTTGACATTGCGGCCATTTACATGACATCATATTCTCGACTTGATGTAAAAAAATTAAAAGACCAAATAATCCACAAGAAGAATCAAAGTTTTTAATTTTTTTTTTATTTACAGCCTAAAAACATCGGAATGTTATTTTTGCGCCACCCGTATATAGAGTGACATATTATCTCTGTTTTAAAACCTAGGTGCATTAAACACATAGACATCACCAGGATACCGATTACAAACTGTCAAAAATAAAATACACACGTTTATAGGTAAACGATTATTTCCAAGCCAGCAAAGCTACATGGCTACACGACCACCGTTGTGGCTGTCGTCAACTTAGGCTAATTTCTATTTTATTCAACAAAAGAAAATGTCACAAAATTGTAAATTACAAATTCATATACAATCAAAAAGTTTTGGAGGAAATATTTATACAATGAAATTTATAATCAAGCTTAAGTTCGTTTTTATTTTCTCTAAGAAAGAATAAATATTTATAATAAAAAGAAATATTTATAATTTTTCAAATAAAATTTGTTTTAAAGTAGACTTGAAGTAGACTCTAATTCTTTTGCATAAGAGCACTAATTTGTAAAAAATATTCTTTCAACACTATGGAGTAGTTGGAGAGAATAGATGAACCTGAGCCTACCTACACAGCTACATGACTACAAATGCAGATGCAATTGTCGCCATGCCATCAGTTACTTAATTATATTGAAGACGAGAGCTACATTAAACTCTGACATATTTTACTTTTATAAAAATAAAATAACTTTAGCAAAAAATAGTTTTATCACGTAAAAAACTAATAAATTTATTTGCTCTTGATTGTAAATGAATTAATAATTATTTAATTTTGTAGCATTCCACTATTGGCTACAGCCACAACGGTGGTCGTGTGTAGCCATTTAGCTATGATGTCGTCAAATAACAGGTTCTTAAGGTATATACCGGTCCAGGCGAGTATGGAAAATATATGATTACAAGACCAGAATATAAACTGTATACTCTAATGGATCGTAGACAAATCGGTTATGGAATAAGTTTAGAGAAGTATGATCCACGACTTTTATATCGTACATCCGATGGGTTAAATATTTTTAAGACTGAAATTATGGCCATTAGGTAGGCCACATAGAGTTTCGAATAATGCGTGGCATTTCTTTCACTAACAAATATTACAATAAATATCTAAAGAAAATTTTACGATTGCCTTCCTATGCAATAATATTTTTTTTTTCTGCCAAATTTATTAAAAGCAAGAAAAATTCCACTTAAACCCAAACTGAAAAACAACTTTTGTAACACACAATGCAAAACTAGTTTCAGAATTACGGTAGGTCAAAACCAACTAAATTATACTCTACAGAAACTATAAAAACAATATCAAACCAAAAAAAAAAAAACATTTTTAATTAAATACTTATTATGACAGTTGAAAGCAATAATTTCGTATAAAAAAACAACTCACCTTTATATGAATATGTAACTGGTATATTAAGACAAATAAAAACTCATTTAAAACCCTCATACTCGTACCAAGTGTCTTGAAATTAAAATGAAAATTTTTAAATACTAGTCAGCTTGCACAGACGGCGGACAGAAAGACAAACACTGTGGCGATTAACAACTGACCTCACTCACAATTCACTTTTAAATTTATTGCAAACTTTAAAACAAAGACAAATTGAAATTCCCACAAATAATTTAAATATTGTAAAGCAACTTGTGTATGAATAGTTTTTAAATAAAAATGTTATTGAAATTTTTGCAAACAAAAATAATTTATAAGCAAAAGTTTCAGAAAAATGTGTGACTGTTCAAGTTGTTAAAAATTTGATTAATTTAAAAATGTGTAATTGAATTTTAGTTGTTGTTATAAATCATTTCAAAGAGTTTAACAAAATGTCCCCCAAAGGGTTATGTATGCACATAGTGCAAATTGTCAAATTCTGATCACCGAAACGAGTTAAAACTACATGTCGTCCACAACAGTATCATTCAATTTAGGCATAAAGAATCGCTGTGTTCTTGTCTCGATATCTTGAACAGCCTTATTTTGAAAACATAAATCAGTCAAGTTCGAGTCAGACTCACTCACGTAGGGTTCCATACGAGATGTGAGCGTCCTTACAATATTTTATGAGATTTTGCTTCGAAACTTATCCACACCAAATTTTATGACTTACTTTTCAGATAAGGTTTGTGTAGGTACCCATCCCTAGGAAATTACTCAGAAAATTGTAAAATTTATATAAAATTCTAAATTCTGTAAATAGCAAACTGACAAAAACAAAAGGTGCTGCCAAGTTTGCAGTACCCTGAAATCGGTGAAATTGCATACTTCCACTACCTTTTTTCTATTTTCTTTTGGAAATGAGATATTTTTATTGAAAGGAAGTATCCTATAATTGAACCCAGAAACTAAGATACCTCCTCAGAAAATGTATTAAAACGTGATGCGAACCCAGACAGACGACAGACAACAATTCCGAAAATTTTTGTTTTGTTTTCCATTTCTATTACTATCTGCAATAGCAAAAAAATTTCCAAAAAATGTTTCATGTACAGAAATGTCCATGTTACAGTTTTATTATATGTAATAATTTCCCTTGACTTTTTAATAATTTTGTAAATTTTAAGTGAATGTCTATAACCTAACTCAAGGATGATAGAAGATAAGGTTACGTCATCACGAAAATAAAATTGAAATTTTCTGCGCATGTCGGCCTAATGACGTTACGAAACTATCTATTTCCGTATTGGCTGATAATTCTGACTAAGAGTATGGCTATAATTTATGAGAGTTTTTAATACAAATTTTGAGAGTTTATATGCAGGGTTGACAATTTTTGCCTATTTGTTGATTACAGACTTGGTAACTTTAAATTGGCCGAACAACGTCATCTAACTGGAAAACATGCGTAAGGCGTAATCTTGTCTTCTATCATTCTTGACCTAACTAACTAACCAAAAACTAATTTGTAATAATGTGTGTGAAGTTAAATATGTCAGTTATATTCGTTTTTGACGTAACGACTTACGTAAAACATATTTAAGTGTGAAGTTAAATACGTATATGACGTAACGTTTTACACATTAAAATATGAATTTTTCAACAATTTAAAAATATTTTTAACAACTTTTTTTGAAAATAATGATATTTCAGCAATTTCAAACCTTACTGAGATAAACGAACATAAATTCATATTATTTTTCTTGAACAACAGTTAGTAATTTTTTTTTCCAAAATATTTTGGTTAAAGTGGCCAAATGAAGAGGTGGCATCCAATATCACCACATGGAGAGTGTTGCCTAGGGTCCCTACTATTACACTACATAAGCAGTTTTTCTAAATTGAGTTTGTGAGTTTAGTAAAAAAGTGTAAAAAAACTCAATTTTTGTACTATATGAAGTTTTTGAAGGATTTTGGCCAATGTGGCCAAATGAAGAGGTGGCATCCAATACCACCATATGGAGAGTGTTGCCTAGGGTCCCTACTATTACACTATATAAGCAGTTTTTCTAAATTGAGTTTGTGAGTTTAGTAAAAAAGTGTAAAAAACTCAATTTTCATACTATATGAAGCCTCTCAAGTATTTTGGCCAATGTGGCCAAATGAAGAGGTGGCATCCAATACCACCAAATGGAGAGTGTTGCCTAGGGTCCCTACTATTACACTATATAAGCAGTTTTTCTAAATTGAGTTTGTGAGTTTAGTAAAAAAGTGTAAAAAAACTCAATTTTTGTACTATATGAAGTTTTTGAAGGATTTTGGCCAATGTGGCCAAATGAAGAGGTGGCATCCAATACCACCATATGGAGAGTGTTGCCTAGGGTCCCTACTATTACACTATATAAGCAGTTTTTCTAAATTGAGTTTGTGAGTTTAGTAAAAAAGTGTAAAAAACTCAATTTTCATACTATATGAAACCTCTCAAGGATTTTGGCCAATGTGGCCAAATGAAGAGGTGGCATCCAATACCACCACATGGAGAGTGTTGCCTAGGGTCCCTACTATTACACTATATAAGCAGTTTTTCTAAATTGGGTTTGTGAGTTTAGTAAAAAGGTGTAAAAAACTCAATTTTCATACTATATGAAGCCTCTCAAGGATTTTTGCCAATGTGGCCAAATGAAGAGGTGGCATCCAATACCACCACATGGAGAGTGTTGCCTAGGGTCCCTACTATTACACTATATAAGCAGTTTTTCTAAATTGAGTTTGTGAGTTTAGTAAAAAAGTGTAAAAAACTCAATTTTCATACTATATGAAGCCTCTCAAGGATTTTGGCCAATGTGGCCAAATGAAGAGGTGGCATCCAATACCACCAAATGGAGAGTGTTGCCTAGGGTCCCTACTATTACACTATATAAGCAGTTTTTCTAAATTGAGTTTGTGAGTTTAGTAAAAAAGTGTAAAAAACTCAATTTTTGTACTATATGAAGCCTCTCAAGGATTTTTGCCAATGTGGCCAAATGAAAAGGTGGCATCCAATACCACCATATGGAGAGTGTTGCCTAGGGTCCCTACTATTACACTATATAAGCAGTTTTTCTAAATTGAGTTTGTGAGTTTAGTAAAAAAGTGTAAAAAAATCAATTTTTGTACTATATGAAGCCTCTCAAGGATTTTTGCCAATGTGGCCAAATGAAGAGGTGGCATCCAATACCACCACATGGAGAGTGTTGCCTAGGGTCCCTACTATTACACTATATAAGCAGTTTTTCTAAATTGAGTTTGTGAGTTTAGTAAAAAAGTGTAAAAAACTCAATTTTTGTACTATATGAAGCCTCTCAAGGATTTTTGCCAATGTGGCCAAATGAAAAGGTGGCATCCAATACCACCATATGGAGAGTGTTGCCTAGGGTCCCTACTATTACACTATATAAGCAGTTTTTCTAAATTGAGTTTGTGAGTTTAGTAAAAAAGTGTAAAAAAATCAATTTTTGTACTATATGAAGCCTCTCAAGGATTTTTGCCAATGTGGCCAAATGAAGAGGTGGCATCCAATACCACCACATGGAGAGTGTTGCCTAGGGTCCCTACTATTACACTATATAAGCAGTTTTTCTAAATTGAGTTTGTGAGTTTAGTAAAAAAGTGTAAAAAACTCAATTTTTGTACTATATGAAGTTTTTGAAGGATTTTGGCCAATGTGGCCAAATGAAGAGGTGGCATCCAATACCACCATATGGAGAGTGTTGCCTAGGGTCCCTACTATTACACTATATAAGCAGTTTTTCTAAATTGAGTTTGCGAGTTTAGTAAAAAAGTGTAAAAAACTCAATTTTTGTACTATATGAAGTTTTTGAAGGATTTTGGCCAATGTGGCCAAATGAAGAGGTGGCATCCAATACCACCATATGCAGAGTGTTGCCTAGGGTCCCTACTATTACACTATATAAGCAGTTTTTCTAAATTGAGTTTGTGAGTTTAGTAAAAAAGTGTAAAAAAATCAATTTTTGTACTATATGAAGCCTCTCAAGGATTTTTGCCAATGTGGCCAAATGAAGAGGTGGCATCCAATACCACCACATGGAGAGTGTTGCCTAGGGTCCCTACTATTACACTATATAAGCAGTTTTTCTAAATTGAGTTTGTGAGTTTAGTAAAAAAGTGTAAAAAACTCAATTTTTGTACTATATGAAGTTTTTGAAGGATTTTGGCCAATGTGGCCAAATGAAGAGGTGGCATCCAATACCACCATATGGAGAGTGTTGCCTAGGGTCCCTACTATTACACTATATAAGCAGTTTTTCTAAATTGAGTTTGCGAGTTTAGTAAAAAAGTGTAAAAAACTCAATTTTTGTACTATATGAAGTTTTTGGGGGATTTTGGCCAATGTGGCCAAATGAAGAGGTGGCATCCAATACCACCATATGGAGAGTGTTGCCTAGGGTCCCTACTATTACACTATATAAGCAGTTTTTCCAAATTGAGTTTGTGAGTTTAGTAAAAAAGTGTAAAAAACTCAATTTTTGTACTATATGAACTTTTTGAAGGATTTTGGCCAATGTGGCCAAATGAAGAGGTGGCATCCAATACCACCATATGCAGAGTGTTGCCTAGGGTCCCTACTATTGGATGCCACCTCTTCATTTGGCCACATTGGCCAAAATCCTTGAGAGGCTTCATATAGTACAAAAATTGAGTTTTTTACACCTTTTTACTAAACTCACAAACTCAATTTAGAAAAACTGCTTATATAGTGTAATAGTAGGGACCCTAGGCAACACTCTCCATATGGTGGTATTGGATGCCACCTCTTCATTTGGCCACATTGTCCAAAATCCTTCAAAAAGTTCATATAGTACAAAAATTGAGTTTTTTACACTTTTTTACTAAACTCGCAAACTCAATTTAGAAAAACTGCTTATATAGTGTAATAGTAGGGACCCTAGGCAACACTCTGCATATGGTGGTATTGGATGCCACCTCTTCATTTGGCCACATTGGCCAAAATCCTTCAAAAAGTTCATATAGTACAAAAATTGAGTTTTTTACACTTTTTTACTAAACTCGCAAACTCAATTTAGAAAAACTGCTTATATAGTGTAATAGTAGGGACCCTAGGCAACACTCTGCATATGGTGGTATTGGATGCCACCTCTTCATTTGGCCACATTGGCCAAAATCCTTCAAAAAGTTCATATAGTACAAAAATTGAGTTTTTTACACTTTTTTACTAAACTCGCAAACTCAATTTAGAAAAACTGCTTATATAGTGTAATAGTAGGGACCCTAGGCAACACTCTGCATATGGTGGTATTGGATGCCACCTCTTCATTTGGCCACATTGGCCAAAATCCTTCAAAAAGTTCATATAGTACAAAAATTGAGTTTTTTACACTTTTTTACTAAACTCGCAAACTCAATTTAGAAAAACTGCTTATATAGTGTAATAGTAGGGACCCTAGGCAACACTCTCCATGTGGTGGTATTGGATGCCACCTCTTCATTTGGCCACATTGGCCAAAATCCTTTAGAGGCTTCATATAGTACAAAAATTGAGTTTTTTACACTTTTTTACTAAACTCACAAACTCAATTTAGAAAAACTGCTTATATAGTGTAATAGTAGGGACCCTAGGCAACACTCTGCATATGGTGGTATTGGATGCCACCTCTTCATTTGGCCACATTGGCCAAAATCCTTCAAAAAGTTCATATAGTACAAAAATTGAGTTTTTTACACTTTTTTACTAAACTCGCAAACTCAATTTAGAAAAACTGCTTATATAGTGTAATAGTAGGGACCCTAGGCAACACTCTCCATATGGTGGTATTGGATGCCACCTCTTCATTTGGCCACATTGGCCAAAATCCCCCAAAAACTTCATATAGTACAAAAATTGAGTTTTTTACACTTTTTTACTAAACTCGCAAACTCAATTTAGAAAAACTGCTTATATAGTGTAATAGTAGGGACCCTAGGCAACACTCTCCATGTGGTGGTATTGGATGCCACCTCTTCATTTGGCCACATTGGCCAAAATCCTTGAGAGGCTTCATATAGTATGAAAATTGAGTTTTTTACACTTTTTTACTAAACTCACAAACTCAATTTAGAAAAACTGCTTATATAGTGTAATAGTAGGGACCCTAGGCAACACTCTCCATATGGTGGTATTGGATGCCACCTCTTCATTTGGCCACTTTAACCAAAATATTTTGGAAAAAAAAAATTACTAACTGTTGTTCAAGAAAAATAATATGAATTTATGTTCGTTTATCTCAGTAAGGTTTGAAATTGCTGAAATATTATTTGCAAAAAAAGTTGTTAAAAATATTTTTAAATTGTTGAAAAATTCATATTTTAGTGTGTAAGACGTTACGTCATATACGTATTTAACTTCACACTTAAATATGTTTTACGTAAGTCGTTACGTCAAAAACGAATATAACTGACATATTTAACTTCACACACATTTTGTAATAAATAATATACATATTTTAGTTTAATGAGAAAAAAAACGAACTTAAGCCTGACTTTAAAATTTCATCTGTATCTTAAAATATGTTATAATATTACCTATAAGCTATTTTTAGGGGTCCGTACTCAAGATTAATAATGGTACCCCATAATATTGCTCTGATGTCTTTGAGTATGTCACACGGCAGCATCTCTTTAACCGAAATAGGAAGACCTTAAACTTCCACACTGTAGTAATATGTAGTAATTAATATATCCACTTCCACAATAAATCAAATTAAGGTAAAAATCGGTGAATGAGTAACGTACATAAATGTCGGTTAAGAGACAAATAGCACAGCTAAGAATGAAGCAGCAGACCAACTAGCAAAAAAAGGGAATCTGCTGTGAATATGTGTGGACCATAACCCAAAATAGCATTGGAAAATGGTCTAATGGAAGCAAAAGTTCTACAATGAATGTACTCACCTGGGTGCTGTAGCTTAAGTGGTTAGCACGTTGACTACTAAGCAATGGTCACGAGTTCAATACTCAGCCATGGCAACATCAATTTTTCTGATATGTATTAATTTTTCCTTCGCCGGTATTACCACATAGCACTAAATCGCCGGGGAAGTAAAATAATTATAAATTGGCTATACCAGCTTCAAACTAATTCGCCTAAATAACACCAGAGGCGCTGCAATACTGTTCTAAAAATAATCTTAACGTGCAATTGCAGTGTTGTCAGAAACGAAGCTTTACTATCGCACTAACCATCTGTCTTATCTACTACTATCCCTTTCCAAAGGAAGTACCACATTAACTGCCTGAGTGGTACTTCTCTTACAAAAAAAAAAAAAAAAAAATGTGGAGGGAGGCATGTAGGCAGGCTCGAATGATGCTCAAAGATATCCTTTGCAGTAAGGCCAGTAACGTGCTTAAATACAATTGTAATACGTAATGGTAACTTCATCTAGTCTAAATGAAAATCGAAGAAGAGGATATTTGCAGAATGTGCCTGGAAGAGGCTGAGACGGTAGCGCTTATTATGAGTGAATGTCCAGCACTGACTAGAGTAATGCTTAGGACCACAGGCAGAAACTTGTTAAAAGTGAATGCGTTGGGGATCTAAACCTTGAACAAATGCTGGCAATTACTAGAGACTCTGTACTGAGAAATAAGGCTGAATAGTCGACAGACTGAATTCATTAAAGTCAGGAGTATGGAGGTGACATAATGAATGTTAGATTGTCGTAAATTACAAATCGGTTGCATATAATCATTGAGCACGGAATGGAGCCGAAGAGGAACTCATTGAGAAAGCGGTCTGCTTCAGTATCTCCCCTTTTATTAATTATAAGCGTGTTTCCATATATTAATCGTTTTTTTCTATAAATTTTAATAAATCCTAAAAGCATGCTTCTAATAATAGGCTTTAAGTAATATAAATTTACAGTTGCCAGATTAAATTATTACAAAAGCGTCAAAATATGCCACAAAATCGAACCTCAAACCTTCTTTAAACTCGTAAATCGTGTAAGCTTTTACTTCGCCGATTGTAAAGAAGAATTCAAGATGGCGACCGTTTTAACAGCTGTCAAGTGATTTATTCTCAGTTTAATTTTGCAATTCATCATGAATAGACTTACGCCTGATCAACACTTGTAAATAGTGCAATTTTATTACGAAAATAATGATTCTGTGCGGAAAATGTATCGCGCACTACTTCCATTTTATCGTCGACAAAATCGTCCATCATTCTGGTGGAATGGCTACGTCAACAAACAAAACTGCCGCATTTGGAGTGAAGGTAATCCTCAAGGGTATGTCGAAACACCGTTACATCCAGAAAAACTGACTGTTTGGTCCGCTTTATGGGCTGGTGGAATCATTGGTCCGTACTTTTTCAAAAACGATGGTGGCCTGAACGTTACAGTCAATGGTGATCGGTATAGAGCCATGATTACTAACTTTTTCATTCCTGAATAGAATAACCATGATGTCCAGGAGATGTGGTTTCAACAAGACGGCGCAACCTGTCACACAGCTCGTGCCACAATAGATTTATTGAAAGACACGTTTGGTGACCGCCTAATTTCACGTTTTGAACCTGTGAATTGGCCTCCAAGATCTTGTGATTTAACACCGCTAGACTACTTTCTCTGGAGCTATGTAAAGTAATTGGTCTATACGGATAAGCCACAGACGGCCACAAATGTTGGAAAAAGTCATCGAAAATTGGACGTCCAGATTGGACTACATCTGCGCCAGCCGTGGCGGTAATATGCCAGAAATCATATTTAAAATGTAATGCCGCAAGATTATCTTTCGGATAAATAAAATTCATGTCAATCGAATAATCCATCGTTGTTTTATTGCAACTTAAAGTTCTGTACCTCTATAATAAAGGTAAGTTTCCAAAAGTTAGGGTAAAAACTTGACACATAATTTTGTTAATTAAATTTTTTGATAGATCAGCGCAAGCCAAAGAAACGAATGACTTAAATAAATTTTACTTTTTCTGCTCTTGGTCATAAGTGAAAATTTAATTACGTCTCTATCTACAGTCCAAATTATTTTAAGTTTTTATTAAGGAATACTTCCGAGTTTTTCATTTTCGGTAGCCTTGGACTTCATTCAGCTAGTAACCTCGCCAAATTTTATTTAAAGTAAATTGAAACTTCCTTAATTTAATTCGAAACGGTGTAGTATTATATGCAAGTCATTAAGTCATTAAGAAACAGTTATTAATTTTATGGTAAATAATTAAGAAGTAATTTTGTTAATTTTTTTCAGAAGCGTAAGTTTTTGTGATGGTGATTGTGTTTGTAAATTATATATCTTTTTTACACTCACGTAAGTGTGTATTATTGTGACCTAAAAGAGGGTCGTTTATAACCGTTTATGAATAAATTGTTATGACCGTGAATTAAAAGTTTCTCACGATCTAATCTATAGTTTCAACTTTGTCTATCAGTGCAAAGTTTTGTTGTGCTTTATTTAGTTTGCGGAAATAGATAATTTGTTTTTTAAAGGTACTGAACTTAAAGTTGGCAATGCTGCTTAATATATGCGCCACTTTGTGTATAGTTTGGTTGGCATTTCATCATTAATAGGCCTGCAGATTATTTACGAAAAACATAGTTTAGTTTATTCGAGAAATTCATCGCGTTCTTCGTCTATTTTACGATCAGCATACTCGTCATTTAGTTAATTTAATTTGATTGAGCATGGATCGTTTTCACCACATTTTTGCTCTAGGGGATAATCAGCGTCCTCAGATATGTATGCCCTAGTCAGTGCTTACCAAATAAAATATTGCTGCTGTAGTGCGTAGTAACGAAGAAGACCTACATGAGTCCATATGACATTGTGCCAAACGCTTGGAGTTGTTTTCATACACTTTTTATTTCCATTAGGAATAGATTTTTTAGGAGGCCCTCGGAATTCAACTTCTGAAGACTTGAAGACGTACACTGTACGTTTGGTGAATGTCCTGAAATGAAATTTGCGATCAATAATAATTTCTGTGAAGATAATCCCTAAGCTAAAAAAGAAAAACGAGAAAATCACTGTTTGATGTGCTTTATGGGCCGGAGGTATCATTGGTCCGTATTTCTTCGATAATTAAGCCGACTAGAAGGTTTCGTTACTGTGACCGCTAGAGGACCAAGATCTCATATTTTTGTTGTGTAACGCAATTAAGTGCCCTTAATATGTGGAGGACAGTACAACATACCACACAGTGCATAATTAATTTATTGAGAGGATCGTTAGGTGATTGAAAAATTACGTGCATTATTAAGTAAATTGGTCTCCATTATCATGCGATTTAACACCACTAGATTATTTTTTGTGGGGCTATGTGAAGTATCTGGTTCATCCGGATAAGGCACACACTATTGACGCTTTGGAAGACAACTTTCACCATGTTAACATTAATATACATATGTACATACGTTCTCCATTGCTAAAGAAAAAGTAATAGAAAATTGGAAGTTGCCATATGGCGGAAATCATATTGTAATAAAAATGGCAAATTCTTTTATTATTCTTTCGAATAATGCCAAGCCCATGACAATTGACACCTTTACCCTCCGTCTCCATTAGTCATTAATATGTCTTAACAAAAGTCAAACTTCATATAAAAAACAGTAGTAATAATAATGTTTTTTTTTAATGAAGTTTGACTTCTATTAAGACATGTTAATGTCTAATGGAGACGGGGGTTAAGCTTCGATTTATTTTATTTCAGCGCGCTATACTACTAAAAAATACACCTTAATTATATAATGAAGTTAGCAACAGTGAGAATACAACTCTAGGTTGTCAAACAAGTCAGTCATTATTTGTCATTCCCCGTCTATATAAGACATAAAATGATAACCATTAAAAATAACATTATGTTAGTGTTAAGTGTAGACTACCCATGTTAATGTTTTTTCCTATATACGACATAAAATGATAAATATTAACACTAACATGATGTTAGTGTTAAGTGAAGACTGCCCATGTTAATGTTTTTTTCCATGTCTTAACATTGTTGTTAAAACATTTGTTATAAAAGCTGTGTTATAACAGGACAATGTTGTTGTTGTTATTTTTAGTTTGACAGTTTTATTTTCAAACAGCACCATCTGTAGCTCAACCGTACTATTATTATCTCCTATGCAACAAGCATTCAAACAACATTGATGGAAAACAGATAATGACATAAACAAGTATTCGCCACCTATAAAAACATGTACTAATTAATTCTGTTGCTCTGGCTTGATGGCTAGTAAAGACGTAATGTAAGACTAAGATCATGTTAGTGTTAGTTTTAGACCAGGGCAATACACGTCTTAACATGGTTGTTTAAACATTTGTTATAAAAACTCTATAATAACAAGGCAGTGCCGTTTTAGTTTAACTTTAAAACAGTACCATCTGTTGATCAACCGTACGTACTAATACTTTCTGCTTTGCTATAAGCATTCAAACAACATTGATGCAAAACAACAAATCAGAACGTGAAAACGTATTTGCCATCTATTAAAACATGAACAAATGTGTTTATGTTTTGTTCCAGTCGATGGCTAGTGAAGACGTGGTGTTAGTTTTATGTGTAGAACATAAACTTAAACACATATTCGCCACCTAAAACATCAGATAGAAGACGTTCGGAAAACCAAAGTGCGTAAGGTAAGTCATCTTGCTTTGACGAGCCATTGTTTTGTTTGCGCATGAACTATTCGCCGGCGGTATAGGGAACAATAATTTGTTTACTTTCTTCTGTATGGAGCAAACGTATCGATGTGCATGCTAATGTCTTGTCAAAAATAAATGTATTGTTTTATATCTGCTAGTGGAATGTCAAATTTGTTGTTTTGTTGTAGTTGTTGCAGTACTGCTCATAATTTTCTGTTTTTCGTCAATGTTGTTTGAATGCTTATAGCTTATAGCATAGCAACGCTTGATCAACAGATGGCGTCCTTTAAAAGTCAAACTTTACTACTAAAATAGCTTTTCTTGCAGACATCGTTGTGCGAACAAATGTTCAAACAAGCGGTTTGAACATTTTGATGTGCGCACATGAATGTGTTCAGTGGTTGAACAAATCAATGGCTCGTCAAGACGTAGTGTTTATATCTATCATACTCTAATATTATTTAATTTGAATGAAAAATAGTTTGGAGTCCAGCAAAAAGTTTGCAAAAACAAAGGGTTAATTAAATGTCATAAAAACATCAAGTGTTTTGAGCGCAACTGTAAGTTTAATTGAGGTTTAGGTCCCAACAAAATGCTTAACATTAAAATAAAATTCCTTTAAACGAAGGTGAAATAAATCTAAAGTTAAAAAGTTCTTTCGAAATATCTGATCTGTCTGTATCGTTTACTCAATTAAGGTGTGTTCAGTCAGCAGTTTTTTTTATAATTTGTAAAATATTCATTGTTTTTTAAAAGTCATTTTTGTGAGCTATTGTTCAAGATTTTATTGAATAGATTAACCAAAAATGAAACACAAAATTTGATGGTTATAAACAAAAAATTATTAAACAAGTTGCCGAATGTTTTTTATTTAATTATTATATATAAATTTTTTATTTTTAATTTTTATATTTTATATTTTTACGAATTCTCCACTAAAAGATAATTAATGTTAATTTCATTAAGAATATACAAAACAAAGTTACGACAAAAAATTTTCAACTTTATCGCACAAAATAAATAAAAATGAACTCAGCCAAATGGCATTTTTGATATGAAAACAAAAAAAACTCAAATTAATCTTTTAAAAAAAATGCATTCAAAGTAAATAAAACAAGTTTTATTTTAACCGTAATATTAAAAATTTAATATCTCCAAAAAACCAAAGAATTATTCACAATAAATTATAGGTATAAAAAAAATTAATAATAAATAATAAAATTATCACACAAAAAAAAATTGAAAAATATAAAAAAAAATTTAATTAATGTGAAAAAGTAAAATATACAATATGACCTTCTGACAAAATAAACTGGTAATTTTAAGTTACCTGCTCCACCATTCCTCACAATAATGATTACCATGCAATTTGCAACAGTACAGTGGAAAACACAGCTACAAAATACATTTTTTAACTTAAAAAATAATTAAAAGAATTTAAAAAAATAATAAAATAAATTAAATATTATTTTAAATAACTTTGACATATCGTAAGCTGCGCGTCAATCGATATCTAATGTCATATTGTTCCATCAGGTCTAAGTTTTAGTGCTGGCAATTTCTATTAGTTTCAATTACTCAATACTTCTCAATTTTGTACTCAATACTTTCGTTTATAAAAGGTGATCTATTTGGAGATACTTTATTCAATAGCCTTTTTTTGACAGATCACGTGTGAGTCGTGTCATGCTGTCATGTTATTTTGTTTAGTATTTCTTGGCATTTCATAATGGAAATTTTGTTTAGCGCTGAGGCCTATTTCTGGCTCAATGGGAATGTAAACAAACGAATTTGCCGTATTTGGGACGAAGAGCAACCTGAAGAGATTCAAGGTTGCTCTTCATCCAGAAAAAACAACGGTTTGGTGTGGTTTGTGGGCCGGTGGAATCATCGGTCCATATTTCTTTAAAAATGATGCCGTTGCGAACGTAACCGTCAATGGCGACCGTAATCGTGCCATGATAACCGACTATTTGATGCCTCGTGATTGAAGCTCGTGTTCTCTTCGATATTTGGTTTCAGCAAGACGGCGCCACTTTCCACATATCGCATCAATCATTGGATTTATTGAGAGTATATTTCGGTGTGCACATAATTTCACGTTTTGGGCCAGTCGATTGGCCACTAAGATCGTTTGATATCACAGTTGTGAGTCTAGTGATCAAATTTGTTTTTTCAAATTTAGTCACTCAACAAAACCCAGCATAGAAAAAATTAACATCGTGCCGGTATGAGTTGATTTTTGTTTAGCTGATCAAACATATTTTATTTATAAGTTTAAATAACGATAGCTGGCACTTAATCATCAGAAAGAAAACACTTTATTATATGGTTAGAGCTTAGATGGTGCAAAGAATTAGAATTTATAAACAGACTGTGAAGAAGCACGGCTATTTAAAGTCACATCTGACCACGATAAAAATCGAAAAAGATGATGTTAAAAAGAAGATGCTTAGAAAAGAGCGTTTGTGGGATTTAATGGTCCATCACTGGCTTCTATTAGACTTAGGACCACAGCTAGACTCAGAATATATGTATACATCTTGAGCAAAGACTGGCACTAAAGTTGTGTATTTTATGAACGTCGTAGTTCAGTTGAACTAATCACTTAACTGACCTATGTAAGCTGATCGCAACACTGAGCTCATATTAGCTCCTTAGTAACGTTCAGCTCATTAGTTCATTTCAGCTCCTTAGTTGACTTGAGCTCATTAGTAAACTAATGTTCACTTCAGCGCATTAGTTCAGTTCAGCTCATAAGTTCACTTTAGGTCATTAGTTCACTTCAGCGCATTAGTTCATTTCAGCTCCTTAGTTGACTTAATAAAGCTCATTAGTTCACTTCAGCTCACTAGTTCACTTGAGCACACAAGTTCAATCAAATCCTTAGTTCAAATCAGCTCCTTAGTTCACTTCAGCTTATTAGTTCACTTCAGCGCATTAGTTCAGTTCAGCTCATAAGTTCACTTTAGCTCATTACTTCACTTCAGCGCATTAGTTCTGTTTAGCATCTTATTTCACTTCAGCTCATTGCTAAAGTTCAACTCATTAGTTCACTTCAGCTCACAAGTTCAATCAGATCCTTAGTTTAGTTCAGCTCATTACTTCACTTTAGCTCATTTCTTTAGTTCAGCTCATTAGTTCACTTCAGCTCACTAGTTCGGTCAAATCCTTAGTTAAGTTTAGCTCCTTCTCAGTTCACTTCATCTCATTAGTTCACTACAACTCATTAGTTTACTTCAGCTCATTAGTTCATATTCCTCTTTAGTTCATGTACATACATATCGCTCCCTAAATACAAAATGGTCACAACTTAAAATACTAAAATTTTCAGGAGAGACAAAAAACTGTTTATGAGCAGAAGCAACACACTTAACATAAAAATAGACATAGCTTTATTTTTCCAGTTAAAGAAGATGAATGTGAAAAGTGAAAGAAGTGATATGAAAGAAATTTTTGCAGTAGTTAGAGAAATGTACTCTGAATTAATTTATGGAAAAAAGTCAGTTTTGGAAAACTTTGAGTTGTGACACTTTTGTATTTAGGGTGCGATATGTATATACGGAGTTTGACATTAAGACTAGCCGCAAAATAGTTTTGATGTAGATTTGCTATCACTTCTTAGATTACGCCTGTTTTTAATTCATATTATGCTGGCGTTCCCACAATGATGATTTATTATAAAATTTTAATGCACCACATTTTAATTGATAAGTCGCGTTCCACACTTGTAATTTTTGTTTCTGAAACATTTTTTAAATTCTCTTTTGAAGTTGCCATGTCGTGTCCATACTTTAAAAATTGAGTTTGTAATGGCTTTTATACAGTCATTCTCATGTCGAAAAGAGCAAACAACAAAAGTAGAGAGTCGCAGCAGGTTTTCAAGCACATGAAACATTTCACCGCTGCCATTTTCATTTCCTCTCCCAACAACAAATACATGTGTTGCAGAAATAAAAATTGCAAGTGTAGAACGGCAGGACTAGAGCTTAAATGATAAAATAAATCTTGAAAATGATGGTAGTAAAAAATATTATTATTTTTGGGGTTCCGTACACAAATGGTAAAAACATAACCTCATTGTTTTCACTATAAAGTCTTAAGCGTCTTCTCTCTCTCTGGAACCGTAATACATAGGTAGACTCTTGATATTTTCAAAGAAGTTGTGTTACTACCCTGAAGATAACGTGACTAGTCCATACACGCATGTAAATTATACTGCATAAGGGACTAGGACTAGTCCAAGGTAACCCACGTGTATAGAGAAAACATAATCCATTTAACATTGCGATGTCCTAGGGCTGGACCATATAAGCCAGCTTTGCATTACATGGGAGTAGTTTCAAAACTACTTTATGTCAGTACACGATGGAAGACACTGCACGAACTGTACAGGTCTTGGCAACACTTTATGCAATCGTTAAAACGCGAACATTTGTCGTTTAACAACAAACTCTTGTTGGAAAATAACATGGTCCATGACTGCATTACATAGGACCATGTTGCAGCTAGTCCATTTCAGTTACAATGGACCACGTAGCCCAATATTACCTGCAGGGTATGGCCGCTATAATAAATGCTAAAAATTTTTTGAAGCATAGTAGGCAGACTGATCATTTAAAACTGACAGACAGATCATTTAAAACTATGTTCGCTATATAAACAGTTATAAAAAATAAAACTAAAAATTAAAGGATGTTCCGATAGTGATTTGCATGTATAAGGCCTTATTTTGAAACAATTAGTCTTGGAATTTTTACAGAAGGTAAGCAAATGAACTAAAAGACCGATATAGTTCAGTAAAGTGATCTGAACTAAAAAGATCGCTAACTTTAATGAACTACATAACAAGCACAACTCTATTTATCAGCCTTAAGAAAGGAGGTTGTTAGTATATACTGATGACTAAGCGAAACTTCCTGACAAGAAAAATGGTAAGCGATCGGTAATTACAGGGCAGCAAGTTGGATTTAAAACTAGAATGTCAGTTAAATAATGATAATTTGATCTTTGAATTATTCGATGAGCCCTAATTTTCATTCAAAATTGAGATATTTAAATTGTCCATTCTAATGCGTAAAGAAATGTTCTTTTGTTTCTATTTCTCTATCAAAATTTATTAAAAATTAAATGCGTCCGGATTTCAAACGAACCGTTCTAAATTTAAATGTTGATTAATTATTTTTTTTTTTTTTTTGTTTAGCTAGAAAGCATCTATCTAACTTATATGTAGCCTTAATTTCAGAACTTGTTATATTTCAACCAAAACACACATATACACAACCCATACATACACATACATAAGTATAATTAAAATTTAAAATGCCAAATTAACACAAACACACCTTAAAAATATGTATTTTTCAAGAAATAATTTTAAACATTTGAAATATTGAATAATTATGCAGAAAATGTATAAAATGTTGGGAGAAGTAGTTGAGATAATAACAACAACACAAATCACAGAAATCATCATGATTGCCTACAATCAACAATCATGCGGAAAAAGCTACAATTGAAAGAAGAAAAAAAAATGATTTAAGCAAAAAACTCATGAAGAGGAAGTGAAAAGAAAAATTGCAAAATTTTTACCATAAAGGTGTAAGACATACATATGTACAATTTTATATGACAAGTATCTAAGATTTATAAAATTGATTGTATTGATATGTACATATATATGAATGTACATACATATGTATCTTTGAATCTATTTGTGTGTATCCAGGCCAAACATGGATTAAAAATGAATACATCATGATTTTTTATACTTCAGCAGTCAGTTAGTCAGTCAGTCATCATTAGTTTTTACTAAACGATGGATTTTAGCTTTAATTATTGATGGGTTGGTTGCGTATGTTGTATTTTTTTAATTAAATCATTAAATATATTAATTTGTTTTTTTTTGCCATCTAACAGAGTTTTAGTAATTTTCTTTTAGGCATTTAATTAAACAAGTTATATAACACTTTGCCTGAAAAAGTATTTAATAATTTTTTTTTAAATAACAGAGTTTATCAGTGTAGGTTGTACTGGTTGTACTTTTAAGATGTGGTTGAGCGCATCGCTAAAAAGTGTATAAAAAATATTTAACACCCTCAAAATTTATTAAATTACAGGTATATTCAGTTTCTTAACACACATTTAAAAATGTTTTTTTTTTTTATTTAATAATTTATAATTTTATACAAAGCACTTTTACAAGGTAAATTTAACCTGTTTTTGTTTTTGAGAATGAATAATCTTTTAATTTACAGTCTTTGTGGAATTGTACTAGAGTGTTCAAAAACGAAACCGTAATCGGTTTTACGGTTTTTTGATTTAAAAAACGATTCTCTCTTCGATTTATCGAGCACAAATTAATACCAGAGTTAGGCTTCTTAGTTAATTAAACTGAGCGATCTTTTTAGTCCAGATCACTTTACTGAACTAGGTCGTTCTTTTAGTTTATTCGCTTAGTTATACTTACATAGTTATACTTTACATAGTTGTAAAAATAATAGTTTCTACTACCATCATTTCTAAGATTAATTTTAATAGATTCCTGAAATCTCTTAAGCGTTATCAATTAAAATTAGATGCCTGTGGTGACGATTATTAATCAAATTTCTTCAGCAAACCTATTTATAGAAACCAGCGGACCTATCTATAAAAACCAACGTTAGGTGACGCGGTTATGGTTGTGATAATAGTGACGACGGTTACGGTTACGGACGTGTATTTGCCATATGACTTGTCACTTTTCCATGTGTAAATTCTATACACGTCGTGTGAACCCTTTCAAACATCTGTCCAATACAAATGACATTTTTCATTTAGAACGTGTTCTATTTTGATGTGACAAAGCATTTGACATCCTGTAATGCCAACTTGATATTTTGTTATTTTTTGCTTTTTGTGGTAGCAGAAGCGGTAAAAATGTGGTAAAAGCACTAGATTTAAATCTTTGTATCAGCTGTGGTTGGAAATAAAAAACTGTGTGGCGGCAAAATTATATATTGTAGGTTATGTCACATGTAATTACAAATGTACGTTTGAAAGCAAAAACTAAAACCATATGTAAAATCGCTATTTTCACAAACACATGAAATTACATATGGGTTATCAAACTGACAAGTCATATGACAAATACACGTCGTGTAAAACCATTTTTAGATGTTGCTCTTTCTGTGTGTACTATTACTGCTAAACCTAAACAAGAGCGCAAGGCGTTGAAGTTGGGTGCAAACAAAATGTTATTGATATTTTTTGTGTAAGAGTGGTGCCATTTTAGCTATTTTCTACTTTATCTAGCGATTTAATCTCTATTTTGCGCCTTAATTTTTTATATTTTACTACATAAAATATGTTAACATTACTATTTATTACAATACGTTGCGCTCTTATTTAGGTTTGTTCAAAGCTAGGCACTAGACGTCATTACGCCTTACGCCCTTGTTTAGCTTGGTCAGTTACTGTCAAACTTTATATATACTTGTACATCAAAGAGCTAAACTGAATTAAGGATCTGACTAAAGTAAGGAGCTGAACTGAACTAAGGATCTGACTGAACAAGTGAACTAATGAGCTGAACTAACTAAAGAGCTGAAGTGAAGAGCTGATATTAGCTCAATGTGGTGATCAGCTCACTTAGGTTAGTTGAGGGATTAGTTCAACTGAACTAGGTCGTTTATCAACTATATAACTCTAATTAATACACTAAACCAGGTTTTCTCAATAAGGATGTAACGGAAAATGAATTATATTCTGCTAGTATCTGATAACAGCAACCTCTAATAGGTCTGCTCATGAGCAAGAGGGCATACTCGAACACAAACTAGCTTTCTGAATACATGCCTAATATTACCATACTATTAGTGAGCAAACTTTTGTTTGTATTATAAACCCAATGAGCTGACCGAGTAAAACAAACTTTCTGTATTACACAGTGCAACACGGAAAAAAATAACCATATACGGACACCACTACGTGATAAAAGACCAAAAAAAAAGACCCCTGTCTCCCAGTTTTGCCCAAAGTCCTCCAGGTTTTTTTTATGGGCCCTCAAAGATGTGGGGCCTCGATGTCATTTTTGCAAAAAAATGATCATTTACTCAAGCTCATATTTTGCAAACCGTTTGGAATTTTGATATACTCTATGAAGCAAAGTTGTAGCTCTTGTCATAAAGAACATATAAAATCAAAAAAACTTCATCTTCAAGGTCAAAATTGCAAAAAACTTTAAAAAATTAAATTTTTTTTACCTTTTTTCCCTGTTCAGGTCCTGAACAGGCTCATCGCATTTAGCTCGCTGGACTTTAATGTTTATTATTGTCTACTCATCGCAACTCGTGTGCAATGAACAGACATTAATACAATGAAGAATGATAATGAGCGTCTTATGAGCATAGTATATTTTTTTCAATTTTTCTTTAAAATTAATTACATAATTTTTTCAAAATTTTTCAATTACAATTACATTCAACTATTTGTAATTGTCATTGAGATTTATTCAATTACAGATTACATGTAATTTGTAATTGAAAAATTATAATTACAGGTAATTTTAATTGAAAAAATTCTATTATAATTACATGTAATGAAAATTTGTTAAACATATAATTGAATTTCAAGTAATGATTATTGCCTAATTACAATTACTTGTAATTTATAATTGAAAATTTCCAAATACAATTATATGTAGTTGTAATTGACTTAAGTCCTTGATTTTAATTATAATTACTTGTAATGTGTAAGTGAGAATTTGTAATTACCAAGGGCCCCCAACCAAAAAAAGTGGATTCAATGAAAATACATTGGTTTGCTAAATATTTAGCAAAGTGACACAAACCTACATTGTTGAAAGCTCTTGATTTAAATTTTTTACATGTTTTGTTCTCTTTGTGAGATGCTGGTTGAGATTGTGTATGTGCTCACAGACCCATAGGGGTTTGCGTTAAATGCCATTGACATTTAATTGAATCCCCCATGTCTGAAACATATAATCAAACTTAAGCCTTTCTTTAAAAATTTAATATTTGACAGCGTCCTGTAGAAAGTCAAATTGAATCACCCCTTACAATTATTGTATATTATAACATCAGTTTATTTACGTCACTGTCGTGATTGTGAAATGGCCAAATCTTTTATAAAAATTAGGCAAAGAGGTTTCAAATGCGGTTGATTTGATTAAAATATTTTTTTGTAATGCCTGGTATTTTTTTCCACTTTGAGTTACTTTAAACTGTAAAAATTTTGAAAATGAAAACTGTTTAAATATTTTAAATGAAACTTTAATGAATTGCATTTTTTACATTTAACCTTTAAGTAAAGTGCTTTCAAAAAACCATAAAGAGGGCATCGTAATTGTGATTTAACCTTTAATCCATATAATTAATTTTTATCACGTATGCAAAGACCTTGTCAAATCTGTATCTATTTTACAAGACTAAAAAACCATTCAAGACAAAACTTTTAAATTAATTGTTTAAATATTATATAAACGCAGAAATTGCATCTTAAACTAAATTTATTACCATTTAAAATGTTTAAAAGGGAATTGATTTTCTTTCCAGTTGACATTTCAAAGACAGCTATTTTCTGCTAAATTATAATCAAGCCATATAATTATTTTATGCCCACTGTCTGGGTGCTTGCGGGAAATAACTTTTTTTTTCTTTCTGTTTTTTAAATTAAGTTTGCATTTTTATTTTATCGTTATTTTTTTGTAAAAAAATATTTTTTATTGCTGTTGCAGAATAAATTTTGTAATGTCGCTTTTTTTTCACAAATGACTTGACCTAAAAAAAAGCTGTTGCATCACTTTAATTAAGACTTTAATTATTGTAGATATTTATCAAAATTTGGCTGCTTTTTTAAAACTCAAATTTTTGCATTTGCTTTTTCAACTTCTTTTCTTGATATCAGTGTTGCCAAATATTAATAATTTTGTTCTATTTTTGTTTCAGTAAATAAAATAAAACTAATTTTTAAAAATTTTAAATATTTTTTTGTTGGTGTTAAGAAACTTATTTCTCTCAAAAGTGTAATATTTCGTTGCTGGTTTTTGGGAGCGCTTTTAATAAGATTTTTATTACCTCCACCCATGCGTATGTATATAGAAATGTAACGGAAATAATTTCCACCCATTTTCCGACGTCTGGATAAGTTGAATTTTAAAGCATCGAGGATAAGTTATTTAACAACATCGTGCAGGAGAATAAGGATAGGTCCAAGCATTTGATTTTATGTTCATCCTCAACGTATGCTATATTTTTTGATAATATATTAGATTATATTGCAATTTGGCACAATTGTCAGTTACCGTTAATATTTTATTATTTATTTTTATAAAACGCATAATTCCTTTTTAAAATTTATTAAATAAATATTTTATGAGCGAATCATAAAATATTTATTTTCAAAAAATATAGTAATCCAAAGAGATTACTATTGATAAAGCATATCCATATAGCATATAGCTGTTTCAGTGGTGCGTAACCAGATCGTCTGTAGACCCAAAATTTAATAAACCAAATGAGAAGTTTATTAAGTCAAGAAAGCTAGAAAAAATTCAAATTTCTAAACAAAAAACATAGTAACCATTTCAAATGGATACCTCGATCATTATGTTTTCCTTAGCTTTTTTCAAAAAATGCACGCGACCTTCGTATAGGAAGTGAGTATTCCCAAATTCATCCAAATAAAATTTAAATGAGTTTAAAAGAGCTCCTCTAGTAAAAACTTGAGCTTAATAGTTCTCCTCCAGTAAAAAAGTTGAGATTAATGGCGCTCCTCCAGTAAATAATGAGTTAAAAATGGTGCTCGACCAATGCACGACGTATTGAATAAAAATTACTAGGTTATACACAATAAACCAGAACGATTACATGTGGCTAACTAAAGCAACCACCAGCCAGTGTGAGAGTGAGTCGCAGACCGAACAACAAGGACGGCCTGACTGACTTTAAGTGATAACGAAAATGCACGTTATTCCACAAACCAGAGCTACTTACGACTATATTGTTTTTTAAATAAAATAACTTATTTTTTTCTTGGGCAGCGTTGTATTTTTTAGTAACGAGTGATTTTTGAAGAGCTTGAGAACTTTTTTTTTAAAAAAAACGCATAAAAATCTCATCGGTTCTTTATTTGAAACGTTAGATTGGTCCATGACATTTACTTTTTGAAGATAATTTCATTTAAATGTTGACCGCGGCTGCGTCTTAGGTGGTCCATTCGGAAAGTCCAATTTTGGGCAACTTTTTCGAGCATTTCGGCCGGAATAGCCCGAATTTCTTCGGAAATGTTGTCTTCCAAAGCTGGAATAGTTGCTGGCTTATTTCTGTAGACTTTAGACTTGACGTAGCCCCACAAAAAATAGTCTAAAGGCGTCAAATCACATGATCTTGGTGGCCAACTTACCGGTCCATTTCTTGAGATGAATTGTTCTCCGAAGTTTTCCCTCAAAATGGCCATAGAATCGCGAGCTGTGTGGCATGTAGCGCCATCTTGTTGAAACCACATGTCAACCAAGTTCAGTTGTTCCATTTTTGGCAACAAAAAGTTTGTTAGCATCGAACGATAGCGATCGCCATTCACCGTAACGTTGCGTCCATCAGCATCTTTGAAAAAATACGGTCCAATGATTCCACCAGCGTACAAACCACACCAAACAGTGCATTTTTCGGGATGCATGGGCAGTTCTTGAACGGCTTCTGGTTGCTCTTCACTCCAAATGCGGCAATTTTGCTTATTTACGTAGCCATTCAACCAGAAATGAGCCTCATCGCTGAACAAAATTTGTCGATTTCGAACATTTCGAACCGAACACTGATTTTGGTAATAAAATTCAATGATTTGCAAGCGTTGCTCGTTAGTAAGTCTATTCATGATGAAATGTCAAAGCATACTGAGCATCTTTCTCTTTGGCACCATGTCTGAAATCTCACGTGATCTGTCAAATACTAATGCATGAAAATCCTAACCTCAAAAAAATCACCCATTATAATTTGGGAAAATCCATAGTTGCATCTTTAAGTACTACTAGATTTTGATTAGATTTCGTCAAAATCTAATGACGAAGTAAATTTTGATTTGTATGAGAAATTTAGTAAAACAAATCTCCTTAGTCCTAGATTTCGGTGTAATGGAAATAAAGTACTTTGATTTTGCAGAATTTTAAAACATTTACAAATGAAGAGAACAACGTTTTGCTGTCTGGTTTTGAAGAAAAAGTGATTGCTAAAAGATTATATTTTGATAAAAACGTATTTTGTTTATGTAAAATTAATTTTAAATTTAAAGAAGTAACAAGTGGAATTTCTCTAAAAAATACTTTCCATAATGCTGGCAGGGAATAGCCCCGCCAGACTTTTCCTGGTTGGCAACGCTTAATTAATATGTACCAAGACACTTAGTTTTTTTCTTATATTTAAAGTTGGTCTAAAGTTGGCACATTAATCGCATTATTTATTTTAGCATTTCCATACGAGTATTTTTATCTAAACAAGATTAAAATAAGTAGACGATTATTTTCTAAGTATAAATGACATACTTACTTACATACATTCATACTCCTTGTAGTTGTGCAAAACTTTCCGTTTTCTAATTGAATTTTATCGAATTTTTTTTTTTTTAATGTTTTTGTTTTTGCAAGTGTCCAAACAACATTATGGCGGCACGTTACACACCTAAATGTTGTCTTAAATTCACTTTCGTAAAAAAAAAGAAATCGAAATTGGAGTATTAACTTTTGTTGTTTGCTTTTTTGGGATTAAATGCATTTCAGTGTGTTTTGTTTTTCTTTTGTAAAAAATTTCATTTAATTAAAACCAAGTTACTAATACATATTTAAACACTTTTAACCAGTTGTTGGTTATTTAATAATCAATACAACTATCTTTGGGCATTTGTTATAATAAAATTACATTTAAAGCAATTTATTGCCGTTACAAATTATTGGCTTTTAATGAGAGACAATAAACAAAAATAGTTGAAGTAATTATATGAATATAAAGTCGTTTATTGGTAATGAAATGTTTTTAAAAGCCTCGTAGTCTTAACTGCTTTATTAATGAATTTGTTTGTTTATTTTAATTTTATTGGCACTATGCCATTTCAAATAAAAATGTATTTTAATGCAATTCAATTAATGCAATTTTATTGCACAATAATTAAATGGTAACTACATATTTACAAACTCTAAAAGTAATCTTTAAAAATGCAATAAAATTTAGTTTAATAGATTTGTTGTAGCTCAATTTTGTACACACAACTTTCTTTCACCACTGTCAAACTACATACATAAAAAATTTGTATGAAAAAGTTATGAAAAAATGTTGCTCAAGTAGTACTCTGTTTTTGGAGTGGAAAAAAACATTGAAATGTGTCTGGCAACATTTTATCAAAGCTGTGCAATAAAGCAAATGGGCACTATTTCATGCGGAATTTTTCAAACAACAGCTGATCACGTGGCATTTGTTAACATTTGTAAAACAATGTGGTATACTTAAAAGCAATAAAATCGTAAAATTCTTCAAAATCGCGAGATATACACCACATTCTAAATGTTAAATTTTCCTTGTGAAATAATAAATGTTGATCAACATTTCTCACAAATTCAAACAGAGTACTAGGCTTAATTAAGGCTTAGTACGTTTTGCTTGCACTAGTTGTTTTTTTTTTTTTTTTTTTTTTTTTTTATTTCTTAAGAAGTTAAGACCTTAAAATAAACGTAAGTAAAGTTGCTAAAAAATTTTGTGTTTTTGTTTGTACACTCTAACTGTGTTTGTTTTAAACTCAAAGCATAAAACTGCTTGAACTCGTCAAGGTTCATTGTTATTATGTTCAACATTTACTCATACTTATTCAAACTTGCTTATGGAAACTATGCAAGCTCATCGCATTTGGCTCGCTGGTCTTAGCTGTTTATTATTGTCCACTCATCGTTACTCGAGTGCAATGAACAGACATGAATTCAATGAAATATTATAATGAGCTACTTATGAGCTTAGTGTTTTGTGCTCATGCAGTGCTTTAGTGTATATGTAAATTCTTGATCTTTTTGGGTGGGGTATTAACTAAAAGGCGCCTTTGCCCAAAAAATTAAATATAGATTTTCGAATACGTTAATTAATCATATTGTTTGTTGAGCCAATTTTTTAAGAGCCAAACACAATTTACTTAGGAAATTATTGTCATGTCTGTTTATTTATGGTTCAATTATGTATGGAACAAAATATCGGTCAAATACCTCCATCCGATGCTCCAAATTTTCGATGACGCTGAGGCATAATTGAGGTTCTTTGCTGTTAATGTACCGAATTATCTCATCCTTTAGCTCTTGAATTGTTGCTGGCTTATCGACGTACACCTTTCCTTTTAAATAATCCCAAAGAAAGAAGTCCAACGGTGTCACATCACATGATTTTTGCGGCCAATTGACTTCGCCACCACGTGAGATAACACGGCCATTGAATTTGTCACGCAATAGAGCCATTGTTTCGTTAGCTTTGTGGAAGTGGCACCGTACCGTCCTGTTGTAAACGCATATCTTCCACATCCATATCTTTCAATTTGGGCCATAAAAAGTTCGTTATCATCTCACGATAGCGAACACCATTCACAGCAACTGCCTGACAGGCCTCATTTTTGAAAAAATAGGGCCTGATGATGCCGCCAGCCCATAAACACCAACCAGTCCCTCTTTGTGGGTACATTGGTTTTTCGACAATCACTCTTGGTTTAACATTCGCCCAAATGCGGCAATTCTGCTTATTGACGAATCCACTGAGGTGAAAATGTGCCTCATCACTGAAGATGATTTTCTTCGAAAATTGATCATCCACTGTTGGCCACTTCTTGCTACCATTCTGATCATTGACGACTTTTGTAATGATCAAGAGGCTTTAATTATTGAGTCCACTGCATCTTGTTAGCGTGCGTGTTCATCAACGACAAGCGTGGGAGGTGCAATTGTTGGGCACGGCGACGATTTGAGCTGGACGGCTTTTCAGCCACTCTATCGCGAACAGCAGCAATATTTTCTGCTGTACGAACATGCTCAAATTTTTGCACGATTTTTCCGATTGTAGACACATTTGGACGATTAAATTGGCCGAAAAAATCACGAAGTGCTCGATATGGATTTTGATTTGAACGCCCATTTTCATAATAAGCCTGAATAACTTTAACGCCTTGCTCGATTGTGTATCTTTGCATGGTTAAAATTGAGTTAGTCTGAAATGTCAAATTTAATGCAAAAAAAAACTTGAATTTTTGGTGTGGTTCATTCAACATCGAGCCTTAAAATGAAATTTTAAAATATAGAGTTTAGAGCAATTTCTTAAATATTTTTTATTTTTCTTTTTCAGTGTTTTCTGATACGTTTGGGTTAATGTCCTGAAAAGGAATACTGAATTTATGTAAGTACTAATTTCTCTATTTCATTAATATTTTAGTTATAAATTAAGAAATACATTTCTAATTGAAGCAGAAAATAAAGGTTATGAAATGCAACGGTTGGCATCACTATTTTTGATCCAACAAAGTTATTGGCAAAGCAAATTTTCTAATGACCATTGCGTGACTGTCAATAATTTTATTTTCTATTTTTGTTTTTTTTTCTCAGGTATTACAAGACTAAAAAAAATAAATCTTTATTTTAAAAATTACTAAAAAAAATAAAAAAAACTATAAAAAACTAAGAAACTAAAATAAAATATTTTTTGTATTATGAAAGTTTAAAAATAGATAGATGTTATCAATTCGTGAGAATAATAAGTGTAAATTTAGCAACGAAACTTTTTAATTTTCGAATTTGCTTTCATTGTTGCTTTTATTTCAGGCACATTTTTTTCTACAGTGCGAAAATTTTAAATTAGGGTCTTATACATGCCAATCAAACTTCATCATTTTTTTGATCTTACGATAATTCTAAAAGTTAATTATAAAAATATTCTGATAATTAGCCATAACATTTAAAAAAAACAATTTATTTGTTGGGGAAAAAACCTAGCCCTTATTTCCATTTCAGTAGTTGCTTAAGCCAGATAGATCATCAGGAAACCTTTTTCCAAAATTTATAAAAGCCAAAAATATTCTATAAGTAATAAAATTCTACAAACAGAATGAGAATTCTAACAGTTTTTTAAAAAAATCACTTGCAAGAACCAACCGAAAAATTTTGCTAAGTATACTTTTTTGTAGATTTTTTTTTAACTTACACTGCCAGAGTATTACCAAAATGGAAAATTGTTTAAGTAGGGACTCCTGAAATTCACTCAAACAGTTCAGTTTTCTTTACCAGTCTTATTTTTATGAGTTTTTTTTTTGTGGTAATGGGTGATTTTTTTGAGGTTAGGATTTTCATGCATTAGTATTTGACAGATCACGTGAGATTTCAGACATGGTGCCAAAGAGAAAGATGCTCAGTATGCTTTGACATTTCATCATGAATAGACTTACTAACGAGCAACGCTTGCAAATCATTGAATTTTATTACCAAAATCAGTGTTCGGTTCGAAATGTTCAAATGTGACAAATTTTGTTCAGCGATGAGGCTCATTTCTGGTTGAATGGCTACGTAAATAAGCAAAATTGCCGCATTTGGAGTGAAGAGCAACCAGAAGCCGTTCAAGAACTGCCCATGCATCTCGAAAAATGCACTGTTTGGTGTGGTTTGTACGCTGGTGGAATCATTGGACCGTATTTTTTCAAAGATGCTGTTGGACGCAACGTTACGGTGAATGGCGATCGCTATCGTTCGATGCTAACAAACTTTTTGTTGCCAAAAATGGAACAACTGAACTTGGTTGACATGTGGTTTCAACAAGATGGCGCTACATGCCACACAGCTCGCGATTCTATGGCCATTTTGAGGGAAAACTTCGGAGAACAATTCATCTCAAGAAATGGACCGGTAAGTTGGCCACCAAGATCATGCGATTTGACGCCTTTAGACTATTTTTTGTGGGGCTACGTCAAGTCTAAAGTCTACAGAAATAAGCCAGCAACTATTCCAGCTTTGGAAGACAACATTTCCGAAGAAAATCGGGCTATTCCGGCCGAAATGCTCGAAAAAGTTGCCCAAAATTGGACTTTCCGAATGGACCACCTAAGACGCAGCCGCGGTCAACATTTAAATGAAATTATCTTCAAAAAGTAAATGTCATGGACCAATCTAACGTTTCAAATAAAGAACCGATGAGATTTTGCAAATTTTATGCGTTTTTTTTAAAAAAAAAGTTCTCAAGCTCTTAAAAAATCACTCGTTACTTCATCAGTCAAGTAATTTTAGAGTGTAATTAACGATTGTTTAATTTTTTACGGTATTTTACTAATGTATCAAACAATAGATACAAATTTGTAGTGTAATTATGCATGTGAGTTTTAACGATCTCCACCAAGCTATCCAACATAAAAGTACAATTTTTAAACTTTTTTTAAGGCAACACTACCTGCAAAACTTTTTGCTTGTCTGCAGAAAACACATAGATTCTTTGGAATCGAACCCGCAACCCCAAGATTGATAGACCAGCGCACTACCAATCAATCTATCGAGCACTCCAGCACACTTATTTATACCCTTCACCACAGGTGGAAAAGGGTAAATATAAATTTGTCATACCATGTGTAATTTCTGCAATATTCATTTCCGACCCCATAAAGTATATATATTCTGAATCCTTATACATATAGAAGTTGATTAAGCGATGTCCGTCCGTCTGGGTTCGGGTGGAAATCAACTTTGCCAAGGCACCAGAAGAGATACATACATAAATTTAAGCAAACCAATCTGCCAGGTATAGTTTCGAAAATTTCGCTAATGGCATTCAGTAACATCAGACCCTTCCATTCGAGGCTGTGGGCAAAAAACCACCCCATCCTATACTTTTTCACGTTGTTTTTATTTTTTTTATTTTTTTTTTGTGTTGTAATGATTTTTTTTGCATTTTTTGTTGTTAAATAAATATTGGGCCGCGACCAGTAGATCGCATGGAGTGTATACAGATCCCGGGGTATCGATAACCCCTGCCAGGGGCGTTTTTTGTTTGCTTTTAGGTTGGTTTGGCTTTTCTGCTTTGATTTGTATTAAAGGCCTTTATAGAAAGCAATACACATAGAGGTAGCCGATAGACCCACAGGGTTCCCACTGGGAACCAGGAGCAGTCAATAGGCACATTGGGAGGTTCAATTTAACTGCCTGAATTGCAGGAAGCTCCTAATTTTTAAAAAAAATTTAACAAAAAACTTTCGATAAATTTTTTACAAAAATTTTTCTATAAAATTTTTACCAAAAATATTCGATTAAATTTTTACAAAAAATTATCGATTAAATTTTTACAATAAATTTCAATAATATTTAAAAAACAATTTCAATAAAACTTTTGCAAAAATTTTTTAATGAAATATTACAAAAATTTTTGATAAAATTTTTACAAAAAGTTTTCGATAAAATTTTTGCAAAATGTTTTTCATAAAATTTTTACAAATAATGTTCGATAACATTTTTATAAAATTTTTAAAAAACATTTTCGATAAAATTTTTAGCAAAAATTTTTGATAAAATATTTACAAAAAATTTTCGATAAAATTTTTTATAAAATTTTTACAAAAAATTTTTACAAAATATTTTCAATAAAATTTTTAGCAAAAATTTTTTATAAAATTTTTACAAAAAAAATATTTTCGATAAAATTTTTAGCAAAAATTTTTTATAAAATTTTTACAAAAAAAATTTTCGATAAAATTTTTACAAAAAACTTTCATAAAGTTTTTATAAAAATTTTTAGAAATTATTTTCGATATAATTTTATTTAAAAAAAAAATTGCGATAAATTTAAAAAAAAAGTCGATAAAATTTTAAAAAATATTTTCGATAAAATTTTTTGTAAAAATATTATAGAACAGATAAAGAAAAGCAAAAACAGTTAGCTGGGCTATCGCTCCCACCTGGTATGAATTCGCCTTGACACCAATGGTGTAAACGCAAAACAAATCAGTCGTAAGATTTTTACTCTAATTTCTAAAACACGGATCAATTTTGGTATTATTTTCTCTTGGAATTTACGTACGTAACGTATTAACGTCTAACCAACCCATTAACGTGAGCAGTTTTGCATTAAGAGTTACTGATATGAAAATCCAAAAAATCACGAATTTATCATACTATCCTTGTTTCTTTCTATCAAGAAATGCAGGTTTGTTACATGCAATTTTTCTAACCAATATTGCCATATTTTCCAAACATTTGCATGCACCTTTCAACAAAGTTTCGTTTTCGCTATTTTTTTTTTTTTAATTTTCTTTTAAAAACTGTTTAATAACAGATTGTATCCAATATTACAAGTAGTTCTAAATTCTCTTTATAAATTGTAATTTGATAATAATGATGTTAATGATGATGATCAATGAAAAACGAAAAGCAAAAACTTGAAACATACATACCAGTTTCACATGATTGCATATTTATACATGATGGATACAATGCAGTTCGAGTATTGTATGGATTTGTAGCTGAATAAAATAAGTACGAGTATTTAAGTTTTAATTTTTTCTTATTTTTTTTTTTTATACTTTTGTTGTTTTAGCAAAGTTGTAAAACGACACTAGTATGGTATCTTTGGTGTTTTGTTTTTTGCTCTTTTCAATATTTTTGTACTCAATATGAACCGCTGAAATGTGTGAAATGAAATGAAAAAAAAAGCAGTCGCAATAAGAAATATGGACTAACATACTTCCTTCAATATCCAATATACATATGTATATATGTAGACAGACGAGAAACGCTCATTAATATGTATTAAGAAGTTACATGAGTATTAACCAGTAAACAAATGATACCTATTTATATGTATGTATGTACATACATAGGTTATATATATTTAGAAATGTATGTACGATTTTGTTATTATTTAGTAGTGGCGTTTGTAATATGGATTTTTAATTAAAAAAAAATCAAACAGCTACAAAATATACCACCTGATACGTGTAACCCCCACCACGAAAATCTGGTTAAATTACGAGCATTCAGGGTGAATATTACACTAAAGTTTAACATAATTCACATAATGTTTTAATTTTTTTATTTTTATTTCTTATTTTTATTAATTTTGAATTATGTAAGTTTTTATTGTATTTATTAGCAGCAGTTTCTCTGATTTTTGCTTTGTTGAAACTTTCAATGAAAAACAATTGTAAACTTGACGCACAAACTTAAGCGTACAATCTTGTGTTTCTACAAGTATGTATGTGTGGGTATTGCTATTTCTTGTTGGCAACGCATAAACGCATATTTACTCTGTAGGGGGAAATTTTGCCTTATTTGTAATTTTAATTTGCGATTTTTTGTTTTTGTATCGTAAAACTCTTTGGGAATCTTTTCTTAAGACAAAAAAAAATATTAATAATATTTTTTCAAAAATCCCGTATATTGTTTACCAACATTAAATTACAACAACAAAAAACAAGTTCCAGTGCATAGTAGTTTTATACATTACCTTCTACTCGATGTTTTCGAACTTTAATTGTCAATTATATCGGGTGTTTTTTTAAGCTGTATGAGAACTTCAAATAATAACACAAGACTGAAATATTGTTGGAATGAAATTTTTTTATTTTAAGTCTGGTAGATAATTTCATGGAATTCATTTTTTAAATATTATTTCCAGTTACATCGTCCATTCGATCATTTCAATTTATGACTACTTTTTCTAATTAATCTGGACGTATGGTGGATTGAAAATTGGCCTCCAATGCTTCAAGAGTTACAGGTTTGTCAGCATAAACCAATAACTTAATATAGAACTCAATAAAGGTTATACAGAGGCGTTAAATCGCACGAACCAGGAGGTCAGTGAGCAGGACCCCTTCTGGCAATAAAGTTATCACCAAAATAATTAATTTTGCAATAAATCGATTGCTAAGCTTGATTGATTTTTGAAAACAAAAATTCTCTCCAAATGGCTCAATATCACTCGCCATTCACCGTAAGGGCAGCTCCTAGCTCATATCGAAAGAAATAAGGGCCGATGATGCCGCAGCGTGTAAAGCACATCAAACATTCAATTTTAAAGAATGGAATGGTGATCCCTAACGATTTTAGGATTGCCTACGCTCCAAATACGTCAATTTTACTTATTGACGTAACCATTTAATCAGTAATGACCATCATTACTAAACATAGTTCTTTGGCCAGTTTCAAATGAGCCCAAACAGCAAAAATGCAACGCAAACGACTTTTGTTTTCGGTTTTTCCTAAGAATTTTTGACGTGGTCGAAGGACAAACCCCAACAAGTTGAGAACGGCCTGTTGATGGTTTTGAATCGAGAAGAGTAAATTTAGTGCGAAAACGATCAATAACTGCCAGAACTGCTTGATCACAAGGCCGATTATGAACTTCGCAAACAGATTTATTTTTTTCAATATAAGTTTCCACAATTTGGAAGGGTTGTTCTGGCGTTAAACGGTTCATAATGACTTGCCAAAATGTACTGAATAGTTTGACATTCACAGCTCTCAAACCATAGTTATCGATAGTACGAGTATAAAGTTTTTTTTTTTTTTAATTATCTCGTCAATTCGAAAAGTTTCACCAAAAATGGAATCAATGGATATTTGGACTTTTCAGTGAAAATACAATTTTGTTGGCAATTTCGATTTTTAGCTATTTTTACTTTCTCGATGAATTTTTGGGTTTCAGTGATGGAACAGAATACGTGGGCACTGTCAGGCGAAACGCTGTCAAATAAAAAAGGCCCATAATTAAGTCAACAGCATTAACTTCAAACACCCATTTTCTGTGTTCTTTAGCTTTTAGTTACTCGTGATGAGTTTTAGTGATATTTCGATTTAATTAATGAAATAGTGTTTTATGGTAAAATTTAAATTTTATGCGTAAAGCTGATTTTTTGGCGAAATTTCCATTTTAAAGCTAACAAATGTCTTGTTGTATCGAGTATTGATTTCACTTGATCAACTACAATTTTTCAAAAGTTTATACCAATGACGCCTTTAGCATCAAAGGCTCCATCAAACAGTGATTGAATATGTCAAATGTCGGCAATTTTTACGAGCTTTTGAAAATATTGCTTTAGATATAACCAGCAAGCGGGTCTTGTTCAGCAGACTGCAGTTCTTTCGCCGATTGAACACCAGAGGGAGCTTATTTTAATTCGAAACTCTTGTGCACAATGCTTCGTTGTTATCATTCAAACAGTAAATAAACTATCAAAGGTCAAAGAGGTCGATCCAGTTTTCGTGATTTGTTCTTTTTTTATGAAATTCTTTATAGATGGTGAAGTTAAATCAACATTTACTCCAAATTTTGTACAAAGCGTTTTTGAACGCCAATGTTTTCTGCATTTTTGATATCCTAAACTGACAGCTGTCAAAAAAAATTTTCGCAACTTTATTTCACAATGTCTTTTAATTGTTTAGTTTGTATTAAAAGGGAATCCTTCTATTAAGAACTGATATTTATACATATTTATTTAAACTCTGCAGCAATTTTATTAATAAAATGCTAAAATTATAAAAAACCTTAATTTAAATATGTTAAACTTTCGCCTTCAAAATAAAAATTAAATTTTAATTACTTTAATTTGAATAAATATCACACCTAAAACCAACACAAAATATTGTCATTTCGATGGAACATTTTTTCGTTTTTAATCATATTTTCGTAACATTAGAAAATATTCACGCAGTCACGCCATCACTTAAACTCTAATACTCGAACATGGCCCAAGAAATCGTGTCGCTACTCCAACACTAATTACAGATATTTCCACACAAAACTGAATTGTTTTGCTGTGTTGCTATTGTGCTGTTCGTTGTACTTGTTGTATGACAATTATTTACACGCATTGTGGGGACACAAAAGAAACCAGCTGCTTGTTGTTAATGTTGCCATTTTTATTAATTTGTCCATTTTACTTCCATTGAAAATGCTGTGATGTCATGTTTTTGTAGGAAAACTATTTAAAAAATTACTTTTTTTTCAAGCTTTAAAAATGTTTAAAGTAAATAATTCAAACACTTTCTAAAAAAATTAATTGCAACTGTCTGATGTTTTAAAATAATTATTACTTTCGCATGAAATTGATTTTTATTACTTTGTGGTCAAAAATCAATAAAATTAAATATGAATTTAATAAAATACATTTAAACAGTTGCATGAGCTAGCTCATCTAAGCTAGCTGAACACATGCCTACTCATACCATATTGTTAGTGAACAAACCGCTGTTCATATCATAAACACAATGAGCTGACCGAGTAAAACGAACAGTCTATGCTAGAGAGCACAGTGTTTATTCGTCTCATATTCAAAACACTCCGTGTGTTTTGTTTAGTAGTTGTGTAGAACTTTTGGATAAGGCTTAAGGCAAGAGCCCCCACACAAACCCCTAAGGGTCTGTGAGCACATACACAAACTCAACGAGAATCTCACAAAGAGAACAAAACATGTAAAAATTTCAAATCCGTAGCATACCATCTTTCAACAAGGTAGGTTTGTGTCACTTTGCTAAATATTTAGCAAACCAATGCACTTTCATTTTAACCACTTTTTTTTGTTGGGGGCCTTTGCTTAACGCCATGATTCACTATCATACTCAGTCGTACGATTTATCAAAAATTGCATATGTTCTCAAAAAGTATGATAGTATGGAAAGTGTATGTGTGTAACAGACTTTTTGACAGGTCTGTACGATTTGAAAAAATTCATAAAGTAGTATTTTTCCATGCGATCAGAGTTGCAAAATCTTCGCATCTACAATGCCATTTTGAAACGATTTTTTGAATAGGACAGAATTATGTGTGATTTTTTTGTGATTGAATCGTATGATTGTTTAGGATAGTTTTGCAACACTAGTTTTTTTTTTTTTGTATTTTCTAAGAAATCTAAACCTTAAAATGAACATAAGTAATGTTGTTAAAAAATTCTGTGTTTTTTGTTTGAAACCTTGACATTTCATCATTTACTCATACTTATTCAAACTTACTTGTGGAAACTCTGCAAGCTCATCGAATTTAGCTTGCTGGTGTTCGCTGTTTATTATTTTTCACTCATCGTTACTCGTGTGCAATGTAACAGAAATTAATTCTTCGTTTCTTGTGCTCATGCACATTCATTATCTTTCTGTCTCACCACGTTTCTGACATTATACAGTACGCTCTCATCGTAAACGAGTTTATCTCAAATACGCCCAACATCGTTTTATTAGCTTTTTCAAGTGGCCTTAGTAAAAGTAAACCTTTTGTAAGTAATGAAAAAGTTCAATATTAACTCTGACTCACCCTGTGTAAAACAAGATGACTATAATAATTTCATGTGAGAAATTTCTCACTAAAGTTAAAGAAACGAGACGCAAGTTTTACATTTTACAAGTCTGTTCATCGAAGATATTTTTACAGTAGCGGAGTCAAACGATTTTGTCACTTTTTTGAGCATTTGCCATAGTACGCTGAGGTTTGAGCCGATATACTTCTGCTTTGACCTGATTTTAGCTCACACCATCTAGTCTTATAATCTTATCTCCGTCCGAGTTTTGCCGGCACCTGTGCCCGTTTTGTACATAATTTGGAATATTGTCGAATTGAACGAAACTTCGCCCGCACTGGTGGTGTTATAGGTCGGGTTGTTGACGCTCTGACATCATCATCATCATCTTTACTTAGCTATAGCGGAAGTGTCCCATAATATGGATGAGTGCGTGAGTGTATACTTAAATATACAAATTTTAGGCCATCATATATGCAAAACTTTTAAACTTCGCCTATATCAGTATATAGGTATAGGTTCCTGTTGTAGGTTTCATCATTTTATGTTAACTTACTACTTTCTTAGGTGGCTATTATAGAACATTTGTTCCTATAGCCGAACGTAAAATAGATTTTCAAGCGCCTCGATCTTCTGCGCTTCTTCTCCAGTTTCTGACACCAAGTTTCGAGATAACTTCCTCAACTTGATCTTTCCATCGAAGTTTCGGTCTTCCCCTTGTGCGTGAACCGTCACCAGGTTCGTATTCAAATGACTTTCTAGCTGGAGCATCTTCATCCATTCTCACAACATGACCTAGCCAACGCAATCTTTGTAATTTGATACGTTTGACTAAGTCAATGTCGGCATACAGCTCATACAGCTCATGGTTCATACGACACCGATATTCTCCGCCAACGCAGATTGGTCCATAGATTTTACGAAGAATTTTTTTCTCAAATACTCCAAGTACTGCATCATCTGTTTTCGCAAGTACTCATGCTTCGCAACCATATAATAGCACGGGTAGTATCAGTGTCTTGTGTTAACGCGTAGGAAAATTAGGAGGGGGTAAAAGAGAGCGAATGAGTTCGTACACATTGTGTGCATAGGCCTGTATTTGATCTGTCTTACTGCTATGCGCGTAGATACTTCATGTATGAAGTATCCTTCACTGGAAAAGTTTTAAACTTCACCTATATCCGTATATAGCTAAAGGTTCGTGTTGTAGGTTTTATCATTTTATGTTAACGGGTAGGAAAATTATCAGGGGGTTAAAGTAAGCGAATGAGTTCGTACACATTGTGTGCATAGGCCTGTATTTGATCTGACTCACTGCTATGCGCCTAGATTAGTAAAATTATTGTACAAAATTTTGTGTAAGACCCACTTCTCAATCCTTAACTTAACCGCCTCCTAATAAGCTTATTTTCCGATTTAGAATTTAACCCTGAAAAAATCATTGGAATACATGGTAAATATTGGGTAAAAAGAAGTAACGAACGAAACTAAATTCTTGTGCTTGGCTCAATGAAGTAATGACATGTAATAGTTTTGGGTTTCTTCAATGTAATGGAAGGTAGATTACATGGTCCTACCCGTAGAACATCGCTTTAAGCCATACTTTTGCATAATGTTTCGATTACTTCTGGTTTCTTTGATGAGATCAAGGAAAATCCTATTGTTTCGATTTTAAGTCGGCATGAAATGACTTTTGCAACGCTGACATACTACTTACAGTTTTTTTTCGAGTTTTTTTTTTGTTTTTGTTTATTTGGTTCTTTTTAAGTTCATGACATCTTAAGTTAGCATTAGAGTTAGATTTTAGCAAAATCATGCTTAAAGTTTAAACTTAAATGTTGAATGTTAAACAACAGACGGGATCTGTCTCTTTAACATTGTATTTTTTTAAATACCAATACCAACAACAACCACAACAATGCAATCATAAATCTCGAAGAATACAATTTGAAAAATGTCAGCAATTGTTATTTAAATTTATTTTTTTTTTTGTTCAATTTAGCTGATTTTAATATGCCAAAGCATTTAATCATATGCTCTTTGAAATAGAGGTGTGTAAGCAAGACTTCATTAAAAAAAAAAAACGAAATATTTGTTTTTCCAAAAATCAATTCAAATTTTTATGTCTTTTGGTTTATTTTTTATGTAAAATTTTTGTGGATTTTATAATTAAAAACTTCCATAGTCGAACATTTACTTATTTATGTCTTCCCCACAAAAAGTTAGCATTTCCAAGTTTTTCTTTAGTATTCGAAAGTGCATTTGCATAATAAAAATAGTCTTCGAATAAAAATAGTAATAAATAAATAAACAAATAAATAAAATAATAAATAAAATAATAAAACTGATTTCACTTTGCAATTTGGAAAATGCCATTAATGCTCGCTGCAGGAGTGTGAGTTTTTGCACTTAGGAATTCACTTCACTGAAAGTGGATGGTGCAATCATAAATTACATAATTAAATAAATTAAATTCTTTAATTTAAATTCAAAATAAACGCATAAATATTTGAATAAAATTTTTATTATCAACTCTAATGACTCGCTTAAAAAGTAAGCTTAAATTTATAAAAAATCGATTTGATCACGATGCGATCGTAGAATTAAATTCACGCCGAACTCAATTTTAATTTTTTAAAAGTAAAAATTGTTTGTAAATTTTTATTACTTTTAGACTACCCGTATGAAGTTTAACCAAAATAGAAAGAAATGAAACAGTGTAACCATAAATAAAAACATAACAGACTTGAACTGGATATTTCTACTACCTTCGATTAGTCGATATTAAACAATACTTTTTAACCGGGCACTCAATAGTACTCAATACTTCCATTTACATATTAGCAATGGAAATTTATCGCCGTAATAAATTTATTTTTAAAAATACTACCCAAAAAGTAACGATTAACTACTTTTGTGTATTTGTAACATGGTTTTTTTTCGTAGGCTGAGATAATAACTCACCCTCGTCCAGGGTCTACTAACGGATCGACAAACCTTAAGTGATAACAAAGATAAATTTCCCTTCCTGGGGTTAATCTTCCTTAATTTAGTTCTCTTTTATTAACATTAATAAAAATAAAACTACGATAACCGACTCAAATAGATTCAAGCGAAATTGAATGATTCTTCAAAAAGCATTTTCCGGTTTACTAAATCGAGTGATAACTAGTTCGCATGATGATCGATGATTCGCAGGTTCTGCTAATACTAATTCGGGTGTACAGAAACTATCCGCAGGTTTATGTTCTTCGGATTACTTAGCCTAGGTTCGTAAATATGTACTATGCTTGCTTAAAACTAGACTGTACAGTACTATTGTACAGTCTAGTACAGTACTGTAGTCTAGTACTGTACAGTCTAGTACAGTACTGTACAGTCTAGTACAGTACTGTACAGTCTAGTACAGTACTGTACAGTCTAGTACTGTACAGTCTAGTACTGTACAGTCTAGTACAGTACTGTACAGTCTAGTACTGTACAGTCTAGTACTGTACAGTCTAGTACAGTACTGTACAGTCTAGTACTGTACAGTCTAGTACAGTACTGTACAGTCTAGTACTGTACAGTCTAGTACAGTACTGTACAGTCTAGTACAGTACTGTACAGTCTAGTACAGTACTGTACAGTCTAGTACAGTACTGTACAGTCTAGTACTGTACAGTCTAGTACAGTACTGTACAGTCTAGTACTGTACAGTCTAGTACAGTACTGTACAGTCTAGTACAGTACTGTTCAGTCTAGTACAGTACTGTGCAGTATTAATGTACAGTCTAGTACAGTACTGTACAGTAGTAATGTACAGTCTAGTACAGTAGTAATATACAGTCTAGTTTTACAGTACTACAAAGTTTACACAGTGGGAACAGTCAACCGAAGTCGCTGTTGGAACAGTGAGTCGAAAAACCGATGTGGGAACAGTCTGCCGAAGCCGTTGTGGAAACAGTCAACTGAAGTCGTTGTGGAAACAGTCAGTTGAAGCCAAACCGAAGTTGCTGTGGGAACAGTTAGTCCTAAAACGCCTGTGAGAACAAGCAAGAGACCACTGTGGGAAAAGTCAGCCGAAGCCGCTGTGTTAAATTAACATTGATCTGATGTCTTATATATCTATACCTCTAGTTGCTTGTATACTTTTTTCATAATGGTTGTGTTTACACGGCAATTATGGTTATGATTACACGATATGGTGTTTTTCATTACTTATAGATATTAAAAATGTAGGCAGAAATAATATTTACTATTACAACGTTACATATATAGTGCTCAAAAAAGCATCGAATACCGATACTCGATAACTACTACTCAATACTTTGGCAGCAATATTATAGACGTTTTAAATGCAAGAATATTCAAAAAATCTTCTTTAATTAGTTTTTTTATTTATAGTCAAATTTAGTTCAAATTTTATTTATTTAGACTTAATTTGGTTTACAAAATAAGATAAATTTTTGCACTCGATAAAACTGTTAACCACCGATAAAATAAACCACTGATAAAATAAAAAATTGTCAGTTTTTGAAATGGTTTAAAAAACAGAAGTGGATGTCAAATTTGGCTTGTCAAATTATATTGGCTCCATTTTGACATATGTTCTCTTCTACTCAGTTGCTATTACTATTTTCTATTATCCTCATTCGAATAATATTATTCACAAGTCATCATGTCAGGGTTTGATTTTCCTCAAAAGTGTTATTAGTGTGCAACGGCCTTAACTGATATCTGTGATATTTGTTATTATTAAGCACCCTTGGAGTCCTCTTTTCCAAACATAAAACAGCCCTTGGAGTCCTCTTTTCCAAACATAAAACAGCCCTCGAATAACGGAAATCTATAAATAAGATGGCTGATGGCTGATTGTAGCCTTGTCAGCTTCGATATCGGGGCAAGACTGAAGAAGAATCGCCATCCATTCATATCTAAAACAATAAAGTAGATTCCTTGTAATCAAATATACCTTAGTTCAGGTTGGAACAGCAGAGCTCTGCTCATGTAGATTTTTTATACTTTTTCTTCTTCAAAAAGAGAACACTACTTGCGAAGCTCCTGGCTGTCTGTAGAAATTACCAAAAGTCTTTTTCCGGAAATCGAATCCATGATCTCCAGACTGATAGACTAAAGCTCTACCAATCAGTCTATGGAGGCACTCTTTTACTAAGGTGGCACTAATTTTCATTATCAGCACACCCTTATGCCTTGACGCAGTGCTTTCATGGTTTATGGGAGATCCAGAATTTTTATGAAGAGCTCTGTGTGTAGGTTTTTCGAGACCCGACCACTGTCCAAACTACTTATTCCACGGGAACCGGTAGACCCACATAGAGCCGCACTTCTCTATGACCGCTTATTCGTGAGGTTCCTTCGGAGTATACTTGGTGGCTGTGGTTTGGACCAAGGTACGCAGGGATGGTATACGTTTGGCATATTGTCTTAACCCCGATTTAATATTGTCTTGTTGACTTTTAGAACCTTGACGCTTGCAGACGGCCTGAAACTGAAAGATAAGAGGTTTAACCAGTATCCTTACAGGGACAAACCTATGCCCGGTTATTGGGACATTAATGTAGCGGCTGTGGTCCGGTATGATCTCCAGCAAATGCACCAGGAGTTCAGATGGTCTCCAACTACTAAACAAGAGCTTGAAGGATTGTCCTGCTAGCCATGTTTTAAAATTGCTACTTGATTCCTAGCAAACGCATCGGATTGCATCGCATATGGACTGAAGTAACCCAAACGAGATTCAGATATCCGTGAGGTTGAAGGATGGAAGAAGAGGTTTAGCTGTAAACATTCTGTAAACGCTAATTTCGAGGTTTACAGATAACTAAGGTTACTGAGGATTGATGAGCAAATTGGCTAATGCAGATATGAAATTATCGTAAATAATAATAAGGAGGATAAGGAGCGGCAACTGCTTGTGTGCAGCATAAAGGTACATAAATTTATTCAAAATAACCTTGTACTAAACCTCACGTATGTATAACATTTTTACAACTTATCACTTCTTTTCACTTTCGATAATAATTTAGTTTTTCTATCTACGATTCGAAATAATAGGATTATTTTTAAAAATATGTAAATAAATCATTTTTATATCTTAAAATATTTTTTTAGTAACTTTTAACGAGTACCAGTGGCTTTTTTTTTAACACTTTCTCTCCAATTTATTAAGTCTAGATAAAAAGAAAAAGAAAAAAATGTGTTACATATAAATATGGCCAGAGTATTAAATTTTTACACCAGTTAGGCAGACAGACAGACAGACAGACAGACATAGAGAGGCATACAACTTTTGTTGGCTGAAATATTTCTATTGTTATTGTAAAGCAAAAGCAACAAATATATAAACTAAATAAATAATTTAATAACAATACAAATAATAAAATAAAATTATATTTATGATTGTGTTTACGGCTCGCAACTCAAAGTTCCATTTTAAAAGAAAATTTTGAGAAATCGGCACTGAAAAACCTGCCATAACGTATGATCTTGGTATTAATTAATTCAATGCAATGCCTTTTTATAATAAAAACCTACAAAAGTCAAAACTAAGCACGCCATGTTACACATACTACTACTACTAATACTTGGGCACACTCACATTTATAAAAACCTTTTTGTATCTAGCAGATACAAACAATAGCCATTCATTACGAACACTTGAAACTCACTTGAGTTATCATTATCATTGAATTAAAACTTTGCTGAGTGTTAGTCCAGGCCCTTACTTTTCCATCTAAGTACGAGGGGAGCGCAAAAAGTCTGACAAATACATTTCGTTTATTAAGTTGTTCAGTTCTAAATATTTACTCAACTAAGACGCACAGTGGTTTAAAAATGTTTTATTTTGAAAATAATTCGGTAGCTTATGAACCACTAGAGATATCTTAATGAAATTTAACAAAGGTCAAGCAGAGCGGTTGTAGGTGCCACCACAACCAGTTTAAAATTTTGATTAACAGGGCATTTACACTAGGAAAACAAAAGTATTGAGTACTACTGAGTACCCAATTGATAAGTACTGAGTAGTGTCGAGTAATTGAAAGTAAAAAAAATTGCTAGCACTAGTGCATACAGTTAACGGCAACACTGTTGCATTAAAAAAGTTAATGCACTAGAAATAAAAACATTCACGGAATTATTAGCCCAATAATGAATTCTCTGCGAAATGCTTCCCTTCTCACATTCCTGCTATTAAAAATTAAAATTTCCCGCGAATTTTTTCCCTTTTCTCTACCGAGGCAAAATAATGCATTATGAATATTAACAAGTAAAAGTATTATATTCGGCCATACCGAATCTTATATACCCTTCACCATAGTAATGCTATTTATTGTGTTACCCTCTCATGTTTCTTTAAAGGTTGTTTTGAGAATTTTTTTGAAAAATTTTTTTTAAACTTTTTTGTAAATTTATTTTTAGATTTTTGTAAATTTTATTTTAAAAAAATTTGAAAATTTTTTTCAAACAATTTTTGCAATGTCTTGAAACATTTTTTTAATTTTTTTTTTGTAAGTTTTATTTGGAATTTTTTTTTTTTTGAAAATTGTTATAAAAATTTTTCTGAAATTTTTTTAATTTTTTTTTAATGTCTTTATTTAATTTTATGTAAAAATTAGGACTTCCTAAAATCTATATCGCATTAGAGTGGTCACACTATAGAAAAAAAAACCTTTAACAAATTTTCCTTATATTGACCCCCCTAATGAGCCTATTGACTGTCCTGGTTACCAGTGGCCACCCTGTGGGTCCATTGGCTACCTCTATATGTATTGCTTTCTATAAAGTCCTTTAGTACAAATCAAAACAGAAAACCTTACCAACCTAAAACACCAAATCGGCCCTAGCAGAGGGTTATTGATCCCTCGAGATCTATGCACTCCTTACAATGTACCTGTCGCGGTCTAATATTTATTTAACAAAAAAAGCAAAAGAGAATCATTAAAACCGAAAAAAATTAAAAAAAAACACGAAAAAATATAGCTGGGCGTGGTTTTTTCCTGCAGCCTCCAAAGAAATATGCTGATGTTGTTGAATTACAATCCCAAAATTTTCGAAAGTATGCCTGGCAGATTGGTGGGTTTAAATCTTTTGTATCTTGTATGGTGCCTTGGCAAACGACATTACTACCCGAACACGGACAGACGGACATTGCTTACTCAACTTTTCTATGTATAAGGATCCAGAATATATATACTTTATGGGGTTATATATACCCTATATAGGTATATATAACAATATTCATTTTCACCCGTGTTGAAGGGTATAAAAAGGGGAAAATAATTGAATGTTTTTGGGAGTTTTTTCCCCCTATATATAAAAGGGAGTTAACGCGAAAATGTATGTAACTATTAAATTTATAAATATAAAACAATGATTTAATATTTGTTTTTAATGCCAAAAAATACAAATAGGAGCCAGGTGCAACATTCGCTGGCCGTAATATAGAAGCATCCAGGAATAACTAGTAGATTTTTTAGGGGTGACAAGCCAGAACTTCAGAGATTCTGGCGAAACTCTGAAAGTGAATTTGTCAAAAGTGGCTGAGCCAAGGAAACCTAAAAATCTCTTCTGATAGTAGTCTGGTATCCACCTTCTAAAAAAACCAAACAGCCACTAAGTTTAAAAACTGGACTAAAACCGAATTTCTTCTTCTTCTGCTGAGAGTTAGATGTAACCACCTTGAGCAAATATAAGAAAGCAGGTTTGTGGGAACGGTAATAATTTTCAAACCTAAGAAAATATCTTAGAAAATACTTTGAAGCACGGAAATTTATTTTGCACTTACATACCATGATTTCGGCAATTCCAGCGGATTTGAAACATCGCGCATTTGCCTTATTCCAAGCTTATAGCTGGTTTTTCGACTCTCTTTCTCAACAGAATATTCTTCTACAACTATGTGTAAAGCTATGCTGAACATTATTTTAATAAAGCAAATTTAAAAGCTTAATCTTTTTACACAAAATAATTTATTCACAATTTTTTTTTTTTATTATTAAACTGGAAATAAAATGTCAAAAGCAAACCAGCTGTTTCTGACTTTCTTGTTCCCTTTTTTTGATATTTCCAGGGAGATTAGAATGAAGGAGATTTTTCCCGGAAACAAAATATTGGGAAGGAAAAAATTTCCCCGGAAATATTCATAATTGCACTGGCCTCGCACTTTAGAGGGTCGCAAATAAATATTGTGTAAATTTAATACTTTTTTTCCATCTGAGGTTAAAGGTTACAACTTGTAAATCGTCTATTAAAACTTATCAGTTTTAGACACCTTCTTGTTTAATTCTAAGTGCTTATAATATGGTTTCTGGTAAAAACATATTCACTGACCCTCGTATTTCGCTTTTGGTGTGGCAAAATTAAACAGATTTTACAACAATGCAGCATAAAAAAAGCAAAACCGACCTAAGCAGCCAAGCCAAAGTTGTACTCTTTTAAACAATATTATTACATCATAAAGCTTGCCAAGGAATAATCAGAAAACTTAAAAAACTAAAACCAAAATATGATTAAGACAACAATCTTCAACATGGATTTATAAATATTACAACAGCAACAACAACAACAATAACTATAAGAAATCATTTAAAATTGACCAACTTTTGACTTGAGTCAACGAAAGAGTTCCAACCAAGCGATGGTGTTCATTCGAAGTAAACGAAATATTTGCAAATATTTAATTCTTACAAAACTGAGAAGAAGTTGAAGAGTTGAAAATAAAATATAACTAAATTTCACAACTTCCTTTACGATTTTGTTGTATCTACTAGAGTTGTAAAATCAAATCCCACGTAGTTTTACAAAATTAAGTCATGGACCATTTTAAATTAATTTAATCGATTTTAATTATAAAACGGCAACCTGAAATATTTATAGTCGGAATTAGTAAAAATAGATTCAATCTACAATCGATTGTAAGGTATAAAGAAAAAGCATGTTTTGGTAGACTTCATTGCCTACTATCCCTGATTTGAAGGTAATGTTTTAATCTACAATGCGGGTTTGTAAGTGCGATTCTCACTAAAGATTCTGCTATTTTTCACTATAACAGACAGGGAGTCTTAAAAGATGCTTGGATCAAATTTAAGTACCTTAACCTGGTTTACTACATTGGTTACAGCTCGTGAAAGCTTTAAGTATACCATTCTGATACTTGCAGACTGTGCCTCGAAGAGTTTGAAACATTCGCGCACATTGTGTGTGACTGTCCAGAAACCTGGCTCACATTATCGACCACGGTCCTTAGGCCTTGAAAGTGTGGATGCTATGGGGAACTTTACCTTAGATAAATGTTAGAAATTACGAGAAACTCTGTGATGAGGCAGAGGTCGACAAGTATAAAATGCTTGTGGCAGCTGCAGACTCACTCACGTCTTATTATTTCGATGCGCAGAGAAGCATAATTTGTGGTTGTCCATATGTCGCAATTGGATATAATATTTGCCCAAAATATTTTTTTTAAAATCCTCCTCAAGCATTTGGAGTACGTTTAGTCGCCGTTTATACGTGGAAATATTTGGAAGGGAAACATTTGGAATTCTCTTTTGGTTTTTCATTACACAGACGAACATTGTTGTCGGCAACATTCAACATTCAACAAACAACAAAAACAAAACAACAACATTCAACTAAAACAACAAAAATGTAAACATAGAAAATGATAACAAAGCGTATCGCCGAGTACCGAACACAAAAACGATTTTCTCTTCCCCACCCGTAATTTGCTACCAAACTAAATGTTTCCCTTCCAAATGTTTCCACGTATAAACGGCGACTTATGTCGCGTTCAGCTTCACGTTGGAGTTGAATACACTGATTTTCGTTTTCCTAAAGATATGGGTAGCCTTCCATACAGGACTTAGAAGACCAAACGACCGTCGGGCACCGCAATTGATGCTGTTTTCGATATCAACACTAGATCCTCCATTGTTGTTGATAATACTGCCGAGATAGCAGCAGAAGCTGTTAATATCTTCAACCATGGTATCGCTCACCTGAAGGGGCCTCACAGAATTCCGTTGCAGTTTTCTGTTGTGGTCTCCATCACTACATCAACAACAATGTTAAACAGCAGAGGTGACATGACGCATCCCTGCCGTACCCCGGTATTTACATTTATTATGTTGCCGAGATAGTTCTCATGGAGTGCCCCACAAGTATAGACTTCTAATAAGAGAAATACTAATCGGGCACCAGAAATCTTTAGGAAACGAAAGGGATCGGAAAGGTAACCATAAAGATATTGGTGGGCTTCGGTATCCCCCTTCAAAATAAGATGAAAAGGACTTGACTTCCTTCCAAACCAACTGACGATGAAAAATGACTATAGCTCTGTACAGACGGTTGTCAGATCTTACAATATTGTCAGACCTAACATTGTACTGACACGATTGTCACATATCTGGCTATATTATTATTGTTAGTTTGAAGTCTGACAATGCTTTTTTCGACAATATTGCAAGACAACAATTGTAAGTTTACGCGATTCTCAGACGTTTTCTGTAGATTTTTCTGACAATATTGTAAGATCTGACAACCGTCTGTACAGAGCTTATGTTGAATTTAGTAAATACAAAGACCTACGTATGCCATTCGTAACTTTTTGTTAAAATTTTTTATCTAAGTCGATAGTAATATCGATATTGTATTAGAGACTATCGAAAAAATCGATTGTGGCAATACACATTTGTACATTTAATAACAATAAAAAAGCTTTTGTTTTTAAATCAATTTTTGCAAACATTTTTCATTTAAATACCTTTGAGATTATCTAATTAAGCTATTTAAATTCAATATAAATTTAAATATTTTATCTAACAGTGAAAGCGTTAAGTAAAATAAATCTTTAAATTTTTTCCTCGTTATTATTCATAGGAAAATATATATATGTTTATACATACATATATTCATTATATTCACTATGCTCGCAACTAACACACAATTTTATTTTTAGGAAAAATATTGTTGTATAATAAAAATTAAATTTATGAGTAAACGAATAAAAGCCAATTAATTCGATTGTTTTACTGATTTTATTATGGCGTTATTAAAATATCAATAATTAATTCCATTCTTTTGAAAATACAAACAAAAATAGAAACCTTTTTACATTAGCAACCATAATGAACAATTTCATATGAAACAAACAAGTTATTAGATATTGCATAAACTTGGTGAAAACTTTATAAAAATGATTTATTTTAAACAAATTCAATTAAAGTCTCTTTATTTAAAATTTGGTAAATATTGAGTAACAATTTTCTTAAATTAGGTACCCCGCAAACACATACCAATGCAATTTTCTTCCGTATGATTTTACATGCGTTTTTTTCTTAATGCTGAGAGAGCAAGCGCATGCGTGAGCTTTTTTGCGGGGCACTGCCTTGAAGACTGCCATCAAGAGCACTTCGTTTTTATTGTTCCTACACGGTATAAAATTATTGAGATATCTTTGCCCAAGTCTATCACTAAACGCGGTTTTAATAACTTACCTATAAAGTTTTCAATGGTTCTAGGTAACTTTAGTTAAATTTAACCAAACTCGTAGGATTCAATCACAAAAAATTTTATAAAATTCTGTCCTACTCAAAAAATCGTTTCAAAATTGCCTTGTAGGTGGCACACTGTTCTACAAATTTAATCGCATGGAAAATACAAATATTTTATAAATTATTTCAAAAGATTATCTAATCCACACTATCATACTTTTTGACCTACGAGTGATTTGCATCTCACTCTCACACTGGTTTATTGGCATACTCGAATAGCTGTACTGTTATTGGTGGTTGGTTTTATCAGCCACGTGTAAACGTTTTGGTTATAGTGTATAACCTAATTTTACTTCTATAAGTCGGACATTGGTGTAGCACCATTATTAAGTACATGTTTTCACTGGAGGAGCCTGGAGGAGCACCATTAAACTCAAATTTTCACTGGAGGAGCACCATTAAACTGATTTTAGTTATACTAAGCTGAATTTAAAGTTAAGCTTACTATACGAAGGTGGTCGTGCTGCAGATTTTGGAGGAAGCTAGGAATATCATACTCTGGCGCTTTGGTCTTTTACCTCTGCCATTAAGCAATTTTTGTTTAGAATACAAAAAAAAGCAAAACTTCAAAAGAATAAACCTTACGTTAAAAGCTAAAGGTTAGATCATCTCACCGATATCTTATCGGACACTTCAGGCTTATCCAACTGTTACAATGGCTTTTGGCCAACTCAAGTCAGTGTGGAATTCTTTACATATATCAAGAAGGACGAAGCTAAGAAAATGTAACTCCAATGTAAAAAGAACTCTGTTATATGGTTGCGAGACATAGAATGCAGCACCTCGCGGTACACATTTATAAACAAATGCCTAAGAAAGATTTTAAGATTTTGTATGTATTCTAGCCCAGAACAATGTCAAATGTCCGCAAAAGTGAAAAATTTCCCGAAAACTTTTTAGCTACCTAAGCGCTACCTAAACAGTGTTAAGAATCATTCATAGGAAGTTCATATGTTCTAGAAACTTGTTTATTGAGATCTTAGGTTCATTTTTGTAGTTGATTGTTTCCTTGAATTTTGAACGGTTTGCTACCTATGGACCTGAACAGGGGAAAAAAGGTAAAAAAAATTTAATTTTTTAAAGTTTTTTGCGATTTTGACCTTGAAGATGAAGTTTTTTTTTTTGATTTTATATGTTCACAATTTTTGTTCTGTATGATAAGAGCTACAACTTTGCCTCAGAGAGTATATCACAATTCCAAACGGTTTGCAAAATATGAGCTTGAGTAAATGATAATTTTTTTTTTTTTTTCAAAAATGACATCGAGGCCCCACATCTTTGAGGGCCCATAAAAAACAACCTGGAGGACTTTGGGCAAAACTGGGAGACAGGGGTCTTTTTTTTTTGGTCTTTTATGACGTAGTGGTGTCCATATATGGTTATTTTGCCATGACAATTAAAAAAATTAGTTAAAACATGAGGCCTAAATAAACAGTTTTCAAGTGTTACGTTCCGTTAAGGTTACTTTCGCTTAAAAAGGTCCTAATTCACCTCTTATTCAAAGCGAGAATTTATAGAGAAGAAAAAATAACTATGAAACTATGATTCCAAAAAAAAAAAATGCATGAAAAATGAAGTGAAGAAATTTCAATTAGTTTGTAATGTTTTAATCCGTAATTATCTAGTAATTATCATTTCAATAAAAAATTATTAAGCTTAAAGCGGGCTGATTTCATATGAACAGTTTTTTAACTCCCAACTTTGATTTGAAATTTCACACACTTTAAAATGACTAGATTTAAAAGAAAATCCTCAAAATAGTCTCGTACATATGTATATACTGTACAGACTTCTTTGTTGCAAAATTACTTGTCATTAAATCTTGAAATTCAAAATACTGATATTTTTTTTATTATTAAAAATTTTATTTTTTATCATATTTGTGGCAACAAGTTTTAAACACAAGTAAAAGTAGATCAGCATAATCTTATGCCAGTACATTTCTCCTTTTCTGCTTTTAATTTTTATTACAGAGAGAAACATAAAATAAATCAACTGACTGACTCCAAGACCGCAGTGGAAGGAGAAGAAATTAAATGCAAATAAAATAATTACGTGCGAAATTGTTTTTGGTTTTTATTAACATTTTTATTTTTTTGTTTTTAATCCGATTGAATGAAAGTTACCTAGTTTTATGTTGTTGTTGTTTTCAACTGTCAAAAAATGCACACATGCCAAAAATAATTAAAGCAACAACATTTACTATAATAACAGAAACACACATAAAAAACAGTCACTCACTTTCATTTGATAACTAGGCAAAAAAAAAACGAAGAAAACTAAATGAAAATGGACGGTTAGACAAACAGTTAACTGTCCGTTTGCTTGTCTTACTAACTTTATTTTGTTTTTAATTCTTTTTAATTAAAATTAGACTGCAAAACTTTGAAATATGTAAATGTGTAAATATGTATTTTACGTTGTTTAAATTGCACATTGGGGCAGTATCGAAATAATTTGAAAATTGTTTTTGTTCTCTTTTTTCCGATTTTAGACATCTTAATGCATTTTTAATGACACGATAATATATTTGAAAAAAATATAACTGTAAGTTCGGAAAAATAATGAAGACAACAATACCCAGGCCCTCTATACACTTGTCATTGCGGATATATGTATGAAGTTACTTAAGTATTGATACACTTTGTGTAAATTTCAAGTTTGTGTATAAAAAAGTTCAAAAGATAAAGCTCTTTATGAAAATTTTTAATTGAATGACCTTTACGGTTCAAAAGATAATTTTAGAATTTTATTTTAAATGGTAGAAATTTGTAGGCATCACCTTTCAAATAAAACAATTTAATATCAGTTCAAAAATAACAGATGAATTGATAAACTTCTTTCTGTTTCTGAAGTCGCTTGAAAACGATTCAAGTTAGAAAATTTTAATTTTTAAATGCGTATAATTCGCTGACTGTAAGTGATAGTCATGCTTAGTCATGTCATAATAGTCATTATTTTCATGCTTAGACTTATCGGAGGCCTTAAATCATTTTAAAAATATGGCAAGCTTTTTAAAATTTTTCATATTGAAGTTGCCCTACTTAAAGAACCCTAGCAGTTGAGAACCCTATACTTGGGAAACCCTAATAGAAGTTCCGCAATTATGTCTTGGAAAAATTCCATTTTGAAATGGCTGATTTTTATACATTTATACTAAATATTTTGGTTTTTAGCCACTGTGGATTGTTTTGAATTTATTTTATGAGAAAAAGTTTGCTTTACTTTTATTTAAAATGTCAGTTAAAAAAACTTGGCTGGCGCTTTAAATGAAACTAGTTCCTATGGCCATCATGCCATAAGTTTTTAAACACACATACACACAGTCGTAAAGTAGCTCTGGGTCGGAGAACACGTACGTGCGTCATTGTCATTATCGCTTAAAGTCAGTCAGGCCGTCCTTGTTGCTCGGCCTTCGAGTAGCTTGAGTCTCGTTCTTACACTGGCTGATTGGCGTCCGCGAATAGCTGTACTACGGTACTGTTATTGGTGGTTGCTTAATCGGCCACGTGTAATCGTTTAGTTATCGTTTATAACCTATAAATTTTAATTTCAATAAGTCGGACATTGGTGAAGCACCATTTTAAAAACTCAACTGTTAACTGGAGGAGCACCATTAAACTCAATTTTTAACTGGAGGAGAACCAATAAACTCAAGATTTTCACTGGAGTAGCGCCATTAAACTCTTATTAATTTTGACCTAGCTGAATTTTGAGTCTCTCTTTCTATTCGAAGGTATAGGTCGCACTGCAAATTTTGGAGGAAGCTAAGGCCATCACACCCTGGCGCTTTGGTTTCGTACCTTTGCCATTACCAATTTTTTGGGTAGAACCAAAAACAAAGTATGCTGGATGTATGTATACATATGTATGTATGTACATATATTATATATGAATACTAGCTATCCCTAGTTCGCTTCACTACCCCCAGTCGGTGCCAGACCTTACACCGTCCGACTATAATTTGTTCCGGTCTCTGTAAAGCTCTCTTAAAAGTACAAAAAATAATGTCAAAGACAAATCACAGAAGTTCTACACTGATGGAAGGCAAAAGGTCATATCGTAGGTCTCAAATAAAAAGACCCTAACTTAAATGATAGTAACTTTTCAGGTGAAGGTAAAACCATAATAGAAACTGTAATATTCACAATGTAATTTGTAATGTACAAAAAGTATAGATGATATTATACAAAAAATTGGTTGAAAGTATGCCCAAACTCGTAAATAGTGTATTACAAAATAAATTTCTATGGACCAAGTACTAAAAACAAAAAATATTTTAAGTGTTGCCAGAAAGTGCAAAATTGAGTACATGAGTTATTTTTATTTTATTTCATTTTTCTTTGAATATGTAGTTTTTTAATTTGTTTTAAAAGCAATATAGCTAACAACTTAATAATAAATAAAAATATAAAATAAAAGATTAAATCGCTTCATTATTAACCGACTTCAAAAAAAGAAGGAGGTTATCAATTCGTCTGTGTGTTGCTTTTTTTTTTTTTTGTATGTTTGTGCCTTCAGAACTCGGTCATTTCTGAACCGTTTTTAAAAATTTTTGCGCCATTAGAAAGGTTATGGCTACAGATTGGTCCCATTTTAAAAACAGTTTAAAAATTTTAAAATTAAAGGGTGTCCCCATATAACATACATGTTTTTTACGTGTATTATGAACTTTATAGGTCACCCATTTAAAATTAGAAAAAAAGTGCGTATCACTATAGCTCCCAATAACAAAAAGTAATTAAAAAATAAAATTAAAGGGTGACCCCATAGGTGACGTAATTTCACCTTTATGGTCCTATCTTTTGAACCGTTATAGACAAACACTTGAAAGTTGCACAGAATGTTCGTTACTATGTCTGTTATAATAAGTATAAATATTTAAAATTAGAAATTAAAGGGTGTCCCATTAGTTGGTTTATTTTGATATATATATATATGGTCAAACTTTTGAACCGTTATAGACAGACAGTTGAAATTTACAAAGAACTTGTATTGCTAAGTCCGCTAAAATAACAGGTGTAAAATATGAATTTGTAAATTAAAGGGTGTCCCAATAGTTAATGTAAAAGTGATATATGTGGCCAAACTTTTCAACTGTTTTAGATAGACAGTTGAAATGTACAAAGAACCTATATTGCTTAGTCCGCTATTACAACAAATATAAAATTTGGATAAATTAAAGGGTGTCCCCATTATTGATGTAATTTGACCATTAAGTCCTCATCTTTGGAACCGTTATAGACAAACACTTGAAAATTGACAGAATGTTCACTACTATGTCTGGTATAACAACAAGTATAAATATTTAAAATTGGAAATTAAAGGGTGTCCCAATAGTTGATTTAATTTGATGTATATGGACACAAAGTTAAATTTTACAAAGATTCTGTATGACAAAGTTCTCTTTAACAAGTATTTATATTAAAATTTGAATTTAAAGGGTGTCCCAATAGGTGACGTCATTTGATATATATGACCCTATCTTTTAAATAGTTATTGACAAACACTTAACAATTAGACAGAAAGTCCATTACTATGTGTGTTAAAATAAGTATAAATATTTAAAATTATAAATTACAGGGTGTCGCAATAGTTTATGTAATTTGATGTATATGACCAAACTTTTAAACCGTTACAGACAGACGGTTGAAATTTACAATGAACCTGTATTGCTACGACCGCTATAACAAGTATAAAATTTGAACTCGGATATTACAGGGTGTCGCAATAGTTAGTGTAATTTTATGTATATAGCCAAACTTTTGATCCGCTGTATACAGACAGTCGTTTGGCATTGGTTTGACATGAAAAAGCACAGAACCCTGGCGTCGTGTGCCCCTATATACTCCGGAAGTACTGCTCCCCCGGTAGAAAATCGACTGATATTTGTTTTAGATTATTGAATTCAAAAATTAGTTTTTTTATCTGAATTGACAGTTTGTGCAATGACATTTAAAAAATCCCGCTACAATCTTCCTCGAATATAATATAATCATTGTATAATTACCGTCTTAAAGAAACATGATTTTAAGTTTGTCTGTTTTGAAGTCGGTTTTTTTTGCAAGAATTATTACTATTTATTACAAACATGTACCCACCAAACCAAATGTTCCGATTTCGTAAAAAAAATCGTAACGACTGTTTGAAAAAATCTTCCGATTTCGGAACCGAAATATTACCGAAATCGTAACGATTTTTATATGAAAGGGTTGACATGACTTCGCAACGATATTTAGTTACTAAATCGTTACGATGTATAGTTACGACTTCGCAAAGATATGTAGTTATGAAATCGTTACGATATATAGTTACAAAATTGTAACGAAATGTAGGTACGAATCGCATCGACATATAGGTACAAAATCGCAGCATGTTTTCTGTCGTTCTCTGAAAGTTAAGTGAATATAATGATTTGGTATTCAAGGCAATACTTTACCGTAATCAATTCAATTGTCCATCTTGCATGTATCTATTAAATTTTTTCGTATTTACTATAATTCTTTTCTGTATAATACCTTTTTGGTTTTTATTTTCTTATATAAATAAAAGTATAAATCAAAGTTTTATATATTTTTTTATTGTATAATATAACATATATCTGACTTCAGAAAAATCGAAACATTTGGTTTGGTGGGTACTCATTTATGCTCCTTTACCTACAACAAAATGTTTCAAACTAAATGACAATTAACAAATATGTAAAACATTTGTTAAATAGGCCTACAAATCGTGAATCGTGACTGATACTAAAATATTTTTTAAGTTAAAATGTTTTCTTTTCTTTTTTGTATTATTATCAATAAATTACTAACTGTTATTTTTATTTAATTAACACATACGCTGTCAGATAAACGGTAAATAACAATAACAAATTTCTACACCAAAATGGTTTAACCAACCCACGCACTCATACAGGGCCCAAAATACTTCGACATGCTCAATCATAATGCCGCTTTTCCAACAATACATTCAAATTGTTGTTGGCATTATAAGTACAATGAAATCTTTGTTGTATACTTAACTCTGAAAGAAATAAGTAGTAAAATAAGCAAACTTCACCTTTAAAAAATTGTTAATTTTTTGGATGAGTATTGAATTTAATCGTTTTTTTTTTTTATTTTTTTGCTTTCAGTTTGAGCACAACAGACTCATATTTGACTTTCGCTAATTTGGTAAAAAAAAACATAAGATGATCAGTTTTATTATTAAGTTTTTTATTCGATTTTATTTCATACAAATATTTCACGAGTACAAATAGTATCATCCACTGAGCCTGCTGAACAAAAATAACACACCTGTAGCAATATTTTGAACAATACCACTTGTTGTTGTAAAGACTGCTGCTGTTGTTGCTGTTGCTTGTTGATTAATGCCGCCTCTTGCTTGCCTTATTGTTGGCAACATTTAACATTTGCAGCAACAATAACAATAATGCCATGCAATCAACTTTTTGTACTTGTACTTGTCTGATGACTATTTTACTTTATTTTGTATTGTATTTTTACGGTGGAGTAGTAGAAAGCGAAAGATTACTCGGTTAAACAAAAATGTAAGAGGTTCTCAAACTTTTACTATATGTACTGCACTGTAGTTCCATTAACAATTTTGGTGTTACAAACTTAATATTAAAAAAACTTATATGCTGTTACTGTATTGTAAGTAGTGTTACCATTTGTGAAGGTTTATATTTTTAAAGTTTTTGAGATGCAAAAAACATTAAAAAATATTTTTAGGCGAAAAAGAAGATATATAAAAAAGTGATATTTAGTACTTTTAGGCCCATTATTATAACTTGCCTTTAAAGTACGTTTAAGTTAAATTTCACTTTTGCTTAAGTGAGCGATAAAGTGAACAATAACTATTGTTCGTTATTACAACTTCATTGTAAAATAAAAGTAATATTTTTAAAAATATTGCAGTACAAGAAGAAACACCGACTACTTTTGACAAAATAAATTGGTTTTTAAAAACGTAGTGGCAACATCATACCTTTCATTTATTAACACTACAAGAAATGGATGATTGAAACTAACACATGAACAATGAAAACTCATACATACACAAAAATAAAAAAAATTAATATGAGTAACAGAGTTGAATTTTTTGTAAAATACAACTCTGCCACTGTAATTTGAGTCGTAAATTGTAAAATATATCCGCGTGTTTTTAAAATATTAAAATAAATATGAAATATGAAAAGAAAACAAATGTAAAAAGTAGTTTGGGGCATAAAAAAGTTATTAAAAATATAGAATGTGTTAACATGGAGTCGCCAGCATTCTTTCCTTGAAGACTCTTGTTGCTGCGGAAGAGGGCTGAATTTAAGGACAGTAAATTTCACTCAAGCAATAGTAACTAATTCAAATTTTTACTTTATTATTTTATTCTTCACAGACTACATACATATTTGCATAAGCTAAAATCAACGTAGGGGAATACTGTTGACAACCCCGCAATCTGCTCGGAAGACCTGCTGGAGAAGTACAATGAGGAAGGTAGATGAGAAAAATATGCTTCCGGGAAGCTTATGTGAATTGATAATCATCCTCGAGATATATACATACTTTGGTCCACTTATAATATTTTATAACTTATATATTTCTTCATATTTCAGATGCTTTACAGTAGCAGGGAGCGATTGAATTTCAAAAAAGCCTACGAATGGCAGTAGAACGCAGTCATTATTGAGCGAATAAAAATATTTAAATATGTAAAATTATATGTATATTAAATAAATATTTATAAACTAATTTTAAAATGTATTTTAATAAATATAAAAATATTGAATCTGTTTCTGCACAATTTTGCTTAGTCAGCTGTGAGTGGTTTATTTATCTAGTTTGAGTAGTCATCGTTGATTAATTTTTGCAGCATAGTTGATTAGTAAAAAGCAGTAGAGTGAGCAGTACAGAGATATGCTCATTAGTCCAAAGAGTTAATAAGTTCGAGAGAGATGCAAAATCACACGTACACAAATGTTTGCCTCATTTTTGTACCATGCCCTTAATAACGTGATGGTAGCTCTGTTCTACGCAATGAGAAAAAATTTCTCATCAGTGACACTCAAATGATTGCTCAATTGATGGTCAATGTTCTTGTAGGGAAATTAGCATGAATTTATTTTTCTTCATAGATTAGAAAATACGGCAACTTCATAGATGATAAAACATGGCAACTTCAAACTCTTATATCTAATGTCAATAGTTAAAGGCAAGATATTCTTCCCTGTAGTTTATCAGTCAGTTGTAGCTTAGAGTATACCTATAATAACGAAAAACTACTTATCTCCCTGATAAAATCCTAACTTCAGCTAATGGCAAGTTATAATAATGGGCCTTAGTCTATTACTTAGCTGAATTTGATACCAATAAGTCACAAAAAAAAGGATTTTTCCGTCAACTTGAAGATTTAAAAAAAAACATATGGTAACACTGACTGCAAGCGACCAAAACGTCTAGAAAATTTGTATTAAAAGCCCTAAATTTTGTGAGTGATTCCTGTACTAATTTACTAGACGAACCGCTCGCCTCCAGGACTACTACCATTCGACTCTCCAGTAAATATTAATTTTTCAATATTATTAAGAAGCTAACAATAAGGCTTCAATGGCAGTTAACAGCACTAGCAGTCGTGTAGTTGAGAAGCCGCTGTCCCTTATATTGTTAACAGTAAATAGAAGTATGGCAACACCCCACTTTGAGAATGGAAATTTGAAAGGCAGGAACAAAAATTATCAAAACATATTCGTCATATCGTTCTAATTAGGCAATTATTAGGTAGTTTCTGTTGTTGCGCTTTTAATATTTCTCTGTTATATTCTAGAAACGTTTAAGAGCGACAAAGGCGCCAGAAACCATATTATACTAGCCGTAGTACGATGGCGACCACTTGTCTCTTTGATTTAGTTTATATTTATAATTACACTTGGACACTTTTTTTGCTGTTTTAAAAGCTTTAATTTAGTTTCAAGTTTGACCTACTTCCCGGTTTTCGATACAGCCACGCCCATTACATATACAAAAAAAAATCTTTAAGTACTTCATTTGAAAGATTTGGAACACACATTACACGTTAATTATTCTGAAAACACTTTTCACTTACATTGGATTATTCTGACATTACAAGGTTGTGATAACAAGTGTACGGAGAATAACCCATATAAATTGTTGGCCATTATAAAATTTTTTTTGAGATACAGTGCTCTCATGGCGTCTTATATTAGTATTGTTCACTTAAAATTGCATTACTTTTATATAGGGTGGGCCATCTAACGTTTGAAATTTAAGTCGGCTCAAAAAATAATTAATTTTTTTATTAGAAATATTTAACCCTTTGACTTAAGAATGGAACATCAATGGCTTCTGCGTTTTGGTGTTTCATGATCTTAATCTTCGCTAGAAGGTTAGCGTATTATTCTTAGCGACAAGGTTGTTTTTTTTCCAAAAAGAGCAAGAAAGCGAGTAGTTGATATTGATATACTCGCACTCTCTGGGCAATGTCAGCAATGTTTTTAGCTGCGCGCATTGGATGAGAACCTGTTGGTCTAATAATAATCCAGTTTCACGAACTGATTAACAAACTGACTTAAATACGGTTATTCTATTTCTTACATATGTGATCAAGATTAACGTCAGTACCTAGTGGCTCTAACTTGACGGTGGTCTCACCTCTGGGTGAAAATAAAGTGTAGACCAGCACCCCCACTGTGTAGTACAGCACACAATACGATACGGTGCCGTGTGTAGTAGCACCTATATCGTAATCACATGTACTATAAAGTCACAATGAGTAGAAATTTATAGAAACATGGCAACCCTAGACCCATGCTCTAACCTCTTGTTTAGAGGTTTGGAGACTATCCAAACTCCTTCTGTTGAGAGTGGAACAGTACACCACATGTACTCTGAAGGGAATTTCGGTCCCAGAGAGGAGCAGCCAGTACTAGAAAAAAATATATAGTGGACAGTTGTTGCTGTCCCTGATGTTCGGGCAAGAGAAGCAACATCCCTCCTTCTTAGTAGTCTTAGAGCCAGCAGACTTTAAGCTTCGTTGAATATAACGCTGCGACTGTACCCCATAACTGAATGTCATAGCACCATATTCGTTTATGAATTGAATTATAAAGAAGCTTGCAATGTAACCTTAGCATTGAGTTTCTGTGAAAAATTCAATTTATTTGCTCTGCTTTCAACTTCATTTGTGTCAATTTTGTTTCTATGTGACTTTTTCAGGTTTAGTGTCTAAAATGCAAAATAACGTACCCTCAGTTTTAATAATATTTTTAAAAACCTTGAATTAAGTTCATAAAAGAAGCCATAATAATCCAAAATTTTATTAAAAATTGTATTGATGACTAGCTGTGACCGCCACTTCCTCAGCGTCCTTACAAGATTTTGTTCGATTTTGCTTTGAAAACAATCCACACTAAAGACCCTTTTTTACTTTATACAGAAGGTCTCATCCCTACTAGAATATACGTCCTTAAAGTATGAATATCGGTAAAATTGCGTACTTTTACTGCTTTTTCTCCACTTTCTTTTGGAAATAAGATATTTTTGTGGAAAAAAGTATCTTATTTGTGATTAGGATACTAAGATACCTCACAAAATTTTTTTAAAATCCATCCAGTAGTTTTTACATGATGCGAACGCAGACAGACAAACAGAAAGGAAATAAGTAACTGTTTTATTATATGTATAGAAATGTTATTTTGCATTTTAGGTGACGATATGGTCTTTTTGTTGTAGAACTAAATATTTTATAAAAATAAAATGTTTTTAATAAAAATGTACTTATCTCACGTAAAACTATAAAAACAACTCAACTCATGTTTTAACTTCTTTTCTACATATTACATAAAATAAAACATTTTTAAGATCTGATTCATTTCACATTTGTTGTTACTTCTTCAGTACTAAATTGGTTCACGCCAGCAACGGTGGTTGTGTAGTCGAGTAGCTCTGATTGCGTCAAGTTCGTCGCCTTCATATAAACGTGTGTGTATTTAAGTTTGGGCAGACTGTGCTCGGTCTATGTGCTTAAACGTCGCATTTAAAAAAAATATATATAAAACGAGTTTTCCGGTAATTCGTAAAGGCCGGGGCACATAGAATCCGTCATACGTAATACGTCGTCTTTTTTAACGTACAAGCGTTGTAACAATCAGTATGTCTTCGTCAACGCAAAGTACGAAAGTACATTGAGCTGTTTCATAGCTATCAATTGGATTTTCCTTGTTTTTCCTTTTTAAAACAAAATATAAAATAAATTAAGTGTTTTCTTTGCTGATTTAATATCCGTCAACAAACTACTCATTGCGTCAACCTATTCCGTCGGTATTTTAATCACAGTTGAATACGCCAAAGTACATAGAACGTAAGATGGATTCTATGTTAAGTGTCATTCGACATCAAAATCCTCGGTTGTTTATATTTGAAACGTTAAATGGCCCATTCTTTAGTTAAAAATCTGTACACCAGCGGTTGAATAAAATGGGTTTTTAGACGAAAGAGAAAAGCAGAAAAAATAAATTTAAAATTGTTATTCTTTTCTTTCACCACTTCACGCAGTTTGATCATCTCTGTCCGTTTTTTTTTTATACCTATCTTTCATCTCAAACATACGAACATGCTGCTAATACATCAATAACAATAACTTGGGAACAAGTATCAAACAAAGAAACAAATAACCAAAGCGTTCAGTCAACCAGCCACTCAGCCAGTCAGTCAGGCATTTAGCCTGCAAGCGAGATAGTGTCTAGATCTTGATGCAAAAGTAAGCCGCTAATCTTCTTTGTCGCTTTACATTTTCAAACAGTGAAAGTTGAATAAATTCAAATTCAAAAACAACCAGCCAACCTGAAGAAAAAACTTCGCTTCACAAAAGCAGCAGCAGCAACAAAAGCAACAACAATTATTACTAAAAAAGCTCAATGGAATTTCACACATTTTTTCGTTGTTATTGTTGATATTGTTGTATTTACATTGAACGAAGGTTGTGATCAAAAAATTTGTATGTTCAGGTTTTAAAATCAAATTAATTAACACCAAACGAAACCAGACCTAAATTCAAAACACTATTTAAAAACAGCGACGAGTTAACGACTTCTTAACTTGATTTCTTTCTTCATTTTTTGTTATCGGCTAACTATACCTCCTCCCCCTCTGCCGATCAGTTAAACGGTATGATAAACTTTTGTTTTTACACAACAAGCGTTTATATAAGATTTTTATTATTAATAGTTTTCACTAATTTTACTTATTATGTTATGTTTTCGGGTCCAATAAACCATTAATATGTGTCGATATGAATATCCCAGCGAACTTAACTTACCTACATTTTGCAGGAAAAACTGCTTATGTCTTATTATTACTTTTTTAATTTTTAGTAGATCACAGTACAACTTTGTAGCTGTTTTTTAATCGACTTCAAAAAAGAAGGAGGTTATCTATTCGTCTGAATGTTGCTTTTTTTCTATGTATGTAACCGCAGAACTCAGCCATTTCTGAACCGATTTTAAATTTTTTCTTTATTTGAAAGGTTATGCTTTCAGGTTGGTCCCATTTTAATAACAGTTGATTATATGAAAATTAAAGGGTGTCCCCATACAACATACATGTTTTTTACGTGTATTAAAAACTGTAAAGGGCACCAAATTAAAATTTTAAAAAATTGCGCGTCGCTATAGCTCCCAACAGCAGAAATTAATAAAAAAAATAAATTTAAAATTTAAAGGGTGTCCCCATAGGTGACGTAATTTGACCTATTTGAGCCTATCTCTTAAACCGTTATAGGCAAAACGTTGAAAATTTTACAGAATGTCGATTACTATGACCGTTATAATAAAATGTATAAATATTCAAAATTTTAAAGGGTGCTCCAATAGTTCATTTAATTTGATGTATATGGCCATACTTTTGAACAGTTGTACACAGACCGCTGATATTTACAAGAACCTGTATTGCTCAATCCACTATAACAAAAAGTATAAAATTTGAATTTGGAAATAAAAGGGTGTCCCAATAGTTAATGTAATTCTATGTATGTGGCCAAACTTTTGAACTGTTATAGACAGACAGCTGAAATTTACAAGGAACCTGTATTGCAAAGTCCACTATAGCAAGTATACAATTTGAATTTAGAAACTAAAGGGTGTCCTCATAAATTATGTAATTTGATCTATATGGCCCTATCTTTTGAACCGTTAAACGCAAACACTTAAAAATTAGGCAGAATTTCCACTACTTTCTCTGGTATGATAACAAGTATAAATATTTGGAATTACAATGTAAAGGGTGTCCCAATAGTTCATGTAATATGGTATATATATGGATATATATGGTTAAACTTTTTAACCGTTGTAGACAGATAGTTGAACTTTAAACAGAATCTTTGTGGCCAAGTCCTCTATAACAACAGGTCTTTAATTAAAAATTGTAAATTAAAGGATGTCCCAATAGGTGATGTTATTTGATCTATGTGACCCTATCTTTGAAACCGTTATAGACAGAGGCGTGAATGGTGTACCCATAAAATACGGACGCTGGTAAAAATAGCTTAACTTAATAGGGACATTCACATAGTCTTTACTTTTTTCCGCTAATTTTGGCACATCTATTATTTGGTTTAAACCTAATTCTAACAGATTACTTCTTACATTTTTATTTTATAACTTGTGCCCTTCTATCTGTTTTGAAGCCGGTTTTTTTTTTGCAAAAATTATTTTTTATTAATTTATTCCCGTTGCAGTTAAGGGTATTTTTTTCTGTCCGGACATTATAAATTAAGAAATCTGTCGCTCACCATCCCATATATGAGTTATTCACAATAGCCTAAATAGCCTTATTTGGAAAAAATGCTTTTTTGTTGATAAAATTACTGTGCTGCAGTAATTTTCATTGTTTGATATACAATGTGAGATATTAAACCAACCTGTTCACTGGGATTCGCAAAATCTGCTTCCCAGCAAACGTTAGAAATAAGATAAGTTTTGATTTGATACGTTCTGCAATTCTCAAATATCTACCTCGCTGTAACTTTATTTAAATTTATTAATGAAATAAAAATAGTATTTCTATAATTTTTTAATAAAAGTTAATATAAAGACTATATATATATATATACATATATATAGATATAGATATAAATATAAAATATTTATATAAAAATATCTTATTTCCAAGAGAAAATAGAGTTAAAAAATTGGAAGTACAAAATACTGATTCAACATCCTGAGTAATAACTCAGAGACTGGTATCTCTATAGAAAGTAAATCTCTATAAACCATGTTCGCGATGCTATCAAAGTAACAGTATTAAAATTTGATGTGGATTGCTGTCAAAACAAAAGGCAAATTTTAACAAAATATTGTGAGAATGCTGACGTCACACACATATTTTGGCAATCTAGCCGGACATTACTTTTATTTTATTTTATATTGGCTTATTTAATATTATTGAGTGCATCTAGTTTAATAAAACTTTCCAAATACGTCTTATGGTATAAACACAGCTGGAACGAATGACGCAATTCGCACAGTAAAACGAACTCGTCGATAAAAATTCGTTGCGTCAAGTCGTCGACTGTAAAACAATGAGTACGAAAAAAATTTAACGTAGTTGCAAAACTTTGCCAGATCTCTGGTTTTCGCTGGACATTTTTAAATTCTTTGGTACCAGATTACATCAACATACATACATTATTTTTCACTTCTTCATAATTTATATAAATTTTTATATAAATGATAATAAAATTACACCAAATATGATAAATTATTTAATTTATAAATACATTTTTGTTTACATTTATCAGTTGACAGTGTGACCGACCATATTTCAACAGAAAAAAACATAAATTAAAATAGAAGAAATATTAACAAAAAATAAATTTTAAATAAAATTATCCTAATAAAAAACTTTTATTTGAATTGTATGCTATAAATAAAGAAGAAAACAATTCTATAAATGAAAAGTAACTTTATTTACTAAAAAAAAATTAAAAATTTTGAAAGAAAAACGGGCACCAGTTTAGTCGTCGTTAGTCGGTATATGAAATAGAATTAAATCTATCGACGAATTTCGTCGACGCACTGATTGTGTGCATTTTCATAATCACAAATGTATTTTATTTTTTTGGACGAATATTCGGAACGAAAAAATCGTCGTTCGTCGCAGTTGTGTTTATAACACTATGATCATAGGCTGTTAAAGTTTGGAGAAATTGGACCAAGGAGAAAAATGTTCCCCTTAATTTTTTTTGTAATTTTCCTGTCATTTTGCTTAGCAATTACAACTTTTAAGATCAAAGAATGTTCAAAAACTTAAAGTTAGACCCAGGAGATACTAAAATGCCATTTTAGCCCCGCCCCTTTTTGTGGGCGGTGAATTAAAACATTATTTGAAGAAATAATGTAATTATTGAGAGAAGTGGATTACATACGCCTTAAAACCATAAAAATTTATTTTTGGAGTTTTTATGGGTAGAGTGAAATATTTATTTAATCCCACCCCCAAAACGTCCCACTGAGTTTTTTTTATTTGATATCCGTCCAATCCCACCCCCAAAACGTCCCTGTGAAAAAATTTTTTTTTGCCAATTTCCTAAAAATACTCATTTTTAAGCTTTCCAATATCTATGCAATACTCGTCTCCCAAGAATATTAATAAAAATATATTTTTGTAATAAATTTATTTTATCTCAAAGTAATTAATTTTTTCATAATAATAACATATTTATAATTGTAACGATATTGTTATTTAAAATTATAACAATTAAATTATTTAAAACAACTTCTCCTTTGCACTAAAATGGCGACGAGTGCCATGGTTCTTCTTCGTCTGTTTCTTTAGAGGTGTTAGCTGTTTTATTTTATCCTCTTGTACAGCTTTGTATGTTTTTTTAAGCTTTGTAGCTCTTGTAGGATAACACACAATTTCTTTAAGCAGACTTGAGGCATCTTTTTTCCCACAAATTTGTAATTGTGTTTGGGCAGCATGCACCGACAAATCAGCATTGAACTGGTTTCTCAAGTTTTCAGTTTTTCTTCTCTTAATTCTTTCGGTTAATTCAACGAAGAACTTTTGTAGTCGCTCTGAAAACTAACTACCAAATACAGGTATGTCACTGTTCCTTCCAACCATGTGGCATGCATGGTTAAAAATCGGTCCTTTTTTCTTTGCGCGGAATGCCAATATAATTTGAACTTTTATCGAAATTCTTTAAACAGTCCTATACAGCTGATATATCACCATCTCCTTGAAATTTTCAAATGTCGCACAATTTTCTAACTAAAAATTGCAATTTATATTCAACGCCTTAGCATTCGATTTCTATACTATTTGGAATAACTCCAATCTTGTAAAAATTGTTTCGATTTTACTGATAACAATTTTGTACAATAACAACAATTTATAATAAAAAACTGAAAATTATTATATGTTCATTATATGTATAGCCTTTCAAAGAAAAAAAATTAAAATAAAATCTTTATTCGTTTAGCTAAAATATATATTTCAAAACTCTCAAAACCGTAAAGAGTCAATAAAAAGTATGCAACTCAACTTTCCTGATTTTAACAGTGTCCCCAAACGACAGGCAAAAGCCTTGATAGTTCACTATAAGATGTAGAATTTTATCCATCGATCTACGTACTTAAATTTTGAAATTTCTTAAATGTAAACTTTGGCCTAATGTCCGCCTAGATTGGCAAAATACCCTTCTGTGCATCGTTGCGGGTACTGCCAGTGAATAAAAATATCTCATTGTTAACAAATTATTATTAAATCGATTTAAAATGCGTTTCATATGTCAGTCATTTTCAATTAAAGTTCAAACTTTTGTGTTTACTGGGTAAGCATATGCACTCAAACTAGCACTTATACTGAAAAGCGCCTAATTGATGTTATTATTATTTCTATCAGCAGTTAATAATAATTAAAACTACAGACTTGAGGTCGATATTGTCTTAGGCAGATGGAGTGAGTATTCAAAAAGTGCTTTGTATCCATTGGCGACAAAGTGGCTGCCATAGTTTTATAAGAAACAATATTTTTGAACAAATTCCACAAAAAACTATAACTTTATAATTGCCGTGTTGTTTTTGTTAGTTAAAAGTGGTTTAGTGGTTTGTAGCTTTGCGTTACCATTGTAATTAGTGTCTCGTAATCAAGAGACAGTGGTCGTAAACATTTTTATCAGCATTTTAATTTTTTTTGTTGTTATTTTTAAAATACTACTTATTCTTTACATATGTGTATGGTAAATGATAGTGAGAGTGGTGGTATTTGACAAGAACACAAACAATGATAAAGTATTCACGTATTGTAAAGGGTGGTTAAATTTGTAAGGGCCGATGTTGATTTTGAATAAAACACAAATTATTATTACGAAATTATTGTCATTTCTTTTTATTTTGATAATATTGGTATGGTTCAATTATTTATGGAACAAAATATCGGCCATGTGACCACCGCGATCTCGGCGGCACACCTCTATCTAATGCGGCCATTGCATTTGTCGCGCATAAGAGCCATTGTTTCGTTAGCTGTGTGGCAAGTGGCACCGTCCTGTTGAAACCATATATCCTCCACATCCCTATCTTCCAATTCGAGCCATAAAAAGTTCGTTATCATCTCACAATAGCGAACACCATTCACAGTAACTGCCTGACTTTTTTCCAAAATAAGGCCGATGATGCCGCCAACCCATAAACCGCACAGTCACTCTTTGTGGGGGCATTGGTTTTTCGACAATCACTCTTGGATTATCATTCGCCCAAATGCGGCTATTCTGCTTATTGACTAATCCACTGAGGTGAAAATGTGCCTCATCACTAAAAATGATTTTCTTCGAAAATTGATCATCCACTGTTGGCCATTTCTTGCTACCATTCTGACCATTGCTCGATTGTGTATCTTTCCATGGTTCAAATTGAGTTAGTCTGAAATTAAAAAATGTCAAATTAAATGTTGGATCACATTCAACATCGGCCCTTAAAATTTAACCACCCGATATTATTCACCACACACTTCAAGGAAAACTTTGCAGTGGACCATGTCTCTAAGACAACTTAAATAGAAATCATAGGTCAAATAATATGTCATATGTCAAATCGTTAATGATATTTGTAACAAATGGCCACGAAATCATACAAAAATGAAAAGCGGGACAATTCCTGTACCTTTTCCTCGACGACTACACGAGCGATAACTTCGTTCACCTTGCCATTGGCAATGAATAAATAAGCCACAATTTTCACCCCACCTTGTAGTCGACAACTTGTTTGTTTGCATTCAAAGAACATTGTTAGAAAATAAAAAAAAATACTTAAACACGTTCTCACCACAATCAATTTGGCGCCATATAATTCCATTGCTCTGCCGGCGTCATGTTTATGTTTTGTTCATATTCATGGGTAGTGAAGACGGCCTCTTAAGAAATCTTATAATCTTATTTCCAAGAGGAAATAGAGATTAAACTGATAACTTGGTAGTACCTTTTATATTTTTATACACTATTTACAGCATTCTGCAATAATAGAATTTTAGATAAAACCTATATTGCAATTAATTACTCAGTAATTACACAAAGATGGGTACATCTATATAAAGTTAATATATAAACCATATCTGCAGCACTATAAAAGTAAGAAAGAGTGTAAAATTTGGCGTGGATTACTTTCAAAGCAAAAGATAAGCCTGCTAAATGAAACTAAAATAAATGTTCGGAAATAGAATAGAGCAGCTAAAATATTCGAAACATTTCACTTACGAAAAACAAAACTTTTCGGTTTGAATTATATGTATATTTATTTATACATAAAGACTTACAAACATATATAAATATATACTTTTATCTCCATATGACAATATCAGCAAAAAAATATTGTCTTATGTAAACAGTTTAAATGTCGTTCCTTTTAACGCGCAAATAAAATGTTTTTGTCAGGGTCGATAGAAAATTTGGCATTTCTTTCATTTGATTGAGGGCTTCATATTTAGCATTCGATTGAAATTCATAGGCCACTTTGCGATTAACAGCGGTTAGGAGACGCAACAATTCAACACCCTGTTTGGACAGAGCTGCACCTGTAGCGGCCTCATCAAGCACCGAACACAAACTTTGAATAAACCATGAACCAGTTTCAACATTACGGAAAGAATAGTATTCTTAACAGGAGCAATAAAAAATAAAACAAAATGGCATTAAAATTAAGTAAATAAAAAGAAAGACACACAATTATCACATCCATTATAATTGGAATTTTCCATTGGCATTGCATTATCATTGGCATTATTGAAAGTAATTACAATGACAAAAAGTATAACTACAATTTAATGTAACTGATTGTTTTCAATTAAAATTGTTTTAGCCAATGAACTGAATATGAATTGAATATGTAATAAAAATGTAATGAAGCGAATTACTAATTACAATTGATGAAAAAATAATTAATTTGTATAAAACACAAATTGATGGTAATGCAAGCTTTTTAATGCGATAGGTAACATAAAACAAATGCTATGGCTACAATAAACAAATATAAATGTTATAATATTGTATTGATGGTGCGAGGTGATTAACAAACCGGCGATGTTATAAGACTGCTATAAAATGTTTGACTTTTATCCATTTCCTTCTTATTAATAATTACTTATAAAAGTTTTTCAATCAAAACCATTATCATTATTGAAAAAATGGTAATAGAAAAATAGTCATTAGCATTATAAAGGGTGTTTTTTATAGAGGTATAGAACTTTAAGTTGGCATTACTTTTCAAGATGGCGGTCGATTTAACAGCTGTCAAGTGATTTATTCTCAGTTTGGTTTGGCAATTCATCATGAATAGACTCACGCCCAAGGAGAATTCATACCAGGTGGAGTTGATAGCCCAGCTGATTGTTTTTTGCTCTCGTTTTTTTGCTAATGTCTTGTCAAAAATACATTGTTTCATATCTGCTAATCTAATGTCAAAGTTTTTGTTTTCTTGTAGTTGTTGCTCTACTGCTTACACCTGGTATGAATTCGCTTACTCACGCCTGAACAACGCTTGCGAATATGCCCAAAACAAGATTACCGTTGTTAACGATTTTCATAAGCGAATTTTGTTTAGCGATGAAGCGCTAATGGTCGAATGGCTACGTCAATAAGCAAAACTGCCGCATTTAAAGTGAAGGCAATCCTCAAGTATATGTCGAAACACCGTTATATCCAGAAAAACTGACTGTTTGGTGCGCTTTATGGGCTGGTGGAATCTTTGGTCTTTACATTTTCAAAAACGATGTTGGCCAGAACGTTATAGTCAATGGTGATCGGTATAGAGCCATGATTACTAACTTTTTCATTCCTGAATTGAATAACCATGATGTTCAGGAGATGTGGTTTCAACAAGACGGCGCAACATGTCACACAGCTCGTACCAAAATAGATTTATTGAAAGACACGTTTGGTGAGCGCCTAATTTCACGTTTTGGACCTGTGAATTGGCCTCCAAGATCTTGTGATTTAACACCGCTAGACTACTTTCTGTGGGGCTATGTAAAGTCATTGGTCTATGCGGATAAGCCACAAACGCTTGACCATTTGGAAGACAACATTCGCCGTGTTATTGCCGATATACGGCCACAAATGTTGGAAAAAGTCATCGAAAAATGGACGTCCAGATTGGGCTACATCCGCGCCAGCCGTGGCGGTCATATGCGAGAAATCATATTTAAAATGTAATGCCACAAGATTATCTTTCGGATAAATAAAATTCATTAGTCAATCGAATAATCCATCGTTATTTTATTGCAACTTAAAGTTCTATACCTCTATAAAAAAACACCCTATAATTAAATAAAGAAATTAATGCTAATGGTATAGGCAATTAATTAGTTAACATAATGCATTACTCGTATGTATATTAGTTCAATTACACTTTAATACGTTTAACAACCTACTTTCAAATGTGGAATACATGACTAATATGTCCGCTGTATTTGGTATCGCATATGTGATAGTGGGTAGCTTCTCTACGACTTTCTTTTCAATTGAACGTGAAAGTGAACGTGACATGGGCGCAAAAGAATTATATGTGACAGGTTTTTCCAAATTTTCGCCACGACAGGCCTAAAATTTGTAAAAATTAAAATTTAATTTTTTTTTTTCGTTTAGGGAATTTTCAGTTTTTGTTCAAATTTAATTTTTTTTTTTTAATAAATAAACTAACACATCCTAAATTTTATATTTAAGTATGGCAACATTAACATTTAACAGAATAATTAACTTTAAGAAACAGTCGTAAAGTAGCTCTGTGTCGGGGAACACGTGCGTGCGTCATTGTCATTGTCGTTTAAAGTCAATTAGGCCGTCCTTGTTGCTCGGCCTTCGAATGGTTTGCATCTCGTTCTCGCGCTGGCTGATTGGCGTCCTAGAATAGCTGTACTACGGTACTGTTATTGGTGGTTGCTTAATCAGTCACGTGTAATCGTTTGGTTATCGTTTATAACCTATAAATTTGAATTTCAATAAGTCGGACATTGGTGGAGCAACATTTTAAAAAACTCAACTGTTAACTGGAGGAGTACCATTAAACTCAATTTTTAACTGGAGGAGAACCAATAAACTTAAGATTTTCACTGGAGGAGCACCATTAAACTCTTATTAATTTGGAGTCTCACTTCCTATACAAAAGTATAGGTCGCACTGCAGATTTTAGAGGAAGCTAAGGCAAATACACCCTGGCGTTTTGGTTTCGTACCTTTGCCATTTACCAATTTTTTGGCAGAATCCAAAATAAAATAACTTTGAGAAACTTACCTGTATAAAAAATAGTTTTGGCTTATTTATCAAAGATTTACAGTTTTCACCCAAAAATGGATTCCACAAACGTTCTACTGGATAGGACATATCGCGGGCATATACCTTTCCCTCCAATCCGTGCGACATAACAGCCACCACTAAACAATCATTGTTGCTATGATCTTCTTGGGCAGCTGAAAAAAAACAGCAAAAGTAAACATATTTTACAATTTTACTACTTATATTCTAAGATAACTGACGCATTTCAAAGTCAGACTTTTTTTACAACGTGTTAACCCAAGTGGCACCTTCTTCCAAAACTCTTGTTTTTTATATGCTTTGAGAATAACTGAGATCTTTAAAACTAGTCACAGACAGTCAAGTATTATCTGGTCAAGCTAGAAATCGAGGTAAGACAATACTTCCAGAATGTGCCTGGAAGTAGGCTAACATATAAAGGCTTTGGACCACGGACAGACACATATTAAGTGGATTAACGTGAGTACCTGCCTAGTCGGCCTAACCTCACGGTGGTCTTACCACCGAGTGAAACTTAGGCGTAGACTAGCGCCCCCATTGTGTAGTATAACAACACTTTACGATTGCCACCAATCGCTTTTTGTGTGTGATACAGTCACAATGAGTAGCAATTTATATAATATAGCAAGCCTTTCCAAGGCAAGCCTAGATCCACATTATAACCTCTTGCTTAGGGGTTTGGAGACTATCCAAACTGCGTCTGTTGAGAGTGCAACAGCACACTTGATCGACCTTGCACCATACCTACATAAATCGATCTTAAACCACAACCACCACGTGTACCCCCGAAGGGGACCTCACCAATAACCGGTCACAGAGAGGATAGGCTCTCTGTGGGGCCACCGATTCCCGTGGTACCAGTCCTTTGGGCACTGGTCGGGCCTCGAAGAGGACCCGCAATGTTTATCGCAGACCTTTTCTTCCAGATTTAGGCTCTAGGAACCCTAGCGTCTGGTGACCCTATTTCCCCCGAGTGAACCGCGTCAAAGCATTTGCCATTCCTGCAGAACAATTGGAATTGGGGTACATATTAAGTGGATATGCTGCGAAGACCTTAGCCTTAGGCAAATTTTAGCATTTATCAAAGACTCTGTGATGAGGAAGAATGTTGACATGTTGTCAGTCGCCAGTCTGATGTCACTACAGTCGAGAGTAAAAGGTTAATGACAGCACGAGACTCAATGAAATTAAGTTATTCGTAAAATTCCAGTCGGATACCAGCAATCGTTGAGGAACGAAGGTGGTCGAAAAGGGACCCATGAAGTTAGAGGTCTGCATCGGTATACTTTTCTACAAAATAATAATATTGATCAACATAAAAAAAATTCGGTATCTACTTTAAAAATTCAAAGTAAAAAAATTTTAATGCAATTTGTGGATCCGTTTGACATATGAAAATGAAGTTTAATATATGCCTTTGGTATATGGATATGAAGAGCTGAATAGTTTTTGGGCATAATCGGAATGGGGAAAGGGGTAGTTTCCTTACCCCCAAATTTTGTAAACGCTCTACAGGTCATATACCGTATTACATATTTAAACGAAATTAAGTATATGCCTTTGGTATATGGGCATGAAGAGTTGTGTAAATTTTGGGCATAATCGGGAATGGGCAAGGGGTACTTTAGTTACTCCCAAATTTTGTAAACGCTCTACAGATCATACCTTATGACATATCAATATGAAACTCAGTATGGGCCTTTGGTATATAGCGATGAAGAGCTGTATACATTTTGCAGATAATCGGGAAGGGGCAAGGGGTAGTTTACTTAACACTCCAAACCGAAAATAATTAATTTTTCGATTTGAATATACTTTGAACTTATATACTTTATGTAATATATCCATAAAAATATCTGTTTCCATTGGGTATGGTAAAGTTCAGTTTAGGCCACTAGAGATTTTTATAATCAGAATCTAATGTTGTTGAGTTATTTGTTGCCATTTCGCGTGTATTAAAGTCTTTAGGACGCTAAGGTAAATACTAACATATTTATAACAGAGATATATATCTTTGTACAATTAAAAAAAAATATAATAAAATAAAAATACACATACAGATAACACAACCTCGTTAGCTGTTCTTTTATTAATAATTTATTACTGATTGCAAGTGCCACAACATATTTGTTACTATTCGTAGCTTTTAATTGATTTAAAAAGAAAAAAGAACTTCAAACAAGAAAAATTGCAGCACACGATTTAAAAGAAACAAAAACTCTTATGAAATTCTACTCACTTTTTCTTAAAACATCACTTAATTCAGCAAATGTCAAATCATTGTAAACTCTTACATCGTAACCGTAATTCGAAAGAGATCGATGTACAGCATCGCGATCTTGTTCGGTGCCCACTCTTTGCTTTTGACCTTTGACATCTTTGTGATTAAAAATAAGGGCAATGCCCGCTTGCGGATTATCGCAATTGTATTCATCTTCATCTGTAGGACGCGATGAAATCACTAACTTTTCAGTTTGATCGTTATTTGCACCATTGCCGTTGGTGCCACTGGCGTCGGCTTTGTCATGTTTGTCTTTTTTACTCTTGAAAAACGATAAATCGATTTCGTCCATTATTTTATATTATTTAAAGAGAATTCTAATGCTAGTAGTTTAAACGTAAAGAAGTTACTAAAATTGGTTCTTAATAGTTATTGATGAAATGTATTCTTGCTTGTAGCTCTAATATTACTTATCTTATCTTATGACAAAGGCTTTGATATTATTTAAAAGTTAATTCGTTTTTTTACTCAATACATATCGTGCTTTGAGAGAAATCGCTTAGCTAAAAAATGCAAATAGAGAATAGAAATAAATATTTTACAAATACAAAAATGAAATGAGTAAAATAAAACGACTTATTTTTAGCTTAAATGCAGCAATTATAAAAAAAAACATTATAACAGTTCTCTCACCCGCAAAACAATACATTGAATAGAGAGTTTGACATAGAAGGTAAACTACATCGAGAAAGATCGAGAGATCTTTCTCTCTCAATAACCCGTTATAAAAGGGCATTTAAATTTTTATAAAATTAGTTTTAATAATTTTTGGGATATTTTTTGTAAAATTTGTTGCAAAATTTTTTTGGAAATTTCTTGAAAAATTTTGTAAAATTTATGTTACTTTGAAAATTTTTATATTTTTTTTCAAACTTTTTTGTAAAAATTATTTGGAAAACTTTTTGAAAGTTTTTTTTTAAAAATGTTGTAAAAATTAGTTTGAAAATTTTTATTAAATTTGTTTTTTATAATTTTCTGAATTCTTTTTGTAAAATTTTGCAAATTTTTTAGAAATTTTTTTCAAAAATTTTTTTATAAAAAATAGGTTCTTCCTGCAATCTATATTGCGTTAGAATAATCAGACTGAAGCAACAATTTTTTTTTTTAAATTACGTCATATTGACCACCCCTAATGGGCCTATTGACTGCTCCTGGCTACCAGTGGCCATCCTGTATGTCTATTGGCTACCTCTATATTCATTGCTCTCTATAAAGGCCTTTAATACAAATCAAAGCAGAAAAATCATAACAACCTAAAAATAAACACAAAATCGGGGGATCGGGTTATTGATCACCCGAGATCTTTATGCACTCCTTGCTATCTACCTGTTGCGGTCTAATATTTATTTAACATAAAAAAAGAACAAAAGAAAATCATTAAAACAAAAAAAAAAATAAAATGAAAAAATATAGGTGGGCGTGGTTTTTGGCCCGCAGCCTCCAAAGGGATGATAAGATGTTGCTGAATAGCAAAATTTTCGAAACTATGCCTGACAGATTGGTGTGCTTAAATTTTTGGTATCTCTTCTGATGCCTTGGCAAATGACATTACTACCCGAACACGGAGAGACCGTCATCGCTTAATCAACTTCTCTATGTATAACACAGTGCAACACGGAAAAAAATAACCATATACGAACACCACTACGTGATAAAAGACCAAAAAAAAAGACCCCTGTCTCCCAGTTTTGCCCAAAGTCCTCCAGGTTTTTTTTATGGGCCCTCAAAGATGAGGGGCCTCGATGTCATTTTTGCAAAAAAATGATCATTTACTCAAGCTCATATTTTGCAAACCGTTTGGAATTTTGATATACTCTCATCTTCAAGGTCAAAATCGCAAAAAACTTTAAAAAATTAATTTTTTTTTACCTTTTTTCCCCTGTTCAGGTCCATAGGTAGCAAACCGTTCAAAATTCAAGGAAACAATCAACTACAAAAATGAACCTAAGATCTCAGTAAACAACCGCAAAAGTGATAAATTTCCCGGCTACCTAAGCGCTACCTAAACGGTGTTAAGAATCATTCCTAGGAAGTTCATATGTTCTAGAAAGTTGTTTATTGAGATCTTAGGTTCATTTTTGTAGTTGATTGTTTCCTTGAATTTTGAACGGTTTGCTACCTATGGACCTGAACAGGGGAAAAAAGGTAAAAAAAAATTAATTTTTTAAAGTTTTTTGCGATTTTGACCTTGAAGATGAAGTTTTTTTGATTTTATATGTTCACAATTTTTGTTCTTTATGACAAGAGCTACAACTTTGCCTCAGAGAGTATATCCAAATTTCAAACAGTTTGCAAATTATGAGTTTGAGTAAATGATCATTTTTTTGCAAAAATGACATCGAGGCCCCACATCTTTGAGGGCCCATAAAAAAAAACCTGGTGGACTTTGGGCAAAACTGGGAGACAGGGGTCTTTTTTTTGGTCTTTTATGACGTAGTGGTGTCCGTATATGGTTATTTTGCCATGACTTAAAAAATAACACAGTGTGTAATGATCCAGAATATATAGACTTTATGGGGTCGAAAATGAATATTGTAGAAATTACACGCAGAATGACAAACTTATATATACTCTTTCCAACTGTGGTGAAGGGTATAAAAAGAGTTTTCTATAAATAAATTTAAAGAAATTCACAGGAAATTTGACAAAAATAAAAAGCCACAATTATAATACTTAATTAAACATATTCATTAAACATATAAACAACAATTTCTAACGTGTTATCGATTAATTAGTTTACACTCGTTTCTTTACAATTTTACTGCCATCAAAACAAAAAAGTTTGTGAAAATTTTTACAAACTATTACAAACACCGTTTACTTCCATGTCAATTTTTGGCATATTTCCATGAAGGAAGGGGAAATATCCAAAAACTTAAAACAGCGACAATTAAAAAAGAAAAGAAATTTCTAGCCAATTTATTGACTGCAAACATTTAAAAACCGCTTTAGTGGTTTTCACTCGCTATGGGTGCGGCAATTTTATAAACAACTCACTCACAAATTTAAATAAAGAAATCGAATAAATACTTTTATTTATTTATTTATTAATCATGATCACAAGGTCACGATTGCTGTGTTCTTTATGTTTTTTGTATTTACTTACATTTACATACATATGTACATATTTATATAAAAATTCAAATGTTCTTTTATTTTTTTAATAAATCTTATTAAAGTTTTTATTCTAAACTTCTTTGAAAGTATTTTATTGTTTTTTTTCTTATATTTCAACATTTAAAAGTTTTTATTTTTAACATTCTAGTTAACGGATTGTTTTTGACCTTCACTTATATGTATAGAATTGCGAAACCAAAAAGGAGTATAAAGGCCTTCTAGAAGGCCTCTACACTCCTTCTTTTAGAGGCACTTCCATTCGCATTCCATTCTTATATCTTCTTTGCACAGATTGTCATTGCGGAGGCCTTTTATTCTCGCTTCTGACAGCATGCGTTCCAGAAGGTCTTTCGAGAATTGACTACTAGAAGGTCTTCAATTTAATGCCTTTTAAAAGGCTTTTCGTCTTCACAAGATTATTGGTTTTCGTATTTTATTAATCATTTTATTAAATTTATTTTTTTAATTTTTAATTTAAATATTTAATTTTTTTCTTCGGTGTTTTTGAGAATCGAACTCCACAGACTGATAGTTAGCTCACTACCAATCAGTCTATGGAGGCATTTAAATGTTTTTTTTTATAAATCAGAAATCTAAAAATTAATGCCTTCTAAAAGCCCTTCTTTGGAAGGAACGTAAAAATGAGGGTCGTATGGCGAGAAAGTCTAAGCATGCCTTTATTATTCATGTAGGGGGAATATCGTAGCAGACCACTTCCTAAATGGGTCCCTTTTCGAGGGTCTTCCGTCCTCAATGATTATAGGCATCCATCTAGTAATTTACGGCAACCTTATTTCTATTGAGTCACGTGGTGCAACCAGCCTTTAATCTAGACTTTATTGATTTCAGACTGTCGACTGGTAACTGTCGGCCTTCTTTCCCATCACGGAATCTCTAGTGATTGCTAGCTTGTGGCCAAGGTTTAGTTTCCCCATGTCATCGACATTTAACGAGTCTGTCCGTGATCTTAAGTCTTTTGCTAGCCAGTGCTGGACATTCACACACAATGTGCGCTACCGTTTCTGCGTCTTCCAGGCATAGTCTGTAAGTATCATCTTAGCTAGATGATACTTGAAGTTTCCATGACCTGCCACTAACGCAGTTATCTAGCTTAAGGTACTTCTATTGTATCTGAGTACGTAGTGGTCTCCCTCCACCTTTTCAGGTTTAATGAGTTCACCCATTGGCTAGCATTATCCCATTACCCAGCGCTACTTTGGGTTCTGGTCCACAGAAATTCATTCATTTTGATAGTTAGTCTGCTGCTTCATTTCCAGCTGTGCCTTATACAAACTCGTTTATCCTTTTTGCTTTCCGTATCTTCATTTCAATATGTTTGTTCCAAGTATAGAAGAGCCTGAAGTGAGAAGGCTTTTTCATTTCTAACGCTGGAAAGGTTCAGCAATCGTACATAAAGACATACATATGTACGTATGTATGTAATCATGTAAATCGAAACACAAAAAGATCATAAAATGCTAGTTTGCTTTTAAAACAATTTTTAAAGAAAACTTTAAACGACTTTCAGCAAACTGAAACGACAAGCGATAATATTCTTTTAATAATGATAAAATTGTGGAATATTTCCGCGTTTTCACATCTCTATTAGGGATGTAAAAAATAAATTGATAAAGATTCTCTATCAATCATGTAGAAAACTGATGGCATGTAACAACAAAACCGTTATTCAAATTAAAGCTAACATACCAAGAAATTTAAATAATTTTTTTTTTTTAATTTTTGCCAAATATAGCCACTTCCAAGCTTTTAAAAATAATATTTTAATTAAAGTTTTTATTTGTTTCAATGAGTGATTTTGATATAAAACTGATTATACAGATAATACAGATTGGTATGAAAAGTCTAAGGGAATTAAATGAGTTTAACTTTAAAACAATAGCATAAGTTAAATTTAAAGTCAAATAAAATAAGCTTAATAGCCATGTGTACAGTATGAGAAAAACTGCTTCAATGATTTACATACATATGTAAATATGTACATATGTACATACATATGTATATTTCACGTTAGTAAATAAGTTTAACACATTTCCATACCAGCACAATGTAAATTAAAATATATAAAATGGGTATCTCGCAGGTCGTACTAACTGTAAAGTATGTGTACATATTTACATATGTACAGTGGTTAAAAAGAGTATACATACGACACCTAATTTTCATTATCTGGTTCTTTGAAATTGTAATGAGCAAAAGTAATGTTACAGTTTTGTTTGAAGTTTGCTTTTTTATAATTAAAATAGTTTGGTAAAAGTCATATACTGTACACTTTACACTGTATGACTTTTACCAAACTTAAAAATAACTTATTTAAGCAAGTTGTTTAACAAACTAAACAGAAGTGTTTACACCGAAATTATCGTGTTTTAGTTTTTTTTTTTTGTTGGACTCTGACCAAAAAAAAATGGTAAATAGCAAAGGTACTAAACCTGTAGGTAGAATTAAAATGAGTTTAATGGTGCCTGTCCAGTGAAAAAAATTGAGTTTAATGGTTCTTCTCCAGTAAAAAACAGAGTGTAAGGATGCTTCTCTAGTGAAAATTTGAGTTTTTTTTTTAAGATTCCTATATTAACTGTGTTACTTCCTTTGGAAAGGTATAGTAGTAGATAAGACAGATAGTTAGTGTGATAGTAAAGCTTCGCTTATGGCAACACTGCAATTGCACATTGTGATTATTTTAAGAACAGTGTTGCAAGCGCCTCTGGTGTTATTTAGGCGAATTAGTTTGAAACTAGCATAGCCAATTTATAATTATTTGGTAATATATACCGGCGAAGGAGGACGCTGTGATATGCATTATTATAAAGAGAAATTAATACATATCAGAAAAACTGATGTTGCCATGGCTATGTACTGAACTATTGCCCATTGCTTAGAAGTCAACTTAAGCTACAGCACCCTCTTTAAAATGGTGCTCCACCAATGTCCAACTTATTGATTACAAATTTCTAGGTTATTTACGATAACCAAAAGAATACACGTGCCTGATTAAGCAGCCACCAATAACAGTATAGCTATTCGAGGAAGCCAATCAGCCAGTTTGAGAATGAGACGCAAACCGCTCGAATGCCGAGCAACAAGGACGGCCTGATTGACTTTAAGCGTTGCTTCCCATCCCAGAGCTACTTAAGACTGTGAGTGTTTTAGTTTGACATTTTGCCAGCTGCTTAAACAGCTGATATTAAAATTAAAGAATATACCGCTGTAACAGCAAATTCTAAAATTTAAAGGGTGTTCCGAAAGTGTCGTAATTTTTACGTATATGGCCTAATTTTTTTAACCGTAATAGACAGACTTTTTAAATTTATATACAATATGTAAAATTGTGACCAATAATTCTGATTGGCTAATATTTGGAATTTTAATTACAGGGTTGCCAATCCTTCCATATTGCATACATTTTTTTTATACGAAATTATATTTATAAAGCAATTTGTTAATTACAGAATAGGCAACTTTTGCCGCGAACGATGTCATCTAACGGGAATGCGTATGTCGTAATCTTGCATCTATCATTTTATATTGATTTTTGTTTGTACTTTATCATGGTAAAAATTAGGGGATATGAGAACTCACATTAAAAAATGCTTTTATTATAAACTTTTATCCAAGAGCTAGAATAACTAGAATAACTTTGCGTGAGAAAGCTTGATATCGCTGTTTATAACCAAGTTTAAAATAAGCGAAATAGAGACAAAGAAACTGGCTCCTGTCATACAAAGTTAATATTAACTATCCATGTATAACTATCGGAATTAACTACTAGTTAAGTTAAGCAGTTGTTTTTAAATTCTAAAAAAAATTTGGTGTTTCTTTTTGTTCACCATTTACACTTATTATCACTATATACATATAATTTTTATTTATATGCTTCATAAATTATAAAAAACATAAAACTTCACTAAAATATTTTATATGAATTATTTTTTATCTCTCTTTTACTTAATAGTTTGTGTGCAGTTGTAAACCACTTTAAAATAAAATAAAAATACAGCCACAAATATTTAAACCCCAACTATGGCATTGCGTTTGAGACGTGATGTCCAAAAGGCATCCTATTATGTTTGGTTTTTGGGTGCTGAGGAAGCAAAAGGTTTGCGCGGACATAGAGTTATCAATTCCGTGTTGCCGTATCTCATCGACAGATCACGTACACAGGAGCCAATCAAAGTAACATTGCAAGTTTCTCACAAAGGAATCAAAATAATACAGGTGAGTTTATTTTTCTAATCAAGTATTTAAAAACTTGTTTAACATTTATTTTATTTATTTAAGGGCTCATCTAAACATTTTATACCACATAGTGCCATAACAAGTTCCGTTCAAACGGACGATATAGTAGCCTGCGTTTTATTACTTTATAATCCAGTCACAAAGTGTCCGTTGCATGTTCACGCCTATCGCTGTGATTCGGAAACTACTGCTGAAGCCTTGAATCAACAGCTGCAGATCTTGATTAATCGTCCAGAAAATCAAAAACGTTTTGAGGATTTAGAATCAAGGTATATAAAAAAATACTTTATTATATTACAATTACTGCTAGCCCTAAGTTCATAATAAAAGCCATTTTTCTGAATATTAGCTTAATTTTGACTATATTAATTTAATTAATTTATAGATTGGGAATCATACCTGGTATGCCATCATTATCATCTAGTAAAACATCGACAAACGAAGAAATAAATCATAAGAAAGAATCACAACATTATGATGATCATCATCACAAACCAACAAGAACCGGAAGACATGATCCATCATCAAAGCGAATTGTTTCTTCATTAGGAAGCGATACGGGAAACAGTACCAGGGAATCAGAATGTAGTGAAGACATTAGTGGTAATTCACCCATATCACGTTCACCATCTGGTCTTAAGCCTTTGCCTTTACAACAACACCCACTGCCTAACTCGGAGCTATTTGATTCTTTGGCTGCTGAACTAAGAGCCAAACTAAATGGAAATGGTCCACCATTGCTATTACCACCGCGAGATTATGACACTGTACACAGATCAAAAGGAAATTTAACGGCAATAGAGTTGCGACGTTGTCGTAATCAATTGATTGTGGGAAGCAATAGGCCAGGATCAAAAACAGAGTTATTACAAAACCTAACAAACAGCAGTGGCAAGCAGGTTTCTTCGAGAGGTTCTTCCGGCATTGGATCTGATTTGGCTCCTAGTCCCGAACGACAAGAAGTTACAACATCTAGTGGTGAGTTTTTAATGTTTTGTTTTATTTTAATATATATTTCAACTAATGTATGTATATCTTACTTGAACTGCAGACGAAGAACATTGGAATAATGAGGCTGACAATTCCGTAATAGCCTTGAAGCCGTCACAAATATCATTAGAACGACCAGCTCCTGTTAATCAACATCATATGAATTTGACACGCAAAAATGCGGTACATCCTCGTGACGATAGTTATTTGCGTGACTTGCCGGCAAAACCTTATATACCACGTGACAAGTTGCCGTCAACCGAAAGAGATCACAGATCGAAAACTCCTTCTTCTTCCTCTTGGACTAGAGAAGATGAAATTAAACCGATTATTGTAAGACCCTCGAACTATGATTCGAAAATAAATCGTGTATTACAAAGTGAACAATATGCGTTCAATCATCACTCACAAGAGGAAAAGAATAGAGAACGTTCCAAGTTGCCTGATATTGAGAAATCTAACGATCTGGCTAATTTAATGAAGAAAAATATGTCCCTATGCCATGATACAAATGATCAACGTTACAAGTACAAGTCCAACAGTAGTTTAAATGACTTTGAAGATAATCATCACCCAAGCCATGCTGCACCCCATCACGGTTATCGCAAAGAAAATCTTACAGATAAACAGAAGTTTATGGAGTACTCGACATCGAAATCAAAACCTTTGCCACAGACAAAAACGTATGCCGCTGATGAAGTGCAAAGATATGGAGGCAAACATCGTTATGTAGATCCTGCAGATTTACCATTCGAACAGAATATCACTAGAGATAAGTACGCTGGGTATCCTAGAGAATCAAACTCACCTGATCAATCGGAACTAAGTCACCGTTCAGCCGAACGAGTAGGAACTAGGTCAAGAGACGTTCGGGATCTCCGTGAAGCTCGAAACGTAGAAGTTATTAAACATCATTCTCGCGACAGAGAAAGGGAACATCATTCTCGCAGCAAAGATCGCAATCCATATCGCGAACCCGAAAGTATTCCCTATATTGAAAGTATGGAAAAAATGATGAAATCATCAGCAATGCGATACAAATCATACGACAGTAATGGCGATTTAAATGTAGGAAGAACAAAAGATCCTTTACAAGGAAAATTGAGTCAACGCAGCAGAGCGCACTCACAACAGGATGATGAAAGAGAATATAGTTACAAGTACCCGTCACGCCAAGAACAGTACAGTACAAGTTCATCGAATAAGGAACGTTTTATGGAAACAAAAGAAAAATTCAGGGTCTTGGAAAAATCCGGTAGTCGTTATGATTTGGCTGATGAAAAAGACGGAGTTAATTACAAACAACGCCTTAGAGCAAACATTCAAACTCCAGAGCCAAAAACTCGTGTTTATGATGACTGGAGTGATGAAGAACACTTGTATGATGATCCACCACAAGAATTTAGATCACGCTCAAGATCCCGTGATCAATGGACTGAACATGGCGTCAGGTCGAATGCAGTTATGCCTTCTTCCTCAAAGCTTGAAGCGCATGGACGCATTAATTATCCTAGAGATACTTCGGCAAAACGGGCTGAGTCCAGAAATAGAACTGACAGCAATGATTACAGAGATCCACCTCGTTATCGCGATCAGCCGCCCCTTGATCACCACAACCGTTCTGAAGAACACCGCATACGCGACCGAGACCATTCGCGTGAATACACTAGACGAGACTATTCGCCTGATAGACGTTCCGGTTCAGAAAGAGCTCATCGTCGTTCAGAGCGTTCTATGGAACGTCATCGCAGTACTGACGATTCATATCCTTCAACGTCGCTTTCGAAAGCCTCACCACCCAGCAGTGGTATAGGTGCTGCTGTACCTCATGGAAAAGCAATATCTAATATGCCCAAGGGTTATCGTCACAGCTATGCCGAACCGGTATTTTCCCGATCAGCAGGTCGAGTAGGTCTCGCAGCTGTTAATCCTTATTAGAATTCAAGAAATGTTAAAATGTTAATGATATTGAATATACATACTTATATATACATATAATACAAGAAATATATAAGATAAAAGAAACTGTTATATCTAATATTCATAGAATATTATAGAACTTTTCTAGTTAAAATTCTGGAACTCCAGTGTTACAACTATTAACAAATCGAGAACCTTACAAAAAAGTTAAAAGTAATTTTTTATACATACATATGTACATACATAGTATGTCGATTTTATTAAAGGTATTTAATTTTTTATTTCAACTTGTTTAAAAATACTTAACATTCTATTAAAATTAATTGTTATTCTTGCATCTTAACAAATTTTATATAAATAAGGTTAGAGCGAATTTTGTTCTTTTAAATAAATAAGGTTAGAAGCGAGTTTTGTTCTTCGGTAGAAAATATTATTTTACTTGCAATTAATGAAGAGAATACATTTTTTCAACGTTTAAGGAAACTCGCTTCTAGTCGAACATCTTATATTTTTACAATTTTATTAATAAAATGTACTAAAAGTAACTTTAAAAAATACTTATTTCGGTACATTATAGTTTGAAAAGCTGATAAAAAAGCTAACTAAGTATGTAAAGTTTTGGTTAAAAATGACAAGGTTTGTTCAAATCTAAAATGTACATACATTAATTTTCCGTTTTATTTCATTTATAATATTAAAAATTTAATTTTGTAAAAAATATTTATATACAATTCTATGTTTTTATATACATATGTGTGTATATCCATATTAAATGATAGAACCAAGGCCTATAGGGTATCGAAACAGCTGTGATTGACATTAAAAAAATGTTGTATAAGGAGTTTGAAATGTGAAAGCAAAAAATAATCAGCTGTTTAATTGATATCGCCTGTTAAATAAATGGGTCTTGCTAAGGACCATAGAAAGAACTAGAGGTACATATATCCACTTCTGCAATTGTGAGCTGTCACTTACATGTTTTATAACTAAATTATTCCCTGTTTCATTCTTTAGGTACTTTGGTTATTTATTTGTTTCTTATTACTATAACTTTTTTTCTATTAGTTCTTCAATATTTATAAAAGAAACTAGAAGATGAAATTGTGCTTTAGATGATTGGAATATTAAAATGTTTTATAAACCGCCTTAAAAAAATTAACTCTTGCTACTTATTTTTATTCAACAGACCACATACATTTTAAACAGATATGGTAACATGATTTTTAAAAAGGATATATTTGAGAAAGTGTCATAGGGTTAGTAGTACGACGGAAAGTAAAGTGATTACATTAGTCATCAACAAAAGTGAAACTTTATATAAAGAACAGTATTAAAAATAATGTCTTTTTATATCAGGCTTGACTAATGTCAAGACAAATTGATGCCTAATGTAGAAGGGCTCTTACCCTCGTCTACATTAGCCATCACCAAAGCATATCTATATAAAGTACATGCAGTTCTACAACAAATACAATATTACAAAAACCACAGGAATTTTGTTTGTGTAAAATTCGTTCTTAAAAGTCAAAAACAGCTAACTAAAACAAAAAAATATGTATATTAAATGTATTGAAACTGGTATGTATATAAATTGAAATAAAAACAAACACAATGGCACTTTAAAAATGAAAACAAATTTTGACATTTCAGAACAATAATAAATATTCACAGCTGTGGACTTGCATGTACTTTATATAGATATACTTTGGCCATCACCATGTCTTTAAAAAAAAAAACAGTAATAAAAATAATGGTTTTTTATATGAAGTTTGACTTTTATTAAGAAATGTTGATGGCTAGTAAAGATGGCCTGGCCTTTTAAGCACTTCTTTTTGTATGGACATTGGTTTGTGGTTGGTTATTATTTCTAGTTATATGTGCATGATGAAATGATTATAATATTTTCTATACAAAAAATATACTTTTTTATTTGAAATAAATTAAGATTTTTGTATTAAAACAAAATGTGTTATTTTATTTACACCTTAAGGAAATATTAAATAAAGGTTCTTTGTGTTTCATTTAAAAGCGATTTGGAAGCAACTGTTTTATTTAACCGTTTATTTTTTATTAATAAATCTTTATGGACGTTTCACACTATAATACAAGTATTAATACTTTTGAGAAAAATGAAACTCTGACAACTCATTAGTTGTTATTGTTTTTTTTTTTTTTTTTTTTTGAAAAATATCAAACAGCGATTACATCGGTGTGCCATTTTATTCAAATGTGCTACAATGTGAAATGACTTTTACCTAGCGTCTATACCTAACAAAAATTTGTCTTTACAGAAGTCAAACTTAATATAAAAAACCCAGTATTAAAAATAATGTTTTTTTATATAAACTTTGACTTTTATTAAAACAAAAGTTTGACTTTTGAACAACGCCATCTGTTAATCAAGCGTGTAAATCCTATTTGCTGTGCTATAAGAATTCGAACAACATTGACGACAAACAGAAAATTATGTTTTGTCAGAGCATGCACATCGATATGTTTTCTCCACACAGAGGAAAGTAAACAAATTATTGTTCCCTATTCTGCCGACGCTTTGTTCATGTGCAAACAAATCAATGACTCGTGAAGACGTAGTGTAATGTACACATCCCACGAAAATTCAAAATACACCTCTTCTTTTGAACAGACCTCGTATGTAAATGCAGTTTTGGCCGTTAAATATTAATTCGATTAATGCATTTTGGTATCTTATCAAATGTATTATATGTATAAACTATTTTTTGTCACCGTATATATAACTCGCAATGTTATAAAGGACATTTTGCGTTAAACTGTGGAAAAGAAGGAAGAAAGTTTTATACAGCAAGTGCAAATCAAAATTAATTATTTTTAGTAGGCTCAAGTTTTTATATCCTAACTACATCATTGAGTTGGAAGCTTATTTTTTTACAAATTAGCCGATAATTTTATAAACATTGAATTACTATATAAAATTTTTAAAAATTACTCTATTCCAGTTTTTTTTTTTTCGATTAATTATATTATTTTGAAAATGACCCAAACAAAGTTTTATGACTCTTCCTATTATAGTTCTACTGATATGTGGTAGTTATTAATTACGTTGCATGTGAGTACCGCTCTCCGTGTAGTTTTTGAGGATTTTGCAAAACTTTCGTAAAACTGAAACAACACAAATGCCACATTTGAAAATGTAAACAGTATAGTTTTTGAAATATGTTTTTAACATTAAACTAGTTTAAAAATTGCTTATGCAATATTTTCTGATATAATTTTTTTTTTTATCATGCCACAATTATTGTGTGATAACTATTATGATATCTGGCAGCTCTCTAGTACACTTATCTTTGGTGAATGTCATTTTTTCTAAGAAGAAGAGTATAAGTAATGTTTATATTTTCACAAATTAGTGGTCCGCGATTATTTTTTTAATTTATATTAAAAATGCATTCTAATGGTAATAAATAAATAAAAACCTGCGTATTTTATACTAATATTTACTTTCTAGACAAACCATCAAGTAAAAAAGCTAAACTTGATTTGCCAGTTACTAACGATGATGGTAAGTTTAAGGCCGGTAATAACTCCTTTGAAAAGAATAAAAACTATTTTCTATTCCAGAACTAGATACCCCATCAGTGTTTAATCCTAAATACCGAGTATGTCCCTATTTGGATACCATTAATCGCCCGCTATTGGATTTCGATTTTGAAAAGTTGTGTTCAATTTCTCTGACACGTATAAATGTTTATGCTTGTCTTGTATGTGGCAAGTATTTCCAAGGACGCGGTACCAACACACATGCTTATACACACTCAGTAGCAGAGGCACATCATGTTTTTTTGAATTTGCAAACATTAAGATTCTACTGTTTACCAGATAATTATGAAATAATTGATTCATCACTAGACGATATTAAGTATGTTCTTAACCCCACATTCTCGCAGCAGGATATACATAATTTAGACAAGTCTGATCCTAAGCACTCGCGCACTGTGGATGGTACTTTATATTTGCCAGGTGTAGTTGGCTTAAATAATATTAAAAATAATGACTACTGCAATGTGGTCTTACATGCACTGTCACATGTAGGACCATTAAGAGACTATTTTTTACGTGAGCAGCATTATGCCAAAATTAAAAGGCCTCCTGGTGATTCTATATTCAATCTAGTTCAGCGTTTTGGTGAATTAATGCGTAAAGTTTGGAATCCCCGTAACTTCAAAGCCCATGTATCGCCTCATGAAATGTTGCAATCGGTTGTGTTGTGGTCCAACAAACGTTTTCAAATCACCGAACAGGGTGATCCAATTGAATTTTTGTCTTGGTTCTTGCATACTCTTCATCGTGCATTAAAGGGGAACAAACGAGCTGATTCTTCTATTATTAATAAAATATTTTTAGGTGAAATGAAAATATACACTCGCAAAATACCACCAGTGGAATTGGATGATACGCAAAAAACCTTACTGCTGGCCACAGAAGAATATCAAGAGAAATGTGAGGATTCGAATTTCCTATATCTAACCTGCGATTTACCACCTCCACCTTTATTTACCGATGAATTCCGCGAAAATATTATACCTCAAGTTAATCTTTATCAGCTGCTTGCCAAATTCAATGGCACCACAGAAAAGGAATATAAAACTTACAAAGATAATTTTCTAAAACGTTTTGAAATTACAAGACTGCCGCAGTTCATAATATTGTACATTAAAAGATTTACGAAAAATACATTCTTCTTGGAAAAAAATCCTACAATAGTTAACTTTCCCATAAAGTAAGTGGGCATTGGTTATAAAAGTACTTAATTTTACGACTTTTTATTTACATGCAACAAGTTTTTTTAATGCTGTATTTAATTTTTTATTTCCATATGTTTTTAGAAATGTTGATTTTGGAGATATATTGTCGATACCGAACCGTGAAAAGCTTAAGGATAGTAAATACAATTTAGTAGCAAATATTGTGCATGATGGCGAACCTAATAAGGGCACCTATCGGGTGCATATTTTACACAAATCCAATGGACAATGGTATGAAATGCAAGATTTACACGTTACAGAGATTCTGCCACAAATGATAACTCTAACTGAATCTTATATACAAATTTATGAAAGATGTATAGAATAAGAATTCATGTTCCAAAGTGTGTTTATTTGAGCTGTCATGCTTTTAAAATTTGTAATAACATTTGTAAATGATTAATGTATGAATTTTATAGAAAAAATAAATTTAGTTTTGCTACACCATTGAAATAACACATGTATAACAATTCAAAACCAACTGGACCTATCCCAACCAACCAAAGCCGTCTTAAAGTAGAAATTTTATTACATTAAACTCATTGAATCAGTTGTTCTTCATAAAAGAATAGAAAGGTGATCAAGCATATACATATGTACATATTAAGTATCCTTCAAAATCAAAGTTTGTTATCTTATGACAGCGTAAAATTATATTGTGTGATATTTTTGTAACTAAGATTTTACTGTAGATACCTTGGAAACAGTGTACATATTTTTATTGTTTACTTTTTAAAACAACTTACCAAATTGCTTAGGTAATGCTCATGCGTCAATTTTAAAACTAGAGTACCTTTTGTCAAATAAACCATTAGACTAATTACCACCGGATTTATTTGTCCTATTAAAATTAAAATAACTAACGTGAAAAAATCGATTTAATTTAAATCTATTATAAAAAAATGGCCGAAGGAACTTACGAATATGAATGCATGCGGTCTGAATTACTAGGCATTGAAAAGCCTGATCAAGAAGAATTTGAAAAGGCCAGAGCAGAAAGATTACAACAAGAACAGGAGGAACGTGATTCGGCTGAGGCCAAGGTAAAAAAAAAATTTAATATATGTATGTAAGTTTCAGCTTTTAAAGCAATGATTTGTTTAAAAAAAAAAAAGATGTTAGAAGAACAAGATGAAACGTTAAAAGAAACTGGTAGTAAATTGGAAGAACTAACTGGGATATTGTCATCGACACAACAAAAAATAAATCGTTTTAAGCAAAGTGCATGTGGCAGCCTGACTAATATATTCAGCAGAACTGGTTCAATTGATACTGGTAAAACTCATCCCGATATAGACACACCCAATACTTCATCACGACGCAATACAACAGCTGCTCACACATCGGCCGATATAAATCAGGCTCTAGATAATTTGGATAATATGCAACATCAGGAGGTTCAGCCTGTTATACCAACAGAAAAAATACGTCAAGCCAAATTGGATTTGGATAAGAAAATGTCATCTCATTTAGATAATTTGGATAAAATGATTAATCAAGCTGATCAGGCCGAAATAGCAATGCATGAACAAACTAAGCAAATGCGTAAAATGGCTAAGTAAAAATTAAATTAATATACATACCTATACATAATTCAAATTGTCCTATCTCAAACCAAATACATAATTAATCCTTGTGTTTTGCTGGCCATTAAAACCCCGTTTATTAAGTGTTAAATATTTTGAAATTAGTTTTATTACGTTGTCAGTATAATAATAAATAAATACACTTATAGCACATAACAATTTTTTTTTTTTTTAATATTTTAACTTTGGGAAGGAAGTACGGATTTATAAAAAAAACATATTTATGTAAGTATATTAACAAAAAATGCATATGGTTTTATGGAGAACGTTAAAAAATAGCTAATAGAATATGTAACTGAGCAAAAAATCATCATTATTTGCACGGTAAATTTCTGGCACAACTTTAATGTTTGTGTTTAATTCTTTATTAAGAGCACTAAATAGGAAAGGTGAAATATTCATCTTTAATACGCTGATATCATGCTGCCAGTATTCTAATATTGGTGGCAATATACTTGTTTCCTTACCGATGTTTTCTTCATTATTTGCTATCAATCGATAAAGTATTTTAAATGCTTTGTTCTGCATCAGTTCATAAGTACCTTGGCATTCTTCTGCCAATTGCAATTCGCAAGGAACAAATACATTTTTTCTAAGAACAGGCAAATGTTTTTCCAGTATATGGGCAAGTAGGAATTGTTGCTGACGATTGGGAAAGGAAGCCCTCAATAACACCTTTGTAAAATGCATATTTCTTAACAGAGGTTCTGGTGAAGGTAGAGAAGTTTCATCTATGGCTTTTAGCATAAGCTTGTTGATTTGAGACTTTGTATCGTGTGAATCAAAGATTTCTAAAATTTGGTCATTTAAACTAAAACGTATAGAATCACACCATAATTTTGCAGCCTTGCCATTAAACATGGTTTCACCTAAATATCGTAAACATCGCTTACAGTATATATGATTTTCTCTCTTTCGTATACTTATCTCAATGACATCAATATTTAGCACAATGAAGAAAAATCCATAAAATACGTCCGCTTTTGAAGGAACTAAAACATCCTTGTAGTTGGGACCGTGATGGCAAAAAAATTCACTAACATCTATTCCGCCCGATGGAAATTCTCTAATTTTATCATATTTTTGTTGAGATGCCAGTGTTGAATTGCAGTTGCTGCATATCACTGAAGCGTTGACTTTCTCGGCCAAGTTTATTTTCACATCATTTCTAGTGTCCTTTTCATCATTTTCGGATATTTGTATATCTTTAATGCTAATGCGAAATGATGCATTCTCAGCATCTACTATTAAATTACTAAAGGTTCCCGCCAAAATTGAGAAGTAATTGTCAACACAAATCTCAGCCTTACATTCGGGATTATGAATCTTCACTTTAGTTTCGTCCACAATAATTTTAATTGATTCCAAGTCAGATAAAGGTTGTTCAAACTGCAGGAATACATTTGCACAACATAAATGCTGGCGTACTTCGATGACAGCCGAATGCAACATTTAATATTTTAATGCAGTAGAGAAGTTGTTTTGGGGATTTTTAAAAAGTACTGTACTGCATAATTGTTGCGTGCTATCAATTAGGTGACTAAGCAACGGGGATGATTCTTTGGTAATAGGGTTATTTTTCATTTCTATGTGGAATGGAAATTTTCATTTTATATTATGTCTGTGATTTTTATTATAAATAATATTATGTGTAAGATTTGCAGAATTTTACATAACCTTTATTTTAATATATATATATATATATATATATATACATACATATGTTGGTCTTCAATTTAAACGATGGAAATCATAATTCAAAAAGTAAAATAGCCAATCGATATTGGCCAACGACTTAAAAGGAAAGAATTACAATTAATAGGTGATATACTTTTTTTTTTGTTGTGTTTTTGTATTCTTCATTTAATGTAACTGAGCCTTGTAGGCCATATGTAGTTATTAAAAGCTTCTAACAAATAGCTTTTTTACTTTTTATATACTTTTTTTATATACTTTTAACACAGTATTGCTATTTAACTTTTAGTAAACGAAGCCGTAAATATTATAGATTAGAAAGGCCGCTTTTACCTAAAGGACACCTACACAAAATGCTAAACTTACTAAAATATATGTATGTAATAAAATTATAATTGTATAAAATAGGTATATATGGTATTAAATAGGTATACTTTTTTAAGCCTACCACTTATCAGATGTGAATTTTGAGAAGTTAACGTATAACAATATCTTATAGTAATATCTGAAGTTTCCAAAATGTGCGCATTATAGGCTGAGTGGATAAAAAAATTTGTCTACAAATGTATAAAAAAAGAACGATTTTATTTTAATAACTATACAAATTTAATTTCTTGAAATAAGACTGTTGCATTAAAGCAGGGATATAAAATTAAAAAGACGAAAAAGACTTTACATCTGGGTTGACACTGGTCAACGAAAATTTTTTTTACTTTAACAGCTCTAATTTGAAAAATCGATTTTCAGGAAAAAAACTCTTATACTAAAAGTACTAAAAATCTTAATATAAAATATTCGTATTATATTTTTCTATAAGTGTTTTAAATGGAAAATGATTACAATTGAAGGCTGACTTGTAGATAGATACGAAGAATGCTAAAGAAAAATGTAGTTTGTAGAATGAATGTAGATTTTTGAGAGAGCAAAGTAAAATAAGTCTTTACGTTTGTCTTCCACAAAAATCAAAGTTTCTGCAAGGAAACTGGCCTTTTGTGAAACAGGTATTAGAAACAAACTATGCAATTGCTTATAAATGTAAACAAGACAGAACTGGTAATGCCGCGAATGGAACTGTTAAAAAAGGATGCTTATTCTATGATGGAAAAATATAGTTTATTTCCCCGTAGAATATTACCTAATTTCCACGGGATAAGTTTTCTTGACATAAGTCTGGAGGCTTATTCTGAATTGCGATGCGAAAATCAATGCGATGCGAAAATGAAATGCGATGCGAAAATGAAATGCGATGCGAAAGAAAATTGGTATTCTGTTAGACTTTCGCAATCGCATTTGCAATTTATTTCAAATGTTGGAAACGCTGCTCAAATAAACGTCAGTGTCAACAAACGTCAAATTAAAAAAAAAATTGTGTTTGGCTGTGACAATTTTTATAAAATTTATTTATATTCTGTAAGAAAAGAAGACAATAAAAATGGATTATGTAGCACTATGGTTCGACGAAGAAGAAGGGCATGAACAAAATGAAAGGATAGAGAGAAGATTGCTTGGAAGCAAATCCGATATTCTAAACTTGAATGAAAAAAGGTAATTTATTTTGATGCTTGCGAAAAATAAACGTTTACTTATGCAGAATATTCATTTTTTCAGCTTTATTAAAAATTTTAGATTAAATAAAGAAGCATTTATATATGTATGTCTTAAATAATATTAGCTCGGAATGCAGTACTACGAAATCAACTGCAATTCCGCCAATTATCAAATTAGCGGCCGCGTTAAAATTTCTTGGTCAAGGTGGCTACCAACACCAAATTGGTCCAGATCATTTCCTCGGAATATCTCAGCCAGTTATGTCGCGTTATTTGGCGGGAGTGTGCATAGCAATTGAAAAGGTTCTATGTCCTAAGCATATTCAATTTGAAATGTCCGAAGATGAAAAGATAAGTAATATTTTATTTTTTAAAGATAACATTTTTAATAATGGTTGATTTCAGGTATGTGATCATAAAATGATAATTAGAGGTGTAGATTTTAGGTATTAATATTTAATTCTTCACTTAACGTTTGCCACAAAGTATTTGCCGACTGCCGTGCATTTGGTGTCTTCAAATGGCCTCTTGCCAATTGGCTGTGTTTATTCATAAATTCTACTATTATTTCAAATTGACGCGGTTTGGTGGTCTTATTGCTTGCTTCCCTGAATTAAATAATAAATATATGATGAATAAATAAATAAAATATTATCTTTCACTTACATGTTTGTTCTTTGCGAATGCTATTTTGTTGTCGAATAAATTTTGGGAATTTGACATGTGTTTGACCATGGCACAATAAATTTTCGCCTTGTGTTTGACATTTGTTTTCGTAATTTAGATTTGCCACCTTTTCGCATTTGAAATGCGATTAAAAATACCGATTTACCAACTTTTCGCATTTGAAATGCAATTAAAAAAGAACTTTCCGAATATCGCAATACAGAATAGCAATTGTTCGCATTTATATATTTTCGCATCGCAATTCAGAATAAGCCTCCTGATTTTTGTGGAGGAGAAAGAAGTAAAATCCCATTTTATTAAATGGTAGGCTTAAGATATCTAATAATCGAGGGAATTGTTGACTGCATTTAGTGGGTTAATGTAAGACAAAATTTTAATTGGAAACATTGCTTTTCAGTACTAGAGTGACCAATATAAAAAATACTAAATTGTAATTCTTGAATAAATGAATGAATAAATAAAAAAAAATAAAATAAAATAAAATTTAATTGATACAGTTTAAATCCCAATACTATATCTTGCCAAAAGCTAAAGTTAGGATTTTATCGGAGATCATTAGTTTTTTGTTATTATAATTTATTTTCTTTCATGTTCGTTTCACACTTCGTACAAACGAAAGAAATCATACTCAGTATTTAATGTATGGGAAAAAAAGAAGAACAATGGTGGTGTTCAATTTCGGAAACAAATTTTTGCTTCTTTCATTAACGATGAAAAAGAAAGAAGCTGGACAAAAATTACTTCATGGACAAAGAGATGTGAACAGTTTGAAAACCAAACACCTATGAAGATGAAAAATGTGTGTGCGAAACTTATTTGTGTGCAGTGAAAAAATAAACGTAAAACAAAATTTCATTCATTGAAAATGATAAGAGAATGGACAAAAGTGTACTATTCATGGTGAAAAAATACGTTCCCTGATTATAAGTAACCTTTAACTATCATGTAATTTTAAGGCATCACATAGTAAGGTAAGGAACCTTATCCTCGTTGTTATTTATCTCATCGCTAGCATCCTTATAATAATCAGCCTATAATATTATCGGAAAGATAAATAGTTTTTTGTAACGAGTGTAACGATGACTTTTATAATTTTTTTATATAACTTTTACTTTTTTTTATTATTGGAGCAGCTTAACTGAATTAGATTTGTTAAAAAGTTTGTAATAAAACATAAAAGATACTATAAACACCTTTCCAGAGACTGTATCATATTAGCCAGAACAAGAATTGGTACAAGAAAATTTAGCACACAGCACTATTACAAATGTACTCTGCCTAGATAATGCATAGCTTACTCAGAGATACTCACTATTAAGAACATTTTTAAAGATTTCCCCAGAAGTGCCACAACTGAGACTGCAATAACAATAACTCAGCAATAAAGAGCAACAAATCTAGTTTGGCGAAACTTCTCCAATCAGAAAAATTATCCAGGGTAATAGAGAATTGAAAAATAAGAAAAATATAATATGAAAAAATTGGCGGTCGCCTATATTTTCCGAGTTATGGCCCTCTGATCTTTTTATATAAAATTTTGATTTTTTTTAAGCCCATTAAAAGCCGAATCATTTTTTTTTATTTTTTAAAATACTACACTATTAAGTTTAGTAATACGTGATAAAAAAGATTACATTAATCACTAAAGAAAAATTAAACTAAAAATAAAACTCTCAATTCGAACACCAACACCGGCTTCGCTTAATTAAAATTTTATTCATAGCAGGAATTCGGCCGGACGCAAGGATTTTCTACTCTTTGGTATGAGCCGCACTGAAAAAAAAATCTTTAGAGAGGTAATCACAAAAGATTTTCTGCATAGACCAACACTGGCTTCGATTACGAAAGATTTCATTGTCACCGGTTCTTAATTTAATTTGAATTTGAGCACCACCTGGAAGATATTTTTAAAAGCTTTTATATGATACCCATATTGACCTAATACTTTCTAAAATGTAGTGCATAATCAGTTTTATGTGAAAAGATAAAAGTTAATTTTTACGATAAAAAGTATTTTTTTGTTAGAAGAAATTTAAATAAATCATATATGTACATATGTTGTAATGGCCTAGTAGCTCCCACCACTCATTTCTGTGTTTTGTAAATTTATTTATAAAACACTTTTAAATAAATAAATAAGTAATAACGTAAAATATGCTTCAAATATAATCTTGGAATTAAGGAGATTTTACTTTAGTTATTTCGGACTTAAATACTGTCAAAGGCAAAATAAATATATATGGGCAAGCTTGTTGTAATTTCACTTTGTCATTGCCGCTATTGCATCTCTCTTAGATTTTACTAAAATTTATTTTCTACGAAAAAGCCAATAAAAGAAGTAAAAAGAGAAAAGTTAAATATTTTAACCTACGTTGGTTGTTTAATTAATTTGTGAACAATAAAATGTGTAAGTAGATTTAAGTGTTTATTTAATTATGATAAATAAATGTTTTATATGTTGGCATAAGTGGAGAGTGATAATGCACCTACCATTTGCACAATTTTCTTAAAGCAATATAATTAGGAAATAATAAAAAAATATATTGCAATTCCATAATATAAAAACCCCTTTGGAATAATAAAAAATATATATAAATTAATAAATCATAAAAGAAATGTTTAAAAGCTGCTTTGCATTGGTTGCATATCTGTGTATGTATTTTTTGCTTCGAATGGCAAATGTGGCACAACGTACGTTTGTTGTGGTTGTTTAATTTTGCAATGCAATTTGCAAGAAGACAAAGGCAAAGATGTCTTTGTTGTTTGCTTATTTGCTTCCTGCCAAAGACGCTAGGGCAAGAGATGCTATTGTTATTTATTTACCCACAGATAGTATACATTTTCAACTTTGTTAGTATTAACTATTTTTACTTCGACCGCCCCTCTTCTATATTTTTATTTCTTAAGAAAATTATAGTTTCTTGCCTCATTTGCTTGTTGTTTTGTGTAGTCATTGTTAATTTACTACCATTTACATAGTAGTATTAAAATACTAGACTTTGAAATTATAACTTTTTAAATTAAACACAAATGTAGGTACATATAATTTGAATTGAACAACTAAATAGGTATTTATTTGAATATTATAATAACTTGTTATTTGCAAGAAAATATCATTTTGTAATAGTGCCTTGATAAGGACTTATCATATTGGATCCAAGAGAACTGTAAGTGTATAAAGTTGCCTGCAGTTATGAAAGAAAAAGCTTTAATTGGAAAAGCTGTGTTTTTCTTTCTAAATGATTATGTTTATTTAACCCCAGTTTTGCTTAGAGTATCAGGCAGTTTAGGTTATTTTTAATAATTTTTCAGAAGTTGTAAAAATTTCCTAAAATGATGAGAACCTACAATATTTAAATAAAAAAAGCTTTTATTCAAGTCACAAATATAACCTTGATCGATATGTTTGTTTGGAATTGCACAAACCATTTCAACAATCATTTATATGTGAGGTTTTCCATTTGGGTTGTAGGTGTGAATAATCATCCTATTTCTTTCTGCTACACCGTTTCAGTGTTAAAGCAATATCATACTACCAGTAGGCGTCTTTTACTTCAAGGATCGCAACAATTCTTAAGAAATATATTTGATCACAACAAACATGTAACAACAAATTACTTAAGTGGCTCAAATTTTCTTTTAGCCTCTACCTCGGCCATAACGCAGGATAAATTGGATAAATGGCGGAAAGAGTTTTACTGTGAACCTAAAAATATTTTGGCACAAAATGTATGCTCTCGCTTTGATCCATTGGATGTGTGTTTGTCGCGCCAACAATTGGAGATCACCAATCATGTGTTCACTTATAAGGTAATTAAATTTGATAACTACATTTAAAACCGTTGATTTCTGCAGATTTTAATAAACTCTTGTAATTGATCTTATAGGTGGAAATGGAGGGCAAGCCAGTGACAAATCAAAAAAGCTCTGGTAGATGTTGGTTGTTTGCAGCTTTAAATTGCATACGATTGCCATTTATGAAAGAACATAATCTAGATGAATTTGAATTTTCACAGGCTTATTTATTTTATTGGGATAAGATCGAACGTTGCAATTATTTCCTTAATAACATTGTTAAAACTTCTAAGCGTGGAGAAAAGGTTGATGGTAGATTGGTATCATTTTTATTGAACGTAAGTCAAAAGTTATCATAAAAAAAATAATAATAAAATATTTTTGCTCTATTTAGGATCCAACTTCAGATGGCGGCCAGTGGGATATGTTAGTCAATTTGATAACCAAGCATGGACTTATGCCAAAGAAATGTTTCCCTGAGAGCTACAGTTCTGAAGCTAGTATACGCATGAACGGTGTTTTAAAAAGCAAGGTACTTTTCATATATTTAACAAAACCTATAATATTTGTTATTCTCATGTTTGTATTATTGCCAGTTGCGTGAATATTCCAAAATACTACGTGACCTGATGGATACTAATCCAACTGATGAAGAAGTTAATGCTAAACTGGATGAAATGATGGGTGAAATTTACAAAGTTGTTGGCATTTGTTTGGGTATACCAGCCAAAGAATTTTCCTGGGAGTATTATGATAAAGCCAAAGCATATCATTCAGTGGGTCCTATATCACCGCTAGATTTTTATATTAACATGGTTAAGCCAATTTTTAATGTAGAAGATAAGGTATTTTTTTGCTTCTTAATTTACTTGCTGCCATAAGATTTAAGTTTTCATGTGCATTTAGGTTTGTTTAGTTACCGATCCCCGTCCTTCTAGCAATTACAATCAAGCCTATACAGTTGATTGCCTAGGGAATGTTGTCGATGGTCGCCCAGTGTTGTACAATAATCAGCCCGTCGAAATTTTGCTGCAAATGGTAGTAGCTAGTATAAAGGCTGGTGAACCTGTATGGTTTGGATGTGAAGTTAGCAAACGTTTTGCAGCTAGACAAGGCATCGAGGATTTAAATGTGTAAGTAGTTGCTAAAATAAAATTAGAAATTTATTTTGAAAGCTTGTCGTTTTTAGCCACGATTTTAAGCTAGTATTTGACATAGATATACAAAAAACTTTGACTAAAGCAGATCGCTTGATTTATGGAGAATCTGCCATGACTCATGCCATGGTGTTTACAGCAGTATCGTTAGATGTAAGTATCTTTTTAGCAACAAAATGGAATTTTAATGATTTTTAATTAACATTTCATACAATAATTTTAGGAAAAATCGGAACCAAAGAAGCTGCGCGTAGAAAATTCTTGGGGTGAAGATCGTGGCGAAAAAGGTTATTTGGTTATGTCTGCAGATTGGTTCAAAGAATTCGGTTTCGAAGTTGTTGTCGATAAAAAATATGTGCCTGCTGACATTTTACGCGTATTTGATCAAAAACCTATTGTTTTACCTGCCTGGGATCCCATGGGAACTCTAGCCCAGTAAATGTCTTTTTTAGTTTGATAAAATCCTTTACATATGTCTTCTTATAAATAATTAGGATGGAAACGCTTACATCTACTTAACCATGCGTAAACAAAATATGTTCTTTCTCTATATATGCATTTTAAAATGAAACATGTTTTTTATTTCTAAAGAATTTAGCATACATTTATAAAATGGCATACTCTTTTACATCAATATATTAAAAACCATAAAATACATACTTATAAAAATATACATGAAATACTAACCCATTATATATATTTATTATACTTTATACAAAAATTATTATTAATATTTGATTTACATTTATTCGGTGAATTTGAAGCAAAGATAAAAATTAATTATAAAATGCATTTTCTGTATTAAAATAGCCATTCTTTAATTTCACTGGTATAAGAATAATTTTACTGGCATAGGAAAGATTAAGTTCGTTCTGGTAAAAAACAAGTTTGACCAAAAAATGGAAAGAAATTTCTTTTAGAGACTACTTAAATATGAGCCGTGCCCGAAATGGCGGAAATTTTTCAATTCAAAGAGTGATTTTACGATTAATTAACAAAAATATGGTAAATAAAAGGAACTTTAGTTAAATCTAAACTAACCGCAAAACGTAAACAAATTTGTTAAGCTAGAAATAAAAAAATAAATAACAGGATGTGACAAAAATTAAATAAACTTTTAATTATAAACCCAACTTTTTTCGACCGGTTTACAAATTAAAACATTTCACAAATTTTTATAATATCAAACAGAACAAAGTGGATGAACAGCAGTTATATTTTTACTTTTCGTTTCATAATCCTGAGCCTTTATTTCAATTTATCACCTACATCATTTTATTTAATGGCTAGTGATTCTTTTTTGCGAGCCTTTAGTCTGCAATCATATTCGTATTGTAATTTTAACCAAATCCCCTTGCACATTTTAACTAAACGACCATCTATTTCTTCGTGATCTCGGGCAAACTTATATTGTTGTCTTATTATATATTTTGCACTTCTCAAACGACCCGTTTGTATTAGTGATATACTGAAGAATAGTTTACATCTGCATTGGATAAAGGGATCACCCAATTTCATGCCAATCATAAGCTGTTTTTTTGAGATTTTACCAGCCATTTCCGCCTAAACGAAATAGTTTAAAAATATTTATAATGAACGAATCATTTTTTAACATACGCATCTGGAAAATTGTTCTCCTAGGGCTGAAAATGCACCGCCTAATGTCGATAACCAAGACATTAAATATTCAATTTCAATTTTTTCCCACAATATGATGGCTATCATTCGGTTCCTAATAGAAAATAAAGAAGTTCACAATTTATTAAAGCCAAATAAAACTACCTAGTTACCATTTCCAATCTATTATTTCTCTTTCAGGTTGTACAATTTGTAACCACAATATTTGTACACCCTTAAGAGTAAGATAAGTACTCAACACTCTTCTGTATTCCAAAAAATTCAAAAGTTCTTTGTTCAAATAGAAGAAATTTATGCCATCTATATCCCATTTCAAACGTTTCTTCACATGAAGCCCCACCGGCGATTTAACATTATGATACTTTTCTTTTTGTATTGTTTGCAAAACATCTAGACTGTAAATTGTTTTGCCATTCTCAATTTCGGGATGTTTTTTGGATGGCGTTATTTTGTAATAAGATCTATTATTCCAATAATCACTTATACAAATGATTAGTGTCATCTTTCACAATTGGTTTAATAATAATTAACACAAAACATCTTGTATTTTTACTGTTAAACTTTTCTTTCGTTGTTTTTGTTTTTTCTGTTTTGTTTTGACATTTTTCATAGTGTTAGCAGTGATGTGCAATCTTCTAGAGATGACATTAAAACGATAAAGTGGAGATGAAAAATTTGTAATGTAGTAATCTTTTTCGACCCTAAATTCTTCGGAAATAAAAGCCATTTTCTACTAAACTCTGAAAGTATTTCAGAAAAGAATATTTTCTGATAGATTTACTTGGTTGTAGAAGGGCATTTAATTAATTTCAGAAAAGCAACTATTTACTTTATGGCCACATCCCAAAAATAAATATATCAGTCAGAGTTGGACTCACACACGTAGGGTTACGTTCTATGTTCAGTACAACTTTGTTAAGTACAAGTTGTTAATATTTTTCATATCTTATGGGACACCCTTTAATTTATCATTATTTTTTTAAGCCTGGTACTCTATTCAGTTTTTCATGCGGAATGCTGTCAAATTACATACATAAAAAATTTCTATGAAAAAGTCATGAACAAATGTTGCAGAAGTAGTTCTCTGTTTTTGCTGTGGAAGAACATGTAAATGTTTCTGGCAACATTTTATCAAAGCTGTGAAGTAAAGCAAAGGGGCATTATAAATCCGCCTTGGGGCATTATTTCATGTGGAATTTTTCAAACAACAGCTGATCGCTTGGCTTTTGTTAACATTTCTAAAACAATGTGGTATACTTAAAAACAATAAAATCGTAACATTCATTCAAATCGCGAGATAGACACCACATTTTAAATGTCAAATTATCCTTGTGAAATCATAAATGTTGCTCAACATTTTTTACAAATTTGAACAGAGTACTAGACTTTATACTATACCTCTGAGTTAAAAATTATGTTTTTGTTACGTGTTGATATAGAAGATATAGAAGAAAATATAAACTGTGTAAATTTTAAGTGTCAGCCTATTACTGTTCAAATATAAGATCAGAGCAAAATTGTCTAACTATCGAAAAACCTGGTATTAAATTGATTGGATTTTTTCAGCCAGTAAATAAAATACTGTTGTCATAACTTTCGGTGAAGACTGTCTTCACTGGCTGTTGTTTTGGTACGTTTGGCGAGCGCTTTCGATATAAAGACATCATTTTCAAGCCGCGTTTAAAATAGTACTATTTTCACCGAAAGTTATGACAACAGTATCGAAACACCTTTTAATTTTTGGTTTCATTTTTTGTATTTGTTATAGAGTACAAATCATAGACTGCTTTTTGTAGATTTATAGTGTCTACTCATTCCGGTTCAAAAATAAAGCTATATATAAGGCTATATATATACATAAGTAAATTTGTGTCACTGTCAAAAACCCTTTAATTTTTATGTTTGTTACTATAGCGGACATAATTTTATACACTCCATATAAATTTTAAAAATTAATGTCATAATCGCTGAAAATAGCCTCACTGTCGGAACACGCTTTAAATTTTATTAATTGTTGTTATAGCGGCCATTGTAACACACGGTACAAAAAAAAAAAACGTATATGGACTTACCATATACGTAAAAAACTTGTCACTGATGGAACACTTTTTAATTTTTATGGCGGCCGTGACAATACATCTGCTGTAAAAATTTCAAAAGTACCTAATACTATTTTTACTATTTGTTATAGAGGCCATAGTATGACACTTTCTGTAAAAAATTTCAAGACTCTACCTATTACGGTTTCAGAGATAGAAGGCGCTGACTAACGGACAGGCCTATAGTGTGTAAATGCAATTTTAGGCAAAATTAAACTTTATAATTTGTATTCAAAATCACATTATTTGTATTATTTGATGGTCGTAATGATTTTCTCCTCTATGGTATGACCAACTCCGGCTTCGCTTACAAAAGATTTCCTGCAAACAAAATTGCTTTTTTTCTCAATTGATTTTTGTGTACCTTTTATTGCCATTCCTATGATATCCATATTACCTCATTTTGCCATAAAATAGTCGATATTAACCATGATAATTTTGATGGCCACTATCACCACGCGGATTTTCCGGTACCACTAGGTCTTATAAAAATGAAGGTACTCAACTGGTCAATATGCCAGAGACTAAAAAGAGCAAGTGAACGCTTTTAGATTTATATTAAATAAGTGGCTGGTTAAAATACAGAATTTAAATCTTATTTAAAATTTTCTTCCCTTATAAAATTACGGTACCTTCTCCTGACATTTTTAAAGGTATGTACATACAAATAGTAAGTTATTACATAAAAATAATTGCTTTACGTTGAGAATATTCAAAATTTTTTCCAAAGCTAGGATCATTTTTTCCAACAGGCGGCAATCAAAATTTTGAATCTGAGGATCGGAGAATCCCCACGTAACAGTCAAGAAGCCAATACATCTAAAGAGAGTGACAGTTTAGTGTAGATTTTGGAGTGGTGGCATCTTTGGCCCATCTTTTTTCGAAAATGCCTCTAGAAACGCAGTTTCAATCAGCGGCGATCGCTACAGAGTCGTGATTAGGAACTTTTTATGACCTAAAATGTATATATGAACTTAGACAATTTTTGGTTTCAGCAGGATAGCGTACTATACCACGCAGCTCATCAATCAAACATTATTTTGTGCACAAGTTCGGTATCCGCGTTATCAACCGTTTTGGCGATATCAACTGATGCTAAACCTGACGGTTTCTACAGTGTCGTGATTCCCCCCATACAAAATATATAGTGATCGTCGTAGATCTGGAAAACTTTCAATAGGAAGGATCCTCAAACTAAGTGTTCAATTGTTTTTAATTTTCTTATTTTACGTTTGTTGTATTTTTTAATTATTTAATGGTTATTTATCTTCTTTTCTTAGTATTAATGGGATGGGATTGATACATATATTTCAGATAAAAATATGGATGTAGATTTTGATGGTTGTCAGAAAATTCACTAAATATTAATAATTTTTTCTTAATTAATAATTTTAATATGTATCGAAACTTAAAACTTTAACAACAGCTGCATATGATGTTGCTGTAAGTTTTATAATTAAAACATAATAAATCAGTCAAGTGCGAGTTAGTCTCACACACGTAGGGTTCCGTACTAAGTTTAGTACGCCTTTAAAAATTCAAGTTGTTAATTTTTCATGTCTTATGGGCACCCTTTTCTTTTTCAAATCAAAGTCATATTTGCGAAAATTGCATCGCTATTGGAACACCCTTTAAATTTTAGGAATTGTTGTTATAACGGCCATGGTAATACACTTTCTAAAAAAATATCAGGCCTACCTATTGCGGTTCAAAAAATAAGGTAATATACGTGAAAAACATGTCACTGATGGATCACCCTTTAGTAATTGTTACAGTGTCCGAAGTACAACATCTACTGTAAACAATTCAAGAATCTACCTATTACGGTTCAAAAAAATAAGGCTATTTAAATAAAAATCATGTCTCTGTCGGAACACCCTTTAATTTTTTATTATTTGTTATAGTTTCCATAGTACTCTCGGAACACCCTTTAATCTTAAGGTTTAATTTAATAGAAAGCGAACATAGAGCTAATTACTGTCTGCAAATTTTAAGTGGCTGCCGCAAGAAATAAAGATATAACGGCAAATAACACCTCACTTTCGGAACACCCGATAAGTTTTAGTATTTATTGCTATAGTGGCCACAGTTATACACTTTCTGTGAAAATTTCAAGAGTCTACCTATTATGGTTCAAAACTTAGGCCTTATACATGCAAATCACACCACTAACGGAACACCCTTTAATCTTTAGGTTTATTTTTTATACTTGTTTCTATAGCGAACTAAGTTTTAATTACTGTTTTTAAATCTTGAGTCCATACCTCCTACAGTTCAAGAAATAAACACATATTCGTGAACAACACCTCTCTATGGGAACACCCTATAAGTTTTAGTATTTGTTACTATAGCGGCAATAGCTATACATCATCTGTGAAAATTTCAAGAGTCTACCTATTACGGTTCCAGAGATAAAAGGCGCTGACAGACGGACATACATTGTGGCGAAAACAATAGGGTTACGTTTTTACACTTTGTGTACGGAACCCTAAAAATGAAACTGTTTAAACTTTTCTGCAGCTATTTTAGCTATCGATGTGTAAACCCCCGTCTCCATGACATAGAAGACAAGGTTACGCCATCCCGAAAATAAAATTGAAATTTTCTGCGCATGTCGGCCTGACGTCACGAAATTTCTTCCTATTGGCTAATAATTCTGATTATGAAATTATGAAAGATTTTAATATAAATTATGAGAGTTTATTTGCAGGGATGCCAATTTTTACCAATTACATAGATATAAATCTACTTATTTGAAATAATTTGTTGATTATAGAGTTGGCAACCTTACATTGGCCGAAAACGTCATCTAACCGAAAAACATGCGTATAGCGTAATCTTGTATTCTATCATTCTTGGTCATTAACATGTCTAACAGAACTCTTATAAAAAAACACTATTAAAAATAATGTAGTTTGTCTGACATCAGACTTGTCACAACGAATTCGTTAAGATATTTCTGTAGTTTGTATGAAATTAGACTAGTCGTAACGATTTCGTTAAGATATTTCGGTTGTTTGTCTGACAAAAACACAATATACAGTGAACGAAGTTTTAGCTTCTACTTCTAATTTTAATGACACATTTATATGTAAATACTCACTACAATGATAAGACGAATAAATATGACATGCCTTACAAAAAGGTGTTAATATCCGGTTCAAATATCATTTATTATGCCAAAGATATCAATATTTACATTAGGGTTACCAGTTTTATTTAAAAAACAAGCGGAAAAATTTTTTTAAATGGCTAAAATTTACGGGATTAACTCTACTTTCGCGGGACAAATAAACAAAGCTAAAGCTAGCTTAAATTCGTAACTAACAATTGGAATGTACATTAATACACACTTTCTATGGCTTAAAGTTAAGCAAATGTTTGAATAACGTGTTAAGGCTTTGCTACATCAATGGGGTGACTGGTAATTCATTCGAAAGCAATATCATTCGAATTTGTATGACTTATACATTGTGTTTTGAAAAGGTTTTTTTTTTGAAGCGATTTACGCAGTAACCCCCAGCACCAATCAATGAGGTAACATTAATGTGGGTTAAGGGTCACGTAGGCACAGCTGGGAATAAGGCGGCGGAAAAATTTTCAAAAGAGGGATCTGCTGCTCTACTCAGATATAATAGAAGTACATGGAAACTTTAAGTATCATCTAGCCAAGAGGAAAATCGAAGAAGATACTTGCAGACTGTGTGAATGTCCAGCACTGGCTAGCATAAGACTCATGACCACTGGTGGAAGCTTGTTAAATGTGGATGCCATGGGAGACCTGAGCCTTGAACAAATGCTAGCAATTACTAGAGATTGCGTGATGAAGAAGAAGGCCGACAGTTACCAATCGACAGTCTGAAATTACTAAACTCAAGATCAAAGGCTGGTTATAGCACGTGATGCAATGAAAGTAGGTTGCCGTAAATTATATTTCGGTTGCCTATAACTATAATATTTCGGTTGAATGTGAACCTCACCTAAACGTCAAGTTTTATTATACATTTAATTTGTCATTTATCAATTTCAGACTAAATCATTTTGAACCATGGAAAGATACACAAACGAGCAATAGTGGCAACAGTGGATGATCAATTTTTGAAGAAAATCATCTTCAGTGATGAGGCACATTTTCACCTCAGTAGATTCGTCAATAAGTAGAATTGCCTCATTTGGGCGAATGATAATCCAAGAATGATTGTCGAAAAACCAATGCACCCACAAAGAGTGACTGTTTGGTGCGGTTTATAGGCATCATCATTTCCAAAATGAGGCCGGTCAGGCAGTTACTGTAAATGGTGTTCGTTATCGTGAGATGATAATGAACTTGTTATCGCCCGAATTGTAAGCTATGGATGTGGACAATATGTGGTTTCAACATGACGGTGCCACTTGCCACACAGCTAACGAAACAATCGCTCTTTTGCGCGACAAATTCAATGGCCGTGTTATCTTAAGTGGCGGCGATGTCAATTGGCCGCCAAGATCATGTGATTTGACACCGTTCGACTTCTTTCTTTGGGGTTATTTGAAAGATAAGGAGTACGTCAGCATTAACGGCATAGAACCACAATCTCGCCTCAGCGTCATCGAAAATTTGGAGCATCGGATGGAGGTGTGCCGCCGACGTCGCGGCGGCCATTTAGCCGATATTTTGTTGCATACATAATTGAACCATATCAATATTATCAAAATAAAAAGAACTGACAATAATTTCCTAAATAATTTGTGTTCAAAATCAACATCGGCCCTTTAAAATTAATATATGTATATAACCCTTCAGTACACAATAAAGTGCATCTGTTGCGCAACGGTTGCGGCAATACGAAACAAAGGTAAGTTTACAATGTGCGTGCCGCTAAAACTCAGAAATTATTCCCGGCACAATCAAGCGAATTGTCTAGAACAGCTAAAAAGAATCAAGAGTATCCGAGAGCATTCCATTGTAACTCCAAATCTTTTTCGATTTATTGTTCTGATTAGAAAGATCTATAAATATTAAAAAATTTCTCTAAGCTAGTTAGTTAAATAATTTTAGTTTACTTTTGGATTTACATAAAAACAATAAAACAATATTTTCATATAAAGTTAAAAAATAATATTTTTATTAAATTTAATAAATATTTAATAACGCAAAAAATTAATATTTTATAAACGTGTTTTAAACTAAATATTTAAAAGAGGGAATTTTATGTTCCGCTCGTGACCTGTGATTTAATAATCAAAAACGGGACAAGTTCACGAAAATCGGGACACCTGGTAACGCTAACATACACACATTGTAATCCAGTATATCGTAGGAACAGGTGGAATGGAGGGTAAATGTTATGAAATAAAAATTCAATTCTAGTAATAATAATGAAAATAAATAGAAATAGATAAGATAAGATAAGCATAACAATTAAAAGAAAAGAAAACTTTGATCGCTAGGAAAAAGAAAACTATTCAGTCTAGTATCACAGTTGTAAGAAGTTAAAAGTGTTCAATATACATAAATTAAAAATTGATAAAAGCGAAAAATAAGGATATAAAATATTTAAATATGCGTTTTTTTATCTCTTGTGGTTTAATATTTATTGCCTATTTGGCTCATGTGAATTCGGGTAATAAAACAACTAACTCAAAAGTTAATTTATCATATAATATATAATATAACATATAAAACTAAAAACATAAAAATAGAAACATAGTGTTTGCATAGTTAAGAACAATTAAATATTAGCGGCATTCATTGTTTGATGCAAATAGTCATGCGAAAGTGAAAATGCGTTATATCATTCAAATTTAACAAAAACAATAGCGGAGTTCAGTGTTCGATGGAAATGGTCTTGCAAAAGTGCAAGCGCATATTATTTATTTTTTTTTTTTTTTTTGCAAATAGTCTTGCAAAAGTGCAAACGCACTTGCAAAAATGCAAATGCACTTTTGCATCAAACACTGAATACCGATAAGAGGTATTTTGTGGTTGGATTTCTGAACTCCGCTATTATGTTTTTTTTAATAGTAATAAGCAACTTTGATGAAACTGTCATATAAAATTGAACATATAAAAGTACAACTATATAAAAATGTGTAATTTTAATGTGTAATTTATAAAGTTCAAATTAAATTTCTAATCTTATCAATACAATGCTGGAAAAGATATTGACAAATTAAGTGTTGCCATTATCATTTAATTTTAATTAACACCTTAAATCAATAATACAGCATATTGTACAATTAAATGTCCCTATAAAATATGCAATATTATTGAAGATTTTATTGTCCATTTTATAATAATAAATAATTTGACCAATAAATTGCCCAATATATATTAACTCGAAAAGTCCTAGTTTAAGGCTGAAGTTTTGAAACTGCATATACATATATATATATATATATATATATATATATATATATATATATATATATATTAATTTAACTATTTTCTTTTAAGCTTTAGGTCTTTAAATAATTTTAATTTTATTTTTTCGATATTTCGCTACTCCTTTGTGTAGCATCATCAGGAAAAAAAATTAACAAATTAACGTTATGAAAATTACAATTAAGTATTGAAAAAATTTTCTTCAAAGTAACATATTTCAAAAAAAAAAAAAAAAAAAAAAAAAAAAATTTTGTCATAAAATTATTAAAAAGTTTTTAAACAAGTACAAACAATAATTAAATTATTTCTTATTTACTAAATGCCTGTAAATTTGAGCTACATTATCTGTGTCTGCCTTAAAATTAATTCTCTGTGTGTTTGGTGTATTAATAATTTGTAACATTTCTAATATGTAACGACGTTTATAATTGTTTTCTGAATTTAGTACTGAAACATTATCAAAATTGGGATAGTGATTTAATTCAGCACAATGAGAAGATAATGCTGTTTTTTGCGAATTAATATTCCTATATTTTTGGTCTGATTTATGTCCTGCTATTCTAGTTTTAAGTTTATTTTTCGTTGTGCCTACATATACTTTATTACAATTTTCATTTTCATTTCCGTTACAAGGTATTTTATATACTATATTTGACAATTCTAATTTTTGGATTCTATCTTTAGTTTTACTAAATAATTTGTTTAGAGTATTTTGAGTCTTAAAAGCCATTTTATATTTAGTATTATCAAAGATTTTAGATTTTTCTAAACGTTCAGATATTTCTGGTACATATATTAAAGATTTATAAATTTTTTGTTCTGTAATATCTCTTGTATTTTGATTACTTCTTCTCCCATATTGATTTATTAATCTATTTGTTAATTGTTTTGGAAAATTATTATCATTTAAAATATTTCTTATTTTTTCCTTATTATTTTTATGGAATTCTTTATTACTAATTGTCAGAACCCTGTCTATTAAATTTTTAGCTGCGTTAACTATTATTCGTTTACAATGTTTCGAATAATAGTTAATAATTCTTCCGGAAGACGTTGGTTTTTGATACCAATCTATTAATATGTCATTGCCTCTCCTTATGAGTAATGTATCTAAATACGGAAGTCTAAAATCAGACTCTATCTCAACTGTAAATTTAATGTTAGGATTAAATTTATTAAATGTCGTTAGACACAAGTATTGAAAAGTTAAGTATTAAACCAATAATATTGACTAAATATGTAGATGATTTATTTTGTATAATATCCGATAGGGCAATTGACAATTTACTAACGACATTTAATAAATTACAGTAATTAAAACATAGTTCGCTATATAAACAAGTATAAAAAAATAAACTTAAAAATTAAAGGGTGTTCCGATAGTGGTGTGATTTTCATTTATAAGGCATAAGTTTTGAACCATAATAGGTAGACGCTTGAAATTTTCACAGAAGGTGTATAACTGTGGCCACTATAGCAATAAATACTAAAACTTATCGAGTGTTCCGAAAGTGAGGTGGTATTTGCCTTTATGTCTTTATTTCTTGAGCTATAGGAGGCAACCACTTAAAATTTGCAGACAGTAATTAACACTATGTTCGCTTTCAAAACAAGTATATAAAATTAAACCTTAAAATTAAAGGGTGTTCCAAGAGTGACGTGCTTTGCGTGTATATGGTCTAAGTTTTGAACGATAATAAGTAGACTCTTGAAGTTTTTACAGGCGGTTTATTACTATGGAAACTATAACAAATCATAAAAATTAAAGGGTGTTCCGACAGTGACGTGATTCTCATGTATAACGCCTTATTTCTTCAACCGTAATAGGTAGACTCTTAAAATTTAGTACAGGAGATATGTTGCCACGGCCGATATGACAATTACTAAAAATTAAAGGGTGTTCCGACAATGACATCTTTTTAAAGTATATTGACTTATTTTTTTAATCGTAATAGGTAAACTCTTGATATATTCATAGAAAAAGAATTTCAACGGCCGTTATAACAAATAACAAAATTAAAGGGTGTTTCGACATAGACATGATTTTTACTTAAATAGCCTTATTTTTTAACCGTAATAGATAGACTCTTGAATTATTTACAGTAGATGTTGTACTTCGGCCGCTGTAACAATTGCTAATTACTAAAAGGTGATCCATCAGTGACATATTTATCACGTATATTACCTTATTTTTTGATCCGCAATAGGTAGGCCTGATATTTTTATAGAAAGTGCATTACCATGGCCGTTATAACAATTCTTTAAATTTAAAGGGTGTTCCAATAGCAATGCATTTTTCGCGAATATGACTTTGGTTTTAAAAATAAAGGGTGCGCCATAAGACATGAAAAAATTAACAACTTGAATTTATAAAGGCCTACTAAACATAGTACGGAACCGTAAATATGTGAGACTAACTCGCACTTGACTGATTTATTCAATTATCATTCTATTCATACGAACATTTTGTAGCGGATTATAAAAAATCTAATAAATTTCAACTCATTGTTGATTTAATTTGCTAACAACATAAGTTTATTAACAACATAATTTAACTTCAAGGAAAGTCAACCTGACTCACCTGGCTATGATTATTGGTTTTTAAAATTATCAGTTTGCACTTTCTTATCTTTAAGTGTACCGCAGAGTTTTATTATAATGTTTTTAATATTTATTTGTTTAATCATAAACAAATAAACGAATAGTTACTAAAACAGAAATAATATTATGACTAATTACGATTATAAATATTTGACGGCTTGTTATCCAGAATGGAGCACACATTTCAAATCAATAAATAAATATAATTTGTAAATATAATTACTCAATTCACAACCTATTATTATTGTATTTACATATCGATCGATAATATGTATGTTGCTTTCAATCCTATAAGGAGCATAGGGCCTCCGATAAGCATACGGAAAAATATTGAACGTTTTATAGCAACAGTTTATAATCAGTAATATTGATTAAACTATTGTAGAATCCGATGTATTTATTTTGTATAGAGGTACCCATCCCTGGGTTAAATTCTAAAATTTATATACATAATATTCTAAAATTATTGTAGAGTTCTGTAAAACAGATGAAACCAGCAGATCGCATGGAGTGCACACAGATATCGGGGGATCAATAACCCTCTGCGAGAGGCGATTTTTGTTTGTTTTAAGGTTGGTAGGGTTTTTCTGCTTTGGTTTGTACTAATAGCCTTTTTAGAAAGCAATAGACATAGAGCTGCCGATAGACCCATAGGTTGCCTACTAGAAACCAGAGCAGTCAATAGGCAGAGGTCATATTGACACCCCAATGTGCTTTAGTCTGACCATTCTAACGCAATATGGATGAAGGTGCTGACTTTTACAAAAAATTTTCTGTAAAATTTTTACAAAAAAATGTCTGTAAAATTTTTACAAAAAATTTTCAATAAAATGTTTACAAAAAATTTTCGCTAAAATTTTTACAAAAAATTTTCAATAAAATGTTTACAAAAAATTTTCGTTAAAATTTTTACAAAAAATTTTCGATAAAATATTTACAAAAAATTTTCCATAACATTTTTACAAAAAATTTTCTGTAAAATTTTTACAAACAATTTTCTGTAAAATTTCTATTAAAATTTTTACAAAAAGTTTTCGCTAATATTTTTACAAAAAAAATTCAATAAAATATTTACAAAAAATTTCCATAAAATTTTTACACAAAATTTCAATAAAATTTTCGATAAAATTTTTACAAAAAAATTTCCATAAAATTTTTACAAAAAATTTCCATAAAATTTTCGATAAAATTTCCATAAAATTTTCGATAAAATTTCCGTAAAATTTTCGATAAAATTTTTACATAAAAGTTTCTTTAAAATTTTACAGAAAATAATTTTCGTAAAAATATTTAAAAAAAATTTTCGATAAAATTTTTACAAAATAAAAATTGTCTATATCTTTATATTTTATTTGTAATAATGAGGTTGAAAATCAGAAAAGTAAAAACCGAATGTATATATTGTTGTGAAATTAGGAAACATCACAGAGTAAGGGAATATTTAACATTACTATGGTGAAGGGTATAAAAGATTCGGAATGGCTGAATATAGCACTCCTAAGTTTGACATTCTTTACCTGAAAATCAAATTTCTGTAGATTTTTACGTAGCTGTTATTTACGATACATTTTAAATAAACATATTAATGTTTTACTTATGTTACAGTTTTAGTCAGCTGATCCGTAACTGCCCTATATAAATCATATAATTGTACCTTTAGGAGGGCTGCAGCACATCGACATGTGGCAATTCCATATCTACAAATATCAGACGAAAGATTTTGAGTAAAAACGTTTTTCAAATGCCCAACATATATGTACATATATATTGCTTTTTACTTGCCGATAAATAAATTTCAGAAATAAAACTTGTCGTTGCTCTTAAAAAAAGTTTTTGTACTTTTTAAGGCTGCCTTCTCATTAATATTCGGCCCAATTCCTGTTGGCGTTGTAGTTTAAAAACGAAATAAAAACAACAATTTGGCATTATCGTTGGCGTTAACGACACTCGTCGTAAATATATCGGTATTCTCTATTTTGAAACGAAGATAGAAACGACAATAACGCATTCGTTCTCTGTAGTCATCATTGTAGGCAACGAAATTCAAACGACTACAAATGAAAAAAAGGTACATTTATTATGTTCGAAATTTTAGTTTCTTAAATGCTTAGGGTTTTTGAAAGATTATAAAACCCTAAGATTTAGTGATTTTTGAAGCGAAACTGCTGAGAAATTAAATCTGTTGGTTGGCATAAAGTAAGTAAAACTAAATTAGGAGAAAATATCTATTAAAATGTTTTTTTATTAAAATAAATCAAGATAAAAAGGAAGCTCTGAATCCAGAGCAACAAGGGAAGGCTGTTATAAACAGGTTCGATTGTCACCATTGGAGGAAGCGGTGTCAAACCTATTAAAATTTCAAAGTTCTGTCGTAGCATCTTCCGATGTATATTTATATCCATTATGTCATCATCATCATCATCACTTGAACTTGAAAAATAAAATTCAGTACTCGCCATATTTTTTTAAAACTTACTTTTCAGAAATTTACAAAAATGCCATAAATAACACAAAAAATTGCAGTGCTACCATACTTTATTAATTTTTCTTTTTGTTTTCGATAACGTTTCTTCATCGTTTCAATATATTTCAAGAATACGAATTTAGGAACGAAACGACGATAAAAACGACAACGATATAGAAACGACCATTAAAATTAAAACGCCAAAGGGAATAGGGCTGATTGTTATTCACCGAATTTCAAGCCAAACGACAACATCACCATCAGAGGTTTTTGGTTATTCTCGTTAAACGGTTTATAAATACGTTTTAAGTGATTGAATAGAACTTAAAATTTGCTGTCAAATTCTTTAACGCTGTTGTCTAACATTAAACATTAGTTTTTTTTAGAATTTTGGTTTCGAACATTATTATTCACACTGGTACAAATCGTTTGAACGTTTTTCATATCACTGACAATTCGGGTACTTTTTGATCAGGAGTTACTATTAAAAACGTTTCCTCTTATTTTATTCATATCTATTATAGAAATTTTAGTTAATTATTTATTTATTTCAGAACAAATGTGTAATAAATCAACTTAAACAATAATTTATTAATTTGTTTCTCTTTAGATGCCTGTGTACAGTGTAACTCTGCCACAGATATTAAATGTGCAGTCAACCCGGAAGCATTTTTATCTAAAGAGTGCAATAATTCAACATCTGTGTGTTATACGAGGGTCAAGGGTAAGTAACAGATAACATAATTAAAAGTTTTCCTTTTTAAAGCCATTTTTATTTTTTTTTTAGATGGCAACACCATACGTGGTTGTGCTGCAGATTTGGACAATACTACTGCCTTCAATTGTAACAATGAAATGGAATGTTTAATTTGCAGCTATTCCGAAGGATGCAATCGACAAGTTTTTCCCGCACATCGTCTAGCTTGCTTGCAGTGTTCTGGCAACAATGAAAGCAGCTCCTGTGCCACTGATATCTATCTCAAACCCACTTACTGTCCTACCTATAAATTGGGTGATAAGTGTTACATCCGTAATGATGGCCTTAATAAAACCAACTCTATACAACGTGGCTGCTTATCCACTGCCCTAGCCGAGGGTTTTTGCAAGAATATTACGAACTGTTACACCTGTGAAGGTCCTGGCTGTAATTTCTTGGAGTTGAACAACTCTGTTATACCAATAGCCCGTAATTCTGCTAAAGCTTATGCAGCTACTATGTTGCTACTGTTGGTTAGCGTTATGCCATCACGTTTTCTTTAAAGTTAAACACTTTTGAGTTTCATTTCTTTTCATAAAATTATTATTTATAAACGCACAATTTATTTTTCAAAAATCTTTTTAATAGTTTTGTGAACAAAAAAGGAAGTTGTAGACACAAAATAACTTCTATATAAAGGAAAAATAAATTTATAAACTTTTAATTTTTACCGGAAGTCGTTTCTATCGATACGAGTATTTTCTTTGCAACATCATCATCATCATCAGGGTCGTGGTTGTCATCATTAATATTTTTAGGCTGTCGTTTTTAAAAGAAATATAAAATTTTATGAAGTGCAAAGAAAATATATTTGATTTTTATGCACAAGACAGGAAAATGAAGTTTCTCCAGTTAGTATGCGGATAAGATTCCTTTTTGTTTCATATCACTTAAATTAAGAAGTAAATATTTTTTCAGTGCATTTGGTTGCATGATTGCCAAACAACAGTGTTAGACAATAGTTGTTGTTAATAAGTTTGATGGAATGTATTATAATGTTGTCTGTTTTTGTCATGTTGTTTTCGAAGGAAAGTCATTTTCCAGATGTTTATCTAACCGTCTATCTATGTTTGGGTTAAAATGGATTTTTCAGAGACCTCAGACAACTTACGAACCTATTTACAGTATCGAGCAAAAATGTGACATATAATGTTAAAACAAATATTTAATATTATTAATATTTAAATTACTACAAGGGTAATTTTAATATGCTTTAAAATATTAAAAAAAAACTGAAATATATCCACAAATTGCCGTTGCAATTTATAGATTATAAGGGTTTATTATAGAATATAATAATGTGTTTTTCAAGTTTTCAAACTGAAAGGACCTTCGATGGGGGGGACAACTGTAGAATATATTGAACATATACGTTTAATGTTAGTCGATCTTGCTAGCGCATATTTAGACAATAATTCATGTATACAGTGTCAACATATTCATTGTAGTGCTGGCAATTTCTACTACTTTCAATTACTCGAACTCAATACTTTTCAATTGGGTACTCAATACTTCTTTCTACATACTAGCAGAGAAAAATCATCGTTGTAGTTGTCAAATATTTTTATAAATTTATTTCTAAAAATATATACCACGGTAAAATTATCGATTTACTACTTTTGTGTATTGAGTACCCAAAATAATGATCGAGTACTCGGTACCCACTACTCAATACTTTGCCAGCACTAATTCATTGGCAATGTCTGTCCCTCTGTAACCCCCCGTCTACGTTAGTCATTAACATGGCTTAACAAAAGTCAAACTTCATATAAATAATTGTATATAATTAGGACTAATTGAATAAAATACGAAATGCAACCCTGTTGTATGTTTAAGGAGAAGTATGTTCAGTGAGAAAAAAATGTAAAATACGCACAATAAACCCCGTCTACATTAGCCATTAACTTGGCTTAACAAAAGTCAAACTTCATATAAAAAACCAGTATTAAAAATAAGGTTTTTTTATATGAAGTTTGACTTTTCTAAAATTGTCGTGATATGTATTTGACCAACCAAGAATTTCATCATTATTTTAATCTCAATTCTTTTAACGGCCGATGTTTTTGGAAAGGAACTTTACCTTAATTTCTCATTTGTGTTTTTATGTGGATGTGAAACCAATTCTTTTTTCTTATAAAAAAACTGAACCAGTATTTATATACTTCGGTGGGTTCTGGACCCACTTCCATTCTTACTAAAATATTACCCTTTAACCTCATTAAAAAATGGTTAACCCTTTAAAACGGTGCTCTGAAAGAGTTCAAAGTTTTCAAACAATTTTGAAAAATAGTATATTTTTTTTTTGTACTCGATTTAAATGCAAAAAAGAACAATTCGTTTTCGGCAGCATTCAGGACCGATCTCATTCCACTAAATTTAACCCCGTTTAAAAATGGGCTTATATAATTTCAATGTGAGATACGAGAACTCAATTACTAAATTGAGAAATTAGTACATAATTGTATATAATTAGGACTAATTGAATAAAATACGAAATGCAACCCTGTTGTATGTTTAATGAGAAGTATGTTCAGTGAAAAATATGTAAAATATGATTCGCACAATAAACCCCGTCTACATTAGTCATTAACATGTCGTAACAAAAGTCAAACTTCATATAAAAAAAGCATTAAAAATAATTTTTTTACATGAAGTTTGACTTTTGTTAAGACATGTTAATGTCTAATGGAGACGGGGGTAATGTTAAACGCCGTATCTGTATTCCACAAATAAAGTAAATAAACAGTTTAAACAAATTACAATAATATAATAATTTTTTTGTTGAGAGATTATAACCTTTTTCTGGCTTTTATTTAAGAACGTTTTTGTATTATTGCTTTTAACACCCCATCTTCATTGCCCCTTAAAATATCTTAACAAAATTCAAACTTCATATAAAAAAACATTATTTTAAATACTGGTATTTTTTAATTGAAGTTTGACTTTTGTTAAGACATGTTCATGACTAATGTAGACGGGGGGTAACAGGTTCGTCCGCAACAGAAACTAGATAAGCTGTTTCGTAAAAGCACGGAAAGTAAAAATTAATTCTACCTTTTTAAGAATAGATTTTTAAAAATTATATTCTTGACATTTTTATAAATTTTAACTTGACATTTAACATTGCAATAAGTACTGAGTGTTCACAATTTAATAAACTATTAGTAAATGGTAATATGTACACGATAAGAGTGTGGTTGTGCATTATAGAACAAATGATTTTTTTTTTCAATTTCAAGTAGATAGTGTGCTTTCAGTTTTGAATGTCACTGTTACATTTTGCTAAAACTCAAAAGTGTGAATCGAAACTATTGAGTGTGTTGTACCACAACTCCATGCACACATACATATGTATGTATGTATGTATGTGATACCATTCATTCGCCAGGAAACAGAAGCTGCTGACACAACCAAATGTTGTGCGTAAATGTTTCATCACTATAGTTTCAAGAGTTTTTATTGAATTCTTATTGGAATTTAAGGGAAACGACCAAAAATTTTGGTTGTTTTTTACATAAAAGAAATTTGTACAAAATTCACTTTAATAAGTTCTTGATGTGTCAAAGTAATAATAAAAAAGTTAATACATATTCATGTACATATATAAAATAAAACTACTAAGCATTTTATCTAATAAATATTATACAAAATAGAGGGAGTAAAAAATCCATTATTTGATATTAATGAATTTATAAACTTTTCCCTTAGGATGCGGATTTTATGGCCTTATTTTATTACTGACTTTAAAAAGCGGGTGTTAGAATTTGCATGCGTTTTCCATGTATCGAGGCTCCATTTTTGTTTTCTCATTTTAGTTCTTTTAATCTTGAGTCAAATATATAGGGGCACTTTTCATCGCAGAAATCAAGAAAATTTTGAAGAAGAACACAACCTTTTGCAGAAGTCTATACATAAGCTATGTGCCATAGATCGTTTCGTTTAATAACACAGTGCAACACGGAAAAAAATAACCATATACGGACACCACTACGTGATAAAAGACCAAAAAAAAAGACCCCTGTCTCCCAGTTTTGCCCAAAGTCCTCCAGGTTTTTTTTATGGGCCCTCAAAGATGTGGGGCCTCGATGTCATTTTTGCAAAAAAATGATCATTTCCTCAAGCTCATGTTTCCTTGCTACTTATGGACCTGAACAGGGGAAAAAGGGTAAAAAAAATTGAATTTTTTAAAGTTTTTTGCGATTTTGACCTTGAAGATGAAGTTTTTTTGATTTTATATGTTAACAATTTTTGTTCTTTATGACAAGAGCTCCAACTTTGCCTCAGAGAGTATATCAAAATTTCAAACGGTTTGCAAAATATGAGCTTGAGGAAATGATCATTTTTTTGCAAAAATGACATCGAGGCCCCACATCTTTGGGGGCCCATAAAAAAAAACCTGGAGGACTTTGGGCAAAACTGGGAGACAGGGGTCTTTTTTTTGGTCTTTTATCACGTAGTGGTGTCCGTATATGGTTATTTTGCCATGACTTAAAAAATTACACAGTGTGTAACTCTTGATATAAAAATTAAAAATTCTCCTTATTTTATTTAATGGTTTAAATAATTTTATATGCCAAATATATTATTATATATCTGGTTTCCTAATTTCTTTTTGATTTAGTATCCAAGTCCTAAGTTCGAAGCCAAAAGCAGATGTCAAGAAAGCAATAGACAGACGCATGTATTTTTTCCGGCGCAGAAATAAGGTATTTCTGGTAAATATTAATTTCTCCCAGTCCACATTGTGTATACTTTTGCAATAATCATTTGCTAATAAACACAATTTTTGTCGTGATTGTTAAGTACAATGCCTAGTAGTTGTAGTTACACTGCACTTATTGCTTCCCTTGGGATCTCAGTATACTCCTGGTGAGAATATGATATATTCTGAAACACATCAGCCTCGTGATTTTATAATTAGACTCGATCAGCTATCTAACTTGGGTCTGAATGCAAAAAAAAAAATATCCACAATTCTTTGCTTGAAGGCTGATAGAGGAATTCTACAGAAGTCACCTAATTCCGAGTCATGTAAAAGTGTTACCAGTATTTTTTATTTGTAGGGGGGTCACCGAGCAGACCACAAACTTTGTATGTCCTTTTTCGGTCCCTTTTGTGCCTTTACGATTTCTGGTACCCTATTTAAATCTACTCACTTTTATTAAGTCTCGTGCTATCATTATCATTTTTCTCGGCTGGAGTGATTTTAGACTGGCAACTGTTCACTAGTGCTGACATCGATATATCGATGTTTTATTGATATATCCCAACCGGGATGTATTTATTATATTTTATTACCATAAAAATTAAATTTTCTGGGACTAATAGGTACCCAGCAAACCAAATGTTCCGATTTCGTAAAGAATTCGTAACGACTGTTCGAAAAAATCTTCCGATTTCGGAACCGAAATATTACCGAAATCGTAACGATTTTTATAGGAAAGGGTTGACACGATTTCGTAAAGATATGTAGTTTCGAAATTGTAACGATATGAAGTTACGAAATCGTAACGATATGTAGTTACGAAATCGTAACAAAATGTAGGTACGAAATCGCAACGACATGTAGGTACAATGCAACACGTTTTCTGTCGGTACCTCCGTATAGCTTCGTTCGCTGAAAGTTAAGAGAATATAATGATTATTTAACGATTTGATATTTAAGACAATACCTTGCCGTAATCAAATCAATTTTAATTCTCCATCTTGCATGTGCGCATATTAAATTTTTTTATTTTTTTTATTTTAATTCTTTTTTGTTTAATACAATTTTGGCTTTTATTTACTTACGTATGAATCAAAGTTTTATATTTTTTTTTGTGTTCAGAAAAACAACCGAAATGTCTTAACGAATTTGTTACGACAAGTCTAATTTCAGACATACTACCGAAATGTCTTAACGAATTACTTACGACAGGTCTGACTTCAGAAAAAATCGAAACATTTGGTTTGGTGGGTAGTGTGACAGTCTATCAGTCTGGAGTTGTGGGTTCGATTCCCACCAAACACTCTGGGTGTTTCACTACAACGAGTGAAGATCGTTGTTACTATGCTCCATAATTAAGTTAGAATATAATTTGCAATTGTATTGTAACATTTAATAAATAAATAATTTTTCTTAATTAGGCTCAAGTTTATTTATTCCCTCTAACAACTCAATAGGATTGAAAGAATGTTTCAATTACTTTCTGAACATTTTCGTACATACATCTTTTTCCAGCTAAAGCTTTTGTCACATAACGTTACAGTTGTGGTAATGTATAGTAGAGGAGCTACAAATTAAGTCAAAATCCATCCTGATTTAAAAAAAGCACTTTATATTCCTTTATATAGCAATATTAACAACAAAATTCTTATTTTCGTCAATAAAGATTAAACAAGTCAGTGACATGGCACTCGCTATCTCTTGCCCGGAATAATGAGACAAAGTTATTAGCGAATATTATTGGGCTATAAATATACACTTAAAAGAAAATTTGAATGTTTGATCTTAATTGTTGCCTTCATTTTAACTGAAAATGTGAGACTATTAAATTTTAAATGCAGTCATTATTCAAACAACATAAAAGTTAATATTTTTATTTAATTTTGAAAAAAAAACAAAAATTAAAGAAAATGAATTGATGGAAAATTAAACCCAAACGTTAATCTTAGTATTTCCATTGAAAAAATAAAATAATTTTATTATTTTCTTTTTTCAAATTTAAACAAAAAAATATAAATGGAAACTGTTTACCTGTACACATGCAAGGCTGTATATTTCTTTAGGTAGGGACCAGGTACAAATAAATATTCCAAGTGCCAATGATGAAAAGCAGAACACAGTATAGATTTTAATTAAGTTAGTAAAAAAGGAAAGAAGAAAATTATTGTCAGTATTTAAATTTTACTACATACTACAAGTATAAAACTTACGAGGACAATTCAAGAATGGATTTCAACATTTACCATATTTTATATACTATTGTCATACCTTCCGGTGAATACCATCATCACTGCCTGTTTGTTTGGTACGGTTGGTGAGCGTTTTTAAATTTTAAATTTTTGCACAGTAGAATTTTTCTACCTAACCCATCCTTGACACTAGAAGTTGTTCTTGTAGCTAGTTAAAAATAACTACTGCTCCCTTCAAGCTCTATCTATAAATAAATATTTGCTTACACTGCTATTTTACGTGCATTTTTGTATAGGTTTAAAACTCAAACACAGAGGGGTGAAAAGGGGAAACAACGATTAATTTATATGGGGATACAGGTTTTAATGAAATCTAAAGCATAGACAGATTCATAATGCTTTAAACACATAGATGACAGCAGGCCACCCCTTTAATATTTTATGTTTAATATTGAGAAATAAATTTCTTGCTAAAGAAAACTTAATTCAAAAAGTAACACACTTTTTGATCCGCACTCGTATTTAAATAAAATCGCTTCATTTGTTCTACGTTTTAAAATGACAACACAAACTATTCTCATACTTTTTTAGGTACAGTTGCTGTCAATAAAATGCAACTTTGGGTTGTATAAAACTTGAGTGTGTTTCTTTAATATTTTTTTATTTAATAATATAAATGTTAATGCAAAATATATTAACATCAGGAGTTTTAGACGACGAGCAGAAAAATTCCCGCCATTGTCGCATAGAGAACTATGATCTAAGCGACTTGGTTGCTTAGATCATAAAAAATTGTTATTTTTTTAAATATGTTTCTATCTCAAATGCATGTACATATAATATCTCAAGTGCTTCACAAAATTTTTTTGCAATTACAATCCTTTCAATTTTAATAATTACGACTCATTCAATCAATTATATAGAAAATGTATTAATTTGCATATTTTCTATTTAAAGAATGAACAACCAGCAAAAAGAAGAGATGATTAATTGGTTACTTTTGATAAAACGTGAGGGGATTCAATTACAATTAAAATTAGAGGTAATGTGTGATTGCATATTCTCAATTACACATTACAAGTAATTGTAATTAAATTTAATTACTTTAATTTAGTTTGATTTAGTTTGATTAAATTGTAATTCTAATTGACTAGAGTCAATTACAATTGACTAGAGTCAATAACAATTGACTAGAGTCAATTACAATTGACTAGAGTCAATTACAATTGACTAGAGTCAATAACAATTGACTAGAGTCAATTACAAATGACTAGAGTCAATTACAAATGACTAGAGTCAATTACAAATGACTAGAGTCAATTACAAATGACTAGAGTCAATTACAATTGACTAGAGTCAATCACAAATGACTAGAGTCAATTACAATTGACTAGAGTCAATTACAAATGACTAGAGTCAATTACAATTGACTAGAGTCAATTACAAATAACTAGAGTCAATTGCAATTGACTAGAGTCAATTACAATTGACTAGAGTCAATTACAATTGACTAGAGTCAATTACAATTGGCTAAATTCAACTACAACTACAAAAAAAATTCAATTACAAATTACAGGTAATTGTAATTAGGTAATAATCATTACTTAAAATTGAACAAAACTCAATTATATTCTTACATGTAATTATAATTAATTTTTTTCAATTACAATTACATGTAATTGTAATTTTTTGTTACAAATTACAAGTACCTACCTAATTGGAATTGTAATTTTCAATTACAAATAACATGTAATGTGTATTTGAAAAAATCTCAATTATCTACAAATAGTTGAATGTAATTGTAATTGAAAAATTGCAATAACAATTTTAATTAATTAAAATTGTTATTGTAATCAACGGCAGACTTGGGGGATGTCAATTACAGATTTTAATTAATTAAAATCTGTAATTGACATTAATTAATTAAAATCTGTAATTGACATCCCCCAAGTCTGCCGTCGATTACTGGCCCAGCTTTGCGTTATTTTGCTCACAACTGTATGTAATAAAATTATTGAATTAAACCATTCGATGTTCTTACTTTGCAATAACAACTCTTAATAAACAATTAGTAACTAAAAACAACAGACTCCATTTTGTTTATTCAATGGTAGTTTTTTTTTTTTAGAAAACATTAAAAGAACATTAAATAAAAATACTCCCTATAGCTTGTGCTCATTTATTCTCAATAGCTTCTCATTTCTTCCAACGCTTTGAAAAAATTGTTAAACGAATAAAAAAAATCGTTCCAACCTTAGTTTCTATAGAAAAAATTAAAACTATAAAATAAAAAACACATTGCCTATAAAATATATGATCATTTGATTGTGATCTGCTCCAAATTAACGTTAAGATTTCGTTTTCCGAATTAATCATTAGGCTACAAAAAAGCATCTATGCATGCGATCCATAAGCACATACGTACATATGTATGTATACATATGACGTAAACAAATATCTAAAGTGGGTGTAGCTTTTCTCAAAAAATTATCGAGTTTTGAGTGCGATCATTATTGTAAGTGGGGAGCAGCGTTGCCAATTTAGTAAATTTAATGCTAGCATTTTCTAAACTCATTTATGATAAAAAATAATGTCTAGTATGATTTTAATTCTATTATTTTTTGTATAAAACTAATTACTATTACTAATTACTGCTACAATTACTAATTACTATTTATTATAGTTTTTCTGAAGTACAGCTATTAGCAACAATTAGAAGCTCTTTCGAATTTACTGCAAACGTCTTCAATTTTATATTGGTTAGTTGGTTTACGAGGGAGCTTGATACGCGCAAGCTTTCAAGTAGAATTATCTCCTTCCTTTTTGATACCAGCGGACTTCAAAGCCGATCCACATGTAGAGTCTAGTGGCTAGTTAGACCCACCCTGTAGCATTGAGATATCTATTAAGATATCTATATTTCTTATTTGCAATAAGAAATCTTCGTCTTAAAAATGTGAAGTGCCGGGCACTAGCTTAGTAGGTGGTACACTGTTTCTTCTGTGCCCTGTACCTGGCAGCCTACTAAGAGGAAGTCCCAGTCTACTAGCATGTATACCGATCGCTCAATGACCCATTTGTACAGCCAGCAGCCTTCAAATTTCCTTCCTATTTTTATTCAACAATTGGACCGAACGCTTGTCATTATAGCAAGCGACACTACAACTGTTCAGTTTACGCCACCTTACCACCTTACCGAAACTCTCTGAAGGTAATACCTGAAAATATTGCTCCTAATGATACCAAACGGCATTGCGACCGATGTAGCATTGCAGACATACAGTGCAGAGTCTGCCCCGGCATTTCCGACTGTACATTTCCATTCTGCAGATTTCCAAAAAACACACTATGTGCTGGAACTCAAACTAGGCTGACATCAGCTTGTCGATCTAGCCTGGATAATGTACTCTTACATTGTCCTACTAGAATCGATGATGTAATGTGTGATTTAAGTAAGAGGAGAGCCGCCTGTCTGTCAAATAGAACTCTATAAGCTGCCCTAATAGCCATAATTTCAGCCTGAAAAACACTAGCTCCGATGGGGAGACGATGATAAAGTCGTAATATTTATATATACACAAATTAAATATTCTTACGTTCGCTCATTCTCTAACTACTCCATAGAGTTGAAAGAACAATTTTTACAATTTAGGTGATAAGTTTTCAAGGAAAACGGAAACATTTTATATTAGACACAAGCAAAATCTATAATCTTCTACAAGCTACAATCTTCTTCAGCTTTCTTCGTATCTATCTACTATAGGTAGTGTTTAATTATCTTTATATAGATAAAGATATAACAGGATAAATTTTATTAAATTTAACAAGATCCCAAACATCTATCGTCAGTTGGTTATTTTTTTTTTTTTT